>BSBN01000568.1:7477500-8677500 GCA_027924645.1 Cunninghamia lanceolata
TATGTCAGACACAGAAGGTAAAGAAGGGGCTAGTAATATGCCTCCAAAGGGAATGACCACCGAAGTGGCCAAGAGGTTCAAGGAGATGGAGGAACTGATCAAGATTGGAGTCAAGGAAGCACTCCAGGCTGAATTGAAAGCCTTAGGAAAAGGCCAGAAACCAGACGAGGAGTCTGATGGAGAAGAAGAAGAAGGAGAAGAGGAAATGACCTCGACACAGCCAGAAATATCTGCAGATCAGAAACAATTTCTGGAGGCTATCAAATCGCTTGGTAAAGAGTCGTCTGAATCAAGAATGGAGATTTTGATGTTCAGTGGAAAGATGGATGCAGAAGAAGTCATCGAATGGATCGAGGCTTTGAACAATTACTTCGAGTACAAGGAGGTACCGGAGAATAGGAGAGTCAAGTTTGCTAAAACGAAACTGAAAGGTGCTGCACTCACATGGTGGAACTACACCCAGGGGGAAAGGGTGAAGAGTGGCAAGAACATGATCTCATCCTAGAGTAGGATGGTAGACAGGATCAAGGCTCAGTTCCTACCAGCAGACTATGAAGTACAGATATACAGGAAAATCCAAAATCTCAGACAGAAGGATATGGATGTATCCACCTATACAGAGGAATTTCACAAATTGTCCCTAAGATGTGGACTTGCTGAGGATGAGAAAGGAAGAGTTGCCAGGTATATTAATGGCCTAAAGTATAGCATACAAGATGAGATCACCATCTTAACACCAGAAACTGTGGACAAGTGTTTCCAAATGGCACTGAGAGTAGAAGAGAAACTGAAGAGAAGGCAAGAGCAGAGTAACAAAGGAAGAGGCAATAACATGAGGGGAAGAGGATCAGCCCCTACAATAAGGAAAACCAATGAGGGTCAAGAAAACATTGGTAAAGGGCAGGAACAGTCTAATTACAGAGGTGGATGGAAAGGTACAAGAGGCAGATTTGGAGGAGGAAGAGGTTCTAATAACTTTTCAGGAAAATGTTACACCTGTGGTGAGTTTGGTCATCCATTTTTCAAATGTCCAGAAAGACAAGGTTCATCATCTAGAGATGATAGAACAAATGACAAGAGAGTACAGCTTGTGTAGGAAGAGAAGATAGAGGAAAGTGTGCAGAGTTCAAACACTTATAAAGGAGATAGAGCTCCTAATAATTGTGGATACCCTGAGGAGGGCGAAGCATTGATGCTAAGGAGAATCAGCTTGAAGACATCCAAGGAGATGATACAGAGGAGAGCACTTTTTCAGACTACTTGCAGAAGCAAAGGTAAAATATGCAAGGTAGTAGTAGACTCTGGCTCAATAGATAATATGGTATCTCAAGAAATGGTGGATAAACTGAATTTGGAAAGAATTCCACATAAAAATCCTTACAAAGCCTCTTGGGTAAGTAATAGTCAATCACTTTTAGTGTATGAACAGGCATATGTTGATTTTCAGATTGGGAATTATCAAGATAGAGTTTTGTGTGACATATTGCCCATGGAATGTTGTCACCTACTTTTGGGTAGGCCATGGCAATTTGATAGGAGAGCATTGTATGATGGATATGCTAACACATACACCATCAAGAAGGATGGGAGAACTACTGTGTTGATTCCATTGCAGGAAGATGCTGAAGAAGAAAAGACAAGTAAGATTATCTTGGTAGGTAAGAAAGAGTTTGTGAAGGTACCTACTACAGAGTCACAAAAAGTTGAGGATATCCCAAGGAGAGGAGATCACAGTTGGAAGAAGATTTTAGTTCTGGCTGACAAAGATTAGATGGATCAACAGAAGATCCAAAAGTAGGTTTGTCCACAGCCATAGGCTGATTGGGAGTGCAAGGATGCAATCTTAATAGGGACTATTGTTTGTCCTCTAACAGTTGAAAGACCAACACATTCTGTCATAACAGCAAAGGAGGTTCCCATTGTCCATGATCAGACAGCGATGATGGTAGGAAGCAATGATCAGCAAGGTATGAGGAGAGCCTATATTACTCGGCATGAGTATTGGCCTCCCTGGCAGCAAGTTGCAGCTCAGAGATTTGCAACACCGAGATCAGGAGACAGCTATGAGACATCAGCCACCGATGGATTTAGTCAAAGCCTTAACTCATGGGACACGAGTTCTTTTCAAATGGGGGAGTATGGTGCAGGAGCACCCCATAGACAATATAAATATGCATAAGACATTAATATGTTTTTAGACATTTCATGCTATCTCATAGCATTTTCAAATGTAACATTTTTGTATGGGCATTTCATGTTTGTAAACTCCAAACTTGACATTCTAGACAAGTTGGATTAAGGGAAGGGTAAACGAATGTGTCTTAACCTTAAGAATTTTGCTATCCCATGCAAAACAGTTGTCATATAATTAATTAGGAGTTTCCACCTATAATCTTGGTAAGCTCAAATCCCAGAAATAGAGGAGAATGTCAGTCCCTCACATTGGGAAAGATAAATATGGAATGGAGCAGAGCAGTGACGGTGGTGGTGTGTGGTGTGTATTTTGTCTTTTGAAATGTAATTCTGAAACATGAAGGAGGAGGAATAGAAATTCTGTACATTGATTTCCTTTTTGATTCTGAATGCTGTGTAGATATTCTGTATAGATCATTCTGGGTAGAAATTATGTATAATTCAGTTTTGTGCCTCTGGAGTCGAATCCATTCCACTAGCAGATTTTTGGGAAATCAATGGAATGGATTTGTAAGATTAATTTCCCATTTTTTTGGTCATTCATCCTAGGTATGAAAGGTTAGGGATTTCAGGAACCCCTCTAGGGAGAATTGTCATTTAGTTTGTGTATATCCATCCTTAGGATCTGTGTATGTATCGCTGGCCAGGACGGGGTCCAATTCAGGACTGAATTATGTCTTTTGGAGACATCAGCGTGAGTTCCCACCTGTGTCGCCGATGAAGGAAGCATCAGCGTAAGGATTACCGTCGGTGAAGCTGAGTTGGGCTGGCCCGAGGTGGAAGGTCTCGCCAATGATCAAGTTGGCCGAAGACATCGGCGTGAGAAAGCATATCGGCCGGAGAGTTTGAATGGTAGCTGACGGTTCAAGTTCTCGCTAATCGGAGAGACCATCATGGAGTGTCACTAATGAAAGATGTCAACGTGAACTAGGGCATTGGCAGAAGAAATGACATCTTCACCGAAAGGCTAAGTCTGGGCGATGGAGATGTGTCATCGGTGAGAGTGGAGAGGGGTCTGGCTGACGAGGGAATTGGCGTCCAAAACATCAGGTTGAACCTCGGCGTTGAACCACCGGGTTGAACCGGTACAACAGTTCAATGAAGAGGTTCAAAGCAACGGTTCAAGGAAATGGTTCAAACGCATGGTTCAACAGTCTAGCTGAAGGATGGAAGAGTGAAGGTCCGTCAGCGTGAGCTGTAGGGAAGTCTCCTCGAAGGAGAAGGTTGAACCACCAGGTTGAACCTCAGTGTTGAACCTTCAGATTGAACCTGTTCATCGGTGAGAGGTGAAGGCGTCAGTAGGAGGTTCGAGGAATTCGCCGATAGGCGATGTCATGCCGATAGGCAAATCCAACGGTTTACGTGAAGGGTTCAATACAACGGTTCAATGAAGAGGTGCAGCCTAACAGATAGGTACTCATCGCTGTGACCTGAGCATCGGAGTGAGATGTAGAAACAGTGCCGATAACCTGTGGTCTTGCCGATTGGCAAAGAGAAGAAGCCACTCATCGGAGTGACTAAACTATCGGCGAAGGAGTTTTAGGGTTGGCCGACGGTGGACTGTCTTGTTGATAGGCAAGAGGGGGATTGTTTCGGTGAGACATTGGGAGAAGTCTTGCCGATATCTACTACAAAAGGTCTTGTAGGTGCCGAAAGGGTGATTGAACTGGATTTTTATGCTTTATTCTGGGAGAGGCTCTGCATCACATATACATATATATATACATATACATATATATATAGTAAATTAAACATAATTATTTTAAATCTAAATTAGATATTGTTTTTCAAGCAATAATATTTATAGGAGAACCCTTATTTATTATTAATTAATATAAAATAAACCATTTAAATATAAATCAAAGTAACATTAATATTTATAATTAATCATGCATTCAAAATGGACTTATTGTAATAATTAAAACACATATTTATCTACTCCTAAATCGTCAATTGCATTTATTGACTAATTAATAATGCATGAAAAGATCATTCAGAAAATGCAATATGCCATGAGACTATGTGAGTGTGTGAGTGCATTGGGGTTATCCATCTCAAATAGTTCTTTCCAAGTGGCTAGAACACCTCTACTTCAACCATATTCTCGTCTTTGACATTCCTTGCACTCAATCGCACTTAGATTTTCATTAATAGGTTAGTTCTCCAAAAATTATAGCCAAAGTAGAACAAAATGTACATCCATTATATTTAATATTAAATCAACTTTCTAGTTCATTGATAGTCTTTTTGAGGATTTTTATGATGGTTTTGTTTGATGCCTCGACTTGACCATTGCCTTGTGGGTAGTATGCAGTGGCGAAGTGGTGCAAAATGTGGATTTTTTCACAAAGTTCTTAGACATCTTGATTTTTGATTGGGCAACTGACATATGATATAGTTGAGGATAAACTTGGCAATTTGTTTGGTAGTGATGTATGTCATGGGGATGGCTTCAATCCACTTTGTGAAATACTCAGTGGTAGTGATGATGAATTTATGGCCGTTAGTAGAAGTAGGGTGGATTTTGCCCACAAGGTCAAGTCCACATTGATAGAAAGGCCATGGAGATGTGAGTGGTTGTAGGTCCTGAGCTGGTGCATGTACAAGATCCCCATGTATCTAACACTATTTTCATTTCTTTGTGAAATGGTAGGCATCCTTTTCCATGGTAGGCTAGTAATAACCAACTCTAATGATCTTCTTAGAAAGGGTAGGACCTCTCGTGTGAGCTCCGCATATACCCTCATGTACTTCATGTAGGTTTTTTTATGCTTCCTCAATGTCGAGACATCTTAGGAGGGTATTATAAAATCCATGACAATAGAGGGTGTCACCGATGATAACATATTTGGCTCCTTGGCAGATGAAGGATTTCTGTTGGTTAGATGAGAGGTTGGTAGGTAATGTTTGGTCATGTAAATAGATGTAGATGTTGTTGTGCCAAGGTGATATGGGATCAACAATCTCACAGACTAACTCAGATTCTAGGAATCAAAGGTGGGGACTAAGAGTTGTTCCAAGAAGAACTCAAACTGAGTTGTATTACTTGGAATGTCTAGGAGAGATCTAATTATTGTCATTGTGTCGGGTACTTAGTTCTAAAACCTGGGAATCTAATCAAAGAGACCTATGTCGAAATATAGCCATCCACCATTCTTTTGTATGGCATAAGTTTTTCGTCCTTGGTGTCCTATTGATTGTTGACCTATTTGATGACCAATTGTGAATCACCGAAGACTTGTAGTTTCTTTATTTTCTAGTTGACAACCATACGTAATCCTATGAGTAGAGCCTCATGTTTAGCAATATTAGTTGTGCAGGGGAATCCTATGAATAATGCCTTAGAGATAGCATCACCATGAGGCACTGTAATGAACAAGATACCTACTCTTGAGTCATGATTAGTGCAAGAACCATCGAAGAATAGTGTCTATGTACTAGGTGCGTCCAGGGCAAAAATAGACTCATTGGGGAAATTTGCAATTAGAGGATGCTTGGCTGTTGTAGGTGCTCCTTCTAACTGATATGCGATAACATGTCCCTTGATTGCTTTTCGGTCCACATATTCTTTATCAAATTCGCTCAGTATCATGACCCATTTAGTTTAGAATCCTATGAGGGCTACCTTATTGAGCAAGTACTTCAGAGGGTCAATCTTTGTGATGAGATTTATTTCATGATTTAGTATGTAGTGACACAATTTCTGAGTAGCGAATACCACTACAAGACATGAGCATTCAATAGAGGTGTAGTTACGTTCGTAGCCCACTAGTGTTCTGCAGATATAGTAAATGGCTCTTTCCTTTCCCTAGTCAGCATTTTGTTCCAATAATGCCCCCAAAGCTGAAGGTGTGGTTGATATGTACAATAGCAAAGGTTGTCCTAGAATCGGGGGCATGAGAACTAGTGGTGACATCAGATAATCCTTGATCTTTTGAAAAGCGTCTTGACAGCTTTCAGTCCATACAAAAGGGACCCCTTTGCAGCGTAAGTGTTGGAATGGTTGACACTTATCAGCGAGTTGGGCGATGAATCTCCTTATCGACTGTAATTTTCCTTGTAGCTGCTCAATTTCTTTAAAGTTGCTGGTAGAGGCATGTCCATAATGGCTTTGACTTTAGCAGGGTTGACTTTAATGCCTTGGCAAAAGACTATATATCCAAGAAGTTTTCCTGAAGTGACTCCAAATATGCATTTCTTGGGATTCAGTCTGACTTTGTATTCCTTGAGTCGGGCAAAGATTTTATCTCGAACTTCTAAGTGAGTTCTTCATGTCACTGATTTAGCTAATAGGTCATCTACACAAACTTCCATGAATGTGTGCATATAATCATGAAAGATTGTTGTCATAGCCCTTTGATATGTTGCTCCTGTATTTTTAAGTCCAAAGGGCATGATGTTCCAATAATATGTTCCCTAGGGATAGGTAAAAGCCATCTTTTGTTGGTCTTTAGGGGCTATTCTTATCTGATTATACGTTGAGAAACTATCCATTAGTGAAAGCATTTCAAAGCCAACACTAAGGTCCACTATGATATCAATATTTGGCAATGGGAAGTCATCCTCTGGACATGCCTTATTTAAGTCTCTAAAGTCTTCACAAATTCATATTTGTCCATTGGGTTTCATAACTAGCATAAGGTTAGATATCCACTCCGAGTAGTCAATAGGATGAATGAATCCAATATCTAGCAACTTCTTCAACTTTGCTTTCACCGAAAGGGCTATTTACGGATGCATTTTTATCAGTTTCTACTTGGCTGGTTTTGTGTTCGGCAATAATGGTAAGTGATGTAGAACAAGTTGTGCATCAAGGCCTAGCATGTCAACATATGACTAGGTGAAGTTAATCTGACATGTAGTGAAGAAGTCTGTAAACTCTATCTTTTCCTATTCAGTGAGTGACGCTGCAAAGTGAACAATCCTGGGAGCGGCTTCTATACCAACATTGGCTTCAATAGTTTGTTCCACTAGTAATGGTGATCTCTCATGTGCAATGGGAAGCACATCCAACCCTCCATCCTTAGGCACATCAAAGAGGTTTTCACCCTCGGATACATCCTTTATTTTTACTTTTGTATGGTCTAAGGGCGCCTTTCAATTTTCACCCAGAGACCTATTTTCTTTTTCCTTTTCATTTTCACTTTTGCAAATGGAGGGCAGAGTAGACTCTCCAAAGTATGTGGAGTTATCCAAGTGCATGATGTAGCCAACCTTGTGTTCCCCTAGTGGTATGTCCTAACAAAGTCCCATGAACTCAGTGATTGCTTCATCATTCTCAAATAAATCTAAGTTAGGTGTTGTTTGCTGGTCCCAGTCTATAAGTTTGGGATGGACAAGAGTTAAGCCATCATCGGTACCAAGGAAGCTCATGGAGACAGGGGTAAGAGTGCATATGGAGGTGTTATCCAGATCCCAAAAGATGTTGATCCATGCAGCGCTATCAGGTAATTCGGGATGGGATGATTCTAGTTCAGGTTCAAGAGGATCACTCGATGTCTCAACATCTATGGAGGTACTTGTGTCCCTTCCTAGAAGTACCTTAGTATGTTGAGCATTGTCTCTTTGTGTGGTATATCCTAACCCTTTTTTGTGTGGCCACATAGTTGGTTGAAGAGGTTCAGTTCATCCATTTTTGTTGGGCCCTAGCCCTCCATGTCCATCATATCCTTGTTTTTTGACAAATTCATACCCTTTACCATATTGTTCTACAGGAAACTTGATATGTTCAACCTCTTCTTCCTTATAGAGCCATGTAGAGATGTCTTCATTGACATCCTCTTTACTTAACTCACCTCATTTTGTGAATGTGGTGGGAGCAACATAAATAGTTTGCTTCAACAGAATGGGGCTGGGATTTATTTCCTCAAGACTTGGGTGATGTAGGCAATTTTTTGATGTAGTACTATGATCTTTCCATCTTGTATTCACTGCATCCTTTGTCTTGGATCTTAATTTTAGGGTTGATAGGTGGAGTGAAAGTGGTGGTGGATTTGGATAACATGGATGAGTCAACATAATTGGATGAAGTGGATGGTATGATTCCCCTATTGATAGGTACTTGATGTTTGGGTACCTCTCTTATGTGGTTGTAGTACTGAAAGGCGTCAAGATCACCTAGGATGGTGATATCCATGTCATTATAAGGGAATTTGATACATTGATGGTATGTGGTGGGGACAACCTTCATGGCATGGATCCATGGTCAGCCAAGGATGAGGTTATATGGAAGCTCGATATCCAAGACATGGAATATGGTATCTTGTATGGTTGGTCCAACTCTTATGGGTAAGGTGATTACTCCTTTAGAAGAGCATTCAACATCATCATATGCCTTGATAACAATTCACTTGGCTAGATCAATGCAAGACTTAGAGTAGCCCAGTATTATTACTAACTTTAAAGGGCAGATGTTTAATCCTACTCCACCATCTACCAGGACTCGTCAAATTTTGTGTTTATTGATGAAAACTTCTAGGTGTAGGGGATCAGTGTGGTTAGATCAGTGTGACAAGTCATGTTATATGAATGTCACATTGTTAATGGTGGCTAGGTGTCCCACCATGGCCTGAAATTGATTTATATTTAGGTTTGTTGGGACAAAGGATTCTAGCAGTGTTTTGTCTAGAATAGCCTTGTGTTCTAGTGAAAGGTGAAGTAATTCAAAGATGGATATTTGGGACAGAGTCTTTTTTAAAAGATCTAAAAATATTGGCCTTTTGCTTCTCAAATGGACGTATTGGCAAGATTGAAGGAAGTGCTTTGCAGTGTTATCTTAGCTTTGCAGGTAGTGACGATGCATTTTGGATGAGCCTTGATGGTAGTCATGGAAATATTATTATCATATGCATGGATGTTATTGATGGTGTAGTCATAGGCAACATTGTTGTAGTTAACACTATCATGCAGTTTCGTTCTTGATGAGGAGGCTTTTCCTGGTCCGTGATTTTGCAAAGGGTTTGTGAAGATGGTATGATCCATGTTGGAGGATCCAACTGGTTGATCCACAACTATGTCACCTCTGTTAATGAAGTCTTGAATGATGTTTTTCAATTTGTAGCAGTTTTATGTTTTGTGACCTTTGCTTCGATGGTAATCAGAGAAGTCATTGTCATTCCATGAGGGAGGCTTAAAGGCTAGGTCGTATTGTCTAATTTTTAGTAGTTGAATGAGGTTATTTTGCAATAACTTCTTCAAGATTGATTCAATTGGTTCTGTCAAAGGTGTAAAATTGCATCGAGGGGTATTATTCCTAGAAGGTGGTCTCCTTTGATTATTTTGGATTGCATTGGTTGTTATTTGTTGTTGTACATGTAGCTGATTGTTTGTTGTGGGAGGTGCTTGGAGTGTGATAATGGGACCAGCCCTAAATGCCTTAGCATCCACCACTCCATCATTGGTAACGTTTCTGTTTCAGGCCCAAGTTTTTCTCTTGTCAGAGGGTATGTTTTGGGTCTTTTGATTTTTGTTGAAAATTTTGATCATGCCCTTAGCGATGAGAGCCTTTTCAATGACAGTCCACTTCTCGACAACTTCTCTAAAGGAGGTACAACAATGGATTTGCAATTGATGCATAAGATCTTTTTTGAGATTTTCTATGAAGATGGGCACTAGCTGATTCTTAGGGATGTGACAAGGGCATTTACTTGCTAGGCCCCTCCATCTTTGAAAGAAAGAGATGAAGGTTTCTCCATCCTCTTGTTTCATTTGGCTCAAGGTGGCAATGTTTATGTCTATTTCTATGTTGTAGGGAAAGTGTGAGATGAACTTTTCCACAAGTTTGGTCCATGTTCATATTCCCATGGGGAGATGTGTGAACCATTCAAGAGCTTGACCAACAAGGCTCCTTGGGAAGAGTCTCATTAAGTATGTGTGGTCATAAGTAATCTTGAGACAAGCAGTATGGAACTCACGTACGTGTTTAATAAGACTCCCCTTTCCCCTATATTTGTTAACATTTGGTGGAGTGAAATTTGGGGGGAAAGGGGCATGTAAATTCTTTTGTCAAATGGATATGGGCATAAGTCCTCCATAGAGTATGGTTTCTTTGTCCCCAAAACTTGTAAGATCAAGAATTATTGCTTTAGTTTGTCCAACTCTTCCTATATATATGAGATGGACCATTCTAACTGATCTTGTTATTCCTATATGCACATGATGTGATGGATGTTTTATGATTATGATGCTATGTATTAGGATTTATGATTTGTGATGATGTAATGCATTAGATCACATCACCTACACGCACGCACGTTAGTCCATCAATAACATCATTGTCATAATGGTCATCCTCATAATAAATCATCATTATCATAATCATAAGCATTGCATCAAATCACATAAAATCATTATCATCTGCATAAAACCCTACATCTAGCATATAGGCATTTATCACATACACATTTACATCCATACATGAGCATCACATAGAAATACAGTACCATTGCATAACATCTATCACATCAACATATGCATCTAGGAATAACATCATACATCGCATTAGAAACATCATATAAACATCATAGCATCGAGTGCTACATTGTCATAAATCGTAAATCCTAATACATAGCGTCATAATCATAAAACATCCATCACATCATGTGCATATAGGAATAACAAGATCAATCAAAATGGTCCATATCACACACACATAGCTATATATATATATCATCAAAATGTGTCAAAGGACAATCTAAATAATGTGTCAAAAATGGAGCTCACAGGCTCAATCATAAAACAAGAGCATGCAGGCTCGATCAACTATATACATCATGACTATCAAAATGGACTAGCTAGCACTATCATGACCTCCTGATCCTGCTGGCCCTATGGGAGAAACCCTATACTCTAATCTAGCCATAGATCTAGATGGCCTATCATATGGTGAGGCCCGTCTCTAGGAATGCCCCACACTACTGTGTGACCTGCGTGAATGTGATCGACTAGCACTCAGGTGCTCCAAAAATTGGGTGCCCTCCGGTCTACTAGCACCAAACCCTCATAAAGGATCCTATAATACTGTGCCTCCTTCCCTGACCTGACCAAAGCATGTGCAAACTCTGTTGCTGGCCTGTCCATCATCACTGCAAGATCAATGCTCCTCTGCTCTACCCTTTACGTCCTGATAACAACCATATCCCTCTCGGCCATCCTTTGGGAAATCTAACCCTCTACCTCCTGAATCAGCTGCCGCATACCTTACATCTGAGCTTGCATAGTCTCCATTTGGGCCTGCATAGCTGCTACCTAGGTAGCCAAATCCCCTCCTCGATCTCCAACATCCTCCTCCTCCTCCTCCTCGTCATCCCCAACCTCCACAATCGGCACATCCTATAATGCCTGCTCCCTGATCTACTCCTCCTCCTCATTAGCCTCCTCATCAGTCTCCTCATCGTCCTCCTCCTCACTCTCCTCCATCTCCTCTCCACCTATAGCTCCCCCACCAACATCCTCCATTACTACATCCTCTCCACCCCCCACCTACATCTCCCCTATGATAGTAGCTACCTATCCTACTGCATCCTCTCGCTTGTCCTAAATTGGAGCACGTCTAGCACCCCACAATCTCCTCTACCTTAGCCTCCTCGACCCCTATCTCCATCGTAACCACCTGCTCCACCATCGACTCCTCCTCCATCACCACCACCCCTACCACCATCTCCTCTACCTCAGCCCCATCTTCTAAGCCAGCCTCTCGGGCCTCGCCCCAACCTCTTCACTACTGAGCTGGCACATCACGATGCAGATAAGGAACTAGCCTATGGGTGGCCCACCAAGCATCATATGTAGGAGTGGTACCTGCAATGGCAATATCATCTGCACCACTAGCAATGTCAATAATGGATGTCTATACAGTAATCATCGGCCCCCAAACTGGAACATCTCGAGTCACTCGAGAAAACTCTGCAATGCCAACAAGAGTATCCTGCTGCTCCCCAAACTGTCCAACCACCCACTATGGCAGATGGCACTCTATAACATGTTGTGCCCACACGGTCTGACCAATCAGATATCTAGTGTGTCTGTAGTAAGGTAAATGCTTGGCATCATTTGTCCACTTGGGACACCCCCTGTATGGCCTCCAAATAAATGTATCCATGTGATCAATAACATGCCTCCAGTATCCAACATCACCCATCCATACCTGTGGAACTACCACAGTGTAATAGAAAACATTAGGCAACTCATCCAAGATCTCCTGCTCCACTAGTTGCCTACATATGGGAATATGCTCCCAAGCCCATATCATTAGTAAGGTCATGCCACAGCTAATAGACTACTCACCACAATAAACAACGCCATGCAACTGGTGATACAATTGTGCCAGGGGGCAAGGTCCCCTGGCATAAACTATTGTATCTATCATCATGCCCTCTAACACCTTCCCCCAACCAACAGGAAATCCATGGCCATGCCGATCTAGACATACGAGGCCTCTGATACAGGTACATAAGACCATAATCAACTAATTATATTGATCTGTCAAAGCTTCCTTGGGAATCTCATGCTCCTCCACTCCCAAGGTTGCATCATTATTAGTCTCAAATAATCATCGAAGTGCAACCAACCTGGTCTCCAGAGTTTATATCACCTAATCTCCATGAATAGGCAGCTAAAGAATCTGCTAGACATCGAGCAACATCAGGGTAGCCTCCCCTATCCGAAAATGAAATGAACTCATCTCAAAATGCCATCTCTTAGCCATTGTAGTCAACAGATCCCGATTAGCCTGAATCATGGGCATAAATACAACATCGTACAGTCCTAGAGCATTGAGAGTATCTCGCTTCACCATCGATAGAGAATCTCACAACTGATATCTGGTTGGATGACTCTCCCACGTATAAATTGGTGGTAATCTCTTTTGTATTCACATAGACAACACAGCATGTCAATCTAAAAAACCTAAATGCAGCATTTGTAGCCAAATAGGAGCAAAAAATTAGGGCAAAATTCATTTTTAACAACTAAATTAACCTATGCATCACACTTCTATTCACATGTGTGGTGCCTAAACACATGCATCATACTTCCCAACGCATGTGTCGTGGTCTAGCTCATGCATCGTACTATTCAACTTATACATCACACTTCAATGCAGGCGTCTCATTGCTCACCCTAAGCGTCGTACCCAATGGATGCATGTTGCCTAAGCGAAGGCGTCACACCCATTGGCGCATGCAGTTCCAGAAACTGTATGCGTCACACCAACATGCAGGCGTCACATGCCCATGTGCATGTAGTGAACACGACGGCACATGCGACGCACAAAGGTGCACCGCATGCATGCCCTATTTTTGGGCCCAAAAATCTAGCTTAAAACAAAAAAATTGAAAAGCCAGGGATAGATACATACCAGCCTACCTATCTTGGATAGTTAGCCATGCGTATGAACCCTCAAACCATGGTGCTAAATAAGTAGTATAGGCAACATATCGATAGGAGCTTCGCAATAAATCTACAAATCACTCCTCTAGCTCTCTCTAAAATTCTCAAACTCAAGGTGCACAAATGAGGATTATGGACCCCAAGGGTTATTTATAGGACTTTTTGACCTAGGTTGGCCCCCTTTTCATGAAATTGACCAACCAATGGCTTCTCTTCATGCGCTAGATGCCTTTTCTACCCATTTTCTCACTCCTAGACCATTTTGGGGCACCCCACATAACTTTTCCAAAAAATTTCAAATTTTTTTGAAAACTTTTAGAAATTTTGAAAAATTTCCCAAGGGGGCATAAGTCTATCACTCTTTGCCAGGAATAAATTGGGTCATATTCAAAGCACATTTCTCAAAATTTTCTTTGATACAACACCAGATTTGACATAGTATCAAAGAGGGGCAAAATGTAGACACTTAAAAATGTCCTAGGCCTACGAACGACATTTTCACACATAATTCATCTCAATGTCATATTCTTCTATTAATTAAATAATTTTTAATTATTTAGTTAATGCATTCCCTCTTATGCTTTTAATTAAATAAATTTTATTTATTTAATTATTTAAGCAATTTCCTTCTAGTTTCCTCTATAATTAAGTAATTTAATTATTATTTAATTATTCATTAATCTAACATCCATATTCCCCTTCTAATTTAAATAAATACCTATTTATTTAAATTATCAACCTTACCCTAATTAAATAAGTCCCTACTTATTTAATTAAAATCTCTCTACATTACCCTCTCCTCTAAAATATTAAATAAATGTATACAATTTATTTAATTTTAAAATTACTTCCCACCTCACCATTTCTTCTAATTTAAATTTGTCTTTTGTCCTCTAGTGGCTGGAAACCCTAATCATTCTCATCCCTTGATCTTGGCTCCAAGTCAACTCTTCATCTTAGCCATCCATTCAAATTCTCTCCTCTATAAAACCACCATCTCCCTCTCATTTTCACATCTTGCCACTTGCAGAAATTGACTTTGCCATTGTCAACCACTTGAGCTCTTCATAGGATTTGTAGACCTACAAAATTTGAGTGCATTAGTTAGCCATAGTTTCATAGGAATAATGGAGGATTTGCACTATTAGCCTAGGGTTTCATAGTTCATGCTTATGCTTGCTTGATTCTAGGTTTTTAGGGCTCCATTGAGTAGTTAGGGTTTGAAAATACTGTTAGCAGGGCCTTATTAGCAATTTTTACCTAACTTCAGATACTATAATCATTTTCCCAATTGGTTAATTATTACAAAATTTTCATTATAATTTTGAAATGGGAGTAAATGCTAATCTTTCCCCTACATGTTAGCACCAAGAAAACATAGAAAATTTCAAGGTTGTTGGAGCATAACACTATCTAAGTAGAATTCCTCATTTAGTCATTTTTTTGGGAAATCATATTAGTAATACATGCACCCTAGTTGCTCGACATCAATTATAGTTCCCAATTGAACTTGTCAGATGACTTGATTGACTTCTTTTTGGAAATCAGAACAAAACCAATGATTAGTTGGGAGAAACTTAGGGAGACTAAAATCAAATAAATTATATAGACCTTACTTGGGAATAGCATAATGGTTAGAACTTCGCTCTCCATGGAGGATAGTATGCCCTTCTTTATATAGCTTGTGAAATAAATAACCAAATAAACATAAACTAGAGAGTACGTCCTTCTTTATATACCCTATGGATTAGATAACCAAACAAGGGTTTCACTATAACTAAAGTTCCTACCAAATGTTGCATGCATGGATAAAAATTTATAAAAAAATAAATAACTTGTGACATGGAAGTAAGAAATCTACTTTGCCACTTGAAACAAAAAAACCAAAATGGCACATGCTCTTTAAAATATTGACTTGACAACCTCCATAGGAAAAGACAAACATTTGAGTAGAAAAACATTTCCAAGACATTTACATTGGGGTAAGTAAAATGAAATAGTAATTGTAGCCATTGTACAGATCTCTATCCCCCATGGGTCATTGTTGGGTGCTTCCTCTATCCTCTTGCATGCAAAATATACAAATAATTCTTTATTACCAAATTTGAACAGTGGTAGAAATGTATTTGTGATCTAAATTAAAGCAAAATTAGAAATTCAACAATGATTAAATGAATGCTTAGCATATTGAATTTGATAAAAAAAAAAGCTCAAATTGAGAAAAATCATAAATGTAAAAAAATGACAAAATATATGTTCAAATTGAAATGTTATTAATATGACTGACAAGTTTAAGAGATAATGGGATCTTGAGTGAAATTAGTTGGAGCAAGCCTAGCCATTTTGAACTTCTTTCTCAATAAAAATGAATATTGTTTCTTCAAATGAGCAAGATGTAGACTACCCATTATAGATTTGATCTTGAACTACTCATTTATTTTTGGTATGTTGCAAGTGATTGATCTAACTCAGTATTTTGTTCCTTCAATTTTGATAACTAATCCTTTTGAGAACAATTTTCCTTTTCTAACCTCTTAAACTTTTCTTCCAATTCTTCACTTTTCTTTCTAACTTTCTTTATTTCTTCTTCCAATATATCCTTTTCACATATTAAATTTGTATTTTCTTTCTTTTCTCTTTTACTAATATTTCCCATTGATTTTAACCATAGAGAAGAACTGCTTAAATTATACCTTTAAATATCTTTCAAAGACTAATTTTTGAGAAATCTTACCTCAACTAATTTCTTCCAATTGATTCACACTTGCCAAGCATTGCTTGAATTTCAATACTCACTATAGAGGTTGCAAAATCTTTTACCATAACATCCCAATGAATCCATTCAAGATCACACTACCATAGAAACAACATGCTCCTCAAGAAATCAATTGTTAGAGAGATTTCAAGGACAACTAAAAACCAATAACCTGCTTTGATACCAAATGAAGATTTTGAGACTAATTTATTGTTCTTTGAAACTAAATTCATAGTTCTTTACCCACTCTAAAAATTATAATTAAGCCTACTTACAGAAAAAGCACAAAATATCTTCATACAACACTCCATAGAATTGAGCTATAAACAAAAAAATACACAATGTAAATCATAACACTAAATTATCCTTTTTTCATTATTAGCTGAAAATTCAATAGTCTCAATGCATCTCTTTATAGAGATTACAATGGTTCTAAATATAATAGAGAAGAGCATCCAAAAGATATTACTATCCTGCAGCACTTAAATTAAGCAATATGCAACAATAGTTTGGTATTACTCTAAAATTGATCTCTTCTTTTCCCTATTTTTTAATGCATGAATACTATAAAAATAATAGCAACAATAAATATAAAAATCCCTAAATACAGTTCGTTCTATATTCCTCTATGCGAAGCAACAACTATCAATAGGACTTAGTTAACAAAAAGTGACCTTGGACTTAGTTCGCAACAAATATAAATTACCTGTATACATTACACAATTATTACTAGAAATTTGAATCCCTACAGAAGCACATCATGTGTATGCACCATTAAAGTCTAATCCATAAAAGTTCATATAAAATCCTTCATTTTAGATAATGTAAGATTGTAAAATTCAATTGTATGAACTTATAAAGTACTTCCACTTTCATTAGAGCCTTTTATCTTGAATTCTAGTTGTATAACACAAGAAGTTTGAATTCTAGCAAGCTAGAACTTTTTTGTGTGTGTTAAGTTAGGTCCCAACAAGAGAGGTGAGTGTGTTTTTTCAAGGAGCACAAGGTAGAACCACTATACAAAAGTTAAATCTTCCCATTTTATTTCTTTCTATTTCCTTGTGTTCCTCATTCATGGATTCATTAATTCCATGCACACTAGCAATAAATTTAATCGAAAGTCCTTACCCACCACATGGATTTTTGTCTCCATTAACAATATTGTAATTTAGTTAGGTTAAATATGAAATTGAAAATTTTTGAAAAGGGGTGATTGCATAAGGAGTCTTTTCACCATAACTCATAAATGTAAAATATAAAAATTTCATGTTAATCTAGACTCAATTGATACATACACAACTAGATTTCATGGTTTCTATTTCTTTTAGTCCATTTAAAATAAAAAAATGTATCGTTTTCTCAAATGTAGGTGCATATAATTGGCTAATTTCTTATACAATTACATAGTTCTTATAATGTTCTCATTTTCATAGAGAGGTCTTTCAACATATAAGTAGAATAAATGGGCATGTTTGTAGTTTTTGTTAGATAATTAGGACTAAAATAAGATGGGTGTTTGGTCAATTAGTTAGGTTTGTAATGGACTAGAATAAGATGGTTAGCTATCTATTTGGTTTCTATCCATTGAAGAGTGTCTTTGATAGTTGACTATTTAGAATCTACCATTGATTGAGGAGAACTGCTCAATTAAATGTTGAAACTACTTGTTATTGGGGAATGCAAGGGTACACGGGTTATAAGAGGTGTTGAGGAAAAAATAGAAGATACTTTTCAAAACATTAAAACAAATTTCAACTTCATTTCCTGGACTGCAAAGCTATTTATAGTAGCTTTTGGGTGTTTGGAGACAAAACCCTTCAGATGTGGCAACTAGATTTTCTTGGGGACAAAAACCCTCAGTTAGTAGAATGAGTTTCAAAATGTTACAAGGTTCATCAGAGGTGTTTAGATTTTCATGCTAATTCTATCCAATAGGTTGTATCATATTATTAAATCTTAGTTTGATTAAATATGTGTTTGAAGATAATAAAAAATACAAAAATATCTATTGCTATAGTATTTTTTGGGTTATTATGCATGTGTGTTTACATTTTTGACAAGCTAGATTCATTATCTTTGAATTCTATTATTTGGATGTGCATTAGTAGTAATCTCATTACTAGTAAATGAAATACACTGATCATCTACAATGCTTTAACTTGCTAAAAATATTATCTAGCTCTTTATTTTAGCAACTTTACATTTGATTAGAATTCATATTCTACTTGGATGAGTTTTTGTACCTATTCTTGGTTAAGTCTATAATAATGGGTATGTACTCGACCTCTTATGGTCTTAATAAAATTTGATCATTTTGTAAATTGTAAAATTCATCTTTTCTGGTTTATTTTGTCAAATAGTAGATACAATTGTCTGCATACAGATAGTGATATCTCAAATCTAAGAATGAACCATTTTTAGTAATTAGTGTATTTATTTGTCTAGAAAACTATTGTGGATTTACCACTTATATCATCTAAATTCTTAGTTTTTGTAATTTTGCATTTTCTTCACTATGTTTTCTACACATGGATGTAGTGTGAGTGGGAGGAAGTTGTGGGAAGCCAAAGATGACAAGGAGTGGTTGCATGACAGATTTAAAGACACAAATTTGCAAGATGATGACGACATATGTTCTACTTCTCCTTTTTTCCATCTTATGATATAAATATATATTCTTGCTATATTTTACTAAAACTAGCATATAAAAATTATGTGGAAAGTCCAAAATCTATTTCATTAGTAAAGTCAAGCTTAACAAATACATGAAACTAAAGCTATAGATTCTTCTCTATTAACTTATAAGTATTCTAAATATGTGGTAGCCATGAGGATGAGCATTTCTTAGCACATCCTTTTTTTGAGCATTTCTTGTTGTAGCTCTTATGAACTTATGGATTTCTATATGAAAACTTCGAAGCCTTTTTAAGGCTCAAGGACCCCAAGGAAGAAAGCAATGAGGATATATTTTGGAAATTTGATGATTTAGCATAGCTTTTGTTGCCTTATTTTGTTTCTCCTCATTTTCTTGCTATTATATCTTATGCCTTTGCTCCTATATGTGCATAATAACATTTCCTCAACCTGACTGGTATAAGGTAAAATTTGCATTTTCCCGTGATGATTTAAAAATGGATTGAAGGATGGAACCTTGAACATAATTATGTTTGAGAGATGAAGCAAATTCCTTTTTGATATCCACAACTTGGAAATAGTTCTTAAACTTTGTAAACCTATGGTTTCCAGCCAAGATTCTAAACAATTTGTAGAAAAGGAAAGGTTAATGTAGAAATAACTTATGGACAAAGAACCATGTTGAAAATGATTTTAATACTGAAAATTCACATCTCACTATGTGTTCCATCATTCAACTTAAGCCAGATAAAGATAAAAATAGCATACCAAAAATAGATTTGAAAATTTACCTTAAAAGAACGTAATTGTTCACAATTATTCATAATTAATAAGCCTTTACATCCCTACTAAATTAAAAAATGATAAGATAAAAATAGAATACCTAATCCATCAAAGCTAATAAATCAAAAATTATAGAAGAGAAAAAGAATCTATGTTCTCAATATCGATGCACTATATTCAACTTATCTAAAGGAAAGAATATTTTGTTTAATTAACATAGTTTTCTAACCCTAAGAAACATCAAAATAACATAATTTCAAAATGATGAGAGTACCTCTTTGGCCAAGTCCATGTATTCAATAGTAAGCAAGTGGAAACAAAAATAGGGAATAACACCATGGTGCACAAAATTAAATTTGTTGCACATCTCATTCATTGATAAAGCATGACATCTTGTGCATGACATCTTGTTCATGAGCACATGCTTACAACTAAGAATAAAACCTATATAAATATTAGTAAGGTTACAGAAAGCTCCTCATTGTTGGAAGCATTTTGTACTAATACCATACTGTTGAAGGAAGAATAAACAAACATGAGAGAGAACACAAACAAGACTACACTACAAATAGAGACTTCTAGTAATCATTAAAACTATTTTACAATCAACAAGTACAACCTACAGGGTTACAACTCTATTTTCTTCTATCCTACAACTACTGCTCTCTCTGGAGCTTGCTGGACATCACTACTGTCCCTTTCTGTTTGGATATGCTCTTCTCATTCCATGAACTAACTGTTGTGCATGTCTGGAGCTGTCTAGAGCTTGAATCTTTGTACTCCCTCACTGTTGTATTCTTCCTATTGCTGTTGCAACAAACATTCATCTTTTGCTATGCACTAATGTGCTCCAATATTCTTTTTCACCAAAAAAACTAAACTTCTACATTCTTTCCTTTTGTCTTATCCTTGTCTTCAAAAATTTTGCCACTCAAACAAATTCAAAACTACCTACTGCAATGAATAAGAACTGACCAAATATTAAATGTTTTGATAGGCCAACAAATTGAAATAAATATTTTATAGGGTGCGACAGGTATGAGATCCTGAGAAGATCTCTGACAGGGTAGGTGGCATAAATGCCCGCTCCAGATTAATAATTCAACACTCCCCCTTAATCTGGAGCCACATACCACTTTCATTCTACATTTCTAGAGCTGTCTGCAGTTGTCTGGAGCTTTCTTTCCATAGCTAAAATCTAGAGTTATCAATAATGCCCAAGCTATCTCTTAGGCGCTCAAAGCTCTCCTTTGATAATGCCTTAGAAAAAATGTCTGCGAGATGCTGCTCAAACCTACAAAATTGTAGTTTAATCTCTCCATGCTCAACTAACTCTCTTATGAAATGATACCAAATCTCAATATGTTTGCTTCGTCCATGGAAGACTGGATTCTTCGTCAAGGCTATGGAGGAAATGTTGTCACAAAATATGGTTGTAACGTATTCTTGTTGTTCTTTCAAATTTGCAAGGATTCTCCTCAACCAAATAGCCTGACATGCTGCTGCATTTGCTGCTATGTATTCAGCTTCTGTTGTGGAGAGAAAAACTATGGGATGCTTCTTTGATGCCCATGAAATGTGTCCTAAACCCATGTGGAACACATATCTCGATGTGTTCTTTCTATTATCTACACTTCCTGCCCAATCACTGTCTATGTAATGAACCAATTCAAACTCACTCGCTGTGGTGTACAATATGCCATAGCCTTGTGTGCCATTGACATACCTCAAGATCCTCTTTCTTGCTTGCTAGTGTGTGTCCTTAGGTTTCTCCATGAACCTAGATATCAAGCTTACCATGTACATTAAACTAGGCCTTGTAGTAGTCAAATACATTAGACTTCCAACCATGCTCTTGTAGAGGGTTGGGTTCATTTCATTATTGTTGTCGTCCTTATTCAGTTTCAGACCTATAGCTATTGGTGTTGGAGCAAGATTGTTGTTCTGGATCTTAAATCTTTTTAAAATATGTTTGGCATAGTTAGTTTGCGAAGTAAATATGCCAAGCTCAGTTTGTTGGACCTCAATGCCAAGAAAATATCTTAGCAAACCTAGGTTAGTCATCTCAAACTCTTTCTTCATCACCTCTTTGAAATCAATAATGAAGAGATCACTATTCCTAGTAAAAATTAGATCATCTACATACAAGACAACAATTAAAATCTCACCATTGGCTTTGATGTAGAGCATGGGCTCACTACCACTTTTGTTAAAGCCATTACTCAACAGATATAAATCTATCCTACTGTACCATGCTTGAGGTGCTTTCTTAAGTCTGTATACAACTTTTTAGAGCATGTATACCTTGTCTTCATGCCCTGGGACTTCATAGCCAGGTGGCTGCTCCACATACACCTCCTCTTTCAACACTCTATTTAGGAAAGTTGACTTCACATCCATTTGATATACCTTCCACTTGTACTGAGATGCAATTGTTATGACTACCTACACGATTTCTAACCTTGCAACTAGTGCATAGGTCTCATCATAATCTCTTCCAGGTTGTTGTTTGTATCCCTTAACAACTAGCCTTGCTTTATGTCTCTCAATTTTTCCCTCAGTAGTACTCTTGGTCTTATAGACCCACTTGACTCCAATAACTTGTTTACCCTTGGGTAAGGTTGTTAACTTCCATGTCTCATTCCTTTCTAATGCATCTAACTCTTCATCCATGGCCTTACACCATTTTTCTTCCTTCCCTACCCCTTCAAAATCTATTGAATCACCATGAGAGAACAAAGCAAAATCCAAATTTTCATCAAACTCATCATACCTTGTATCTTCATAAATTTTCCTCACGCTCCTTGTCTTTCTAGACATTAGAGAAGCAAGTGTAGGATCTGAACTGCTTCTGGAGTTACTGCTACTTGACTCTAGAGTGCTACAGAGTTGACTGTGATGCTGCAGTCTTGAACTGGCTAAATCTGAACTATTCTAGGGATGGCTCCGGAGAGCTCCAAAGTTGGATCCAGAGTGCTCCAGTGCTAAATCTACTTCACTGCTAGGAGTTCTTGCTTCATTTCCACCTTCTTCATCATCTATGGGTATCCTTGTTGATATACCTATGGTAGTGTCAATTGTGTCATCCCATGATTCATTCTCAATGAATTCAACATCCCTATTAATTATGACATTCTTTGTGACAGGGTTGTATAGCCTGTAGCCTTTAGATTCTTCATTGTACCCAATGAAGATGTACTTTTCTCCTTTGTCATCAAACTTTTGTCTTTTCTCCTTAGGCACTAATGCATTTGCCATGCACCTAAAAATTTGTAGGTGCTCCACACTCCATTTGTCATTTGTCCACGCCTCTTGTGGAATTTTGTCATGTACAACCTTTGTGGGACTTCTATTTAGAAAGTATACTATTGTTGCTACTGCCTCACAATAATCATTTGACAGTCCCTTTGCCTTTAGCATGCTTGCTGCCATCTTTTTGATGGTTCTTCTCTTCCGCTCAGCAACTCCATTTTGTTGTGGAGTATACCTTGTTGTGAACTATTTTTGAATGCCTTGATACTTGCAGAAATTCATAAATTCCTTAGAGACATATTCTCCCCCTCTATCCATTCTAAGGACCTTGATATGACGGCCACTTTGCTTCTCAACCAAGGCCCTAAACTCTTTGAACTTGTCAAATGCTTTAGATTTATTCTTTAAGAAATAAATCCATGTCTTTTTGCTATACTCATCAATGAAGGTCATGAAATATACATTCCCACCTAGTGTGGGGGTCTTCATGGGGCCACATAAATCTGAATGCACCAGCTCCAATGGTGCACTTGCCCTCCTAGAATGCCTTGATTGAAAGGGCTGCCTGTGTTGCTTTCCTAAAATGTAGGCTTGACATTTCCTATCAGGCTCAACAATAGTTGGGATCCCTCTAACCATGCCTTTTTTGGACAAAAGACTTAAACTAGAAAAACTCAAGTGTCCATAGCTTAAATGCCAAAGCTTGGATAGGTCTTGGATGACTATCTTGAAGGCTAACTGTTGAGCCACTGTTGTAGATGCCATCTGGTTGACTCTGAAGCCATCCAGAGCCATCTGGAACTTAATAGGTGCAACTCCAGAGAGCATTGGAGACTACAACCTAAGGGGAAACATTATTTTTTTGTCATCTGTACTTCTGCAATGACCTTCGTGCTACCATCCCTATCATAGATGATGTACTCTCCTTTCTCCATCAGGGTTCTATAACCATTTTGGACCATCTATCGAATTCTCAATAGGTTATGTTTTATGCTAGGGAGATAATAGACATCCTAGATCTGCATTTTCTCACCTTGCTTGGATAGGACTGTGATCATGCCTCTTCCTATGACAGGAACCTTTTGACTATTCCCCATCATAATATCAGACCTAACACTCTTGTCAATGGAGGCAAATAAATTTGCATTACCACTCATGTGGTTGCTACACCCACTGTCCAAATACCATACTTCAGGGCTGCTCTACTCAGCAAGGTTGCACACAATAAAGACCTTAGACTAATTTTTATTTTTAGCCTTATTCTCATTTGCTACATGAGCATTTTGACTCCCTTGGTGACGATGTTTCTTCCTACATTCCCTTGCATAGTGACCATACTTATGATAGTAATAACATCGCACATTACTCTTATCATACCTCTAATTTGAGATGCTATTCTTTTTGTTTTGGAAGTTTGTTTGGGAGTTGCTGGCCTTCTCTTGACTGTTAGAGCCTCCTCTTTCAGAGTTGCTTCTACCTCTTCCCCATTGACCTCTTCCTCTGCCATTTCTTCCTCTTCCCCTGCCTCTCACATTTCCTTATGCTTTGAATGCTTGCTCTAGGGAAGGAATGGATCTATTTAGTCACTGCTCATGGGTATGAAGAGAACCCATCAACACATCAAGTGACATTTTTGAGAGCTCTTTAGTCTCTTCTATGGTAATAACTATTGAGTCAAATCTAGGGGGCAAACTTCTAAGGATTTTCTCTATAATCATCTGCTCATCCATGGTTTCTCCATTTATCCTCATTTGATTAACCAAGGTGGAAACCCTTGTGTGAAAATCTGAAATGGACTCATTGTCCTTCATCTGCAGGGTCTCAAAATCTCTCTTAAGCAGCTAGAGTTTCACTGATCTCACCTTGTCAGTTCCCTTGTAACTATTTTTCAATATTTCCCATGCTTCTTTTGCATAGTTAGCTGCTTCTATTCTAGGGAAAATAGCCTCTGTCAAGGCTGCCTCAATCAAATTGAGGAATTTCACATCATTTCTTCTAGTCTCCTTTAGCTAGTTCTTCTAAGCATTAGATAGGGTTGTAAATGCATTTTGGTCAGTCACATTTGTGAACCCATTGATCACAAGATCCCACAAATCATTTGCAACCAAGATGGTCTTCATCTTCTTTGCCCAAACATCATAGTCCTTTCCATCAAATACAGGTGGCTGCTGCCAATTCTTGTTGTCTCCTCTAGCTATTTTCCAAATCAGGGGAGATTGATAGAACCCAGAAAAAACTTAGGGATTTTCCTTAATACCCAGAAAGCTAAAACTCTACCTCAGCCAAACCTAAGGCTTTGATACCATTTGTTGGAAGTGTTTTGTACTAATACCAGACTATTGAAGGAAGAATAAACAAACAAGAGAGAGAGAACACAAACAAAACTACACTACAAACAGAGATTTCTATTAATCATTAAAACTATTTTACAATCAACAAGTACAACCTACAGAGTTACAGTTCTCTGTTTCTTTCTATCCTCCAAGTACTGCTCTCTCTAGAGCTTGCTGGACATCGCTACTGTCCCTTTCTATTTGGATCTGTTATGCTCATTCCACTAACTAACTGTTGTGTGTGTCTGGAGCTGTCTGGAGCTCGAATCTCTGCACTGCCTCACTATTGTATTTTTCTTGTTGCTGCTGCAACAAACATTCTTCTTTTGCTATGCACTACTATGCTTCAATATTCTTCTTCACCAAAAAACTAAACTTCTACATTCTTTCCTTTTGTCTTATCCTTGTCTTCAAAAATTCTGCCACTCAAACAAATTCAAAACTACCTACTGCAATGAATAAGAATTGAACAAATATTAAATATTTTGACAGGCTAGCAAATGGAAGTAAATCTTTTGCAGAGTGAGACAAGTCTGAGATCCCGAGAAGATCTCTGACAGGGTAGGTGGCATAAATGCCTGCTCCAGATTAATAATTCCAACACTCACATTGGCTGTCAAAGAAAAGAGTAGATTTATTGTTCTTGGTGAGGAGTTGTTCTGGATAGTTGGAATTATGGGTGGAGGGGAAGCCATAGCCATTATTATTGCTCTTGCAGCAATATTACTCATTGAAAAACTCATGAGAAGTAGAAATGGCAATGGCAAGAAGCCATTGCCTCCTTAGCCGCTCTCATGACCCATAATAGGGCATCCCCATCTACTCAAGAAAAAATAGCGTCTTCATCGAACTTTGCTTTCACTGGCAGAATGCTATGGACCCGTCTTCTATCTCCAGGTTGGCTTTCGCCCGGTTATAGTGATTTCCTCTTCCAAGCACGCAAAATCTACATGCTGCACCTCCTGTCTACTCACAGAATCCAATTGCTCAGCCATATCCATTTTGAAGAAGTTTCTACTTTGGTTTCCTCTTTGTTTTAGGCTTCCCAGTTGCAGGGCGCCACTAGAGATATGAAATCCTGGCTTTTTTAGTTGACATTCAATATAGTGTTGCATATGATCGCTAGCAAAAGCATCAGGGGGCCTACTAATTCAGGGGGCTCGAAGGATATGTTGCAGTTTAAGGATTTGATAAAGGAGGGTTTTTTGCTTTTTGGGTCATTTTACCTGGGAGATTATCTGCCTTTTCTCCAGTGGTTCAATTTACAAGGCCTCAGAAAGGCTATGATCAATCTGTAGAAGAAAAGAGATGATTTTATGTAGACGTTGGTGGATGATCATTGTCAGACGTGGAGGGCTCATGATGACTTGATTGATGTGCTCATTTCTACAACATACAAGCATGAAAGTCTGTCCCAAGATAAGGACACTGTGGTGAAGGCCTCTACTATTGTGAGTTTCTCCCTACACAGTTTTTATAATAACATTTTCTTTTAAAATAATGGCTTCTGCTTTAAACTATGTGTTGTTTATTAAATCGAGGGAGGGCACTCCATTATCTATTAGGACTTGTCAGTTTTTTTTTATGCTTCCTTCATTTCTATTTATACAAATCTAAATCTGCAAAATTTTATTCATTCTCTTCTTAATGATGGATCCTTGAGTGTGATCCGAAATCTCAATTTAATAAACCTACACACAGTTTAAACCAGAAGTCATTATTTTAAAACATCATCTATTTTACTGTCTCTTTCTATTTGCTTGTGGACTGTTTGGACTATTCTTAAACATCATCCATTTTATGGTTTTTCCTTGTGGGTTTTAAAATATACTTCCCCACACTTTCATTTCCTTGTGGACTATTTGGGCTTTTTTTAGACATCATCCATTTTATTGCTTTTCTTTTTAAGTTTTAAAATATACTTCCCCACGCTTTCCATTTACTTGTGGACTATTTGAATTTTTCTTAAACATCATTCACTTCCTTGCTCTTTGATGTGAGTTTTAAAATATACTTCCCCAGAATTCCATTCTTATTAAAATAAGGCAAATAGATATGCAGATAATATATCATTTATTTAAAATAAAAAATTACTGCTACTGTGTGCTTCTAGGATAATTTAACAGCCACTAGTTTTCTTTTGACCAAATTTTAGGAGAAAGTGCCGGCCATTGAACGTAATATATAATGTTCTCTCCATTGCTTGATTAGCATCTTCTCATACTTTTCAGCTTATTTTTCTTCCACCTGTAATAATCATATAGCCTATAGAGTACTATTTTCATCATTTTCAAGGATTTCATTTTTCTGCCATCGTTATTACAGAGCATATATAATTTTTAAAAATGGGGTGTTCCGGCATTCTCCTTTAGACCATTGATTGATAGATATCTATGAGGCCGGAGATGGGTGGTCTAGTTAGAGATGGTAGTTATTTATAACCTTTTTTATGCGATTGGGCTATGAAGTTGTTTGATAAATTCTGATATCATATCCAAACAGTATTTTTTTTCATGTCGAGCTCCGAAAGTCTTATATTCCAGTCTTTGACGTGAGCTCTAAGTTTAAAAAGTGGAGTGGTCCTTTTGGTTTTTTTTTGTAGGCCATGATAACAGCAGGTACAGACACAACCTCAGCGACCATTGAATGGGCACTTGCAGCTCTATTGCAGCACCCAGACATTTTGAGCAAAGCCCAACAAGAGCTAGACACACATGTTGGACGAGAGCGATTAATAGATGAATCAGACCTACACAAGCTGACATATTTGCAAGCAATTATAAAAGAAACATTCAGGCTCTATCCAGCAGGGTCAATATTGCTTCCCCATGAATCTATGGAGGCATGTAGTGTGGGAGGGTTTCATGTCCCCACAGAGACACGACTATTGGTGAATGTTTGGGCAATTCACAGGGACCCTGCAGTGTGGGAACGACCCTCAGAGTTTGATCCTGAATGGTTTTTGAAGAGTGAGAAAGGAATTGATGTAAAAGGGCAACACTTTGAATTGATTCCATTTGGGTCAGGGAGGAGAATGTGTCCAGGCATGACTCTTGCATTGTCTGTGGTTTCGTATACATTGGCGCACTTACTTCATAGCTTTGAGTGGAGTGTTCCACAGGGCACTGTAATTGACATGACAGAGGGATTGGGACTTACAATGCCCAAGGCAGTTCCATTAGAGGCTATTGTTAAACCCCGCCTTCCTCTTCACCTTTATTAATTATTAATCATGTCTTCAATGGGGATTTGAGTGTTGCATTTGTACAATCCAAATTGTGTTGTATATGCATTTTTAAGTATAAGGGTGTTGGGTTTATATGATCCAAAGTGTCATATATGTATTAATGTTATGGTAGTTTAATTTAATTATAGTTTATAATGCTTGAGGGGTTGAGCTTAATTGGTTAAACTGTTGGGTTCTCATTATGGAGAGCCAAGTTCAAATCTCCAAAAGGACATCTAATGTGGAATTCTAAGTTGTGATTCTTGGCTTCTAGTGTGGAACTAGGATATCTAAAAGTGGATTTCTATGTTGTGACTCTTGGTCTTCGATTGTAACTTTCTAATGTGTAGTTCTATACTAGAACATTTGTAAATGAATTGCAATATATATACAGAGTATGGTCGGGTAGTTATTGCAATATAAATACAAAGTATGGTTGGGTAGTTTTATCTAAAGTGGAATTTTATGTTGTGACTCTTGGTCTATTGTTATTGGATTCTATTGTAGAATTGTGATATCTAAAGGTGGATTTCTATGTTGTGACTCTTGGTCTTCCATTGTAGGTTTCTACAAAAAGTTAGTATTGGTCTCATGTTGACACTTGTATTAGTAGAATACTTGTAAATGAATTGCAATATATATAAAAAACATGGTTCAGTAGGTTTAGGTAGTTATTTTACATGTATTTGATAGTTACTCTTGAGTTATTGAAAATAAATGACTTTATGTTACCCTAAATTTAAATTTAGTGCCATGTCACATTTTGGCACTCTTCGAGTCCTATGTTCATAAATTAGCCATAAAAATTTCAATTTCCTTAGTTGCTTTTGCTTTGCCTTTGTGGAGTCGTGGGTTTCTAAGTCTTTGTAACTAAAGTTGCGGGTTTCTAAGTTTTATTAACCGAAGTTGCTAAGTTCTAAAGTTTCTTAACCTCCCGATCTCCCAATTTCATCTTCCTTTGTTAAGTCATCCCTCTCACTTTGTAATCTCTATGTTGTCGGCAAGTCGGGGTTCTCAAAACTTCATAACCTTTGCTTGTGGTTCTAAAGTTCTGGTTTTTAACGACTGAGCAACATTGAATCTTTTTCCACTTTCCAAGGTGTTCTCTTCTTATTTAACGAGTTGCACGACATGTCATATAGATGTCTTTTTGAAATTTTTGAACAACGTGTGAAGTCGCGGTGTCATTCTCTCAAGGCAAGAATTTAATGCCATATTTCTTGAACATCAAGGCACGTTGTGTCCAAATAATGGCATTAGTATATTTGTTTGGGTAGGTGACATTTTCTCTAAGTTATTCTACTACACTATCTTCCACTCCCAGCTGTAATTCATTCAAAGAATATTGAATTCTTCTCTGTGTTTATACTCCTATGGTTGGGGATGAAATACAAATACCAGGGAGCCCCTCATTCTTTGGGCATTGAGAGCAGCGAGGTTAATTTGAAAGATATCGATCTCAGACATATCGACTTAGCAGATTTTTGGTTGCATCTACAACAAACTGATAAATCACATTTCGCAAAAAAGATTTTATTGAGTGGTCTAGTGCATGCTTGAGGTTTCCTGACCACCATGCAAAGTACTAATTTGGTGATTGCATGCGCGCAAAGGTACATCCCGGAGACTCAAGAAATTAAGGCTAAGGATAGTTCAGTATTAGTGAAGGTTAAATCCACAATTATCTCTCATGCATTGAGAATTCCTAGAAAGGAGAGCTTCGAAGAGATGTCGGTTGCAAAAGGATTGAGGTTTTACAAAGAAAACAAAAACTAGTGCATGAATTCAATTACAAGAAGCTGGTTGAAGTCTAAAAGGAGAGGTAAGTCCAAGTTGCCTGCTAAATTGAAAAGGTCTCATTTCAAAGATGAAATTTCTGATATTATTACTTTATTGCACCGTGTGGTTGGGAATGCAACTACAGACTCCTTTGAGTATTGGATGTGTCGATTTATCTTAGTGATATGCAGTGAAAACCAATTCATTAACTTGGCTGAGTTTATTAGTTTCCATCTGAATGAACAATTGGTTAAATTTTAACAAACTGCATCCTTTCATATGTGTTCATAATTGGTGTACATCCTAGCCAGCCAAGAGGTTGTTTGGGAAGGGTTCAGGCCTCAAGGGTCATTAAGACTAGACACACCTGTGTATAGCTATTTCCCTCAGCTTACTAAAGAAGTGGGTATGAAGGATTTCTATTTTATAAATGATGCTTTTCTAATGTTTATTGTGAAGAGGTTAGAAGGAAACCCTGAACTCAGAATTTCTCCTAAAGTTGCTGCCTTGATTATGGAGTTTGGAAGTTTTTACATACAATTTGACAGATTCACCTATCTGCAGATAGGGGGTTATGAAAAGGCCCCAACAAAATTCCCTCACTATGCAAGTGATTATCTTGTTTTTCTGGATATTTGTACACAAATGTCTGTTGTAAATGTCAAATACCAAAGCATGAGGAAGAAAGGATATGCTTTCCCATTAATGCTATTTTCCTACACTTGCAAAAACAATGATGTTGCCAAAGGGGTAGAGCATGTTTTGAGTGAACTTAATTTTCATCTTTTATCTTTGAGAACACACTTTGATAGTAAGAACTATGTGCAACAAAATTTTTATGGGTCTAGTTCTTATGAGCATCGTTCTCATTTGAAAGATTTTTGGGAGCACTGTACTAATGATAGAGAGGTTCAGAGAAGAGATTGCATGAGACTCACATTGAGTTAAATTGAAACCTTTGGTCTTCCATTCCAAATCTCGGATGGTGTTGAGGACAATTCAAAAGTTATTGATGTTGAATATCAAAATTTAATTTCAAAACCCCTTCCTAGAATAAATTTGTCAGAGAAGAATGTTGTGGATTTGAAGTTTTGTTCTACCATTGTGTTGAGAAGGATAGAGGACTAGTTACTAGGGAAATGGCACAGACATGTAGGCTCTCCTTATGAGCAAGGGGATCTAAAAATAAAGAACATGGGACTACACAAAGTTCTGGTGTTTGTGCTACTCCTGGGAGTCATGAGGAAAGACAATCTAAGACTAATTCATAGTGTAGAGGAGAAGGTGAAAGGCTAGATGAAGTTGCAAAATTGAAGTCAACTTGTGAACAAGACAATTTTCCTCTATCTGCCTCAAGAAGAAAATCTGATCAAACAAAATCAATGTTGGGAAATTCTGATTCTATCTTTCAGCAAATTGTAGATGATGGTTATTTTCCCCCACTGTTTGAAGTGCCCTCCTCTCCTATGGATGAAGATGTTTATGTTTCTATTCCTTTAGTTAACCAAGATAAAACAATTCTGAGTAATAAAGATAGTAGTGTGGAGACGTCCTTTCCTAGATGGTTAAAAAAGGGAGTAGAAAAGAAAAGAAAGAATGTTTCAACAGTGACTTGATTGAAGTTGATGTTGTTAGATGGAGCCTAATTAGACTCAGAGGTTATATTTACCCCACTTTTATCGGTCTGGTTTCCCCCTAAATTCCTACGGGGTCAAGAGGCAGCGCATCGGGAGTTATTTTTTTTATTGACCAACATAAAAAACCCTATCTTTGTAACCGACAAAAGGCTTGATAAAAGCGGCTATGGGTTAGGGTTTTCATATATGGTATTTGTAGCATTTTGCAATGGTATTGAGTTGCAGAGATTGCTGATTGTAATCGGTTTGATTTACTGGATAATAATATTGGACTCTCTGTTTGGTGGATGTAGCCCGAGTTTGGGTGAACCACGTTAAAACTTGTCTCTTGCTATTATTATTTCTGTGTATTTCCATTTCTCTGTTTAATCTTTATTTGCATTTAATTGATATCTTCTGCTAGCTAACCCTAACAGTTGATATAATAGCCAAGCTGCTATAGAGTACCTCGAAGCCAAAAAAGGCTAAGAGGATGTTGAGAATGATGAGTGACATTGCTTCTGGTCATCAAATGTTGGAGAATTTAGACCCAGTTAAGGATTTGAATGAAAATGAAATAATTGAGGCCGATTATAAGATAAGTCATATTAACGTGGGTCCCTCTACTCTCGAAGGAGATGTGTATCATGCAAATTATTTTGTCAATGCTTTGATTAAGAGAGTGAAAGATGAAAGGAAATTGCAGTCTCAAGTTCTCTCTTTGAGTACCTTTATATAGTCCATTCTGACTCCTACCTCTCATGAAGCCTCTAGTTCTAATGTCGAAGGAGTTGATCCTAGTACAATGTGGAAAATAAGGATGAATTTAAATTTTGCTAAGGCTGCCAACAAATGGATGGAACAACTCTCTTGTGAAGTCCTACTTTATCTTGGCAAATCTATACATTTCTTTGTTGAAGTATCTAAGAAGAGGAAAGAACTTGTTACTGAGCTCCATCAGGTAAGAAAAGAACAAGGTAGCATGTATGTACTTTCGAGGGAAGTCGTAGAATTGGTAGCCATGGATTCTCTATTACTAATTAATGAAAGGGTAATAAATGACCCAAAGGATATATATCCATCTTAAGATGACACACTAGAGTGGAAATTATCGATATATGATGGATTTATTGTAGAGATCAAGAAGGTGTTGAATCAACATCTTGAAATCCTAATTGAAATTAAAAAGAACTATGATCTCCTGAAGGTAGACCTTACAGATGAGTTTGGGGAAAACCTATTAGATATTAAGGATATATCACTGAAGTTCAAAGAAGTATTCAATGAGTAGATATCTAATCTTGAAATTGTCAATGGGGATTTTTTGAGAAAGTTGGGTCACATGCAAGTTTACATAAATTCATTCAAAATTGAGACTGATGATCACCAAGAGATGGTTGAAGCAAAGAAACTATTGGCTAAGTATAGAATTGGAATGTAGATCACTGCTACACCAAGTAGTAAGAATATCACTACCATTATCACCAGATACTGAGAATACAAGGCGAGGATAAAGGCATGGGAAAACTCAACTAACATAGGAGAACAAGATGGCAGGAGCGTTGAGGATCCCAAAGATGGTGAAACCGTGGTGGCATGATCACTTTCTTTATATTATGTTATTTCTTTTAAATTGGCTGTGGGAAATTATTTTCAAGACATATTATTATCATTACATTTTAAAAGTGGTTGTCCCCAAGAAACCGTTCTCTTGAAAGACAATTATTTTATGAAAACTATATATATGGGTGCTAAGGCACGAAGTAGGGATCTTTTTGGGCAACTTTGATTCCTCATTAAGATAAATTTTGTTGTGCTCTTTCTATTCAATTAATTTAATATAGAAGATACACGTGGTGAAGCTTAGACAAACATAATCTTTGTGTTATGAATGTTTGGGTGTTGTTCTTCTTATGTTGAATATATTACCGGTGGTTATTCTGTTATCTATATTTGAGCATTGGATATCTATTTCATTCCATTTCTATGAAATGTTTATCTTTTGGTGAATGTTTTGTGGTGGTGATTATATTATACCTGAGAGATTCTTTATAGTTTGATTGAAGTGATGTTTGAAGTCTTTGAACTTCTCATTGAATTCAATTATTGTGGAAGCATATAATTACCTTTTAAAGCCTTCTGGTTAAAAGTGTCACCTTTTCTTGCTTTCTGCTTAAAAGCAACATAAATTTAAATTCAATTCGAAGGTAGTTACGCCTTGTAAAATAAGCAAAGAATAAATTATAAATATCATTGTAATTGGTTCAACTGTTGATACACTTGTCACTTCCTAGGTGAAATAATATAGAGTTAGGTGACAAATCTGTATACCAACAGATTTTTTGTGACTCTATTGGGGATAATGCTTGATTATATATGTATTATGAGTTGCTTTGCAATTAATTTACATGGTTCTTCAAAGCTGTAATGCTCCAATCCTTCAACCTAACATAGATTAGCTTATTGATGATCAATAGGATATTGTTACTGGCCTTCGGTTACTTGCCTAGCAACAAAAAGAACCAATTTGCAATATAACCAAGTTAATGAAGTACTAGAAGAAGAAGAACTTGGTGAAGTCATAAGAGATAATGCTAGGTATTTTGGTGAAGCTCAAGAAATTGTCTTTGTAGAAAATGTGGTACCTATTCCTTGAAGAGAAAGAGTCTTCCCTGTGCAAGCTCTTCCCAATAACCAACCAAGAAATCAAGCTATCAACGAAAGGAACCAGTTGAATAATTGACAAAACCTTTCACAAAATAATCAATAAGTGAAGTTGGCGACTTTGTATAAGAGATATACTAGGAGAGATAGAAAGAAAGGAATCTGGGATAAAGATTTTGAATTATTAGAAGCTGTTAATTTCTCCTCTTTTCCACTTAACTAAAAGGTTAACTCTGTTAGTAGACCATCATCCCCTCCTCCTAAACAAAGGGCTACCAGTGCTCCCGGTGCATCCTGTCAAGCCCTTCTTTTGCATGGAACTGTCCTTCCTTTGCAAGTTAATTTTCATGTTGTCATGGCTTAGCCATAACCTATCCCATGGGGAGTTGTTATAGGTCCTCTCAACCTAGGAGCTTAGTTACATGACTTGCCAAATGGTTCAGGGAAAATTATACCTAAATTCAAAGGGGATGGGAATTCCACTCCTGAAGAACACATGCAAGCCCTTTTTGCTGCTTCCTCTATTATGGCTATACAATATGAAGATGTCTCCATAAGACTCTTTGTAGAATCTTTGACTCACACTACTACTGACTGGTTCTATCACCATCCAAATGGTTCTATTACTAATTGGGCTACCTTGAGGTTGAAGTTTGAAAATAGATATAAGTTTGCAAAAAATGAGCAAGTTCTTGTCTCTTAGTTGGCCTCTATGAAAAAGGAAATACATGAGCCTATGAGAGAATTTGTGGCCAAATTTAACAAACTGGTCAATAGAATTCCTGAAGACATGAGGCCTGGGGATTCCCTATTAAAGTGTTTCTTTATCAATACCCTTCCACTAGATCTTAGTTTCACTACCAAAAGAGAAGGTGCAACTAATTTAGATGCAGTCCAAGAGAGGGCCATATCCATAGAAGATTATTTAATTATTGCTAGGAAATGGAAGAAATAACTTCAAACTAGTAAACCATCAGTAGTAAACTCCACTGATCCTGTTATATAGAGGCTAGCTAATGATATTATTACTTTGAAGAGGCAAATGCCTAAAGGTTCCCCTTAGCCACTTTATCAAGATATACCAAGGAAAGACTATGGTTCTCAAGGAACTTATAATAGAACATTTCTACTGACTGGTCCAACTCAGAGATTACCTATTGAAGGTGGGCCTTCTACCAGCAAGAACAATCACATGATGTGTAATTTTCATTTGACCTCTAACCATGATGGAACTACCTGCTAAAAAATGGTTAGATTCATGTGAATGCTTTCAACTAAAGAGCATGTTGAGGAACCTTATGTGGAGGAGCCTAGACAATCTAATGATGCTAGTGTAGACTTCTTTAAATATGAATCTGATGGAGAGGGATGAGAAGATGTATACACCAAGATTGACAATCCTAATTGTGTAGTCTTTACAAGGAGTCAACAAGCTCAGAAGGGGCAAGAACAAAAAGGTCAAGTTGGCAGTTCATCCTCTACTCCAAAATTTATATTTTCAAGACAAGCCAATCCTAATTCCAAGAAGCCAGAGAATGTCATGTCAAAAAGTACATCAATTGAGGTACCTTCCACTCATTCTTTTGAAACACTTTTTCTAGTTCATTTGATATAATTGAGTCTTGCAAAAATACAAAAAATTTAGATCTCATAGGATGAATACCTTAGACTCAACCCCTTAGAGCTGGATAGGTTAGTCAGATATGTCAAACAAGAGCCTTCACCTTCCAATTGTAATGTAGAAGTGTGAAGTGAAAATGAAGTCCACATAGAAAAATAGAATTGTTCAAATTCCAATGATAAAAACCCAAGCCAGCAAATTTTTTTTGCAAAACCTGAACCTTTCTATGTGTCATTATATATTGTTGGTTTTAGGCTAAGCAATTGTGTCATTGATTCTAGAGCCTCTGATAATGTAATGTTTGCCGAAGTAGCTAAGGCTCTAGGTTTGTCATTAACATCCTCACATGGTAGATGTTTTTTCTATGGATGGTTCACTAGTCCCCATAATAAGGCAAATTAAGGATGCTCAAGTCGCCCTAGCTACTTTTCCAAAGAAAAGGTTAAAGTTAACCATCCTAGTTTCTGACATTCTCGCTAGTTATGGGATGCTCTTAAGCAGAAGTTTTTGTAAAGACCTAGGGGGGAAATACATATGGATTAGTCTCATGCCTTAATACCATTAGAGGGGAAGAAGGTGCATCTTAATCCTGAGCCCAAATCCAAATTTACTGTAATGAAATTGGGTGATCCAAGGGCAAATATTCTATTTGTAGAGACCGAGCTAGGCACATATATGTGTACCTCAATGAAGGAAGAATGCTCAAGTTTGGTTAGTCTTGAGTTGTTCTAGTGCTAGGTCTAGTGCAGGAGTAGTTTTGATTTCACCAGCTGGTTACAAGTTACCTTTTGCTTATAAACTTGAGTTTGATAATACCAACAATACAACAGAGTATGAAGCTCGGTTACTTGGTTCAACCTTGGCCAAAGAAAGGGGTATTAAATAGTTGAAAGCCATAAGTGATGTTGAATTGATTGTCAAACAAGTCAGGAAGGTATACATTTTGAAAAATGGTATACTCAAACATTACAGAAATAGAGTCTGGGATTGTATTGAGGACTTTGATGCTTTTTCTATAGAAGCAGTACCTAGAGATCAGAATACTAGGGCTGATTCATTATGCATTCCTACTTTTACCATATCTGGATTCAAAGATAAGTCGTATAGAGTGGAAAATGTATACCGACCTAGTGTTCCTGATAATGTGAATCACTAGCAAGTTTTCAATAATGATCGGCAAATAATTGCATTCTTAGAAAAGGCTGAATCTTTTGCAAATATCATTTTTGAAGGAAGTAGATATGATAGTAATGATGTTTTAGAGGGTAATGTTAGTTTTCCTAATAGTGAGGGATCTAAAGTCATTCAGTTAAAGGGTAACAATATTCCCAAGGGATTAGTCTCTTTGAAGGATTTGTTTAATAGACGTGATTAGTATTTGAAACAAAAAAGTAAGGTCTCTGTTGAATCATGTGCTAATTTTGATCATGTCAATATAGGCACAAAAGAAGATCCCAAAATTGTGTGCATTTGGAAGTGTTGTTCTCCTCAAGAGAGGGAATGTTTAATCTCTTTGCTAATTCATTACAGAGATGTTTTTGCCTGGTGCTACGCAGATTTGAAGAGATTCAGAATGGAGAGTTGCAACACCGTATTCCATTAAATCCCGGTGCTGCAGTTTGCCAACAGAAATAGAGAACCTAGAATCCCAAGGTGGTAGAAGCTATTTTCAATGAGATAGACAAAATACTAAAAGAAAAAAATCATTTATCCCACCCATCACTCAATGTGGGTAGCTAATATCATTCCTATTAGGAAAAAGAACGGAGAACTAAGGATTTGTGTCGATTTTAGAAATCTAAATCAAGATTCATTAAAATATAATTATCCACTACTTGTGATGGACCATATATTACAGACAGTTTCTAGATCTGAGATGATGTCTATGCTTGATGGTTTTTTAGTGTATAACCAAGTTGAGGTAGCCCTAGAAGATCAACATAAATCTGCATTCACTACTCCCATTGGCATCTTTGCTTATAATAGAATGCCATTCAATCTCATAAATGCAGGGGCCACCTTCCAAAGGGAGATGGATTTGTCATTTGATGATTTGAAAAATAAGATCATTGTTGTTTATTTAGATGATTTGATAGTTTTCTCCAGAAAAAGGGCTAATCATTTACATGATCTAGAAGTAGTGTTGCAGCATTGCAGAGAGCAAGGAATTTCCTTAAATCCAAAGAAATCAATCTTTGTTGTGACTGAAGGCAAACTTTTATGCCATATTATTTCAAAATATGGAATTAAGGTTGATCCCAAAAGGGTGAAAGAAATTATGCAATTGAGTTTGCTTGCAACTAAAGAGAGCACCAAATCCTTCTTTGGCCAAGTGAATTTTCTGAGAAGATTCATGCTAGAATTTGCTGAGTTAACTAGGCCTATTGCTAATATGATGAAAAATCATCCTATCTTTAAATGGAACAGTGAAGGAAAGCAAGCCTTTGAAGACACAAAAACAATTATTGCCAATGCACCAACACTAGTGCACCCCAATTTCGAGAAGAATTTTGTTATATACTACTACACATTAGAACATACTCTATCGGCTATCCTATTGAAAAAAAAATGATTAAGGTATTGAAGCCCCTATCTCTTTTATGAGTAGAACTCTCAAGAAGTATGAATTGAATTACTCTCCACTTGAGAAACATGCATATCTAGTAGTCAAAGCCCTGAAGAGTTTTAGATTCTATATTGTACATTCTCATACCACTATTTTTGTCCCAGTTTCTGCTGTGAAAAGTATCCTCACTCAACAAGAAATCGGATGCAATAAAAGAGGATCTTGGATATCTAAAGTGCAAGAGTATGATGCTAATATAAAACCCACCAATCTAGTTAGGGGAAAGGGTTTGTGCCAAAGGATTGCAAAAAACAAGATTACTGGAGAAGAACATTTGCCCTTAGTTCTTTTCACCAATACAACAGATGAGTGGTTCTCTAATATTTCTTATTTTCTGACATATGGTGATTACCCATCTCACCTTTCTATTGAAGAAAAGAGGAATTTAAAGCTCAAAGCCAATAAATACATTCTCTAGGAAGGAAATCTATATAAAAAAGGTGTGGATGGAATATTCTTGAGGTGTGTAGACAAAGAACAATAGAAGAAATTATTAAAGTCTTTCCACAATGAAGCATGTGGTGGGCATTTTTTAGCTTCAGTAACAACCTTCAAATCTTACGATAATGTTTCTATTGGCTAGGTATGTTCAAGGATGCCTATGAATGGGTGTCCAAGTGTGAGAAGTGCTTGAAGCTTACTGGTAAACCTCACCTAGCAGCATTACCTTTGAATCCTGTGGTGATTGATGAGCCTTTCCAACAATGGGGTTTGGATTTTATTAGCCCTATTAACCCTAATTCTAGTACTAGACATACACACATCTTAACCACCACTGACTACTTTACCCAGTGGGTGGAAGCTGTACTAGTCAAGAAGACTACTTCAGAGGTTGTATGCACTTTCTTGAAAGAGAACATCTTAGTAAGGTTTGGTGCCCCAAAGAAAATTATCACTAATAATGCTAGCTCTTTTTCCTCTTCTAAAATCACTCTCTTTTGTTATGATTATGGCATTAGTCTAGAACACTCATCTGATTATTATCCCCAAGGAAATGGACAGGCAGAGTTGAGTAATAAGAATCTAATCTCTATTGTCAAGAAGTTAGTAGATGAAAATCAATGGGGATGGCATAAGAAGCTATATGATGCTTTGTGGGCAGATAGAATAACATACAAAAGGGCCATTTGTATGTCACCTTTTTAGTTGGTGTATGGAATTGACAGTGCTATTGTTGGAATTAAGGAACACTGAGAGGGGGGTGAATCAGTGTTCTGCAAAACTTGTTACTTTGTTCCTTTATTAATTTACCTCAAGTATCCAAAAGAAAGAAGCATAAACATAAGAACTGAAAATACAAGATCACAACACATGAACACGAGGATTTTTACATGGAAACCTAGTTAAGGGAAAAACCACTATGGGGGTTAACCCACAAGAATTTATACTCTGTTAAAATTAATACAAATGGGGAAGGCACATGCCTTCAGGGCGCACTTACCAGAACTCACTACTACAAGAGGCTCACTACCTACAAAAATGATTACAAGAAGATTACGTTTGAACTAATGAATGGCATCTATCAATGCAAAAATTTAGTTTCGGTTAAGCACAACATACTGATCTTGCACTCTTCATCCTTATTTTGCCCTGTTTCACTCTTTGGCCATAATCTGAGCTTAAATCTTCACCTTCGCACTTCTTTCTACCTTTTTCGCACTTAATCCATCATCACATCACACACACACCTTAAAACACTCGAATCCATCATCTATATGTATCTACATCAAGAAATTCAATCAACTATAGTCAGCTTCAAGAAAACTTAGAACGTTTATTAAGAACTCTGTTCTGTCGGCTGAATCCATACACAAACAACACCGTGGACCAAAAATGTGTGTTCTCAAATCATCAATCATGTCGGCCAATACCATTGATTATCACAAACAACTTTTCTTCATCCATACCAAGATCAAATGCTAGGTCAGCCTATTCTTCTTCTGACTGTACTGACTAACTCAAACCCGATACTCAGATGTTTATAACTTTTGAATCCTTCATCACCAGAGGCTAAATTTCTAGTTTTAGATAGTCCTAACAAACCTTATCACTCCCCCAGATCCACAGCACACTATGATTTACCACTGGAGAGATCCAAACCAAGATACCGGACCCTATCACATGCTTTGTTTCTGACTACCTGGACTTAGACAAATCTTCACTCTGACTTCGGTATGAACAAATTATGTAATGTGGATGTGTAAGATAGACTTAGTTGCCATCAATGATAACACCTATCATGTATAGCAGTGTCTCTTTTAGCTGATGATTCCTTCTGGTAAGTTGGCATGATTTTCTCCAAACTCCTTGATGACAGATGAAGTAGCTCACTGTCTTCTATGTGAGACTTCAAAATATCTTCTCTAGCCTTAGCTTGTGCGACAGAGGCCCACTTTATCTTATGAATTGGTGAAAGACTATCCAAATTGATTTGACCTTTCAACTCTTCTGCAACTAGTTTATCATTTTCCAAAATTTCTTTCACTGCTTTTGCAGTGTCTCTTGCCCAAAATGATGTTTCTGACTTGTGTTCTTTAGGGCCTCCATCCCCTCCCTTTTGAGAGTCAACCATATTGTCCTACCCATTATTTTATTTCCTTTTCTCTGCTTCTGCCTTTTCTGCATCTTCATTAGAAGCATTCTTTCTTTTATCTATCTCAAAGATATCTTCTACAATCTCTTTCAGAGAATTTGGTGTATCCGCAGTGGTAGTTTTATCAGGTTCCTCAACATCTGGAATGGAAGAGTCAACTCCACCATCAGTTTATTTTACTTGATCTTCTTCCATCATTTCTTCAATGCTTCTTCTTCCAGAAAGGAGTCATCATCTACTCTAGTTTGTTGTTTATTTTCCTATTGCTCTTCATCATTCAAAATTGAAGCATCCTTAGTATCAACCAATTCTTCTGTAACCACATAGAACTTGTTCTTGTCTAGTGCTTTCTTCAAAATCTATTTTGTTTCTTTAACAACTTCATCAATATCTTCAATCATCAACTTATTCATCCTTGTCTTACTTCTAAAATCATTCTTGACCTCTCTAAAAAATTTATCTTCTTCTTTATTGGAGATCACTAGACACAAACTAGATAACACATGTTCCCTCAGCTCCATATCTTTAGCTTTAGTAGCCTCTTTCCTCATTTCCAAAATGTTACTCAAACACTTAGGGATTTCATATAAAATTTCCACAAGAGCTCTATTTAATGTATTCAAGTATTTTATAGTGGCATCCTCCAAAATTCTCTTGTTTGCATTATCAAAAGTGTCATACTATTTCATTATGGGTTTTAGATTCCCATGAATCATCACAACATTCACAATTTCGTCTACAGACAAAGTGGATTTTCTAGCTTGGGTTTCAGTCTTTTGTCTTTTACTTACCTTCATACTTCTGGAAGACTTATATCTTTTGTAGCTTCTACTTTCTTTGTCTTTATTTCCTTTATTGCTTCATCTAATTCTATTTCCTCATCATCATTAGTGCTCACATATGTTCTGGATGCTTTAGTCTTCATTCTTTTACCATCTTTATCGGATGGTTCCTCTTCCAGTTTCTCTGTTCTGATAGGTTTTATGTGAATAGAGGCAGCAGTAGAGCTTCTTTTTTTTGGGCTAGCTGGTGGAGACTTTTAGAGCACTAGGTTGTTCTTTTTTAGCTTGCTCAGTTCTCTTCCCAACTTCTCTCACTGCCTCTTTGGTTATCCCTATGCTCTCTGCATACATTTCCACTTGCTTTTGAACTTTCCTCTTGATGTCTGGTTTTCTGAGCTCAAGATGCAATTTCATACTTAGCCCTTTATATGTCCCAAATCTTTCAACTATTGTGTCCTTTGGCTTGCTCAAAAGGTGTTGAGCATACATATTCAATACTTGCTCATCAACTTCATACCCCATGCGCATGATCCACACAGTTCTTGGTTCAACTGTTTCCATCAAACACTGATCTTTATCCACCATAAAACATACTATATCTTTGTATTTTTCAACCACAGATGTAGGAATTCTCTCCCTTGAATGCATCATGTTCTAAAAATTCTTGAAAAATCTTGAAAGAGCAGTCCTTTGTGCATTGGAGTCACCAATATTGTTCAAGTCCTCTCTTATTTGAATAGCAAAAGGCTTATCGCTGGTCCAACACATGCTTTTCTTGCCAGGTAACTCATTCATGAAGTAGAAAAAACACAAGACTAGTGTACCATATTTGAAGGTATTCTTTTTATCCTTCTTAACCTTATTCAAAATTTCCATTAGCTGGTTTTGTAGCAACTCACACAAGTCATAATCAGTATCCTCTCTCAACATCTTATAAGTTGCATAGATAGCTATACCGGATACAGAATTCTCCCTGCTAAAATGATAAATCTTGTATCCAATCACCATTGAAGAAAATTTGACATCTAGACCAGTGATGTCATTTATTGGCATTGCCCTTTTGTCAAACCTTGAATTGGTAGCATCAGTTACTATTTGATTATTTACTGCTTTCAACATTGGCAGTCCACCGGATGAGTTTAACCCTATCACGACCTTGATGGCATTCTTGGTGATCTTGAAAGGTTTCATTAGCCACAAAAACTCATCATGCATACGGATTCAAACATACCAGAGCCATTCATGTTCATCAAAGGATGGAAACCCTATAATGTGAATGAAATGTTTATCATGCAATGCCTTATACTCAGGTTTAAGATCATGAATTTTATCCCTTAGATGATTCTTGAACAAATCCACAAACCTTAAGTCCCCAAATTCATCTATGCTCCAATGAATATAGGCTCTAATCTCTTCAACATACAATACACCATACAGAACATTTGAAAATGCACCTAACGGGTTGACTTCTACTAATTTGTGTGGATGCTTCTTGAATTTGGGCAAGGGCCTTGTAGTAATATCAACAACCAATAGTGTAGCCATTGCAAAAGATTACAAGTTCAAAGCTTTGCAGAAAAATACCTTTTTCTTCCACGGAATTAGGGTTAGCTGATGAATTCACTGGTCACACTTCAAATCCTTGAAATCTTAGCTTAAGTCCTCTTCTGCTCGCTCTCTTCAAATACAAAGTGATCCAAATGATTGGATGAAAGACTTTTTATCCTTTGCAAAACCTAATTTGTCATTGTAATAAATGTTCTTCCCTAATACATCTGGTTACACTATTTCTGCATGCAGTCAATCTTCAATTTCTCTACAATCAATGACATTTGCTTCTTTTCTTCCAGAATTTGCTTCAACAAATCTACAATAGGCTTCTTTATCTTCATTCATCATGCCAGATTCAGGCACCCACTTACTAGCAGGGGGAATTAGATTTGCAATGCAGCTCCCCCTGAACTAGAGCTTCTGATTCAATTCTCAGAGGAAGTATTAGCACCGGATTCCAGTGTTGATCCACAACCTTCATTGTTTGCATCTTTCTTCACCCACATTTTATTCATTTCTTTCTGAATCTCATTCACATCTATTTTTCCTTTGTCTTTGTCCATCTTCTGCTCTATTCTTCATGTCTGTGAGTTCACCTTTTTGCTTCTATAAAATTTAGCAATGTGTCTAGATTTGTTGTAGTTAAAACATATAGTCTTGTTTCTCTAACAATCACATGTTGGAGCAGGTGTAGATCTACATTGCATTGCCTTATGCTCAAACTTGTTGCAAGTAAAACATCTTCCATTAAAAACTTGTTTGTTCTTAGGAGGATTTCTTGATCCACTTGTACATTCCTCAGCCTTTTGACCTATCCTTTTGCAATTAAAACATTGACTTGAGAAAGATGATTCCTTTTGATTTACTTGACTTCTGCATTGATTAGCTCTATGACCATACTTATTGCATTTGAACCAATTGCCATTGAAAGATGGATACCTTTGAGCATTAGGTTGTCTTAGCAGAGGTCTTCTAGGATTCCTTCTTTGTTTTCTTGCTTCAAGATTTCTTTGACTAGATCCAGAACTTTCACCTTTCTCAAATCCCAGACCATGCTTATCATTTGCCATCTTTTGACTATCAAGTAGCACTTCAAGTTTGGCTGAGCTTATCTTGAATTTTTCTTTGTATTCATTTGCAACTTCTAGGTCATGTTTGAGAATGACAATTTGTCTTTCAAGTTCTTCCTGATTGTCCCTGCTTTCATGTAGATCAAACTCTAGATGGCCAATTATTCTATCCAATTTGTAGCATTCTTTAGTTCTTTCTTTTAGAGATTGATTCAGTTTTTCTTCATTCTTCTTCCTTTCTTCAATTTCCTTGGTTAGCCTTATCACTCCAGATGCCATCTCATATTTTAGAACAACTTCTTTTGCTAACTTTTCACATTCCTTTGTCTTCTCTTTCAGGGCCTCATCCATGTCATTGTCTTCATTCTAATTTCTTAGTTGAAGAAGTAGCTCCTTCCTCTTTCCATTAGATTTTCTCAATTTTTCTTTTACGCTCTCAATGAAGTCTTCAGCATATTTAAGGTTCTCTTGCAGTTTTTTGACTTTTGCTCTGGACTGATCAAGATCTTCTAAAGCAAGTCTAAGTTGTTCATGGATACCATCAGAATACTTGAATGAACCAATTGAAAATACTTTCCTAGATCTTCCTCAAGTTGTTAAACTTCTTATAAGGAACCAGGCTCTAATACCAATTGTTGGAATTAAGGAACACTGAGAGAGGGGGGTGAATCAATGTTCTGCAAAACTTGTTACTTTGTTCCTTTACTAATTTACCTCAAGCATCCAAAAGAAAGAAGCATAAACATAAGAACTAAAACAACAAGATCACAACACATGAACACCAAGATTTTTATGTGGAAACCTGGTTAAGGGAAAAACCACGGTGGGGGTTAACCCACAAGATTTTATACTCTATTAAAAGTATTACAAATGGGGAAGGCACATGCCTTCAGGGCGCACTGCCCAGAGCTCACTACTCCAAGAGGTTCACTACCTACAAAAATGATTACAAGAAGATTACAAAATGTTTGAATTGATGAATGACATCTATCAATGCAAAAATTTAATTCTGGTTAAGTACAAAATACTGATCTTACATTCTTCATCCTTATTCTGCCCTATTTCACTCTTTGGCCATAATTCGAGATTAGATCTTCACCTTCGCACTTCTTTCTACCTTTTTCACACTTACTCCATCATCACATTGCACACACACCTCAAAACACTCGAATCCATCAGCCATATATGTCTGCATCAAGAAATTCAATGAACTATAGTCAGCTTCAAGAAAACTTAGAACATTTATTAAGAACTTTGTTTTGTCGGCAATAAACAACACCACGAACCAAAAACTTTTGTTCTTAAATTAACAATCATGTCAGTCAATACCACTGATTATCACAAACAAATTTTCTTCATTCGGACCAAGATCAAATGCTAGGTCGGCCTATTCTTCTTATGACTATACTGACTAACTGGAACCTGATACTCAGATGTTTATAACTTTTGAATCCTTCATCACTAGAGGCTAAATTTATAGATTTAGATAGTCCTGACAATCCTTATCACTCCCTCAGATCCACAACTCACTGTGATTTACCGCCAGAGAGATCCGGACCAAGATACTGGACACTGTCACATGCTCTATTTCTGACTTCCTGGACTTAGACAAATATTCACTCTGACTTCTGGTATGAACAAATTATGTAATGTGGATGTGTAAGATAGACTTAGTTTCTATTAGTGACAAGACCTGTCATGCATAGTAGTGTCTCTTGCCAAAAGCTATACCTATTCCTTTGGAATTATCTGTAATAAACCTACAATGGACAATTGAGAATGAATAATTTCTATCAGCATTGGATAAGAGGATCATGTACCTAAATCAATTAGAGGAGCAAAGGGAGATTTGTCTTGATAAAATTGCCAAGTACCAATAGATGGTAAAGAAGGTTTTTCGCAAAAGAGCAAAGTAGAGGAGCTTTGTAGTTGGGGATTCTGAACTTCTCTAGGATAAAAGAAAAGCCCCTAAAGGAGCACATGGGAAATTTGACTCTTTGTGGAAAGGAGCATTTCAAATTAAGGAGATCATTGGAGAGAATACTTTTCTATTAACATATCTAGATGGTACATTCTTGCCTCTTGCCTATAATGAGCAAGACCTTAAGTTGTTCAATTGGTGATGTTCTTGAGCTTTCCTTGTACCATAGTTTCCTTTGTTTCTGTTTTGTTTTGTCTATTTTCTATTTTGTCTCTATTACCCAATGAATAAGGCTTTGTGTGATGGTCGATCTAGATTCTCTACATCTTGTTAGTCCTTGTCCCCATTCAGAGCCAGTTGTTACCCTAAATTTAAATTTAGTGTCATGTCAAATTATGGCACTCTTTCAAGTCCTATGTTCATAACTTAGCCATAAAAATTTGAATTTCCTTAGTTGCTTTTGGTTTGTTCATGCGAAGTCGTGGGTTTCTAAGTCTTTGTAACTAAAGTCATAGGCCTCTAAGTTTTATTAACCAAAGTTGCTAAGTTCTAAATTTTCTTAAACTCTTGACCTCTTGACTTTGTCTTCCTTTGTTAAGTCATCCCGCTCACTTTGTAATCTCTGTGTTGTGGGCAAGTCGAGGGTTCTCAAAACTTCATAACCTTCAGCTTGTGGTTCTAAAGTTCAGGTTTTTAGTGACTTAGCAACATTGAAGCTTTTTCCACTTTCCAAGGTGTTCTCTTCTCATTTAACAAGTTACACAACATGTCAGATGGATGTCTTTTCTAAATTTTTGAATAGCATGTGAAGTCGCAGTGTCATCCTCTTAAGGTGGGAATTTAATGCCATATTTATTGAACATCAAGGAACATAATGACATTAGTATATTTGTTTAGGTTGGCGATATTTTCTCTAAGTTATTCTGCTGCACTATCTTCCACTCCCTACCGTAATTCATTGATAGCATATTGAATTCTTCTCTATGTTTATACTCCTGTGGTTAGGGATGAAATATGAATACAAGGGAGCCACTCATTCTTCAGGTGTTGACGAGTAGCTAGGTTAATTTTAAAGATACCAAGCTCAGACATATTAACTTAGTAGCTTTTTGGTCTCATTCGCAACAAACTGATAAATCACCTTTCACAGAAAAGATATTGTTGAGTGGTTTAGCGCATGCTAGAGGTTTTCTGACCATCATGTAAAGTACTGATTTAGTGATTGCATGCATGCAAAGGTACATCCCAGAGACTCAAGAAATTAATGCTAAGGATGGTTCAGTATTAGTGAAGGTTAATTCCACAATTATCTCTTATGCATTGAGAATTCCAAGAAAGGAGAGCTTCGAAGAGATGTTGGTTGTAGAAGGATTGAAGTTTTATAGAGCAAATGAAGACTGGTGTATGAATTCAATTGTGAGGAGCTGGTTGAAGTCTAAAAGGAGAGGTAAGTCCCAGTTTCCTCCTAAATTTAAAAGGTCTCACTTCAAGGATGAAATTTATGAAATTATTACTTTATTGCATAGTGTGGTCGGGAATGTAACTACAGAATCCTTTGAGTATTAGATTTGTCAGTTTATTTTATTGATATGTAGTGAAAACCATTTCATTAACTAGGTTGAGATTATTAGTTTCCATCTAAATGAACAATTGGTTAAATTTCAACAAGCTGCATCCTTTCATATGTGTTCATACTTAGTGTACATCCTAGCCAGTTAAGAGGTTGTTTGGGTAGGGTTGAGACCTCAAGGGTCATTAACACTAGACACACATGTGTATAGCTATTTCCTTTAGCTTACTAAAGAAGTGGTATGAAGGATTTCTGCTGTATAAATGATGCTTTTCTAATGTTTATTGTGAGGAGGTTAGAAGGAAACCCTGAACTCAGAATTTCTCCTGAAGCTGCTGCCTTGATTACGGAGTTTGGAACTTTTTACATACAATTTGATAGATTCACCTATCTACGGATAGGGGGTTATGAAAATGCCCCAACAAAATTGCCTCTCAATGCAAGTGATTATCTTATTTTTCTAGAAATTTGTAGACAAATGTCTGTTGTAAATGTCAGATACCAAAGTAGGAGGAACAAAGCAAATGGTTTCCCATTAACACTATCCTCCTACACTTGCAAAAACAATGATGTTTCCAAAGGGGCAGAGCATGCTTTGAGTGAATTTAATTTTCATGTTTTTATCTTTGAGAACACACTTTGATAGTAAGAACTATGTACAACAGAATTTTCATGCATTTGGTTCTTATGAACATCGCTCTCATTTGGAATATTTTTTGGAGGACTATGTTGATGACAGAGAGGTTCAGAGAAGATATTGCATGAGACTCACATTGAGTCAAATTCAAGCCTTTGGTCTTCCATTCCAAATCCTAAATGCTATTGTGGACAATTCAAAAGTTATTGATGTTGAATATCAAATTTTAGTTTTAAAACCCCTTCACAGAATATATTGGTCAGAGAAGGATGTTGTACATTTGAAGTTTCCTTCTACCATGTTGTTGAGAAGGATAGATGATTGGTTACTAGGGAAATGGAATGGACATGCATGCTCTCCTTATGAGAAAAGAGGATCTTAAAATAAAGAATAGGGTACTGCACAAAGTTCTGGTGCTTGTGCTACTCCTAGGATTCATGAGGCAACACAATCTAAGACTAATTCACAGTCTGGAGGAGATGGTGAACAACCAAATGAGTTGTAAAATTGAAGTAAACTTGCAAACTAGATAATTTGCCTCTATCTACCTCAAGAAGAAAATTTGATCAAACAAAATCAATGTTGGCAAAATCTAATTCTATCTTTCAGCAAATTATAGATGATGGTTCTTTTCTCCCACTATTTGAAGTGCCCTCCACTTTTAGGTATGAAGATGTTTTTGTTTTTGTTGCTTTAGTTAACCAAGATAAAATAGTTCTGAACAATAAAGACACTAGTGTCGAGATGTCCTCTCCTGGATGGTTAAAGAACATAGTAGAAAAGAAAAGAAAGAATGTTTTGACAGTGACAATGGAAGTTGATGCAGTATCCAAGCTACTACAGAGTACCTGAAAGCCCAAAAACTCTAAGAGGATGTCAAGAATGGTGACTGACACTGCTTCTCGTCATCAAATGTTGGAGATTGTAGACTTGATTGAGGATTTGAATGAAAATGAAATAACTAAGGCTGATTACAAGATAAGTCATATTGACATGTGTCTCTCTACTCTTGAAGGAGATCTGTATCATGTGAATTATTCTTCCAGTGCTTTGAATCAGAGAGTGAAAGAGGAATGGAAAGAAAATTTGAAATTCCAGTCTCAAGTTCTCTCTTTGAGTAACTTTATACAATCCATTGTGATTCCTTCCTCTCATGAAGCCTCTAGTTCTAATGTCAAAGGAGTTGATTCTAGTACAATGCAACAAATAAGGAGGAATTTAAATTTGGCTAAGGCTATCAATGAATGGATGGAAAAGATTTCTTGTGAAGCCCTATTTTATCTTGGCAAATCTATACATTTCTTTGTTGAAGTATTTAAAAAGAGGAAAGAACAAGGTAGCATGTATGTACTTTCAAGGGAAGTCTTAGAATTGGTAGCCATGGATTCTCTGTTGCTGATTAATGAAAGGGTAATCAATGACCCAAAGGATATAGATCCATCTTGGGCTGACACACTAGAGTAAAAATTATTGATATATGATGGATTTATTACAGAGATCTACAAGGTGTTGAATCAACATCTTGAAATCCTAATTGAAATTAAAAAGAATTACGATCTTCTGAAGGTAGACCTTATAGATGATTTTTGGGAAATCTTGTTATATATTAAGGATATATCTCTAAAGTTCAAAGAAGTATTCAATGAGGAGATAGCTAATCCTAAAATTGTCAATGGGGATTCTTTGAGAAAGTTGGGTTACATGTAGGTTTACCTCAATTCATTCAAAACTGAGACTAATGATGATCACCAAAAGATGGCTGAAGTTGAGAAACTACTGGCTAAGTGGAGAACTAGAATAGAGATCACTACTACACTGGACAGTAAGAATATCACTACCATTATCGCCAGATACTGAGAATACAAGGCAAGGATAAAGGCATGAGAAAACTCAATCGACGTAGCAAAACAAGATGGTGGGAGCATTAAGGATCCCAAGATGGTGAAACCATGGTGGAATGATCATTTTCTTTATGTTATGTTATTTCTTTTAAATTGGCTCTGGGAACTTATTTTCAAGACTTATTATTATCATTATGTTTTAAAAGCGGTTGTCTCCAAGAAACCATTCTCTTGAAAGATAGTTATTTTATGACAACTATATATATGGGTCCTAAGGCATGAAGTAGGGATCTTTTTGGGCAACTTTGATTCCTCATTAAGATAAATTTTGTTGTTCTCTTTCTGTACAATTACTTTAATATAGAAGATACGTGTGGTGAATCTTAGACAGACATAAACTTTGTGTTATGAATGTTTGGGTGTTATTCTTCTTATGTTGAATATATTGTTAGTGGTTATTCTATTATCTATATTCGAGTATTGGATATCTGTTTCGTTTGATTGCTATGAAATGTTTCTCTTTTGGCGAATGTTTTGTGGTGGTGGTTATATTATACCTGAGAAATTCTTTATTGTTTCATTGAAGTGATGTTTGAAGTCTTTGAACTTCTCATTGAATTTAGTTATTGTGGAAGCATATAATTACCTTTTTAAGCTTTTTGGTTAAAATCATCACCTTTTCTTTCTTTCTAGTTAAAAGCAACATAAATTTAAATTCATTGTATATTATTCAAAGGTAGCTATGCCTTGTAAAATAAGCAGAGAATCAATTATAAATATCATTGTAATTGGTTCAACTATTGATACACTTGTCACTTCTTGGGTGAAAGAATATAGATTTAGGTGACAAATTTGTATACCAACACCTTATAAGCCCATTTTTGTCATTGTAAAATTAATCTCATATAATATATTTCTATTTTATTAGTTGTGTTGAAACTTGTTGGTAAACAGATTTGACACTGTAGATTTGAATGTGACTCACCCAACAGGTAGTGACAATTGCTCCAACAATTTGATAAGTTATTCCTGGACTAACAACCTTCTTCTATGTTTGAGAGGGGCATCTCCCTCATTTGATGGGGAGATTAATATGCTTTTGTGTACTTTTAACCTAAAAAGCAAAATGAATTGTAGAAAACCTAGTGGTAGACACACTGTAACATCCCAACTAAAATGTTAAAGATATTTAAACATAAATAAAGAAAAAATCTAATTTTTTTAATAAATAACTAAAATCAAAATATTACATTTGTAATTTCTATATACATTATATATAATTTCAAAAGATGGTCACTTCATAGGCAACTAGGAAATTTCACATATATCAAATTGTCACATTTCTTATGACTTAAAATTTTATCAATTTCAATTATAGAATAAGTAATGTTTTCCTGTTCAAAAGTCTTCGGTAGTCAACTACAGGAGAGAGAGCATCACCCTGGTGCTTTTCCTCCAACCACAGACTAGTGGTCCCCCACACACTTTCCTTCTGGAAGTGTCCTTTCCCTTCACAAGGGTAATAGACAATGAGGATCAATTGGTTCTTTATGCCATCTGAGAACTAGTGATGTGTCTTAGCTAATGACAATTGGGTTTACAACTCTAGTCTAGCTCTAGCTATTTATAACCCATTATGACTATTCAACCATCTCGTACACCATGAACTGACAATGCAAGCAGTGACTTTTGCATTACTTTGGTCAAAGTTTCATAGATATAAAGTTGTATGTTCACTCACTCTTTTCTTGACTTGGAGACAACATTCTTATACTTCAGTTTATAACATATATACAATATCTCTCTTCGAATTGCTTATACTATAATAGTCTTAAAGACATACCATATTCCCTTATCTACTAGTAAACTAGACAGGTATAGGGTGAGAGCTTAGGTGACTTATACAACATACATTGAGTCCCTCTTTGCATCCTTGCAATCATGGATCTATGATGCCCTATCATCTACTCAATGGCTTGTCTACCTATTTCCATGCTCATATGTAGTCTTCTATAATATATAAGATTTGACATATAAGCCATATGATTTAACGATTAAAGACTCTATCTGTCTTAATCTAGGAATATAAATATTCGAATCATAATCTATCAAAGAGAAACTACAACTTCATAAACCTACGTATTGAATACACTTCCTTCTGTATATCAAAAGAGAATTCCAAAATTCCAAAATAGTCAAAATCTTGACCTTCACTGCCATAATGAGTGTATCTCCCAACAATCTTGTGGCTATTCCTAGACTTGGATTGGGTAAAAAGCACATTCCTCTACAAAACTAGGATAAAAATGGTTTAAGATAACTCTAGAGTAGCATCTAAAAATAACTCATACTTCTTCATATAGAAATAGAAGTAGAAGTCTAATGTCAAGTAGGAAGTACACCTAGGGTGAAAAAGAGTCTTTTACCTATTACTAAAAATTACTCTTAACCAGGACTAGGCTTAAACAAAAATAATAATAATTTAAAAATAAACAATAATACACCTATCTTATAGATGTTGCTATTGCATAATTTTGAATGCTAATTATGCTTATTCATGAGCACAATTATCGATGAAGGATTCTTGCAAAGTTGACTAATATCTCAATGAAAAATTAAACTTGTTTAGTGATGCAGGAGCATACCTGGTTCAATGGAAATCTTGCATCAACCAAAAAAATTTGCATTTCATCTTGTTTGTAGTTCAGTTTGTTTCCTTTCATTTTCCAGTTCAATTCATGCAGTTCAGTTAGTAGCAGTTTCTGTATTTTGGTCTACATTCTACCGCAGTTGCATCTTAGACCTTGCGGAGCTAGATTTAACATCTAGATTTATTCATATACAACATATATGAAATTTAGAACATTTGGATCTACTACCAGAAAGTTATCGCTAGCAAAAGATCAACTATTTTCTTAGACAGAGCATCTTGACAGTCTTAGATAATCAGCTAAAGGAGAAGACCTGTAGAGCATTTCACAACCTTCAAAGCCTAATGACACATCATTCAGTGTTGTTTGGTTCGTGGCTGACCTTCTTTGAGATCCATACATCATTCCATTCATTTGCAAAGGAGTTTAATTCATTTAGGCCCAACCTATTCATGTACACATCTTACACCTCTTTATTGGGGTTTGTAACCACCGTTGGCCGACACAGAGGAATCTTTGAGAGATGATATATAATGATGTAATAGATCCCTAGTTAGCATAGTTCTGGTCAATTAGATGATAGATAATTTAGATTTTGTGTAAAGGAACTTCAAAGCTATATCTTGTGCCTATTCTAATATTCGGTAATCAGGCTTGTGAGCCCTAACTGTAAGCCCGCATGTTGTCGACAAATTTGTAATTGAATTCTAAGATATACTAAATGACAGAATCTGCATTTGATCCATATATTTTAGTTGTTTCCATTGTGTTTACTCTAGCTACACAATTTGGATAGTTCTATTTGAGGACCCTCCTAACCATGACTACACCAAGTGATATCAGAGCGAAGGTTTGAATCTTTGGGAGAAAATTGAGTGAAATTGGTGAAGGAATTCTTTAAGATCTTGTTGTGGATAGATTGCCAAACGTGAGGTGTCTTACTTGTGTAGCAACCAATCACGGATTGTGAGTCGTTGTCACCTTGTAGCCTGATCACCGAATTTAAGGTAGTTTGCAATTGATCTGAGGAACATGCCACCGAAGAGAGTTCTCAATGTTGGAACAATGGCTGGTAGGATGGATGAGATGATGGAAATGATGAAAATAATGTGAATTCAACCAGATGTTGTCAAGGAAGATAGGCAAAGAAGATTGGCACCTAGACCTAATGTTTAAAGTGATGATGAAGAGGAATTTCAATCTGTTGAACAAATTGGTGAAACCCTAGGAGGTGATGAAGAAGAGCAATCAGATCAAGTCAAGATGTTGCGAGCTATTTCAAAGATTGGGAAAATACCTAGAGTTGATGTACCTAATTACACTAGCAATTTGAATCCTAAAGAGTTGATTGATTGGATAAATGACATGTAAGAGTACTTTGAGTATGAAGAAGTTAAAGATCTAGAGAAGGTGAAATTTGCAAAGACCAAGTTGAAAGGACATGCTGTTATATGGTGGAAAGAAGTTTAGTTGGATAGGAACAGAAGAGGAAAACCAAAGATTACAAAATGGGATAGGATGGTGACAAAATTGAAGAACCAATTTGTACTTGCTGACTATGAGTTGGAATTGTTGGAGAGATTGCAGAACCTAAGACAAAAGGAGAAATTTGTAAAGGAGTACACTGAAGAATTTCATAAGATGATCATAAGGACAAAACATAGTGAACCAAGCAAGGAGTAATTGGCTAGATACATTAATGGGATGAGATTGAACATTCAAGAAGAACTAAGTTTGGTGAGGATGACAACACTAGAAGAAGCATATCAGTTTTCCCTAAAAGTTGAAGAGAAGTTGAATAAGAGGCATGATCAGAAATAGAGAGGTAGAGGAGGTAAATTTCAAAGAGGTAGAACATTTTTTAGAAATGAAAGATCATTTGCAGAGTAGAACAGACAAGAGAACACATTCAAGAAAGAAGATAGAGAGAACAATACATACTAGAGTGATGACAGAAAGTTTTACCACAAAGGAAACCCTAGTCCATACTAGAGTGAAGGATACAAAAGAGAAGGAAGAGGACCTGATAGGAGAACATTCAAAGGAACCTATTTCAAGTGTGGAGGTGAAGGACATAGAGCATTTGAATGTAATTAGGGGAGTACAAGAAGAAGATAGAGAATAGTGGAAGAGCAGCCTATGTGAAAGAAGAACCTGTTTGATCACCCAGTTCATTTGGTAAGCCTAAGAAAGGAGAATCACTTGTGATGAGGAGAGCACTATTTCAAGTAGAGACAAATGAGGAACCACTGTAGAGGAAGAGTTTGTTCAAAACCAGATGCAAATCATGAGGTAAATGTTGTAAAGTTGTAATTGATAGTGGTAGTTTAGATAACCTAGTTTCAGAGGAGATGCACCTAACTAAGCTAAAGTTGGAGAGATTGAAACACCCTAATCCTTATCAGATAGCATGGATTCAGGATGAACATAAGGCATTGGTGAGTGAACAATGTTTGGTGAAATTTCATATTGGATCTTATCATGATGATGTCTTGTGTGATATTATGCCTATGGATGTTTGTCAAATCTTGTTAGGTAGACCTTGGCAGGATGATAGAAAAGATATACATGATGGGAGAAAGAATACATACACTATAACATCTAATGTAAAGAGAATTACCTTGATTCCTTTGGAAGATGATCCTAAGAGTGAAGTTTGTGGGAATGCTAGAATCTATTTGGTAGATGGAAGGAAATTTTTGGATGGTTTGAGACATGAGAATATGTGTTATGTTTTGATTCCTAAGAAGCTTGAAACATCAAAGAAGGGGACTGAAGAATCACAACCAGAGGAGATAACTAAATTGCTGACAGAATATGAAGACATTATATCAGACAATGTACCTGAAGGATTAGCACCAATCAAGATTATCAATCATCACATGGATCTTCTATTGGGAGCTAGTTTGCCTAACAAAGCAGAACATAGAATGACACTGATAGAGAATGAAGAATTGAATATACAGATACATGAGTTGTTGAGGAAAGGTTTGGTCAAAGAAAGTCTGAGTCTTGTTTCGTGCCTGCAGTATTAGCACCAAAGAAAGATGGAGAATAGAGAATGTGTATAGACTCTAGAGAAATAAACAAGATCACAGTTAAATATAGATTTCCTTTACCTAGGATGGATGATAGCATAGATTGTTTGATTGGAGAAAAATATTTCACAAAGATAAACGTGAAGAGTGGATACCATCAGATTAGAATCAAAGAAGGAGATGAATGGAAGACTACTTTTAAAGCAAATGAGGGATTGTATGAGTGGTTGGTGATGCCTTTTGGATTGACAAATGCACCTAGTACTTTCATGAGATTGATGAAGGAAGTCTTCGAGGAATTCTTGGGTAAGTTTGTTATTCTATATTTGGATGACATTCTCATTTTTAGTAAGACAAAGGAAGAACATTTGCAACACCCGAGACAAGTATTGCAGAGACTGAGAGAGGAGAAATTGCTGATAAACATTAAGAAATGCAGTTTCATGAAGGAAGAATTGGTATACTTGGGATTTGTAATTTCTATGAAAGGATTGAAGATGGACCCTAAGAAAGTAAGAGCAATTATTGAATGGCCTACACTGGAGAGCATTGGAGAGGTTAGATCATTTCATGGATTAGCTAGTTTCTACCAGAAATTCATTAGAAATTTCAGTTCAGTTTGTAACCGTATGATAGAGACAATGAGAGGAGATAGAAAATATTTCAATTGGACATCAGGAACAGATAAAAGTTTTGAGTTGTTGAAGTAGAAAGTGACAAAGCAACCTATTATGGCATTACCAGATTTCAACAAGGTATTTCAAGTGGATTGTGATGCAAGTGGGAATGCAATTGGAGTAATGTTAAGTCAAGAAGGTAGACCTATGGCATATTTTAGTGAAAAGTTGAGTGATGCAAGGAAAATATATTCAATTTATGATCAAGAGTTCTATGCCATAATTCAATCCTTGAAGAAGTGGAGACATTACTTGTTGCCTAAGGAATTTGTGTTGTATACAGATCATCAAGCTTTGCAATATTTGGGTAGTCATGGTAAGTTGAATTAGAGACATATGAGATGGGTTGAGTTCATGCAGAGTTATACGTTTGTGTTGAAGCATAGGAGTGGAAAATCAAACAAAGTAGCAAATGCATTGAGTAGAAGAATGAACTTGCTCACAGAGATGAGAGTTGAAGTGTTAGGTTTTGATGACTTGAAGCATATGTATGAGGGAGACATTGATTTTGCAGAACCTTGGAAAGCATGTAAGGAACCTATTTTGATAGATAGGAGTAAGTGATTATACTATTTCATTCAAAAAGATATGTTGTTAAGAGGAAATTAGTTTTGCATATCTAGAAGTTCAATGAGAGATAAGTTGATCAAGGAGAAACATAATGGTGGATTGGCAGGACATTTTGGTATTGACAAGATAGTGGCATTGGTAAGTGAAAACTACTTTTAGCTCAGATACGTAAGGATGTTAGGAAATTTGTGTAGAGTTGTAGAGTTTTTCAAGTTGCAAAAGGGAGTAGTCAGAACATTGGATTGTATAAACCTTTGACATTACCAGAGAGACCTTGGGAAGACATCAGCATGGATTTTGTAATGGTATTGCCAAAGACACAGAGAGGACATGATTCAATATTCATAGTGCTGGATAGATTTTTAAAGATGACACATTTCATACCTTGTAAGAAGACAATTGATGCAGTGCATGTAGCTGACCTATTTTTCAAGGAGATTGTGAGGTTGTATTGATTACCTAAGAGCATAATTTCAGACAAAGATACAAGATTACTTAGATACTTTTGGAAGACACTTTGGAAGAAGATGAAGACAAATTTGAAGTTTAGCTCATCATTTCACCCACAGACTGATGGACAAATAGAGGTAGTGAATAGGAGTTTGGGAAACTTGTTGAGATGTTTGGTTGGAGAGAAGACATGAATCTGGGATTTGATTCTTGCACAAGCAGAGTTTGCATACAATAATTCATTAAATAGGAGTACCAGAAGAGCACCTTTTGATCTATAGTTACTGGAGTAAACCCTAGAGGAGTAACAGAGTTGAGAGATATCAGTATGGAGGAAAAGAGAAGTGTAGAAGCAGAAGAATTTGAAGGACATATGGAGATAGTGCATAATCATGTAAAGAAACATTTGGAAGAGATGAATATCAATTACAAGGAGCTGGTAGATGAGAAGAGAAGGCACAAAGAATTTGTAGTGGGAGATGAAGCAATAGTGTACTTGAGAAAAGAAAGATTTCCAGTTGGGACATATAACAAGTTGAAGATGAAGAAGTTTGGACCTTGTAGGATACTCAGAAAGTTTGATTCAGGAAATGCATATGAAGTGGAGTTACTAGAGACATTGGGTATATCACCTATTTTCAACATTACAAACCTATATCAGTATCATGAAGTAGAGTTCAGTGATAGCATTGAAGAAGACTTGAAGAAGTAGTTACCACAACAAGCACCAGAATAGATTGAAGACATTTTGGATAGTAGAGTTGGATGCAACACTAGAGGAAGATAATATAAAGAATACCTTGTGAAGTGGAAAGGAAAACTAGAAGAAGATTCATCATGGATTTCTCAGGCTGAGGTGGACCATCTTGGTTTTCCTCTATCCCCAACAAAGTGAGGGAATCACTTTTCAATAACCCCAGATATTTGATGTAGGAGCATCCCTGGTTCAAGGGCAATCTTGCATCAACCAAAAATATTTGAATTTTACTTTGTTTGTAGTTTAGTTTGTTTCCTTTCATTTTCTAGTTCAGTTCATGTAGTTTAATCAATAGCAATTTCTGTATTTTATTCCACATTCTACCGCAGTTGCATCTCCGACCTTGTGGAGCTGGATTTAACATCTAGATTCATTCATATACAACATATTTGAAATTTAGAACATTTGGATCTATTACCAAAAAGTTATCGCTAGTAGAAAGTTATCGCTAGTAGAAGATCAACTATTTTCTCATACAGAGCATCCTAACAGTCTCAGATAATCATCTAAAAGAGAAGAACTGCAAAGCATTTCACAACCTTTGAAGATTAGTGACACATCATTCAGTGTTGTTTGGTTTGTGGCCAACCTTCCCTAAGATCTACACATTATTCCATTCATTTGTGGAGGAGTTCAATTCATTTAGGCCGAACCTATCTGTGTACAGACATTACACCTCTTTATTGGGGTTTGTCACCTCCCTTGACCGACACAGAGGAATCTTTGGTTCTAGAGATGATAAATAATGATCTAATAGATCCCTAGGAAAGCGGTTAGCATAGTTTAGGTTCATTAGATGATAGATCATTTAGAATTTGTGTGAAGGAGCTTCAAAGCTATATCTTGTGCCTATTTTGATATTTAGTAATCAGTCTTGTGAGCCCTAACTGTAAGCCTGCATGTTGCCCACTGATTTGTATTTGAATTCTAAGATATACTGAATGACTGAATCTGCATTTGCTCCATATCTTTTAGTTGTTTCCATTGTGTTTACTCTAGCTGCACTGTCTGGATAGTTCTCTTTGAGGACCCTCCTAACTATGACTGCACGATTTAGTCAATTACTCACATTGACTTGCCATTCAAAGACATACACTACATGCTATCTATTAATGAAGAATATTTAACCATCGACTTGACGCCAATATAAATTGATAAGAATACAATGATCTCTATGCTAATCACAAATATTTCAAAGACAATCAGAGACATAGGGATAAAGACTTAATCCAAAACTAACTTATCCTCTAATAAGTATGTGTGTGTGTGTGTTTCTAGATGGCATAAGGATCATTGTATTCATGTGATCTAGCATCCTCTCCATGGTGATACTCTCTCTCCTCATCTTAGAGGGGAAAAACATTGTTCTTGCATCCACCTTAGTCACACGACGGTAGTTATTCCATTACATCATTTAACCATGTGATTAATAATAATATCATAAATAATTATCCGTTGCATATAAACTTTAATATAAAGAAAATGCATTTTCTACCATTTCTTTAATCATAACATTTTCTTTGACTAGCTATCTATCTTCTCAAAAGTAAAGAAAATAAATATTTTATTGTAAATATGGGTTGTGACATATCTCCCCCCTTAGAGATCATTGTCCTTGATGATTATGTCCCAAAAAAAAAAATATATCAAATATGTTCTTTTAGATCATGTTTATATAAAAATATGTGGAAACATTTGATAGATATCATTGTAATCCTCCCAGGTACCATTTTCCTCCAAATACTAGTCCCAAAGTACCTTACACTGAGTAACCTCTCTATTATGTAGGCAGGGCTTGTGTACCTTGAGCACTTTGAGAGGCTTGAACATGACCACCCTTGGGTCCTATACTTGGAGAGCATTCCAATCAAGTATATGATTAGATCCTAATATATATTTTTTTAAATATGACACATAGAAAACATCATGCATTCTAGCAAGAGTTGGTGGTAGAGCTATCTTGTAAGCAACTAGATTAAACACTTCTAGGACTTCAAAAGGTCCAACATATCTAGGTACTTGTTTGGAAGACTTTCCAAACTTAATTGGGCTCTTACATGATTTGACTCTTAAGAGATCTTTATCTCCTACTAAAAATTGTCGGGGTATTCGCTTGGCATCAACATAGTTTTTTTTGTCTATCATTTGCTTTTGCTAATCTTTTCCTGATCAGCTTTACTTGCTCTTCCATTTTTGAAAGAATTTCTGGCCCAAGGCAAATCCTATTCTCTAGCTTATCCCAGCTTATAGGAGTTCAACACTTCCTACTAGACAATGCTTCAAATGGAGCCATCTTAATTGCATAATGATAAGGGTTGTTATATGCAAATTCAACTAGTGGAAGATGCTCTTCCCACATATATTGTTGATCCATGCAATGCATCCTCAACAAATTCTCTAGTATTTGATTAACTCTCTCAGTTTCTCCATCCATTTCTAGATGATAGGCTGAGCTTATATTCAGTTGTGTTCCCAAAGTTGAGAACAAGGTTTGCCAAAACCTTGAAGTTATTTGAGCATCTCTATCCAAAATTATCTTTTATAAAATTCCATGCAATTTTAAAACTTGCATGAATTTCTTAGCTAAAATGGGTGCTCCATCTATATGATTACTAGATATTAAATGAGATACCTTAGAAAGTTTATGCACTACTACAAGAATAACATCATTCTTTAACATGACATAGGAAATCGTTGGACAAAATCCATATTTATAACCTGTCATTTCCTTTTAGTAATGTCATGAGGATATAAAAGTCATGTTGGGTGCTGGTGTTTAGCCTTAACTCATTGACACTCTACACATCTTGCCACAAATCTTGTAGCATCATTCTTCATTCCCTTCCAAAAATATAAGGGTTTCACATCAGTAATAACTTTGTTACTCCAAGATGACTTGAATATGGTACAAAATGTGCTTCTTTCAATGCAATTCTTATTAAATCTCCCCGATTTGGAAATAAAATTCGGTTATTGAATCTCAATAACCCACTAGGATCAAAATAAAATTTATCATACCTCATATCCTAAGGATTTTCTATTAGATCTTTCAAAAGATACTCATAATATTCATCACTAGTCAAATTCTTGAATACTTGAGCTCTGAAATAAGAGTGCATTGGCACTATTGTTGATATGTGCCTTCTTTGACTCAAAGCATCAACCACTTAATTTTCCTTACCTTTAATGTAGTTAACCTCAAAATCATAATCAGAGATGAGATCTAACCATCTTATTTGCCAAGCATTAAGGTTAGGTTCCATAAAGATGTACTACAAACTTGGATTATCATATTTTAGTTCAAATTATTTTCCCAACAAATAATGCCTCCATACTTGGAGAGCATGAACAATTGCCACTAATTCTAAATCACAGGGCATAATTATGCTCATAAGGTTGCAACTTCCTAGACTCATAGGCCACAACTTGGTCTTCTTGCATGAGCACTCCTCTTAACTCTTTTCTTGAAGCATCAATCACAACAATGAAATGACCCTTTGGGTCTGGCACTTTAAGAATTGGTACTGAAGTCAATTTCCTTTTAAGAATATTAAAAGCTTCTTTGCACTTGTCAGACCATTCAAATATCTTTCCTTTTCTCTATAAAGATGTGATACGATGGGAAATTATGGAAAAGTTCAAAATGAACTTCCTATAATACCCTACTAATCCCATAAAACTATGCACTTCATGGACATTTTTAGGTGTAGTCCATTCCAAAATAGCCTTTATCTTCAAAGGATCTACAATAATTCCTTTATCTGAAATGATATGGCCCAAGTACTACACCTCTTTTTGAAAGAAGCTATATTTGGATAGATTTTCCATAATGTTTGTCTCTAGACAGTTAACTAAAAACACCTCCTATGTTACAAGAGTAGATTAGAATATCATCTAAAACACCAAAACAAATTTGTTTAGACAATCTCTAAAAACACAGTTCATCAAATTCAAGAATGTTGCTGGGGCATTGGTCAAACCAAAAGGTAATACTGTGAACTCTTAATGCACGTACCTTGTTTGAAAGGTTATCTTGTGAATGTCTTCTCCTTTTAGTCTCAACTGATGATAACCTAACCTAAGGTCAATCTTTGAAAATATAGTTGTGTCACACATTTGGTCAAATAGATCATCTATGTGTGGTAGAGGATACTTGTTCTTAATCATTTCTTTGTTAAGCATATGATAATCTATACAAAGGTGTAGAGTACCATCTTCTTTCTTAACAAAGATCACTGGCACTCCCAAAGATGACACACTAGGTCTAATCAGTCCTTTTTGCAATAATTCCTAGAGTTGAGCCTTTAGCTCCATCAACTCAATAGTAGTCATCTGATAAGGTGCTTTAGACACTAGTTTAGAACCAGGAATAATATCTATTACAAAATCAAAAAATCTTTTTGGGGGCAGACCTGGAAGGTCTTCTAGAAACACATCTCAAAAATCATGGAGATAAGGGTACACTTAAAAAGAATTTTCCTTAAGTTCCTTCTCCTCTTCACCTTTCACCTTCTACATTTTTAACTACAAATATCTATCATCCTTTCCATTTTTATCTTTTTAATTGCATTGTGGAAATTTGCCTGATTTTCATTTCTCATTGAAAACCTTGGATAAGGACAACATTTCCATCGTCATCTAGGCACTCTACTATTTTGGAAAGACAATCAACTTTTGCCCTATGTTGAGATAACCATTTCATCCCTAAAATGACATCATATGATCCTAGAGGTGCTACATATAGATTGACCTCTGTGGAAAAAGTAGGTAGGGTTATTTTGGCTTCAAACAAGATTTGCTCTACCCAAGCTCTTGATTGGTTTGCAAACTCTACTATCCAAGAATTAGCCATGAAACCATCTTTCCGAGATATTTTATCAAGTATTCTAGGGTTCATAAAATTTTCAGTTGCTCCAATATCTATAAGAATAGAAATTGGTTTTCCAAGTAGAGTACTTGTGGTTTCAATAGTCCAGTAACCTGATACTCAGCTTGACAACTATCTAAAGCAACATGAATCCTTTGCTAAAAAGATATTTGCAGTGAACGTAGATGTTTGTCTCCATAATAATTACATTGACTCTTTGTAGGGCACTGGTTAGCATAATGATCTCCACATGTAAAACACCCTCTAGGAGGACCTCTCTTTTTTGAAGATCGCTTGGAATTATCATCACTTTTTAGGATTAAAATCCATGTTTCCATCCTTGAATTCATTTATGTTAATTTTGGAACTTTTACCATGGTTCCTCTCTCTAGATTCCAGATTCCTATTTCTCTTTTTAAAGGATGTCAAAAGATGACTATGGTTAAATTTCTTTCGAGATCTTTCTCAATACATAGAGATAGATTTAAGGTTTTGCTCTTGTTTGATGGCTTTCTCAAAGACCTGATCCATGGTTGTGGGTCCATGGAAATCCACTTCTCTGCCAATTTGAGCATTCAAGCCCATAATAAACTTTCTTATTCTAAATCTCGCATCATTCTGATATTGTGGCACATACTTCAATAATCTGGTAAATTTTTCCCAATATTTAGTGACAGTCATATCTCCTTGATGTAGATTTTGGAAATGTATTAATTTATAGCCAAAGGAAGGTCAGGGCAACTACCTTTTCCTGAATATGACCACAAATTGATCCCATGTTAGACTCAAGGAACTCAATCCTAATTCAATTTTCTTGTTCATCCACCACGTGGATGCTTCTCCTACTAACTAAATTGATCCCCCATACAGCTTTGGTAATATCAAAATAATTTCTTAGCTCAAAATATTTTTCCATCTCTGTCTGCCAAGCCTCGTCTACATCTCCACTCACTATTTCATCAAACTTTGGAGGTATAACTTTCTTCATATCTCAGGTTATCTCAGTGGTAAGATGAGTTTTTGCCTCATTTTGAATTAGTGAGTCTTGATTATTTACTCTTGGTTCACCATGAAATCTTCTCTTCCTTTAGAGTGGTGTTCTTGATTGGTTTCTCCCCCTCTAACTTCTTGTTCTAGGTTTTCCAAACTTCCTTTTGTTTCATTTACAACTGAGAAAATTTGATCTAATTTTTCCATAGGATTATTCTCAAGATCTGGGCCATCCGGGTTCCTTCCTGGTTCATTTCCAGAATGTTCCATAACATTACCACACCTAATCATTTGCATATAAATTTATCAAAACATGTAACTTTTTGATACACTATCATAAAATTACAAGTTCATAAATATAGGAACTCAGAGATTCATCACATAAACATTTGCTTATTCTAAAAGCCAAAACTTTAGTTTATTCACTTTCTAGTTTTTTACATTCTTATTCAAATACAAAACTTTTCTATTTTTCATGTATAAGAAATGTCTAGATATCACTTTATGACAAAGGAATTTCCTCAGGTTCCTCCTCTTTATCAGAATTGAGCAACACAAACTTACTAGGTGGATGTACTCATGAGTACTCCATCAACTCCTCTTTACCCATAATAGATGCATCCTAATCACAACCAAAAGGCATGTCACGATGCGTAGATGGTTTACTAATCTTAATAATAATAGGGTTTGGCAACCTTTCTTCCTCCTCAATCTGTTTCCTCCTTTCTAGGTGAATATTTTTTAGTGCATCAACTAGTGTTTCAAAATCAGTGAGCCAAGCTTCCTTTGCATAACTCATTGTCTCTTTCATCTTTAGTTGAAGAGATGGCTCTTTCTTAAAAAAGTGATCCTAGGCATTTCACTAAGTTTTGTTTTCTTGGCTCACTTTCTTGTCCTTCTCATTCCTACCATTTTGGCACAAGAACAAATGTTTTATCATTAGCATATCTTTCCAATCTTACGAAACCTCACAATGAGCTTCAAGGTCCAAGTGCTGAACCTGGTAGCTCTGATATCATGTGTAACATCCCAACTGGAATATTATAGATCATTAATCATAAATAAAGCAAAAAACTCATTTTTTTATTAAAAATAACAAAAATCAAAGTATTACATTTGTAATTTCCAAATATATTATATATAATTTCAAATGATGGTCACTTCACATGCGACTAACAAATTTCACATATATAAAATGGTTGCATTTATTACAACTTAAACAATTTCATCAATTTCAATTATAGAATAACTAATATTTTCCTGTTCATGAGTCTTTGGCAATCAATTATAGGAGAGAGGGAGCATCACCTTGGTGCTTTTCCTCTAACCACAGACCAATAGTCCCCTGAACACCTTCCTTCTAGAAGCAGCCCTTCCCTTCATGAGGGTAATAGATAAAGAGAATCAATTGTTTCTTTATTCCATCTAAGAACTAGTGATGTGCCCTACCTAATGATAATTAGTTTTAAAACTCTAGTCTAGCTCTAGCTATGTATAACCCATTATGACTATTTAGCTATCTAGTACAATGTGAACCGATAATGCAAGCAATGACTTTTGCATTACTTTTGCCATTCATATATATAAAGTCATATGTTCACTGACTCTTTTCGCAACTTGGAGACAACATTATAATATATATATATATATATATATATATAATAACTCTCTTGGACTTGCTTATACCATAATAGTGTTAAAGACATACCATATTCCCTTATCTACTAGTCAACTAGATGAGTATAGGGTGAGATCTTAGGTGACTTATACAACATACATTGAGTCTCTCTTTGCATCCTTGCAATCACGGGTCTATGATGTCCTATCATCTACTCAATGGATTGTCTACCTATTCCCATGCTCATCTATATTCTTCTATAATATGCAAGATTTTGACATTTAAGCCATTTGGATTTAACAATTAAAGACTCTGTCTGTATTAATCTAGGAATATAAATATTCGACTCATAATATGTCAAAGAGAAACTATAACTTCATAAACCTATGTATTGAATACACTTCCTCATGTATATCAAAAGAGAATTCCAAAATAACAAAATAGTCTAAATCTTCAACTTTCTTTGCCATAATGAGTGTATCTCTTGACACTCTTGTGGCTATTCTTAGCCTAGGATTGGGTAAAAAGAATATTCCTCTACAAAACTAGGATAAAGATAGTTTAAGATAACTCTAGAGTATAATCTAAAAACAAATCATACTTCTTCATATATACATAGAAGTAGCAGTCTAATGTCAAGTGTTCCTACAGAATGACTTCAACTCGTTTATTAGCTTTAAGCTTACAAACACACTCTCTAACTTCTCATTTAGCTACTACTATGAGTAGAATACTATGTTTTAAAATGACATTCTCTTAGGTCTCTCAATAAATCTTCTATTGACCCATATTAAGTTACTAAAATGACAATATGGTTTCATTTAGCAGTTAACCCATTACTTAGTTTTCCTATACTTTACACAGTCAATCCATATCTTGACACAATCGGCCTATACTTTACATAGTCATTCTCTCTCTTTACACAATCATCCTATACTTTACATGGTCAGCCTCTATCTTTACACAATCGGCCTATGTCTTTACATAGTTGGCCTATATTTTTGCTTTTCTAAACTAAGGTTTTAATACATACAAAATCTATGTTTGCATATCGTAATCCATCGGATCAGTTACACAGTCTTTTTACTGTTGCACCACCAATACTCTTGTGTTTCATTAATAGTAAGAAATGATATCTATTTAATACATAGGTGTGAGATTCTCTTAGCCAGAGATATTGAAAAGTATAAACATTTCCAATAGTATTCATTATATGACAAGGAATAGATATATCTTACTGAGTTATTATAACTCTATCTCTTATCAGAATATAGTATAAAGATATAGAGGTAATCCTTTGTTGGGAATAAACAACAAGTTTACTATATCACTATGTTTCTTGATATCTTACATGCTAATCGACAGTATAAATAGAAAACTCCTTACATGTCTTTACTTGCAGATTTAAATGAATAAAAAGAAAGGTATTCAATCATATTCTACGGAATATGATGAACTTACTTGTATAGTATTATAGGCAGTACATTCCCAATAGCTTTTTGATCCCTCTACAAAGTTTGTGCCCCTATTATCTCCTCCTTTTTCCTATGCTTTGAGCCTTCTTGATTGATTCCCATTCCTTATTTTACTTATGTCGCTCTCACATCGTTATGGGTTACTTAGTAAATGCATCACCCACTAATCTCTCTCCATTCCTTCATGACTCTCACATGTAGTAAAATGTGGGAAGTATGAAGAGCTAATACTCCTTCCCCCACTCTCCAAGCATCTAGGAAGTACACCTAGGTTGAAAAAGAGAGTTTTACCTCTTACTAAACATTACTCTTAACTAGGAGAAGTCTTAAACACAAATAATAATAATTTAAAAATAAATAATAATACACCTACCTTATAGATGTATCTATTGCATACTTTCAAATACTAATTATGCTTATTCATAAGCACAATTATCGATGAAGGATTCTCACAAAGTTGAATAAGATCTCAATGACAAAATTAAACTTGTTTAATAGATTACTCACATTGAGTTGGCCTTCAAAGACATACACTACATTACTATCTATTGATAAAGAAGATTTAACCATCAACTTGACGATGACATAAATTTGAAAAAATAAAATGATCTTTATGTTAATCACAATTATTTCTAAGATGATCAGAGACATAGGGATAAAGACTTAATCAAAAACTCACTTATCCTGTAGGAAGTATGTGTGTGCGTGCATGTGTTTCTAGATGACATAAGGATTGTTGCATTCACATGATCTAGCATCCTCTCCACGGTGATGCTCTCTATCCTCATCTCGGAGGGGTAAACATTGTTCTTGTGTCCACCTCAGTCACAAGATGGTAGTTAGTCCATTACATCATTTAACCATGTAATTAATAATAACATCATAAAAAAGTATTCTTTGCATATAAACTAATATAAAGGAAATGCATTTTCTATCATTACTTTAATCATAATATTATCTCTGACTAACTATCTATCTTCTCAAAAATAAAGAAAATAAATATGTTAGTATAAAACGGGGTGTGACACACATGAATACCAACTGGGATTTCACAAACTTATTACAAATTACTAGTGGGATTCATCACAAAAGATAGAAACGACGTTCTTGAACCTATATGATAAATTTCACAATGTATGTTTTAATATGAAATGATGATGAAATTAAGATGACAAATCTCAACATACAAAGAGATAGGTTTCTCCAACACATTCAAATCAAGACACCAAGATATGATTGTGTTTCATTACATTATTTGCCCAATTTGTAAATTCTTCAATGGATGACCTGTGATTTACATTGACATAGCGAGATTACCAATTCAACATATGAGAAATCAGTAATAATAACTCAGAAGTACATTTAGACATACAAACTTAATGCACTCTTTATAATCTTTGTGAAATTATACATTTCCAAAAACCCCTCTGTACAAAGTGTAAGACCAAAAGTCTCTAAAAAGTTCCCCCTTCCCCTTTACATTCCAAATTGCCTTGTATTTATAGGATTTTCACAGTAACCACCTGGTAACCGCTTTGTAACTAACTTTTTGAAAAATAAAATAATAAACCTTATTTTTTAGTTATGTTTTACATCACTTTTTGGGAAATAAGGTTCATTTTCTAACCTTTAATTACAATAAGTGATAGAAGTCACTTTCACAAAAAGGTAAGTAGAAAATTGAAACTTTTGAGTTATGGTTTTCACTAAGTTACTGTCCTTCTCTATTTGCTCCATTTTGGCAGTCAAACCTCACTAGATCTTGACAAGTCCTCAGAATATCTAAATCTTAGACTCCTCTATCTACACATACAAAATATGGATTGTGGAAATAGTATGTCTTTTACTCACAATGTCAGAATGATTGACGTAGATTGAATAACATTGCACATTTTTCTACCTCCAATTACAATCATAAATTGCAGTTGCCATTCACATATCACGTTCCAAAGCTTGTTATTTTGATATTAATGTGAAGAATATTCATAAATCTGGTTCTACACTAGGGATTTGACACTTTCAATTTAATATTCTTAAAATCAATTCAACAAATCCATTCTATACATATATGTGACTATTGTATTCCATGATACCACATTTGTTTGAGGGGATCTACCAAAGAGCTCAACCCCTTATCTATGCTTTGAAATTTCTCACTTATATCTACTAGCACATTTCCAACTATAATATCTGATAAGAATCCCCATTTCATTACTCATTTGAGCGCTCCCATTTTGGAATAGACTAGGAAGTTGTTTGTGAAGGTTGTGGAATTGTCTTTTACACCTGCCAAGTGCATTTTCTTGAATATTTTCTAAAGAATTTTCAACAAATACATTTTGTGTATAACCTATAATCATTTATGACCATGAGACTCAGTTCTTTGAGGTATGTTGTCTAATAGTTCACATGCATTGTCCATGGTTCGACATTATGCATACATGTCTACTAGGGTGAGTGTCGCTTCAATAGTTGACAAAAATCTACTTTCAATCATGTCTTTATGGTTAGCCATACACTGATCTACAACCTTTATTCCCGCACAAGATGACAAGATGCTAGAAAAGGTTGTGGAATTTGGCTCTACATTTGTGATTTACATTTTCTTGAAATTTTCTAAAGCTTCATCAACAAATCCATTTTGTGTAGGTCTAATAATCTTGGCATTCAAATGAGAGGAGGCATTTTAGTTTTCTTTGGTAGTTATTATAAGTACCTCTTTTCCTTCACTGATGATTAAGCATGATTTTTGAAATGAGTAATACTTCCAAAATAAATAAAAATCTCTGATAAGAAAGGTGTGAGTCTACTTTGTTAGCACTTGAAGTGATATTCACAACTAGTGTATTACTTTTGAATTATGATTTGTCAATTATAACTATTCATTAGCCTTTTGAAGATAGTTTCAAAAGTCTTTTCAACAAATATGTTCATTGTGGGTAGTTAAAATAACTAACTAGATTCCTTTGTTGGCTCTTTGGAAGCACTTCAGAACTTTTATACGTAGCTCAAATGAGTTTCAAAACTTCACAACTGCCCATAACTACCTAGTCATTGGTCCTTTTGGAGTGGTTATGAAAAACTTCATCGAAGCTGAATAATACTTCCAAAACTAATCAACTATCTTGATGATAAAAACATGACTATCTTTTTTTAGCATTTTAAGGTACTTTCTGAAACCTTAACGATAGTGGAGAAGACTTTCAAAACAACTTATATTCCCCAACAAGAGAAAGCTTCATTTTTCAACACTTTTTGTTCTTTTCAAAAGCCTATCAGTGATTCATGTTAGTTAGAAAACTTCTACAATCACCCAATGATAAAGCAATGTCTCCTTCTGATCAACATTTTTAGAAGACTTAAAACCTTTATTGATATCTTAAGAAGAGTTATTAACTTGTGAAACTTTCTAACTTGATTTTGTCATTAGCTCTTTAAGTGCAATTCATAACTAATAACAACTTGTTAAAAATAATAACTTGTGGAAAATTATAACTTGTTGAAAATTATAACTACCAATCCATAACTTCCAATTTTTTGCAACCTCTAACATCACAAGTTATAAATTTTCATATAACTCCAATTCACAACTTCCAACTTATGACTCATGCTTTTAACAAACATGGTGGAAGTTTAAAGCACTTTTAAAAGTTTGTTTCCACAACCTATTGGAGAAAAGCCATTTTTTTAATATCTCCCAAGTGATGAGGAAATTTTCCACAATAACTTGTCATATTGTGCGCAATAGAGATATAATCATCCTTGCTATGCTATTTTTTCTCCAACTCATATAAAACTCCCGATATAATCATTTCTAAAAGTTACCTAATGAAAAATTGAACTTTTAATATCTCCCAAACCAAAAGGTAGATTGATATGGAAGCTTTAAACATTAAGTGAAATACCCTTAGGAATGTCCCTATAAAAGAATTTCTTTCCAACCCTTATGGATTTTGACATTTAATTATTTTCATGATTTACCACATTGCATAATTGCTTCCTGAACTTTGACTGAAACAGACAGACAATTCCTCCTTCAAAATAGAAAGTGACTTAACGCTTTAGGATAATTAGAGCATTTGTGACTTGGGAGTGATTCAACATAGGGATTTTGACACAAAAGTTTAAAAATTGGCAAGTTAGAAATGAGGCCAATAAAACTATAATGTATATTATGTTTTCTCTATAATCTTCAATCCTAACATCAAGAATGAGAGAACCATTTTAGTGCTTGTTTACACTCAAAATTATTCTCACATCTCTTAGTCATGAAAATAGATACAAATAGATTCTTCTCTACCATGACATTTATGTAAAGTGCACATAGATACATACAATGACATTTATGTTTGTTTTCTCAACCTCTACTTTCATCTTTGTTGTTTCTTTGACCTATTCTTTCCTCTTTGTTTGTTTAGCCTTTCCTTTTCACTTTTATTTGTTAAATTCAAAAAATATTCCCTTCTTCAATCTCTCATATAAGTAAAATATTGGTTATGGATTTGTATGTTTGGTTGTTTAGCTTCCAGTATCCCCCTCTTATTTTGTAACTTAAAAATCTAAAATAATCTCCTTCAAGAATAAAGTTAGATACACTTTTAAAAAACTTGCTCTTTTAATAATCTTCATTTCTTTTGAGTTTATATTTATTTTATCACTCTACTTTTTGGAGTTTTCTTCCTTCCCTTGATCTTATTAATGTTTTGCAGCAAAAAATAAATGGTAAAATATTAACTTTCTATTTAGTGTCTATACACTCAAAAACATGACTCGGTTGCATGGGACAGTCAAGTCATCTTTGACAGAGCACACACTCACTCTCCTAGTAGAAGCCATTTGAGAGGAGGCGAGACACGGGGGTGGTCCTACTTGCTTGAGAGTTAGACTTCGTGAAGAGTGGTCAACTGGTCCTAGGGCCTTTCCTGGGTATTGTTTCTAATGTGGTTTATAGTTGAGATAATTATATGACCCAAAGGGTCACTTGTTACTATTCTACTATTTGTATTCTAGAGATTCCAAGATTGAGTGGGTTTTTGATTGTTTTCATTTATGTTTCTATCAAGTTGGAGTCACTCTTCAAATCATTGTATGGCAACTCATGTTTGAAGTAACCTTAGTGTATGTTGTTGTTCTTGCATTGTTAACTAATCGTGTTGATACCTAGGGTGTAATTATTTGATCTCCTCTAGGAACACCCTCACCCACTCACTCCTAAGACCAGGGCACATTCGTGAACTTGCACTAAGAGACATGCTTGGAGTTAACCTTGAGTTGACTTGTGTTTGACTTAGGGTTATGACCTAAGGTTTTCTTTACTTTGTTTTGAGTTGACTAATCCTATATTGACTTTGGCTGACTTTGGTTTACCCTGGTTTACCTTGTGATGAAATTGAGGGTTTACTTGAGTTTTGACTTTGTTTTAACCTTAGTTGACATCATGATGAAATCGAGGGTTTATGAACTTCATGTAATGCTTGTTTTTGTTTTTTTTCTATTTTTGTATGTATGCACTCTATATTTATGCAAGATAATGTTTTCATTCTTTTTATGAATTTTTTAAAGGAAAAATGTTTTAATTAATCTAAAATTAAAATATGAATGCAATTCTAAAATGTGTTTACCTAATGCAACCTTAATCTATGTTTTTGGTATTTTCTTGTGTTTTGATCTTAATTACTTTAGGAAAATGAAAGTACTTGGAAATAAACTAATATAATAATGAAAATTCTATCTATCCTATCAAGGCAATTGCAATACAAAATTACTATCTCCAAGAGCAAATTTGAGATTATCTAATTACTACCATAATGGAAAAAGCATGAGAGAACCTAGAATGTTTCAATGCATGAGCCTCCACTACCCTCAGGTATCCTCATATCAGAAACCTCTTCATTCTCTTGCAACAATAGGGAACTCCTCTTGGCAACAATAGGGAAGGGATGTAAAATGGATTGAGAAATCTTCGAAATATGAGCTCAATGTGAGCTAAAAAAGCACTATGGATTTCAAAACAAACAGTGTAACAACACAATGAGAAGATTTTTCAAAGCTTTGGCATAACAACACTAAAATGAAAGGCTCATAAGTCTTGCATGAGCATAAGAATGCTATGTGGAGAGAAAAAAACCTACAAATCTTGGTTGCACAAATGAAATTACTTCCCTTTATACTTAAGAGAGGGGTATTTATAGGTTTGAATGGCACATGAAAGGAACTCCCTTGATTGGAGAGTTAATTCATTAGATTGGACAGTGAACTGGGCAAATTAGGGAGTGATGAAGTAGAGATGGCTTATCATAGAAGTGTTAATGGAGTCATCAATAGTCAAAGAAGTGACAAGTATATATCAAATGGAGTTAATTATACATGTTTGAAGGATAGGAATAGTTAACTCTATGTTTAGACCAAAAAATCATGCAAACAGGAAAAAAATGGAGCAAAATGGAGCTTTTTCCTATCGAAACTCCACGTTATTCCATGGTTCAAAAGACAACAGGGTCACCCATGGGTCAGCCATGGGTCACCCCTTTTACCAGTCCAAATCACCTAGGGATGCCCTTGGGTCACCCAGGAGTGACCCATGGATGACACACAAAGGAGAGGTTTGTGTTGATATGTGAGGTTAGAAGTTGTTGGTCATGGGATGAAGAAGTGATTTGTCTCTAGAACCAGGTCAAAAGGTGGTCAAAAACATAATTGCCACTTACAAATGTCAAATCCCCCAGGAGAGATCCTGAAATAATAGGGAGAGATTTGTCCTGGTTGATCATAATTGAAAACCAAAAGTTGGATATGGCTTGGGAAGCCCCTTGGAGGGCCCCTATGGGTGGGATGACACCATGGTGAAGGCCTCTATTATTATGAGTTTCTCCCTTCACAATCTTTTCTTTTATTTCTTTTCCTTACTCTAGGGAAATACCTGGTTCTCTTTAACTCCATGGCTTCCCATTTGTTTTTCACCACTCTAATTAAATATCATCAGTTTCAATGATCAAAATAGTCAATAGTTTATATCTCATTCATACCAAAAATTAGTAAATGTTTATCCTATTTTTATTGGTCAAAACTGACCTTTAACTATTGAAGTGGATGATATTTAAGAATAGCCCTTATGGACTACTTAATCACTCTTCTTGTGAGTTTTAAAATATAATTCCTCATAATTCCATTCTTATTAAAAGAAAACCATATATCATTTATTTAAAAATAAAAATAAAAATTCACTGCCACAGTGTGCTTCTAGCATATTTTAATAGCCAAAAGTTTTGGTTTGACCAAATTTCAGCAGAAAGTGTTAGCCATTGAACTTAATATATAATGTTCCTCTCCATTCCCTAATTAGCATCTTCTCATACTTTTTAGGTTATTTTTTCTTCCACTTGTATTAATTATATAGCCTATAGAGTACTATTTTCATTAGTTTTAGGGCTTTCATTTGTCTGCCTTCATTATTATAGAGCATATATAATTTTTCAAAATAGCATTTTTAGGCATTATCTTTTAGGCCATTGATTGATATAGATCTATGAAGCCAGAGATGGGTGGTCCAGTTAGAGATGGTAATTATTTATAACATTTTTTATGTGATTGGGCAACAAAGTTATTTGATAAATTATGATATCATATACCAAACAATCTTTTTTTTTGTGTGGAGCTCTAAAAGTGCTATATTCTAGGCTTTGATATGAGCTCTAAGTTTAAAAAGTGGAGTGGTCCTTTTGGTTTTTTGTAGGCCATGATAATAGCTAGTACAGATACATCCTCAGCGACTATTGAATGGGCACTCGCAGCTCTATTATAGCACCCAAACATTTTGAGCAAATCCCAAAAAGAGCTAGACATATATTTGACGAGACCAATTAATAGATGAATCAAACCTACACAAACTAATATATTTTCTCTATCCACCAGGGCCACTTATGATTCCCCATGAATCTATGGATGCATGTATTGTGGGAGGATTTTATGTCCCCACAGAAACAAAACTATTGGTGAATGTTTGGGAAATTCATAGGGACCCTGTAGTGTGGGAATGACCCACAGAGTTTGATCCTAAACGATTTTTAAAGTGTGAGAAAGAAATTGATGTAAAAGGGAAATACTTTGATTTGATTGTTGAATTTCATGGACCAGGTAGGAGTTGAACCTAGGACCTTCCATTTGCATGTTAGAGTGCTCTACCAACTGAGCTACTAGCCCTTTGTTGACCAATCCATCATTGGTCTAGGTGTGGATTATTTCCAACACCCCCCCTTAAGCCACACTTTAGGTGCTTGGGGATCCTAGCCTAACTCCAATACCATATTTAATTTTTCATGGACCAGCTAGGAGTTGAACCTAGGACCTTCCATTTGCATGTTGAAGTGCTCTACCAACTAACCTATTGGCCCTCTATTGACCAGTCCATTGTTAGTCCACGTGTGGATTATTTCCAATATTGATTCCATTTAAGTTAGGGAGGAGAATGTATCTAGGCATGACTCTTGCATTATCTGTGGTTTCGTATGCATTGGTGCACTTGCTTTATAGCTTCGAGTGGAGTGTTGCATAGGGCACTGCAATTGACATGAGAGAGGGATTGGGACTTACAATGCCCAAGGAAGTTCCATTAGAGGCTATTGTTAAACCCTGCCTTCCTCTCCACATTTATTAATAATTAATCATGTCTTCAATGGGGATTTGAGTGTTGGGTTTGTACAATCCAAAGTCTATTGTATATGCATTTTTAAGTATAAGGTTGTTAGGTTTATATGATCCAAAGTGTCGTATATGCATTTTAAGTATAAGGGTGTTGTTTTTATATGATCCAAAGTGTCATACATATATTAATGGTATGGTAGTTTAATTTAATTATTGTTAATAATTGGTTGAGTTTGATTGGTTAAAGTGTTGGGTTCTCATTATGGAGACCCAAGTTCAAATCCTCAAAGGGACATCCGATGTATTTCTTTGTTATTATTTGTGTTGAAATTATAATGTATATTATGGTTTTTACATGGAGAATGTTTATAGTACTTTTAAGAAACTCACTTCAATTTTATTTTTTCTTTTTATCACTCTACTTTTTGGAGTTTTCTTCTTTCCCCTTGATTTTAGTAATGTTTTATAGAAAAACATATGGTAAAATATTAGCTTGATGTGTATGTTTGGTTGTTCAACCTCCCCTATCCCCTTCATTTTTTATGACTTAAAAATCTAAAATGACCCCCCATATTTTGTGACTTAAAAATGTAAAATAATCTCCTTTCACAATAAAATTAGATACCTTATAAAAAACTCTTTTTTCCTTCCTTTCTTTCAATTTTATTTTTGTTTTATCACTCTACTTTTTGGAGTTTTCTTCCTTTCTCTTGATTTTATTAATGTTTTATACGAAAAACATATGATAAAATATTAGCTTTCTATTTAGTGCCCTTAGTGTAGCAAAAATCTTCTTTTTTTATTGTGTTTTCTTCCTTTCTCTTAATTTTATTAGTTTTCTTAATTTTCTTTGATTTTATTAATGTTTGAAAGAAAAAGTATATGGTAAAATATTATCTTTTACCTTAAGTGTTGTAAGTGTAGGAAATTGATGGCTTAGAACATTTAACATGATATAGGTTGAATTTTTCCTACAAACTAAATAATCTCTAATTGAATTTTTAAAATAAAACTATCTATTGCAAAAATTGAAAAATGTGTAGTGATAGGATATAATAGGCCAATAAATATTGGTTTAAAGACATCTATAAGTGTTGTTTCTAGTAGTAGATGTACTTGAGATAGTTCAAATCAATGCAAAACACTCATAAAACCATGAAATAAATTTAACAACTTATATTTTTAGGCTTAATAATTCTTATTTCACATCCAATACACATATACAAGTATATGTCAAACAATTGTAGATGCAATTAGCATAACTACAACCTCACCTTATGACTTCAATCAAATGTATGGCATTTTATTTACACAATATTGTAGGAAGGGTATTATAATTATCCTACATAGGTCTCATACTTTATATTTAATTACTTAATAGATATATATTATTTTTTGTATAAATATTGCACAATAGTTCTTATTTTCTCATGACCACTTACCTGTATTTTAGAACAAATATATTAATTTATATATAATATGCATATCAATTTTAATGTCATTGTGAATGCTTATTTTATGCATATATTTCCACTTTAATGAAGTTATAAAAAATAACTTATATATACATATTTAGTCATTAAAATAGTACTTACATTATAAAACATAAATAATAAATTTAGGAGAAACTGATTTGTAACAATGGGTCCTTGAAAGAGGTTCAAATAGCAACTCCATTGTGATTGATATAAATGTGGTTTTAAGACTATTTTGAGTGAAGGAGAGCAAGGTTTCAATAAATTTATAGGCTAAGAATGTTGGAGATGGTCAAGGTGGTCATGGGACAACATACTAGATTTGGTAGTTTAAAAATCTAGAAGGATGTCAGGTTTATAGTCACCTTTATTACAAACAACTAAGGATAACAAATTCATCAATTTGTGAAAGTATTCAATTGGTTAAGTACCACAATAATTTCACACCAATTGTGGTAGAAGTAGATTTTAGTGGACATTGGGCCATACTAGTTGATAAATGGGTAACTTTATAAAATGGGATTTAATGAAGTGTTGTGCCACTATATCCCTTAACATGAATGAGTTATCATACTAAGGGATTGTCATGAAGGCCAATCTAGTGGACACTACCAAGGTTAGTGACCAACATTGTGAAAGAGTGCTCACAAGTATGTGAATAGTTGTGGAATTTATCATGTACCAGTAAACCCAAACCAATGAGATGAACCACCTTTAAATCTAGTACTAGAATAGGAACCATTTGAGAAATGGGCCATCTATTTTATGGTATCAATCATGTAATGTTGAAAATAGCATACCCTTTCAATTTCATGCTACATTTTGCACCAATTTCGGTGTTCACTCCCTTAGCACGTTTGTAGGCTCATTTCCCGTAACCACACATGCTTTTGTGTTATGTTCAGCCCTTTGTGTTTTTTTTTTTTTTGTGAAAATATGTTTTAGTGCATTGTTTATCTTATTGTCCTATGGTGTTCCATGTGACCAGGAGATAGAGTCACTTGGATGCTAGTGCTTAGTGCAGATGTCTACACATCATGCTAGCATCCCACGGCTATTTGGCACTAAGTGACCATTTCTAGGTGTTATTGGCCACCTTTAGTGATGATTTGAGATTCTTGTAATGCCTTTGTACCACCGAGAATGTCTCTATCTGACCCTATATCTTTATTTTTCTCTCTCTCATGCAATTTTGAAAATCCATCTTTTCATGCTCATACATTCTTAATGAACTATTTGTTGTCTCTGCAACGTTTGTGAATTTTCTGTGAAGCTTGGCTCTCTTGGCAATCTTCTATAACATTCTATTGTGCTCCTTCAAGTCCACTTTACAATTGTGCTTTTTGGTACATGTTCATGTGAATTCTTGGAGATTTTTGTGCTTTCCTTAATAGGGTTTTATGAAATCATTACTTGCTAGTTAGCCTACTCCATTTATGTAGTTTGTGCTTCATCCAAATAGGTGATTGAGTTTCTTAAAACTCTCTTTTGTTTCCTTGCTATAGTGTAACCCTTTGTTGCTCTTTGTGTTATGTGGCTACATTTAATTTTTGTTTCTCTTCATAGCTATTTCACTAGTTTGCTCATCCATATTTGAATAGATTAGTTTATTTACAATGTTCACATTTCTGTTATTGTTGTTATTCCATTCTATTATCACATAGAAAGTGGCAACACACACACACACACACACACACACACACACACACACACACACACTATTTCAAGATTTTACCTCTTGTCTATCTATGGAGGTCATAATACCAAAACAAAGGCTTGACCTGAAGGCAAAGCCCCAAGCAACCCAAACAATTTTCTCTTTTCTCTTTTAGGTTCTTGATTTTGGTGAAGAGCTTCATTCCTTTAGCATTGATTTCATGACCTATCACTAAAACCCTCTTCCATTTCTATTGTTTTTTTTTCATTTCAAGTTCCTTATACATATTTCTTTAGTTTTATTTATTTCATGTCACCTCGAGATTATTGTTCTCATATTTTGTTTGTAGTTGTGTTTTGCAAATGACAAGGAATCAAACTAAGTGAAGCCTTTCTATTTTTCTGAATCTCAGAACTATAGAACAATGTACAGATGTCCTCATGACACATTGGCATCCTTGGCAATGACCTCCATCTTCTGGTGCCAGGTTCCTCTATGACCCCTCTTTTCAATTATGTACATCAATTTTTTATAATTCTATTTAGAATAGTTTATTTCTAGTATTCAATCTACTCTTCTTCATTTTTCTATGTCTTTGAGGTCCCAAGGATTCTAGATGCAAGGCTTTGGATCAGGTTCAGAGCCCATCTTGTTCAAGCTACTATATTCTTCCTCTATCCCTTCAAAGGATGAGATTGAATAATCCACAATCTAATTTTTCTTCTTCCCGTTCTTGCGAATTGACCAGGGTACAAGGGGATTAAGCTTGCTAATGTGGCTCACCACCAGTAGCATAAGCCCTCAAGGTGTAAAGGGACAAGTATTGGGGCTTTCTTACAATCTTTCATGGACCCTCCTATGGAAGAAAGAAAATATAATATGGAAAAGAAATAGGTCTCTCTCTCCTAAAGTGATTTAAAAGGACAAAGTGGTAAGAGTAGATAGATTTGAAGTGGTCCTCCAAGGTTAGATACCTCATCAGACACATAGCAATTTCATCCCATGGATATTTGAGCATGCTCCTAGCATGGTCGAAATGCAACTTGTTTGGTTCCTTATCTCTATTAAAAAATTTATCCATGGCTTCATCTCTCATGTGACTATCCTTGAAAACCTTAGCTCACTCTGTGGAAAGTCTTGTAACAACAACTAGTAATTCTTCAGTAATCTCAAACTTTAATCCCTTAACCTCAATCCTCTTGCTATATAAAATCTTGACAAATTCTATTGTTAGAGCTAGCTCATGTCCCCTAAGTCTCTCCATAAAGGTTGAGAGCCCACATTTTTGCAAGATACTCTAGACACTAGCATCTCTCTACCATTTTGCATAGCTAACTGACTTGACTCTATTTCTATCTCCTCCCATGGCTAAATTTTCCTTTGATTGATATCACTATTAGTATGAACATGTTTGTGACCCCACGAAATCTCTGTAGTATCTTTCTCCTTTCCTAAATTCCTCGAAGCAGTAGATAAATATTTACAACCATTTTGAATCTACACTACATACCCTCTCATAATTGATGGTTTTCTAGACATGCATTCTCATAATGTTAGTAGTGTTCCATCTGTTGTGACTTCTGTCACCCATTATTACCATGTCTTGTCCACCCCTCTTTCAAAATTCCCTAATTCTTAATGACATCATAAGCACATAAGATTTCTAAATATTTAGGAAAAGGGGCTATCAACCACAAGCAAGATTTTTGCCTAGTCACACCCCAGTTGGAAAGATAGTTAGCCACCCTATTTGCCTCATAAAAGATGTGTCTAATCTAGACTTAGTTCAATTTTTAATAATGTCCAAATAATCATTGATAAAATTCTTAATAGACCAGCTAGGGGCATCCTTGTAAGGAGCCAATATATAATGTTGAGTGAATCACCGCCTTCAACAATAAGGTTTTTTACTTGCAGTTGAGCGACAATTTTAAGGCCATTGTAGGTTGTCGCAGCTTCAACATAGTGACTAGTTTGGACCCCCAAGTTCATAGCATACATAGCAATTATCTTACCATTCTCATCCCTTAACAGACCACCTCCCTTGGTGATGCATGAGCACTCACAGATGATGGTAATCTTATGTCACCAAAATGATTTAACATTTCTTATTTTCTTGTTTAACTTTTGTTTTGGTAAGTTTATCTTGATCCAGTTTAGAATGGTGATGAAATGTTTGTGGTTGAGTGTTGATGATTCTCATCCATATTACCATATGTTTGGAAAAATGTCACAAAGGAGCTATGGTGTGCCGACAAAACATTTTGGTTACAATGTGAGCCTTTGGAGAAGGAAATTGTTACCAATTTCTCACCTACAGCTCAAATTGGTAGAGTTGAAACAATTTATTTACATTTAAAGGTGAAGAATATTCTAACATATTTCTGCCATGCTTAATCATTTCATATCAAAGTTCAAAAGAGAGAGTTCAGTTTTGTGGTGCAATGTTTTGCAACATAAAAGAGACTACATTAAATTTGCATGATATTGCTTTTATTTATTTGATAATGTTTCTTTCTTTTTGCAATAAGAGATATACAAAAGACTGTAAACAAGTTGTTGATCAATTTTTGATGAAATATCATAGAATGTGGAGTAAAATGGGCTCCCACAAGGGTTGAGCTCAGCATGTTGTCCCTAATTCTTTAGAGAAATGTGGAAACAATCTAAAAGAGTAGCTGTATCACATAAAGACCATGCAAAATAAAGATAGCAGTCGCATGTATCAGTCATATCTCAAAACATACGATCTGGGTTTTTGATATTTTTGGAAAAATCTTAGAAGACAGTAAATTAAAAAAACCCTTTAAATTCCTCACTAACCCAGTTCGTATTTTCAAGGAATGTTCACACTGGTGACGCCCAAATTGGAGTCAAAACTGTTAAGTGCCAAATAAAGAAACAAAATGCAAAAAGGCCATGGCTTTTGCTATAAGGCATCTTTTTTACCTTTGAATTTTCTACATAAATCAAATACCTTGGTTATTTTTAAATATTCATCGATATGTATAAGGTATTTCTGAATACCTTTGCATATATTTAGAATTTTGCAAGTTGTAAAAGCCAAGGTGGGCCCTCTTTCTATTATGCAAATTTGAAGCTACAAATAAATGTAAGGCACTATTAAAGTAATAATTTATAAATTACTTTAATAGATGTCAAATAAATGCAAAAAATAAATAGAAAGTGCAAAACACTCAATAAGGCAAGTCCAGTTCACTTGCCTTCTTTTTGTGGCTTTTTCTCTTTGCTTGAAAATGAGACTTTAGTTTCTTTTTGGATAAGACAGCTAGCTGAGTTTTTAGAAAGTCTTTTTGGCTATATATATGAGGAGAAAACTCATTTTAGGAGTTTAGAATATCATTTCTTCCTCTCTTGTTCATTTGTAGAGAGCTTTGTAAACATTTTTGTACTTAGATTTTGATCTGCCATACTCCTTCAATTTTAATAAAACAACAGAGCTTTCCTTCTCCTATTTTTTCTCATGTTTGCAGTATCAATTTGATGTCATTGTGAGTTGAAATACTAAATCCTTTTATGTCTTGTTATTGTAAGTTTGTGTGCAAAATTTCATATGATTCAGGTTGTGTGATTGTGTTCAGTACGAGCCTTCATGCAAATTATTGCTGAGTTGTATGTTTCAAGTGAGATTGTGAGGGTTAAAGTTTCTTTTAATAAATTGTTTGTGAGTAAAATTATCAAAATCAAATTTAATTTATGGTGAATCATCCTTAGGTTTTAGGATTTTTTTTTTAATTATCTTTCTAAACCCTTTCCTCAGAAAGTCATTTACGTTAGGTGATCCACCAGGGGAACTAGCCCGCTCTGGAGATTCATTCTCACTATAGGTCACCCACAACCTGAGAGTGTTTCCATATTTCAGAAGGATAGCTAAGTTTAACTTGGCTAGGGTGAAATCCTGATTTACAATAGTTTTTGGTACACCCGATGGGACAGTTTGAACTCTCATAGTTCAAAGCTCATCATTTCATTGCTAGTTCTTGGTATGTGCACTAGCAATCTCAGCCTTTGGAGGCAAGTTCTTCAAACACATCTAGTGACTCTGAATCAAGATCCACTAGTTTCAACAGTCTAGGTGCAGGTATGTTTCAAAGTTTTATCAGAAGATCTGATTTATCAATAAATTTAAAGACTATATAAATGGTGGAAAATGTACCCATTTCATGGAGAAAAGCTTCATCATGCTTCATTTCATGAAGTAGCTATTAGAATACCCTCTTTTCAGCCTTACCAAGCTAATCATGAGGTTGATTTTGCATCTAATTCTTGCATTTTCCAAAAAAACTAGCATGCCCAGTATGATTACCACCCACCCATCCTTGCTCAACCTCCATTTCATCCTTCATATACTCAAAGCCAGCTCCACATGAAAAGGAGGAGATTACAAGCATAAAGGGTATATTGTTTGACTTCATGCAACAGGTAGAGGAGATCAAGAGGTAGCATGAGTATAATCAACAACGGGAAGAGATGGTTTATCAGGCCTATCCCCATGAGCAAGGGGCAGAAACACAAAGGCATGAAGCCCAAACAGCTCCTTTCATTCCAAATTAGCCATTTCAAGATGAGGTTAGTAGGTATGAGATTCCAAATTTTATGAAAAGTGAGCCTCTTAACCCTCCCAAGGTCAAGATTCCTAGTTTTAGAGATCCTTTGCTATTCCCAAAGTCTATGTTGGCACAATCTGAAGACCAGCCACTTCAAGAGCCCTTTTTCATCGAGGAAACTCAAGAAAATCCCCAAGTTTCCCTATTAGATGAATCTAATTGTCCTGTCACTATTCACCTTTATAAAGGTGGACCTATTGTCTTTCAAGATAGCTCACTCACCATGAAGGAAGCTAGGAATATAAATTTAATGCATGCATCTATGGAGTAGTATCAATTAGAACAGAAGAGGATTAAACAAGAAAATATCTCTCAAGATGAATCTTTCTATGTTTTAACTAATGAGCTTCTTTGTTTTGTTGAAGATAATGAAAGTGTTGTAACTCTTATGCCAGAAGATCAATTAGGACAACAAGATGAAAAGGTAAAAGAAGCTGATCAAGAAGATCATCCTACTAGTCGGTGTCATGAACTACCTTATTTCATTGAAAATGATGTAGAAGGTGTGTTTTTGATCTCATCCACATCAATTTTAGAGTAGCAGCAAGATGTAGGACAATCAGATGAGTTGTTGATTGAAGATAGTCAAAGCAACGATATAGCCTTGGATTAGAATGAGGATCACAAAAACAAACCTTCTGATGAGTTGTTTCTTGATGAAAGTTGCAATACGGTAAAGAATAGTCCTCTTTTATCATAAATTCAAGAGGAATGTGATTAACTTTCATTTTGGGATGACCTTCATGATTTTGTTACAAGCTTAGATAATGTCAACGAGGTTTCAATTAATATCTTTGATGCACTCCCTGGTTTTGTGGATGAGAATGGTTGTAAGAATGATATAAATCATTTGGACAAAATACTAATTTATGAGAAGATCATAGACAACACCCTTGATTTGAGTAATCAAGATGTCGAGATAAATGCAAAATTTGTGCAAGTGCAACAAGACCAAAAGTAGGGTACTGCTTTCCAAGTGGAGGTTGAGTTGCAAAATTTAGCTAACTTGTTTGATGAATTTCCTGAATTTGTTGATGAGAACAAAGATAACACATGCATTCTAACATCAATGTCTAGTTGTGAACATCAGAATGATAAAACTCATTTGGATTCAGTGCAGGATTATGAGTTTAATGAGAACATGTTTTTAGGCATCATAGAAGATTTTTGCTCTAACATTGATAATGATTTGATGCAATGTGAACCAACAATATGTGATCAGCCTATTTAGGTGAAGAAATCAGTCATTCCTTCATTACTAGATGATAGATCTACATCTCCTTTAAATCAGGTTAAAATTGTGAAAAAGGCTATAACAACATATCTCAATCAAGAAACCAGGACTATTAGCCAAAGGTTCATCCTTGCAAGAGGGTGTCCAATTAGGGATTTAGTTGGAAGAGAGTTAAATAAGGATACACATGTTACTATTGCAGCCAAAGAGGAGATTGCAACCTTAGAACAGTAGAACTAGATCATGTATTCACCCCATAACAATAGTATCTATGATCAAGTTCAGATGGTGAGTGGGTTTGTTTTTGTTCTTCAGAGAGTTTTGCAACATTCTATAAGGTATGTTCTTATCGGTCATATCTTATTAGTAATAAATCATAGCCTTGCAAGACAACCTATGTTGGTTAGAAGGGGGAGTTATTTTACGAAGCCAGTTAATGGGTTTGTTTGACCAACTTCTTTGGCTAGTTAGAGTAGGTTAGGGTAGTGGTTTCTTCTAATAAGTTCTTAAGGTAGATTTATTTCAGTTGTTATCTTTTCCTAAGTGCTGTTGCACATATTTTCTAGCCACCATGGCCTTTTAGTTTGCTTTTGGTTTGGTTCTATTTGGTTTTCTACTGCTGTTTGGAGTAGTTTGCAGTTCAGTTTCATGGTTTTCTAAGTGTGAGAAGAGTAGCATTTGACTCCATGCCCAATGGATGGTCAAGGCAACTGGTCTATATGCTTAGCAGACAAGCATTCAATAGAAATCACTAGAAATGTTACCAATTTCTCACCTACAACTCAAATTGGTAGAGCTAAAATAGTTTATTTACATTTAAAGCTGAACAATATTCTAACATATTTCTGCCATGCTTAATCATTGCATATCAAAGTTCAAAAGACAGAATTCAGTTTGTGGTGCAAGCTTTTGCAACATAAAGGAGACTACATTAAATTGCAAGATATTGCTTTTATTTATTAGATAATGTTTCATTTTGCAATAAGATATGTACACAAGACTCTAAAAATGTTGCTGATCTATTTCTGATGAAATATCATAGCATGTAGAGTAAAATGGGCTCCCAGAAGGGTTGAGCTCAGTATGCTACCCCCAATTCTTAAGAGGAATGCGAAACAATTTGAAAGAGTAGCTATATCACATAAAGACCATGCAAAATAAAGATAGCAGTCACGTGTTTCAATCATATCTCAAAAACTACGATCTGGGTTTTTGAGATTTTTGGATAAAAATTAGAAGACAATATGTCGAAAAAACCCTTTAAATTGCTTACCAACCTAGTTTGTATATATCATTGAATGTTCACAATGGTGATGCCCAAACTGGAGTAAAAAATGTTAAGTGCCAAATAAAGAAACAAAATGCAAAAAGGCTATGGCTTTTGCTATAAGGCATCTTTTTTGCCTTTGATTTTTTTACATAAATCAAATACCTTGGTTATTTTTAGATACTCATCGATATGTATAAGGTATTTCTAAATACCTTTGCATATATTTTGTAAACTTTGCATATATTTAGAATTTTGCAAGTTGTAAAAGACAAGGTGGGCCCTCTTTCTATTTTGTAAATTTGAAGCTGCAAATAAATGTAAGGCACTTTTAAAGTAATATTTTATAAATTACTTTAATAGATGTCAAATAAATGTAGAAAATAAATAACAAGTGCAAAACACTCAATAATGCAAGTCTAGTTCACTTGCCTTCTTTTTGTGGTTTTTTCCCTTTGCTCGAAAATGAGACTTTAGTTTCGTTTTGGGTAAGACAGTTGGCTAAGTTTTTAGAAAGTCTTTTTGGCTATATATATGAAAACTTATTTTAGGAGTTTAGAATATTGTTTCTTCCTCTCTTGTTCATTTGTAGAGAGCTTTGTAAACACTTTTGTACTCAGATTTTGATCTGGCATACTCCTTCAGTTTTAATAAAACAACAGAGCTTTCCTTCTCCTATTTTGTCTCATGTTTGCAGTATCAATTTGATGTCATTGTGATTGAAAATACTGAATCCTTTTATGTCTTGTTATTGTAAGTTTGTGTGCAAAATTTCATATGATTTAGGTTGTGTGATTATGTTTAGTTTGAGCCTTCATACAAATTATTGTTGAGTTGTATGTTTCAAGTGATATTGTGAGGGTTAAAGTTTTTTTAAGAAATTGTTTGAGTTAAATTATCAAAATCAAATTTAAATTTCTGGTGAATCATCATTACGTTTTAGGATTTTATTTTCAGATATCTTTCTAAACCCTTTCCTCAGAAAGTCATTTAGATTAGGTGATCCACTAGGGGAACCAACCCGCTTTGGAGATTCATTCTCACTATAGGTCACCCACAACCTGAGAGTTTTTCCATGTTTCAGCAGAATAGTTAGGTTTAACTTGGCTAGGGTACAATCGTGATTGACAATAGATATTTAACACATTAAAACATAGGCACAAACATAGTAGCATTTATAAATTTGCCTTAGCAGAATGTGGTCTTGTGTGGTGTTTAAAGGTCAAGTGTTTTGATTTAATTTCTGTTTATGAATGTATATGAATGCATTCCAAGCATCTACACTAGAGAATTACAAGATTTAATTGAATAATTTGAGGCATTCTACCAGGGAAAACAAGTTTTTCTTTGATATGTTTATGATTTCCATGAGACATGGCACGATGTTATTTGGGATTGAATTCTTCCATTTGTAACAAAATAAAAGGCATTGAATTATGGCACCTTCTTTCATTTCTTTGAACAGGTCAAAAACAAAATGAATAGTCTTAGTTTTGTCATGGCGTGGCATGTTAGTTTCTTTGAAGTTATTTCACATTGTTAATTAAAGGTAGGAGGGCATGTTGCCAAAGAAATAGGTCATCTAAAGTTAAAACTCATTTAAAACCATTCTAGTTTTTTCCCCATAGAGGGTGACACTTCATTGGTCTCTATATTCTTTAGGAAATGAAAAGCCATGGTTTAATATTGTACAATAGATTGATAGTGAGAGAGGTCAATTTGGGAAGTTTTGGCAGCCAAATTGAAGGATCCCAACACATGAAAGAAAACAAAAAAGAAAGAAGCTAATTGGATTGGAGAGGCAATTGCTTGGAGAGAAAGAGTCATCCAAAAATAATGTGATCTGACTACACAATAAAAGGGGGTCAGCTAGAAGAGGAGTGGTGGGTGAAAAAAAGAAATCATTGAATACTAGAAGAATGGGTGGGGGGCCCAAATCAAAAGTGAAATCGATTGGATTTGAGGGCTACCAACTGAGGAAGGTAGGATACATTTGAAGTACAGCAACAATAGAACTTATAATACTCGTAAATTGGAGTATACAATAGAGGAGTAGTAGTCCCACACTTTGTATTGACTTGTGAACAATAAAACATTGTCAAGGATCAATAAATTTGAATTTGTGATCAAATGTTAGCAATGGTTAATGTAATTGGTTGTATCCAATTTGATTGCAGTAAATGTTATTAGTTGAGTTCCTGTATAGCTAGGTGTGAAATTGCAATTTCCTAGGTTCAATTTTATATTTGATTTGTTTGTGAATAAATTTGTGTTAAAGGATGCAAGAAGTAACAATCCCATAACACCCCTAATTCCTATCTGTACCATTTGGTATCGGAGTAGGTTGCAGTTGTGTGGAAAGAAGGAACCCTAGAAGAGATTGTTGTGGGTGAGTGTGAGGGTGAGGAGACCTATGACTATAGGGATCCCATCAACATGGTGCAAAGAGGACGTGGTGGGTGAATAGGACCACAAAATAATGACAATATGGTAGTCATGGAGATGCTGAGAGGTATCACATCAAGATTGGATGAAATGGATGTAGCACAGTGAAGAGGGATACTTGTGGTAGATGTCAACGATGAAGAAGATGAGATTAAAGTACCAGAAATTGGTTTTGAGGATGTTGGAGATGGAATGGAAGGCATATTTATGAGAGCAATGGTGAAGATCAACAACAAGTTGAGATTGGAAACCCCTAGTTACAATGGAAGCCTAAATCCAGAAGATTTAATTGATTGGATTTCAGAAATGGACAAGTATTTCGACTATGAGTCGATAGAGGACTTGAAAAGAGTGAAATTTGCTTGCACAAAGTTGAAGGGACACACATAATTGTGGTGGGATCACATGCAGATTGATAGATAGTGAAGAGGCAAGGATAAAATAAGAACTTGGGACCAAATGGTAGCAAAGATCAAATCTCAATTTCTACCGAAAGATTACCAAGTAAGTTTATTTCAAAAATTGTAAAATTTGAAGTAAAAAGAATTAAGTGTTCAATCTTATATCGAGGAGTTTGAATATATTGGTTGGACGTGTGAAGGATGATGCAGAAAATGTTTCAAGGTATGTGTCTTAAGATATAATATAAAAGATGAATTAGCTATGTTACAAGTTCATATTGTGGAAGAGGCATATTGATTTGCCTTGAAGGCTAAATAAAATTTATCATGAAGACATTGAGGTAATACAAGGGGAAGAGGAAGGTCTGTCATGTGAAGTGAACCATCAAGTAATGGTAAAGGAAAACTAGTTTTTGATGAGGAAAATGACACTTCACGCAAGGAGGAATCAAGTCAAAACAACAAGGGAAGAAGCTATTCCAGAAGAGGTAGAGGAAGAGGATTTGGAGGCACATGTTTCCAATGTGGAGAGACTAGACATAAGGCCTTTGAATGCCTTCAAATAAAACAAGACATTAGTAGGAAGAGTATAGCAAAGAACTATGGAACACAAGCTAATGAAGAGTGTGGATTCCCCAATGAAAGTAGAAGAGCCCGAACATGGTGAGGCATTGATGCTGAAAAGAGTTCTTTTGAAACCAAAAAAGAAACAATCAGAGCCAACACAAAGGCAGAGTTTATTCCGAATGGTGTGTAAATTAGGTGGCGAGTATTATAAGGTAGTTGTGGATAGTGGAAGTACCAATAATTTGGTCTCACAAGAGAAGGTAGAAAAGATGCAATTGAAAAAGACAAGACATACAAATCATTACCAAGTCTCTTGGTTGCAAAAGGATCATCAAATTTTGGTTTAAGTGAACAATGCTTGGTTCATTTTCAGATTGGTAATTATTTTTACAGGGTGTTGTATGACGTGATGCCCATGGACGCTTGTCATGTCCTTTTGGCCAAATCGTGGCAATATGAAAGACATGATGTGTATGACGGTTGTGAAAATATTTATACCATCACAAAGGATGGAAGGGAGTATCATTTGAGTCCATTGAAGGACAAGGAGAAACCAACGGGAGGTAGTTCATTGGTTTTTTTCATGCTAGTGAACAGTTTGTGATAGTGGCAAGTAAGGTTAGGGGTAGCCCAATACTAGTTCATGAGAAGAGGACTTTGAATGAGGTCAAGGGGAGTGGTGAAGAGTTGGTGCAGTAGTTTCAAAAGAAAGAGAAGAAGAATAAGGAGCAACCCAATAATCGTAAAAGAAGTGGAGAGAGTCCGAAAGGAAAACAAAATTTGGTATTGGAACAAGCTACACAATTCTATGAGAGGTCTGAAATAGATCTTTGACATTGAGAAGAACCAAGTGAAGGTGACTATCAAGGTGAGTGTTGGTTGTAGCATAAGAAATGAAAGAATGTGAAAGAGGGAAGAGATAAAGAGGTTTTGATCAGTGGAGAAAAGAAGGAGCTCATTGATGAAGAGGAAATTTGGATAAAAAAAGAGCATGGGATCACCATCCTGAGCTCCCAAAAATGTTCATGAGCTGCAACTTAATAAAACATTTCTCCTACCTGACGTGTTTGATGCAAGAGCACCTGAAGATGTTGGCAATTTTATGTCACCAAAAATATTTAACATTTATGTTTTGTTATTTAACTTTTGTATTGGCAAGTTTGTCTTGATCCAATTTAGAATGGTGATGACATGTTCACAGTTGAGTTTTGGTGATTCGCATCCCTATTGCCATATGTTTACCGAAATGTTGTGAAGGAGCTATGGTGTGATAGCAAAACATTTTGGCGACAATGTGAGCCTTTGGAGAAGGAAATTTAATACATTAAAACATAGGCACAAACATAGTAGCATTTATAAATCTGCCATAGTAGAATGTGGTCTTGTGTGGTGTGCAAAGGTCTTGTTTTGATTTAATTTCTTTTTATGAATGCATATGAATGCATTCCAAGTATCTGCGCCAGAGAAAGATAATATTTAATTGAGTGATTTAAGGCATTCTACCAGGGAAAACAAGTTGTTTGTTTGATATGTTTATGACTTCCATGAGACATGGCGCAACCTCATTTGGGATTGAATTCTTTCATTTGCGAAGACAAAATAAAAGGCATTGAATTATGGTGCATTCTTTCATTTCTTTGCCAACCGTGGATTTTAAAGTTTGAACAAGTTAAAAACATAATGAATAATCTTAGTTTTGTCTTGCCGTGGCATGTTAGTTTCCTTGAAGTTATTTCAAATTATTAATTGAAGGCAGGAGGGTACGTTTCCAAAGAAAGAGGCCGCTCAAAATTGAAATTCATTTAGAACCATTCTAATTTTCTCCCATGGGGGGGGATGCTTCATTGGTATCTGCATTCTTTAGGAAATGAAAAGCCATGTTTTAATGTTGAACAGCAGATTGATAGTGAGAGAGGTCGATTTGGGAAGTTTTGCTGGTCAGTTTGAAGGATCCTAGCAAAGGAAAGAAAATAAAAAAGAAAGACCTAATTGGATTGGAGAGGCGATTGCTTGGAAAGAAAGAGTAGTCCAAAAATAATGTGATCTGACTGCACAATAAAGAAGGTCGGCTAGAAGAGGAGTGATGGGGAAAAACAAAAACCATTGAGTGCTAGAAGAATAGGTGGGGGGGCCCAAATCAAAAGTGAAATCGATTGGATTTGTGGGCGATTAGCTGAGGAAGGTAGGACACATCTAAAACATAACAACAATAGAATTTATAATACTTAGAAATTGGAGTGTGCAATAGAGGACTAGAAGTCCCACACTTTGTATTGACCCGTGAACAACAAAACACTATCAAGGATCAATAAATTTGAAATTGTGATCAAATGTTAGCAAATGGTTAATGTAATTGGTTGAATCAATGTGATTGCAGTAAATGTTATTGGTTTAGTTCCTATAGTTGGTTGTGAAATTACAATTTACTAGGTTAAATAATTGTACTTGATTTGTTTGTGAAAAAATTCGTGTTGAAGTCTGCAAGAAATAGAAGTCTCATAGGACCCCTAATTTTTGTCTACACCACCTAGCAAAGTCCCAATTTCCTTTGGCAACCCCATTGATGTTGAGTTTCACCAAGCTAGACAAAAATAAAATTTAGTAGAAACAAATGTTACCATCATATTGGCATTAGAAGTTAGGCAAAAATAAAAAAATTCACCTCTATTGGACTCTATATGAGTGAGAACAATTTTTTCAAAGTTGAGCACCAAAACTAAAATGTGAAGCCCCACAAACTAGGTTTCTCCTTAAGCATGTAATGACGTCATCATGATGTTATGCTAATGTATAAATGATGATGTGGAAAGTTTCTAATGTGGAATATGACATTATGGTGATGTCGCTTGACATGTTTCTAGCTACAAGAAAGGAATTATTCATGCTGACATATTTCTTAGTGAGTAGTCCACCATGTACTTGGTATTGTTTCAACAACTATCACTTGTGTTTACTAGCTAGTGCCGTGTGCATGGATGTATGATGGGGTGTTAATTCACCCCATGTTGTTTATGTGGGCATTGCATGGGATGACATACATGCACATGTGCATAGGTTTGCACAAGATCTATGTAGGGGTTAATATGGTATGCCTATAGACTTAATTAAAATTTTCTTAATTTTCATGATTTAAAAAATTGTGCATGCTCACTGCAACCTACAATTCTTGACAAAAATGGATCAAAACATCAAGCTATCACAACTTGATATTGTAGCTTCTCTAAATTTGACAAAATAAAAGGTGACTTTAAAATTCTTAGAAAGTCTATATGTGAAGGTTATGCCAAATTTCACCCATAGTGCTTCTACAAAAAAATAATGGTGGGAGTGTCAAAATGCTAACCTTTTAAATCATAAGGGAACTAAAATTAATGGATTAGAAGATTGTTTTAAGACAAACTTGATTAAATTTCGTGGAGGAATTATAAACATATAGGCATACATGACATGTAAATGTTATAAGATATGGAAGATATTCAAAAATCTTATATTTGTTAGATGAAAACCAACTTGAATACAAAAAAGTCAATTAATATAACAATTATATGTAACCTAACCACTAGGAAGCTAACTTTGACTTATTACTTTGTACTTTTTCATATAGGATGAAAAATTAAGAATTATAAAATAGGAAGATATAAATTAATCTAACTTGTGTCTAATCCTATGCACCATATAGATCCTCATCAATTAAGGAATCTTATGGGTACACCTACACCTTCATATGACACATTACCTTTAAATTCCCATAATGAATTTCTTATTGAGCATCATGCATAATCTTTTGGGGACAATAATAAGGGTAATTGTGAAATAATTATGGGCCAAACAATGACAATGAGAAGAAAAGCTACTAGATGGAAATGTGCTAAAATTTGAATTTAGACCTTTAGATTTGCATAGAAAAACTATTAATATTTGTTGCTCAAATTTGGATTCCCTCCTAAAATGCCTTCAAATTACCTTGGATTTAGGCAAGTGGGAGTCCCAAAACTTGCAAAGTCATGTATTTAGTTTTATCCTAAAATTTTCTATGACTTTGTCCTTGAAGATAATAAAAATTTTAAACCAAATTTAATAAAATGAATAGAGGAAACTTTCATGATTCTAAAATATAATATATGTCTCATTATAATTTTAATAGATAATTATTATTAACTTTCTGTATACATTATGTTTAAATTATTGATAGACACATATATTGAAAAAAAAATAAGTTTCAAACCGTTTATTATTTTCAAGTTTGAAAGATGCATCACACTCTAGGCTTCATTGGCTACATACTTAAAAATAATAATTTGAATTTAATTATTTTTTACCAAGTTAGGTTGGTTGAAAAATTCTTTTTTGATATTTCAAAAATGTTGCATCAAAAATTAATAAATAATTATTTATTTATAAAAATCCAAAAAAATATGTCATATTTGTTCATGTCATTGACTTACATCCAAAGTTTGAATTTTTTTTTCTTTTTTCTCATACTTAGGTTTACTAGGATGGCATCTATTTTCATTTTTTCTAAAAAATTTAGTAGTGCCTCATTGAAATATCAAAATTTCACCAAATTCATTTGAAATAAAAATAAAATAGAGCATCCGGTAAACTACCTTCAATTTACTATAACTTTTATTACTATACAATTTTTTCAAGTTGTGTAGATAACTCATTCAATTTTTACATGAAGTTACTTAAGTCTTCTTTTTAGCATTTTCATTACCTCTTAGGGGTATTATTTGGTGCATCATGATCTCATACTCACCCCTAAAAATGATTACCATTATGTTCCCTATACTTATCCTTTATCCCACATCAGAGTTTACATCATGTAAATTCTATAACTACACCTAAGAGAAAGTTATAAAAGATAAACTATAAGCATTTGGAGACTTCACTATATTGGAACATCACCCCCATAAATTGTTAAAACAAATTTTACAATAAAATTTTCTCACCTTATCTCCCATCAATCAAATTAATCAATCCATTTAATATCCCAAAGCACTTTGATGCTAAATAATTTTGTGATTATTATAGGATATGTAATGAACATACTACATGTAGGTGTATCACACTAAAACACAAAATACAAGATCTTATTGATAAGAATGTGATAGAAATTAAGAACACTGATGTCAAATGCAATAGACTCCTAATTCTTCAACATGATAAGGATGACCTTTCCAAGCCTAGACTAGATCATAGGTCCAAAGAGTCTCTCTCATCACTTGTCAATATAACACATGAATACATCATACAAAATGAAAAAAAGGAAAGATGTGCATACAAATGAGCATAAATGGCACAATATGTGGTGGTATGATGGTTGACCTAACTTCTCCAACACAAATTACTTTAGAAATTAAAGTATGCCACAAGAATCAAGATGAGACAAAAATTATCAACATGATAGATATTTAAATATACTTTCTCATGATCATGTGCCATGCCAGAACAATGAAATATTTTTTGGTCCACCTCCAAAACAAGCACATGAAATGCAAGTGACAACATTCAAGGTGAGGGATATTTATGCACAACTCTTGTTCACAAACAAACAATTTATGATATATAGATTAACAACCATCACCACATGTGCAATAATGATATCTTAGGTGATACTTCCATAAGGGCATGCTTTATTACATATGACATAGCCTTTTAACCCCATGGACATTGATTCTTGATTCTTCTACTTTTTTATCACTATCACATACTATGTTTTTCTATGCTGCATGCTTTCACTTGATCTTGCCACTTGGAGGACAAGATCTCTTGTTCCTTTTTGTAGGTTTCACATGCTCATATTTTCTCTTCTTGGGGGAAAATTGTGGGGGAATCTTTCCAACACATTCATCAAATACACATGTAACTATATCAAGTATGCATTTTATACTTAACCTCACATTTACATATCATTATTCATGTTTCATACTCATATTTTCAAAATTACAATGTCAAATTTACATGATCATACTATATTTTTAGTCATTATTTTCCCTCTCTCCTCACTTTATGTGCATTCCTTCATGGTACACAAAAATTGAGGGAGGCATATTATCTATTGATTATACTTTTGATTCACGTAAAACATTTATAGGTGTTAGGCATAGTTACTTTAGTGTCCCAGCTTCTCCTAAATTGAGGAAACTTGATATCCTTTCTAGTATATAGTTTATTATTTTTATATACATATGTCTACTTTGACATGTATGCATACCTAGTATTGCACATCTGTCAAAGTGGAAAAAATGTAGAGTAGAAAAGTGAATACCCTAACACTTTTCCACTTCAGTTTTACTGCACTTTGGGTTGATCTCTTAGATGCATGATGCTAGAGAATTATTTGACTATTTTGGTGCACTCATTGACCCAAGACCTAATCCACCACTTAGACATGCCATATTGCTCTATTTATAACATTCTTGACTTAGCTCCCAACCACTTAACCATACTAAGCATGATAACAATTACAACCTTATCCTCTAGACAAGGTAGTTGATATGGTCTTGTTCACAAACTTTAAAAATAAAATTGCAACATTCTAAGGCTAAAATTTCAAGGATCTAACCATTATTTATCAATCGTGGTTGCCAAAATTTTGTAAATTCATGCGTATAGGGTTGTGTATTTGAAGACATCATCTAGGTCATTACACATCATTATATCATTAGTTCATGGAATAAGTATTTACAAAGTAGACAATCTCCTCTCCTTTCATAGGCACATTCGTCATGAGTGACTCTTGTGTCAAGCATAGTAAAAATTTAAGATGTCTATCTACAAGGAATCAAGTGACATCCATTATCAAAGCACACTTGAAGAACACTATGGTAAAATCACTCTTTGACTCACATTAACAACAATAATTAGCAATTAATAACATCTCAGTGACAAGTATTTCCATCCACATGTTGGCATTCATTGCCAGCCTATTATCTCTCTTTTATTCTAATGATTAAATTAGTCTTGAGTCTTGACTAAAGAACAAGGAGGTACATAAATTCAATCTTTGCATACTAAGCTCCACAATGCTCCTTAGCACCACCACTATTTTCCTTACTTAGATATATACTAGGTGAACACTTTCTTTATCTAACAAACATTAAACTCTACTAAGGACAAGATCACACCCTTTACATGTGATCATTGATACAATCATGTCTCAAATGCTCAGGTCTCCGTCACATTACAACATCAAATAAAGTTCTCTTTCAATCAATTTTAAGGTGCACTATTGTGAATCCATTTTAGAGCATGTTTATTTACATTCTCAAATAAAGATTGATCAACCCATTTGCATTATTTAGCTCATAAATATTTAAAAAGTTTATATTACACTTAATTTAACCCCTCTTCAAATTTTTATATAAAGGTTGTGTTATTTTCCTCTACAACTATAATTTTTGTTTGGAATGAGAATACCTCAAATAAATAGTTAATTATAAAGATAGAACCTCATAAAGTAATTGTTTGATAATATAAATCACAATTTTTGAAACAATATAATTGAAAATTTTATGTATTGTATTAATGATTTGTATATATCAAAACTATATATACAATCTTATCATGACATCTATAAAATAACATTGGATGGATGAAAGAGTAAAATACTCTCAACTAATGGTCAAAGGTAAATTTTGAAATTGATATTGAGGGTTTGATTATTGAGGAGTATAATATTTAAAGCGTGTGACTTATTATTCATAGGTTTCTTCAAGTTCTTTTAAAATGATACTATACAAGATTATATTAATGCTGGCACAAAAAATATAACCCTGCTATTCAACCTTCTAACTATTTAAAATTTACCAACTATTTAGCAGTTATCTCAGTTTCCTTTTACTAATTATAGCTCTGGTTTTCTTGTTTGCTTTTCTTTACAATGATTCATGGTGCATTGGGCCATTTCTGATCCACTCCATGCTATATTAATTACATAAAAACATTTCTCACATGGTACCAAAAGAATAAATATGAATTGTTAAAAAAAGAACAGAACATGTTAGCTATTCTTAAATATCATCCACTTCAACAGTCAAAGGTCAAATTTGTCCAATAAAAATAGGGCAAATATTTACCACTTTTTATTGTGAATGAGGAATAAAATTGCTATTGTTTGTTTAACTAATAAAATAAATGATATTTAAGTAGAATAAAACACATTGAAATTTCGTTGAATGCAATTTGAAGACAAGTAGATGAATTCATAATTTTATTGATTACCAAAAGTAATGGGCAGACTTGAATTTGTCTGTTCCATAATTTTTGTATTTATTAGTATTCCAAAGGTCCCCGGGCGTAGAAAATACACCACATGGGTTAAGCCTTTAATGAAGTCTCAGTGGAGTTGAGAGACGTAGAGTTGAGAGAGTTGAGTGGATGATGTGTAAGTGGCTGTGGGGTACCAACCACTGGGTATGACATTCATTGCAGTCACTTTTATTTTGTTTGTGAATGATGTTACTGATAAAGAGAATGGCGGCTTGAGTGGACCAACTCCAGTTAAGGCCCAATTTGCTCCCCACGATTGTGTCATGTCCATCCAAGCATTTGATCCAGCCTGAATTTCATTGAAAATGTACACCCAATTTCAGATTACAATACAATCAAGGTAATGCTAACACTATGGAATACAATCAAGTTTATGATAAACAACGGATGAAATGAGATGAGAAGTGAACCTGTTGTAGTTGGACTCTTCCCGCATCTCCATCACCACCTGCGTTCTGGATGAGTATGGAGAAAAAATACTCGCTTGATCCCTCGTTTACGCGGAACGTCAAGTTCATCCCTGGATACGTGCATTTTGTCCTGTAATAGTAAGTTTTCCAATGTTTAACAAGAATATATATACCTAATAAGAACACAAAACTATTGCTTCTGTATTTAGGAAAGAAAAGGTTGTGGGTTCTCACATGCGGAGTTTGAGTACTTCACCAAAATCTTAAACTGTTGGGCTAAGAAGAAATTGTTATTTTTAAATATAACTGTGAGATAAAAGTTGAATATTTTTATGTGGAGATGTAACTAGTACAGTGACAGTAAGGATGGAGTGTAATGGCTGAGTCTATTAACAAAAATTATTAAAGAGTCTAGATACAAAAATAATAAAAACTAAGATATAGTTCATGTATATTTGAAAAAACAATTCTTAAGTAATTAAAATAATTGTTTTGAGTAAATAGAAATAGCTTTTGGAATAAAATAAACATTGTTCTTAAACTATAGTATAATATTAAAGTTATAAGAAAGAAAAAGATTGCATGAGATTAAGCAATGCTTCTATATCTCAAAAATTTACTTTAATTTAACACTTCAACTAAAATTAACTCATATTATTATAATATCTCAATATATATAGAGACACACAAACCTCTCAATATTATAAATATATAAACCTCTAATGTATGTATAGAAAACACTCTATATAATATATATACAGACTTTTCTCTCTATATACAAAGCCCCTCTCTCTCTCTCTCTCTCTCTCTCTCTCTCTCTCTCTATATATATATATATATATATATAAAGCTAATGGATGAGATTAAGATGCTTCGATATTTCTTTAAGGTAACTTTGTATTTAAAGTAAAACAAAATAACTCTTAATTAAATAAAATAAATTAATATTAATATAATATATAAAAGTACAATTCTATATTCTCTTCTATTGTAGTATTATATAATAATATGTATTTATTTTAGCTCCTATATGTTGTTTTATTACTTACACATAATTATACTTAAATATATACATTTATACTTTTATGTAAGTATATATATAATGGGTTATTACTTATATTCTTACATACACATACATACATACATACATAAGTATTACTACCTATCTTTACAAAATTTATTAAAGATCTTGAGAGATATCATTTTGGAGGTGGCTATTTTTTACTAGATTTGTGATTAAAATGAAATAGGCATCTCTAATGATATCTCTGGTGTTCTTTTATATAAATTTTTTAAAGATAAGTATGTTAATTATAAGAAGATGAGAAGTAAAATTATCATTGATTTTTTCATCATTAAATTCCATTTAATGTTTAAGTTGAATGGCAAGAAACCCACTCAATATTGATGATATTAATTTAATCTATCTTTTAGAGCTTTTCATTCAACTTGCTGTTGAATATTATCCTTATCTTCCTAAATGTTGAATGTGGAGGATATTTGTATATATGCTTGTACTACAGGCTATTCTTAAATATCATCTACAATTTTGACCAATAAAAATATAACTAATATTAATCACCTTTTTGTTGTAGGAGCGGGGTGAAATTGCTATTAACTGTTTGACCATTAAAATGGATGATATTTAAATAGAGTGTATACTACCTTGTGTAAAGCACAGAGAGCTTTCCTTTATTGCGAAGAGCCTCGGCCTGGCCGGGCACGGCCATACGACCAAATGCTGTTCCGCTGAGATCAAACCACACTCCAGAGGAGTCGCACCCTGGGCATTCATCCGTTATTATCACTGGCACTTCCTTTCCTGAGCATATGTCCTCAGTACATTTTACCTGCATTTTGCATACTGTTAAACTAAGCTACCAATTATGGAATTGAAAAAGAAAAAGCATGTATGAATGATGAGAGAGCATGAATGGACCTTGTAGCATTCTCCACAACCTTTCCCCCGTTTCCACAGAAGGGGGTTTCCTGCACTCACTCGTGACCTATATGGCTCCTGACCCACAAGATTACCGTATCCACATGCACCTCCTGCATAACAACACATTGCCTGTTATTAAACTACACTGTATATTTACCATTTTTAAGCTCTACTTCTTTAAAGTAAGAGATTTCTATGTTAGACTGAGTACCGGTGCTTCCATCTCCTTCTGGACTGCCATACCAGGTAGCCGTAGCATTTAGCCATTCGCCGCCCACACTTAGTCTCATATGCATTACTAACATGGTTAATCCTAAAAACGAAAGCCTTGTTGTAGTCATTTTTGAATAAGTGAATCCTAATCGCATTGAGCAGAGTACACTGTAGCAGATGTGAAGATGATGTCTCATATAAATTCGCCATCAACGGCTTATCTGTTTGACAATCAGTTTGTGCGTGTGGTTTCGCATTATTTCTCGTTCTCGTGGTGAGCTAAGATTAGAGTGAGAGATTTATCCATACTATTGTTGGTTGACTAACTAAACTAGTCATGTTTAAATATGAGATGAGCAAGATCTCATGATTCTTTTATACCATTAATGCCGCTTGCAGTGGTGGACAATAACGAAAGAAAACTCTGTACGGAGTTTGGATTCGTTCATGTTTGGGCAGGGTCGAGATCCTAGGCATTGTTTTGTTTGTTTTTTTATAACAGAAAACTAGAATGTATTTCGATCCACACAAATATGATACGGATGATGGGTTGGTTTAAAACGGAAAAGAATCGGTATGATATGAGATAAGGTGTTTTGTTTTGTTGTTTTTGTTTTATTTTTATTTATTTTTTTAAATCAAAAGGTTTAACCGTTAAAACTTTTTTTTAATTATTGTGAGTATATTTGAAGTGTAAAATTGTTATTAAAGATAAAGAAGTGTTATTATAAGTGACTGAGTAGCATGTCTTTGTAGTATTGTAATAGATGTATTTGTTTTATACCTGAAAAAATTAATGATTTTGATTTTACTACATCCCATTTATATATATTGAATGTAGCATTTTTTAAGAAAGGAGTTTGCATAATGGAGTATGGTTTTGATGCAGGAGCACTCGAGCACACGTGTAATCGACATCACCCAAAAACAATTTCTAATTGTTGTTTTAATTTTGGTTTGGTTGAGTTTTGTTTTGGCATCTCGCAATGTTGGGGACACATGGTATGGCGAATTGGGTAGGAAACTAGTTTTCGCCGGTTTTGGCGCATAATAGGCCGACTTCACAAAAACAATTGTTTGGGGAGATCAGAGAAGTTTGGCTATAAACCCTCTTAGAGACATATTATTGGATTCATTTTGGAATTATTGGGGAAGATTTCATGGGTAGATCTTTCATGGTTTCGGAGAAGTAATTGTTTTGGGATTAGTGCTGGCGATTTGGCAAAACAATAAAATTTTGAATCTTGTGAAGTTTGGGTGGAAAATGACTTGGGGGAAGTCAGCTTAATACCCATCCACATGTATTTGCATTTTTTTGTTAGATTCTGAGTTTGTGGCAAAGAGTTACAATGAAAATTGGTTTTCGGCTCCTAGCACATTGTGGCAAAGTCGCACACACTCTTTATGGGGCTTTTGAGTGCAATAGCTCTTGACAAATGAATTTATTTAACAATATAACATCAATGGAGTGGATTCTCTACTAGAATATAAAGAAAATGTGTTTAATTTCCCCACTGATGAGTGGAAGGAACTCCTTAGCTAGTTGTTTCTGTTGTTTTTGTTTTAAGACTAATTCTCTGATTTTTTTATTATGCTATTGAACTGTTGTTTATCTAGTTGTTTGAGGCCTTGAGTTTGTTTCGTTGCCATTTGGTTTTTTTATTGGGATCTGCACCCGTGTTTGTAGCCTTATAATATCAAGAACATCGGTGTTGCAGTACAAACAGTTAACGGTATTTTTACTCCAGTTGTCAAGAAGTAGATAAGAAGAGTTTTCACTCATTAGAGAGGATATGAAGTAGTTTAATGAATTTTATTTTGAAGATTGCAAACAAGGGTGAATTTGGTGGCATAGGAGGAAGAATGCCATGCTGAGACAACAAAAATATTACAGCGCCAAACTTGAGCACTTTACATGTTTTTTGCAATAAGTAAAAAGATGCCTCTTAGAGGCCAAACTGTGGGAAGTAAAGACAAAAGAAAAGCTTAATAATGCAGTGCAATAGAGATATCTATATTGGAGTTTTATTATTTACATCTTATATGTATTTTTAGCATGGGAAGAAGGAGGAATTTCCAACACCTATGAAGGAGTCGAGCAAGAAATTCAAATGACTTGTTTGAGCACCTAAATTAAGGTTGCCTTTTGATAAATTTAAAAACAAAAAATTAAAGAATTATGTGGGGGTGCCTGGGAAGGGAGATGCATCATCTTGAAGCTCCAGAGATTGATAATTAAAGAAAAGTAAAAGCCACGATTGATAGGTAAGAATGATATATTCCAAAAGCAAATTTAATAAAAAAAAAAGAATGTGAAGAGACCAGATTGGAGATCCTAGCGTAGGAAAAAATGAAACGCCACACATGACCAAAGGTACAATAGATAAATAAAAAGAGAGGTTGATTTGGTGGGGGTTCAGCTGCAACAGAATGAGGATGGAGGTGAATTGAAGATGATAGTAGATTGATATCATAGATAAGGTCAACGACCAGAGAGAGGGATCAGAAGGTGCAATAGAAATGTGTGGGGCTGCATAGAAGAGGAATAGAAGAGGTATGGTGAAATTGTCATCTATAATTTATTTGGAAGACCAGTGTGATGTGGGTGGATTTTGAATTCAACAAGTTTGTGTTACAAAATGAAGGCAGATTGTTCAAAGAAAGTTGCTTAAAGTTAGTTCATAACCTTATAGGCATGCATAACATATTATTAGTTACATGCGATCTGTGTAGAGGCACGGCCAAGAAGGGAGATAAAGGAATAACTTTGATATCTTTCAGAAGCAGGTAGACTGCTATGAAGTGAAGTTAATGTTTGAGGTAATGAATAAATCCTGCAGTGCTAAGAGAAGATAGGATTCATGGAGGAAGAAATAGAAGGATTATGTGTATATGAGAAGCCATTCTAGACCCATATGTAAATAGAGTTACAAAGTTTATACTCATGTTTTTGTTGAATAAAGAAGCTTAATAATAGATGCAAGTTAAATTGGATTTTGTTGCAATCTTGTTTAAGAGTCTTTAATTGTGTGTTTTGTGTAAAAGAGAGAATGTTCTCTGCATCATATGGTATCAAAGTAGGGGATCTTGAGAGTGGAGAGAATCCACCAAGACCTGCGGGTAGAGTAGAGGAAGTGTGGTGAAGAAGAGCTTGTGTGAGGATTGTTGCAGGTAGAGAAAAGCCCTAAGCAATCGAGAGCTGGGGAGCCATAAAAAGAAGTGTGATTATAGATTGTAGAGCATGAGGTGAGAGTTGTGAAAGATTGTAGAAGATGAGATGGGTATAGTCATATGGAAGAAGCCCATGATTTGGAAAGCATGGAGATGGTACAAAGAAAATAAGACATGGAGGATGATCGCAAATATAAACAAGTGATTAGATAAGCTAGATAAATTAGATGCACAACTGAGTGGATGAGAATGCATGAGAAAAGGGAATGAGAATGGAGAGAATAGTGAAGTGCCTACAGCAGACGTAGTCGAAGAGGAGAAAATGAAGATGCAATGATAGAATGCGAAGAGGTTGCAGTGAAGGATGAGGAAGATGATGATTTGCTATTGTAGATTTTGGCAGTGGAGAATGAATGGTTGGAGAAGATCACAATGATTGATGGTGAGAAAACAAGCATCACAGTGAAGAAGGTAGAAGTTAATGATGTAACCAATGTTGAATTTGTAGTAGCGAGTGAAGAGGTAACCCTTGTTGCATTTTTTTATGATGCTTTTGTACTTCTGTTTAAGGTAGATAGGGTTGAAGAGAGTCGATAAAAAATATGTAAATCTTTAATTTCCATAGGTATTCGATGCAGATTTGTATACTACAGGTTGTGATATGAGTGATATGAGAGTTTGGTGGAGGAGGCTAGTTACTAGTGGGCTGGATCCCATGAAGGATAAGAGAGGAGAAATAATTTGGTGGAGGGGGATGGTACATGGTGGATGTGAATTCATGAAAAGAGAGAAGAGTGGTGAATGGAGTTGTGGAAGGTAGATGATAGTTGTTCTAGTATTGTGCTAGAAGAGGAGAAAAAAGAATTGATCTTGTGAACTCATCCCAGTAATGGAGTTCATTGTAGGTTGGTTGCAACCTGGAAGAGTAGTTTGACAACTCAACTCCACTTTTGTGAGTCTATAATCACAAACCTTCTACTAGGTATGTGATGCAGGAGCACCTGGGCGCATGTGTAATCAACATCACCCAAAAACAGTTTCTGGTTTTTGTTTTAGGTTTGGTTTTCTTGGGGTTTGTTTTAGCATCTAACAACATTGGTGATACATGGTGTGGTTAGTTGGGTAGGATACTAGTTTTCACTAGTTGTCGATTTCAGTGCATAATAGGTTGGATTCACAAAAACAATTATTCAGGGAGATCAGAGAAGTTTGGCTGTAAACCCTTTTAGAGGCATATTACGGGATCCATTCTAGAATTACTAGGGAATAGTTTGTGGGAAGATCTTTCATGGTTTCAGAGAAGTAATTTTTTTGTGATCAGTCTTGGCGATTTGGCAAAATATTAAAACTTTGAATCCTATGAAGTTTGGGTGTAGAACAACTTGGGGGAAGTTATTGTAATACCCATTCACATGTATTTGCAAGTTTTTGTTAGATTCCAAGTTCCTGGGAAAGTGTTACAATGAAAATTAGTTTTTAGCTCCCAACACATTTTGGCAAAGTCATGCAAACTCTTTATGGAGTTTCCAAGGTCAATAGCTCCTTGTAGATGAATTTATTTAATAGTATAACATCAGTGTTGCAATATAAATACTTAACAATTTGTTTACTCTAGTTGTTGAGAAGAAGATAAGAAGAGTTGTCACTCATTAGAGAGGATATGAAGCCATTTAATGAGTTTTATTTTGAAGACTGCAAACAAGGGTGAATTTGGTGCCATAGGAGGAAGAATGCCATGCTGAGACAACAAAATTTTTTCAGTACCAAACTTGAGCACTTTACATGCTATTTCCAACAAGTAAAAAAAATACCTCTTAGAGGCCAAACCATGGGAAGTAAAGACAAAAGACAAGCTTAATAACGTAGTGTAGCAAAGATATCTATATTGGAGTTTTATTATTTACATCTTATGTTCTTTGTTAGCATGGGAAGAAGGAGGAATTTCCAACACCTATGAAGGAGTCAAGCAGGAAATTCAAATGACTTGTTTGAGCACCTAAATTGAGGCTATCTTTTGATAAATTTAAAAATAGAAAGTTAAGGAATTATGTGAGGCTACCTAGGAAGGGAGATGCCTCATCTTGAGCCTATAGAGATTGATAATTAAAGACAAACAAATGCCATAATTGAGAGGTAAGAATGATATATTCCAAAAGCAAATTTAATAAAAAAATGTGAAGCGGCCAGATTGGAGATCCTAGTACAGAAAAAATGAAATTCCACACATGACCAAAGGTACAATAGATAAATAAAAAGAGAGGTTAATTTGGTGGGGGTTCGACTGCAACAGAATGAGGAAGGAGGTGAATCAAAGACGATAGTAGATTGATATCATAGACGAGGTCGACGTTCTGAGAGAGGGATCAAAAGGTGCAATAGAAACATGTGGGGCTGCATAGCAGAGGAAATATTGTTGTATAAAGGTTGTGTGGGGAAAAGGAATAGCTATTTTTGGGTTTGATTTTATATTTGTTTAGTTAGCATAGACTAAAATGGATTTTTCATTGGAGAATGCTAGAAAATATGAATTTTAGTCTAATATATATATATCGTTATTCATAAGGCTAAATATTATATTAATCAATATTGCAAAATCACTATAATATATTAATATTTAGATGACTAAAATATTTTAATATTTAATATTTATACAAAAATATATATAAATATTTCATTTTATTATAATATAGCATAAATATAAATACATTACATAAATAAATTAGAATGATAATTCTATTTATTTGTATAATCCATAATTTAATATAAATTTTATTGTTAATTATGCCAAAAAAGAGTTGAAAGATTGGATTTCCGTACACAAAAGTCTCATAAACAAAAAAAAAAAAAAAAACTAATTTAGCGGATGGCCGTTTCAAAGGGTCAGTATATATATCTTTATATATATAGCTCCAATTGTGGTAGTGGGGTGTGGCTTTCAAAAGAAAAAAGAAAGACGGTACAGTTTTAATTCAAGGCATATCCCCTAAATTCTACCAATTTCATTTCCTATTATTGGGACAACTATAGGCGTAGAAAAAAAATAAAATTAAAAAGCATTTCATTTGAATCCAAAAGATTCTTTCAATTAGCTTTCTTTTTTTGTTTTTCATTCGAGACAGAATGGATGCAATTCAAGAAGAAGAATGCAATAAAGCCCATGTGGCATTAGCATAGAGATTGACTTAGTTTATACAATAATTATAGTTTCTTTCTTTTGTTGATTGCAATCTCTGCCTTTACAAAGGTCAAGAGTTGTTTTCATATACTTTATTTGATGAAAGATTGAATCTGCAAGCTTAAAAAATTAGTGGTGATAGTTTTCTTTTTCTAACAATTTTTTTTATAAGTTGGAAAAGTGTAGACAAAGTGTGTATGAGCACACACCCTTGAATGTGAACAAGAATGGTTATATATATATATATATATATATATATATATATATATATATATATATATATATATATATATATATATATATATATATATATATATATATATAACATAAATATAAATACATTAGATAAATATAAATAGATTACAATGATAATTCTATTTATTTTTATAATCAATAATTTAATATAAATTTTATTGTTAATTATGCTAAAAAAAAAGAGTTCAAAGATTAGATTTTCATACACAAAAATCTCATAAACAAAAATAAAAAAAATAAAAGAACTAATTTAGCAGATGACAGTTTCAAAGGGTTAATATATATTTATATATATTTATATGTATAGCTCTAATTGTGGTAGTGAGATGTGGCTTTCAAAAGAAAAAAGAAAGACGATACAATTTTAATTCAAGGCATATCCCCTAAATTCTACCAATTTCATTTCCTATTATTGGGATAACTGTAGGCATAAAAAATAACAAATTAAAAAGCATTTCATTTGAGTCCAAATGATTCTTTCAATTAGCTTTCTTTTTTGTTTTTCATTCTAGAGAGAATGGATGCAATTCAGGAAGAAGAATGCAATAAAGCCCATGTGGCATTAGCATAGAGATTGAGTTAGTTTATACAATAATTATAGTTTCTTGCTTTTGTTGATCACAATTGATGCCTTTACAAAGGTCAAGAGTTGTTTTCAGATACTTATTTAATGAAACATTGAATCTCCAAGCTTCAAAAATTTGTGGTGATAGTTTTCTTTTTCTAACAATTTTTGTTATAAGTTGGAAAATTGTAGAGAAACTGTGTATGGGCACACACCCCTGAATGTGAAAAAGAATGGTTTAAAATAAAAATCTAAAAGTGCTTATAGAAGCGTGTGTCATTGATAAGTGGAAACAAGTTTTTTAAATCTCAAAATTTTGTTCTGTTGACAAGTATGTGCCATGTAAAGATGATGTAGTGCCCTCATTTTGGCTTTCTGATAGACTATTAGTTATTTCATTATAGCTAGATATTATGATATATTACTGCTGATGGATTTAATATTTTGATGTAGTTGATGACACTCATTTATGTTTATTATGATGACACTATTGATGATTTTGATTAGTATATTATGATAATGTTGTGATCAGTTATGAGTTAATTGATTATGTAGATTAGTTTTGCTATGTGATTCATGTGACTAACTGACTATGCGATATCTAGTTGTTTAGTTAATGATGAACTTGTTTAATGTGGAAATGTGTGATGTGTTTTGTGAAGGGACAATGTAGTATTACTCATGTTGAGTACCCTACTACGTTGCAATTCACTGTCATAGTGTGCCTGTTGGATGATTATATATATGTTGTATTCAACACTTTTATTTTCTACAAGATTGCAGGTACTAGGCATCGACTCTACTTGAATAGGTAGGTCTGAGCATGTCTTCATACCAGTGGAAGTTGTGAAAGGGAGATAACATGAAGTCCTTTATTTGTCATTATCTTTGATGAGGATGAGTGTTCAGTCTTGGGTTTCGTCAGTTTGGTGAATGGAGCTTGATTGTGAGTCTGTTATTCCTTAGTATGTTGTCATTGGTAAATGATTGGTATGTAGTCTCTGAGTTGTTTTGTTGGTCTATGGTTTCATTAAATATATTATTGATATATATTGTAAATAAATAATATTAAGTACTTATCTATTTTGTTAAATAAATAATGTGAAATTTGAATAATATTAAATCATTGATTTCAATATAATAGTTAATAATAAAAATAATAATAATAAAAAATTATAAGTATTTAATATTATATTAAATGAATAAATATTCATTTTTTATAGTTTGATAAGATATTATTTTATATTATTCATAGATTTATATGAATTTGAGTGAGTTATTGTTTAGGTGGGTAATAAATTACCAGACTGGAGAATCTTCCTGTAATTGGAGATTTATTGCATTTTTTTTGGGAGAAGGTGGATTTTTAGTAACGGGGATGTCATGGAGTGGGAATTTATGAACATGACTATTTTTCTGTAAGGAGGAATATTTGAGGGGGATTTTGAAGAATTTGGAAAATAGAAAGATTTTGGGGAGAGTTCTTTTTACAGAAAAAGAATTGTAGGAAGAAGAGAGGAATTCAACGGGAGGACTCTAAAGCTTGGGGATAACAAAATTCTAGTTAAGTTTAGTAGTAACATAGAATTAATTTTTTTTTATATAATTTAAGTCTCTATATGAATCTCTCTTTTGTCTCTCCCTCTCCCATGTAGTTCTATCTATCTGGAAATCATACCGATATGCTTGATAGCCTGTGATATTATGTCCTTCTATCACCATTTGAATCTATGTTACTATGGTGTCATTCAATCTGTTGATTTCTTCCTCCCAATCGGCCATATTGGAAACCTTAAGCTAATGCATTGAATCTAGGAAAAAATTATTGTTTTCATACTCCTTAGATGTGATCTGTCTCCTCCGTGGAAGAATATATAACTTTTTGTGGCCCTAAATCCAATCGCAACCAGAGATCTTTTAATCCATATATTTTCTTCTCATCTTATTATGTGAACTTCCTCTAAAGGTGACTCTTTTTCTTGTGTTCATACTTCCCTTTAGTTTCCCTCAATCTTGCATTTTGTTATGCTTGCCTAAGTTATTTTCTTGAGACCATTTTGTAAGAGTAACCAGGACGGAGCATTTAAATGACATTAGATGAATCATTTTGGCACTTGCTTCCCTTTTTGAAAACTATTTGGAGATCATTTGAGGGTTTAGTCGATCTGCCCTTTGATTAAGGTTAACCAGAAGCTAAATTGATTGTCTTTAGGTCTTGTATCTACATTCACATCCTTTTGAAGTTGTACCACTTCTAAAACCAGACAAAATCGATGTCTACTGGGAAGTATCTCAAGTTTACATTTAATAATTCTCATTCTTCTAATGTCCTCTCCATAGCACATTTCGAATGTGCATTTTCGGCATTCTCAGTGAATTTTAAATCTTTAGCCAAGTAATTCTTCTTGGGTGAATTCCTAATCACTTATTGCATCAATTTAAAGTTAGTTTTGGGCGTATGGGATAATTTCCTCAGTAGCGAAAGCTAGAATTTATCACTGTGTTACTAATATGAACTATACAGTCAACACCCCATTTCGTGTAACGCCTACAAATCAGCATAGTAATTTCAATTAGTTTTTCTCTAAAAACATCTCATCTTCTGGTGTGATCCTTCTACAAGGTGAGTTAGATGTACTTCACATATTCATCAAACGATGAGTTAGTAACCTTTCAGTTGTACATATTTTTGTGCTGGAATCCTTGCTCCACTTGATTTAGACTTGACAGAGGTGTTGTGTCATTCCACCATAAAATCTCATATACCTGCTAAACGTATCTTGCTTATAGAAGAAATTATTAATAGGTTTCATTTTGTGCGCACCACTGTTTTGTGGGTCTGATAGAAGGGGCATCATAGGTCAAACTTTGTGTGACACTTGCAACTTTTCCAGATCTATAGCAGATGGAATTAAACGCAGTCTACATTTTTCCCCGATGTTTCTCCTTGTCATAAAATCATGCCGCCATTTAGTAGCCTCAAAAGAGGTGCTGACCAGCTAAGCTTTTTCTGTTAAAGTCAAACCAATATAAATGCTAATATTTCAATCAATTCTAGTAATAATCTGAATCATGTCATAAGTTCCTTACTGCATTCATTGGGCTTTTCAGGAAAAGTCCTCGGTCCATTAAGCGAGCCATCATTCTCAATTTGCAAACAATTACATTATTTAAAATATATTCATTTTACCTCAAGAAATGAAATGAAATGATTCTATTTTATTATTGGATACCTTGTATGTTGATTAGGCTCATTAGAGTCATTTTGGCATTAGTCATCAAATCCATTATTTGATTCTCTAGCCTTACTATTAGTCGTATGGCCTTTGATCTTTGGTATCTCTTGAAGTCTATATAAATTGCACCTTTTGTGGTTGAAAACAGTATAACTAATTTCCTTTAAATGTTATTAGGTTAACCTCTGATATAGGAATAGCAAGTTTGTTCATATACCAATTTGTATATTTTTATAAAGTTTTAGCGTTGGCTAATAATAGATAGTTTCTAGATGGAACTATAATTACATCAAATAGTTTATGTTTAAGTGATTTTAGATATATAACATTAGGGTATAGTAAATTCTAGATAATAGGATAAATAGTGTATAAATATGTGATACTTTCTTGATTTGACAAAGACTAGTAGATTTATTGTAAGTGATGGAACAAAAGATATTAATCTTTACAAATAATTATAACTCACCCTTTTGTGTGAAATATTTTATAACTTGAAGTTTTCAGTTATCTTGATCTAATATTAGTTTGTTAGGTTAGATTTTCTTTCTAGAATAGAATATATTATGGAATTTAATCATTACCTTATTTACTTTATAGTTAAGTTGTTAAATCTAAACATTAGAATAAATTTATCTGAGTTTTTGCATTAGAATATTTATTAAATCATACATAGCCAAATTTTACAATTATGACATTTAAAAAAAAATTATGACATTTAAAAAAAAAAATTAGTAGTTGCAAGGTGAGATATTCTAAAGTTTTCTAAATTTAACAATTTGGACTTATTGTATTTTGTCATATTATAATTTAGACGTTGATTTAAAAATAGTTGTGTAGGATACTTTATTAGATTATAATGTAGAATTAGTCATAGTTAAAATTTTAAATCTAGACAAATCAAGAATTGTGTCTTATTTCAAACAATAGTTTATTTTTTATCATCTTTCCTAGTAGTCTTGGTTCAATTTAAAGATGGGTTGTTGGCATTTATTTTATAAGTCATTTATCTCTAGAGGCTTATTTGTTTGATCATAGGTGTTGTCTTGAGATTATGAAGTGTCTTTGATGCCTCCTATTTGGATGAGGTCTTAGAGTTCCTAATGAGGAAGATTGTTGATTTGGGCTTTGGTTTTTGAAATTGAATTTTGTGATAATATTAGTATGCAAGAAGAAAGATGCCTTGCATTGTCAATGTATGCATGTCAAATTGATGATTCTCGTCTAGTTGGTTATGGCTACTAGATGCATACAGGAGAGTGACTTTCATAGGAGGGCCGGTACCCAAAGTGGCTGCCTCGATAACCCTTTGAAAGTTGTAATCAAGTGATAACCTAATAATTAACCTAGGAGGGGTTGGGTAGATAACACATTAAATAAGATAATTGGATACTTCATCCATGCATGTAGCACTTGTTCAGGCTAAGGATGGGATAAGAAGGTTTAGTTGGCATGATTCACTTCTTTGTCTTCACGAAAGGATAGTTGGTTCCACATGTGTCACCCTATGGGGCCGATGCTTAGAGAGAGGCTATCAGGATAACCATAGATGGGGGCCAACGTCTAGTGAGAGACAACCTGGATAACCCATGATAAGGCCATGTGGTGACACTCTGCCTACTGCAGTCTAGTTTGCCCTCTTGTGTTCTTTTTGTTGTTCATGTTAGCATTGGGAGCATTTTTTGAGTCACTTGTTATATTTTCAAAGTTTGTATTGTTGGGATCCATGTTGGTTATTTACTTGATTGCATTCGCCACCAACTGTTGTTTTTGTGGGGCCTCATTGTTATCTCCTAGCATGGGGGTGGACCTCAAGGTTCCACATGGTCTGGTGGTTGTACTTAATTCCATTATTTTTCTAGCATCGTGGCTCGTGTGTAAAGAAGATGTATTTCTTTTAATTCCAGTTCTGCACTTGTACTGAAGATATACATTTGTACTTTTGTATTTAGATTTTTTGTATCAAAAGAAATCATTATGAAATCTTGATGTATCAAGAAAAGGAGAGTTTTTGTATCAATGTAAATATTTAACATGAACTACTCTATACTTGTAAACTTTATTGCAAAAATAATGATGTATTTATCTGATAATGTAAACAAATTGATAGTTTGAGTAATTTGAATGAGCTATGTATGTTGTTGAATATTGTTTAATTCCAATAATGTAGTTATATTATCCCTAGAGATGTTAGTTTAACTTGTTGATATAAGGCTATGTTATGTTTTGCTATCATTACTTTTATTAAAAAATAATTTGCCTTTTTATTGCTTGGTTAATCTTAACACTCTAGAATTACATGGCAGGGCATTACATTTGGTATCAAAGCCAAGTTCAAACACTGGGTACTCTATGTTATAATTGAGCATGTTATGTTGACCTAGTGATTAAACTCTGTGGATTAAATTCTCTCTTTTTAGTATTTATTGTCTTATGAATTGAAGTTGTCCTTTGGTGGTGTGTGTGTAGGAAGATGGCTAGGGGTTGAGGTAGAGGTTGAGATCGAGGTCAGGGTAGAGGACATGGGAGAGGTGGTGGCGGTACACCTCCTCTCAGTTCCCCTCATGAGAGTGCTTAGGAAGGTGGGGGCTAGAATATGGAGAATTAGGGTCAGTCGGAGGGAGCTTAGTTGCGTCAATTGCTTGAGGAGGCCCATTCCCGTCTAGGTTCTAGACCAGAGGTAGAACATGCATGAGGGAGATAGGATGTAGATCAGCCAAAGGTTAGGGAGAGAGAGAGGTCTCCTAGAAGGAGAGAGATGACAATAGAGCAGGAGGCTAATTTAGCCAGTCACATGAGAGATCTTTTGAGGGCATACCCTCCCACTTTTGATGGTTCTAGTAGTGGTTTGGAGGTAGAGACCTAGTTGTTGGATTTGGGTAGATGTTTTGCCATGCATCTATATAGTAGTAACACCAAGGTGAGATGTACTATCTTGCATCTCAGAGGTTTTGCTTCTACTTGGTGGCATTTGGAGGAACAAAAGTTACAATTGGACATTGGTACAGTTTCTAGGGAATTATTCTTAGAGAGGTTTAGAGACTTGTTTCCTATCAGATCATTGGAAGCAACACCACAAAGATGAGTTCCATGAGTTGAGACAGATGGCCATGTCAGTAGAGAAGTATGAATGAAGATTCTATGACCTTAAGTAGTTTAGAAGCATTGGCGATGATGAGGCTATGTTAGTTCAGCACTTCATTAGGGGCTTGAATGCCCACATCAGTGGAGGAGTTCATGTTTTTGAGCCTAAGACCATGGAGGTAGCAGTTGAGAAGGCCCATTTTGTAGAGGAAAATTTGACAATGGCTCTTGGAGGTCATACAGGTTTGCATATTGGTAGTGCACCTTCCATAGGATTTGGGTCTCATGGTGGTCATTCTCAGGCAACAGGTTCTACTAGAGGTCATCATGCGTCTACAAAGGGTGGACAACAACAATAGTATTCTCAGGCCAAACCAAAGAATTCTTAGCCTCAATAGGGCAATAGATTTTAGAATAAGAAGAATTGGAGCTGGCAATGAGCTAGGTGTGATCGCATTGATCAGCCAGATCAGAGCATATAGTCTACAATTAGCAGAAGGAGTTTTCAGTAGTCTAATGCTTTTCCTAGTGGTAGAGGATTTGGTAAGGGTACAGGATGTTTCTCTTGCAGCGAGCAGGGCCACATAGCTTGGCAGTGTCCTTGAAAGAATGCTTCATGATTTGGACATAAGACAGTAGCTTTAGAGCTGACTGTAGGAGATGCAAACATATCGTACAGGGTATTTGCAGTGGTTGATAATTGCTAGGCAGAGCATCAAGGCATAGTTGTCAAGATTTCTGGTTTGATGTGACGTATTAGTTTTTCCATTCTTTTCAACTCTAGTGCTTCTGACTCATTCATTTATCCTTCTCTTGTGGAGCATTGTGGGATGGTGGCAGTAAAGCAGGATGTTAGGTGGTAGGTTGAATTACCATATGGGGCTAAGGTCACAGTAGAATCCCTAGTTCATGGTTGTGAGTTGAGGATTGGCCCTCTATCTACCACAGTATATCTTTGCATCATACCCCTTGGATCATATGATATAGTACTAGGTATGGATTGGTTAGATGCTCACTGGGTAGTGATAGATAATTCAGTGAAGTGTGTGGATGATTCTTGTAGAGAGGTGGTAGTAGTTGGTATTCAGAGACCCATTTCCTTGCGTACCATCTCTTGTATGTAGCTTAAGAGATGTATGCGTCAGGGTTGCTAGATATTTGCCATGACAGTTAATGACTTGGAGATGGAGGAGAGTTGAGAGACATATCTTGACGATCACCCACTCCTTAAAGAGTATGTAGATGTTTTTCCTAGCGAGATTCTGGGGATGCCACCTAAGCGTGACATTGACTTTCAGATAGATCTAGTCCCAGAGCAGAGCCTATTTCACGAGCTCCATATCGGATGACCACTCAGGTGCTTTAGGGGCTTTGATTACAGTTAGAGGATTTGTTAGCCAAGGGGTTCATTTGTCCTAGTGTCAATCCTTGGGGAGCACCTCTAATTTTTTTGAAGAAGGATGGATCCCTACGGCTATGTATAGATTATCAACAACTCAATAAGGTGACTGTGAAGAATAGGTACCCCTTGCCATAGATTGATGATCTTTTTTACCAGATTAAGGGGGCTAAGGTGTTTTTGAAGATTGACCTTAAATCAAGATATCATCAGCTGCATATTTTTGAGGCAGATATTCATAAGACAACATTCTGCACCCATTATGGACATTATGAGTTTACTATTATACCTTTTGGGTTGACGAATGCACTTTCTGTGTTCATGAGCTTGATGAATGGTGTATTTTACACCTATCTTGATAGATTTTTCCTTATGTTTCTGGATGATATATTGATTTATTCGAGGACTATGGAGGAGCATGAGGAGCAATTGCAACAGGTTTTGTAGTGTCTGAGAGAAAATCAACTTTATGCAAATTTGGTGAAATGTGAATTCTTTCAGACTGAGGTGAGGTATTTGGGTCATGTCATTTATGGAGAGGGAATTGTAGTGGATCCTTCAAAGATCCAAGTCATTATAGATTGGCATGCACCTACTAATGTCTTTAAGGTTTGCAGTTTTATGGGTTTGGCAGTCTATTATCGTCAGTTTGTATAGGGTTTTTTGAGGATAGCTCACCCCATTACTTATGTTTAGAGGAAAGGGAAGAAGTTCGTATGGTCAGAGTAGTGTCAAGTAGCCTTTCAAACTCTTAAGGAGCGGTTGACTAGTGCACCTATTTTGGTAGTTCCTGACCCTACCGGAGACTTTGTAGTGTGTACTGATGCATCCTTGGAGGGTCTGGGAGTAGTTCTGATGCAGGATGGTCCCATGATTATCTATGAGTCCTGAAAACTCATGAATCACAAGTTAAACTATCCCACACATGATCTGGAGTTAGCCGCAGTTGTGCATTCTTTGGTGAGCTGGAGGCATTTTCTTTTGGGGCATTAGTTTGAGCTACATAGTGATCATTGTAGTTTACTGTATATTTTTACACAGCCAAACCTGAATGCCAGGCAGAGGCGATGGATGGATTTTTTGTGTGAGTATGATTTTGAGGTGAAGTATATCTAGGGCAAGGAGAATGTGATGGTAGATGCTCTTAGTCAGTGGAGACATGAGCTTTTAGCAGTCACTCTTGCAAGAGATTTGAGAGTTTAGATTCTTATAGTGCTTCCTACCGATAGATGGTACCAGGAAGTGAAGTCAAAGGTTGAGTCAGGTAGACCCTTGGAGGGTAGATTTGCTAGTTACACTCTTGAGTTAGATGGTCTTTGGCGACACTTGGGACATATTTATGTTTCCAGTTCAGAGGGCCTTCGTACCCTGATCTTGTCAAAGGTGCATTGGGCACCCCATTCAGCTCATCTAGGTGTCACGAAGATGCACACACATCTTTGTCAGCTATATTTTTGGAGTGGAATGAAGAGGGATATATCTAATTTTGTGTCTAGGTGTCTTGAGTCTCAGAGGGTGAAGGTAGAACACCAGTACCCCACAGGTCTTTTGCAGCCACATCTTGTCCCATAATAGAAATGGGACATTATTTCTTTAGACTTTATAGTCAGGTTACCTATATCCTCCCATCGTCATGATGTTATTATGGTCACTGTGGATAGGTAGACGAAGGTACCACACTTCTCTCCTATTCAATAATCATATAATGCTTCTTCTGTGGCTAGAGTATTCATGGAGGACATAATCAGACTACATGGGATTCCTCATAGGATCATCTCAGAGAGGGATCCAATGTTCACTTTAGCTCTTTGGACTTCCTTACAACATGCTTTGGGGACTCAGCTGAACTTTAGTTCAGCTTACCATCTAGAGACTGATGCATAGACCGAGAGGGTTAATCAGGTCCTTAAGGATATGCTCATGATGTATGTTATGGATCAGCAAAACTATTGGGAGGACTACTTATACCTAGTGGAGTTTGCATACAAGAATAGTTATCACAACCTTATTAGTATGTCTCCATTTCAGGCTTTGTATGGTCATCCTTGCTAGACCCCACTGAGTTGGGATCACCTTGAGGATAGAGTTTTCCTAGGACCAGATATGCTTAGGGAGATGGAGTAGCAGGTTGAGCGTATTAGAGAGCATTTGGCGGTAGCGTAGGATAGACAAAAGAAGTATGCAGATGCTCATAGGGTTGATCAGTAGTTTTCAATTGGTGATTGGGTGTTCTTGCGAGTGCATCTTTGAAAGAGTCCAATCTTTTATGGTAAAGGCTCTAAGATCTCACCATGCTTTGTTGGGCCATTTGAGGTGTTGTAGAGGATAGGTTTTGTCACTTATCATCTTGCTTTGCTGCCCAATTTATCACACATCCATGATGTGTTTGATGTTTCTATTCTTAGACCATATTATCTAGATATTGCTCATGTTCTTGACTGGAATGCTTTACAGGTAGAGGACGGGTAGCTGGCTTTGGAGCCCATAGGCATTTTGTGTTGATAACTGAGAGGGGGGGTGAATTAGTTATCTTAAATATTTCATCTTTCTGAACTTTCTTAATAATTAGTGCAGCACCAATTCAAACAAGCAAACATAACCATGAAATGGAAATACACATGATACAATATTTTTGATGTGGAAACCCTGTCAAGGGAGAAAACCATGGGGTGATTAACCCAAGATTGTATTCTCTGTTAGAAGAATAGGATTACAAAATGGCACTTGCCAATTAGGGCTCACTGCCTGAGCACACTGCTCACAAGAGGCTCACTGCCTACAGGAGACACACTGTCTACAAGAAAGGAAGATAACACAATGTTGGAACTGATGAGAAGCATCCACAAATGCTGAGGTTTAGTTTCAGTTAAGCTCAATAGACTGATCTACTGTACTTTCACATTTTGAACCTATTTTGCTATCTTCACTCTACTCTTTTGCTTTTCTTCGCACCACATGACACACCATACACACATATTCACATCTAAATCAATCCTATATATATATCCGCACAAGTGATTTCATCACCTTTCTAGTCAGCATCCGGAACAGTTAATAATTTCCTCAAACTCTGATCTGTCGACTGAATCCTTGCACACCAAGTAATGCAGATCAAGCATATACTTGTAGAAGTCATCAATCACATCGGCCAAACATAGTTTATGCCTTAAGAACCTTTTCCATCATCAGTAACACATCCGAAATAATGTCTGATGTTCTACCAGTCAGTTCTTCCTCTGTTCACACTGTCACTTGGGAACCTGACACTCAAGCATTCATATCTCTTTATCCTTTCCACACCAGAGGCTCAAACCTTGGAATCTATTAGTCAAGATACTCCTCTTGACTTCCCCAAATCCACACTTCACTAAGATACTTCTACTGAGAGATCCTGACCTGTTTGTTAGACCTTACTGACTGCTCTGTTCTTGCTTACCGAACCTTAACACTTCTTCAATCTGACATCTAGTGAGGATCTATCATGTCTTGTGGATGTGTGGGATAACCTTTGTTGCTATCAATGACAATAATCATGAGTCCATATAGTGTCTCTTGCCAACAATCTCCCCCTTTGGCATTGATGGCAACACTTAGTGAAAAATGACTAAGCGTCACACTATACTCCCCCTTGGATGATGCTCTGTCTCTATGTATATTTTCTGAAGCTCCCCCTTAGCTGGATTCCTCATTTTTCATTGCTCCTCACTCCCCCTTTGACATCAATGGCAAAGGGTAGGGTCCACACACCAAAATTTTCAAAATTTTAACTATACTTGGCCGCATAAGTATATACGTATGGCATAATTACATATACTGAAGTATGTCTGCAATAGGTGTTTTCAGTTGAATGAATTTTGTAGCCCAACTTTGCTTCATTCTGTCCAAAATTGATATGTGACCACTCAATAGGAATGCAAACGCATCTGCCCTTTTTAGATCTATTGGATCATTTGTTCGGGCTGTGATTTGAGCTTCTTTTATGGCCTCTTGCATGGCCTCTAACTTAGGGACAATTATCCCTCTGAGATCACTCAACCTACTGATTCTATTTTTCTTCTCTTTTTCAAGCTTCTTAATTTCATTCAAAATTGAAACCATTTGACATTCTTGATTTATTATAGATGTAGTAAGTGGCTTAAAATTTTGAGAAAGTTTTATCAGTTTATCCTCCTGTTCTTTCATTTTCTTCTCAATCTCCACCGTTGTTTTAGACCAAGAAATACAAAATTTGTATACATCACCTTCATCCTTAAGGGAATTTTCCAAACTTTTTATCCCAATACCCATAACTCTTATGTCATTTGATATTATCCTAGCTCTGAGAATCTCTTATCCAAAAATTCTTTCCTAGCCTTCTCCTCAACTGATTTCTCTAGAGAATCAAAATGTGTGCTAACACTATTGACTAGAGTTTTGAGATTACCGGAAGAGGAGGCTGTGGGATCCTTATGAAAAGATGGCATTTATCTTTCCCAACACTCCGGATGCTACCTCTATAAGCTCACAGTCTTCCATGTGAGATTTCAGTAGTTTCTCTTTGGCCTTCACATTTGCAAATGAAGCTATCTTCATTGTTTGTACTGGAGATAGAGAATCAAAACCTAATGGCCCTTTTAGTAATTCTAGTTCATCCATCTCATTAGTTTCTTTTGTCAAGTCCTTGACAAATTCTGCAGTGTCTCTTGCCAGAGACAGATTCTTCTTTTCTTCTGTAGTCAGAGAACTATCTTTTGGAGCTTTCTCCCCTTTCACAAACTTTGTACTGATATCTTTTTCCTTCACCTCTACTTCTCCTTTATTCTTTCTTCTCCTTTGGATTTGGAGTTAGCAGGGGAAGCCGGAGGAGTGATGTTTGTCTATCCATGCACTTCCTTTTCCAGAATAGAGGATTCCAAGTCCTTATCCTTTTCTGTACCGGTGTCCATGATTTTCTTAGTGGATTCTTTTTCAACATTTGTGACCGAAGGATCAATACCCAAGTCCTCTATAATAGGAAGATTGAATCTTTTGAAGGCTTTCCGGAGGATCTCTTTTGTTTCCTTGGCTACCTTGTCAGTCTCACCAAGCATGAGCTGATTCATTCTGGCTTTGCTCTGAAATTCATCCTTGCAATCCTTGAAGATCATGTTCATTTGCTTTGAATCAATTGAAGGAAATAGCTGAATGGCTATCTATTCCTAGATCTCAAGATATTTTGCCGTGGCAGTATTCTTTCTTATTTCTAACTCTTTTTCTAGGCTTTTGGGAATAAGAGATATAATTTCAATAAAAGCCTTGTTATATATGTTCAGATACTTAACTGCTGCTTCCTGCAAGATCTTTTGGTCTGCTACATTATAATCATCATAGAATTCAGCCAATTGCTGAAGGTTTCCATCCATAGTGACTGATTTGATGACATCATCTAAAGACAGAGTGGGCTTTTCTACAAAATCTTCTACCTTTTCTTCTTCACCTTGACCAGTAGAAGGTTCAGCAGATGTTTTCTTCTTCTGCTTCTTCATTTTCTTTATCTCCTCATCTGATTCAGTTTCTTCGTCATCCTTTTGACTGACATAAGACCTTGTGGCCTTTGTTTTAGTTCTTTTATCTCCTCTATCGGATGATTTTGCTTCCGGTTTTGATGTCCTTGAGCTTTTAGCAGTGACAGGTGCTGATCTCTTTGATGATCTTGTCTGAGTGGAGGACTCTACCAGAGCATTTTCCTTGCTTCCCTTTTCTGCCTCTTTCTTCTCTTCCTCAGCCCTTTCCATCTTTTCCCTGGTGGCATCAAGTGCCTCTTTTGATATGCCATATCTTTTGGAAACTTCTTCAACTTCTTTTCTCACCTTCCTCTTTACCTCCGGTTGTCTAAGTTCCACATGAATTTTTATACTCAATTCTTTAAAGGTTCCAAATCTTTCTACTTTGGGATCCTTGGGTTGACTAAGCATGTGTTGGAAATGCAGCTCCACAAGTTTCTCATCCACCTCGTACCCCATCGGCATGATCCAGACTATCCTTGGTTCCATAGCTTCCATTTGGCACTAATTAGTTTCAACCATAAAACAAACTGTATCCTTATACTTTTCAACTAGAGATTTGGGAATTCTCTCTCTTGCTTGCATCAAATTTTGGAAGTTCTTGAAATAACCCCACAGAGCTATATTTCTTTTCTTGGCATCTCCAAACCCATGTAGATAGTCTCTGATTTGGATTGCAAGAGGTCTATCATTCTGCCAAACCCAACCGCTTGATCTGGGCAGCTCACTCATGAAGTAGAAAAACAAACACAATATCAACCCACCATACTTGAAGGAATTTTTCTTATCCTTCTTGATCTTCTGTAGATTCTCCAATAGTTGGTTTAGAAGAAGTTCACATAGATCATAGTTAGCATTTTATTTTAGCATTTGATAAGCTGTATAAACTGTAGTTCCCGGTACTGAATTTTCCCTACTGGAGTGATAAATTTTGTAACCAATTATCATGGATGCAAATTTGATATCCGGATCAGTGATATCTTCAATTGTCATAGCTCTCTTGTCAAATTTTGATCCGGTTGCATCACTCACTGTCTGATTCTTGACAAATTTGAGAACGGGTATCCCACCGGATGAATGCAGACTGGTTACTGCCCTAATAGCATCTTCGGTAATCTTAAATGGTCTATTCAACCATAGGATGTTATCATGTACTCTGCTCAACACGTACCGGACCCATTTGTCTTCTTCAAAATAGGGGAAATGAATGTACTGTGCAAAATGCTTATCCCGAATGGCCTTGAACTGAGGTTTGAGCTCAAAAGAATCATCTATTAACTAATTGTGATAGATATCAGCCAGCTTAGATTCCCCAAATTCTTCAAAATTTGCATGAATACATGCAACACACCATGCGGAACACTGGAAAAAGCTCCAAGGGGATCTACTTCCAAGGATTTGTATGGATGTTTCTTGAATTTGGCGTGAGGCCTATCAGAAATCTTCACAATATTTAGAGTACCCATCATTCAAGGATTTATAGAGAGATATTTGATAATGGAGAATACCTTTTGCGCCTTTCGGTTTCACAGAGTTAGCCGGATCAATTTCTGGATGAATTGACTTCTGCAAATGATCTTTGATGAGCTTGAGGAATTTTGTTGCAGAGCTTCTCTTTTCATTTCTTCTTGAATGCAGAATGAACAAATGCTTAATGAGAAAACCCATATATGCTCCACAAACCCTAATGTCAAGTTGCAATAAATGCTCGACCTAAGTCATTCCAGTTTGCCTTATTCAGATGGCTTGAAGAACCAGATCAATCTTGATCTTAAACATCTTGCGGATCTTCCAAATCTTAACCATAGTTTATTTGGATGTTTCTCATATGAACCCTTTAATCCACAACTCATCTTGTGCCAGTTCCGGCACCAATTGACTGGCTGGGGGAACAAGGTTTTCTTTGTGTCTCCCCCTGAGCTACAGCTCACTTTTTAATTTTCAGAAGGAATATCAGCACCAGAGTCTGGTGTAGATCCATCCCCTAGATTCTCTGTATTTTTCCTCACCCAAATCTTGTTCATCTCACTTTAAACTTCATCCGTATTCACTTTTTGTTTTCCCTTATCTTGATTTTGATTATGATATACCAGACCTCTTTTGTCCTGATTCTTGCTTCTATAGAATTTTGCAATATGACCAGATCTATTGCAAATTTGGCAAACAACATTTCCTTGCATATTTGATTGATATCCTCTTGATCTGCATTGATTAGCCATATGACCCATTCTATTGCATGCAAAGCATCTACCATTAAATGAATTGTTTATTTGCATATTTCTGCATTCATGAGATTTGTGACCATACCTTTTGCAGTGATTAGATTTATTCTCTTTCTGCACTAATTAGCTTTATGACCAAAGTTATTGCAGTTGTGGCAATATCCATTGAAGGGTGGATATCTTTGAGCATTAGGCTGTCTTACCGGAGGTCTTCTAGGCCTGTTCCTTGGATTTTCTGATCTAAGATTCTTCTGACCGGATCCAGAGCTTTCTCTTTTCTCATATCCCAGACCACACTTGTCATCTACCCTCTTTTGACTTTCAAGAAGAACTTCAAGTTGAGAAGAACTTATCTTGAATTTTTCTTTATATCCATTTGCTGTTTGAAGATCCCTTTTAAGAGAGACAATTTGATCCTCAAGTTTTTCTTCATTATCTTTAGCATTTTCAAGATCAGATTCAAGATGTCTGATAATTCTATCCATCTTGTGGCAATCTTCTGATTTCTCCTTGAGAGATTGTCTTAGATCATCTTCAATTTTTCTTTTCTCTTCAACCTCTTGGGTAAACTTCATAACTCCTGATTCCATTTCATGTCTTACCATAATGATTTTATTTGATAACTTTTCACATAACTTGGTTTTCTCCTTCAGATCTTCATTTGTATCATTAGCTCACCTTGACTTGCCAATTACTGAAGTAGCTCCTTTCTCTTTTTCATAGAGAGACTTAATTTGTCTTTTAGTTCTTTCATGAAATCATCAGCCTGTTTGAGTCTTTCCTTTAATTCATTGACTTCAGAGTTTGACTGCTCATGATCATCAAGGGTAGTCTTGAGTTGCTCCCTTAAACCATATACATCCATTTGAATTCCCAGATCTTCCTCAAGCTGTTAGACTCTGTTAGGAGGAACTTGGCTCTGATACCAATTGTTGATAACTGAGAGGGGGGGTGAATCAGTTATCTTAAATATTTCAGCTTTCTGAACTTTCTTAATAATTAGTGCAGCACCAATTCAAATAAGTAAACATAACCATGAAATGGAAATACACGTGACACAATATTTTTGACATAGAAACCCTGTTAAGGGAGAAAACCACGGGGTGATTAACCCAAGATTGTATTCTCTGTTAGAAGAATAGGATTACAAAATGGCACTTGCCAATTAGGGCTCATTGCCTGAGCACACTGCTCACAAGAGGCTTACTACCTACAGGAGACACACTGTCTACAAGAAAGGAAGATAACATAATGTTTGAATTGATGAGAAGCATCCACACATGCTGAGGTTCAGTTCCGATTAAGCTCAATAGACTGATCTACTGCACTTCATTCTTACTCTCTCTTGATGCAGCTGTACTTTCACATTCTGGACCTATTCTTCTATCTTCACTCTACTCTTCTGCTTTTCTTTGCACCACACGACACACCATACACACATATTCACATCTAAATCAATCCTATATATATCTGCATAAGTGATTTCATCACCTTTCTAGTTAGCATCCGGAACAGTTAATAATTTCCTCAAACTCTGATCTGTCGGCTGAATCCTTGCACACCAAGTAATGCAGATCAAGCATATACTTGTAGAAGTCATCAATCATATCAGCCAAACATAACTTATGCCTTAAGAACCTTTTCCATCATCAATAACACATATGGAATAATGTCTGATGTTCTGCTAGTCAGTTCTTCCTCTGTTCACATTGTCACTTGGGAACCTGACACTCAAGCATTCATATCTCTTTATCCTTTCCACACCGGAGGCTGAAACCTTGGAATCTATCAGTCAAGATACTCCTCTTGACTTCCCCAAATCTGCACTTCACTGAGATACTTCTATTGAGAGATCTGGACCTGTCTGTCAGACCTTACTGACTGCTCTATTCCTGCTTACCGGACCTTAACACTTCTTCAATCTGACTTCCGGTGAGGATGTATCATGTCTTACGGATGTGTGGGATAACCTTTGTTTCCATCAATGACAACAATCATGAGTCCATATAGTGTCTCTTGCCAACATTTTGTAGCACAGGAGAATCACACTTAGGGGTAGAGACATGGAGTAGGTCAAGGTTCAATGGGATCCTAATGATGAGACTTCTGCTACCTGGGAGGATGCACCCAGGATGCGAGAGTTATATCCATACTTGTTTACAGGCTTCTAGGAGTAAGCCTAATTCTAGGGTGGAGGATGTAGTGCCCTCATTTTAGCTTTCTAATAGACTATTAGTTATTTATTTATAGCTAGTCATTATGACATATTACTGATAATTGATTTATTATTTTGATGTAGTTAATGACACTCATTTATGTTTATTATGTTGACACTGCTGATGCTCTTGATTAGTACATTATGATAATGTTGTGATCAATTGTGAGTTAATTGATTATGTAGATTAGTTTTGCTAGGTGATTCATGTGACTAACTAACTATGTGCTATCTGGTTGTTTAGTTAATGATGACCTTGGTTAATGTGGATATTTGTGATGTGTTTTGTGAAGGGACAGTGTAGTATTACTGATGTTGAGTACCCTACTACATTGCAATTCACTGTCACAGTGTGCCTGTTGGATGACTATATATATGTTGTATTCGACACTTTTGTTTGTTGTAGGATTGTAGGTACCAAGCATCAACTCCACCTGAATAGGCAGGTCTGAGCATGCCTTCATACCAATGGAAGTTGTGAAAGGGAGATAACATGAGGTCCTCAGTTTGTCATTATCCTCGATGAGGATGAGTGCTCAGTCTTGGATTTCGTCAGTTTGGTTGGATGGAGCGTGATTGTGAGTCTTTGTTGTTCCTTGGTATGTTGTTGTCGATACACAATTGGTATGTAGTCTCTGATTTGTTTTGTTGGTCTATGGTTTCATCAAATAGGTTATTGATATATCTTGTAAATAAATAATATTAAGTATTTATCTATTTTGTTAAATAAATAATGCGAAATTCGAAGAATATTAAATAATTTATTTCAATATGATAGCTAATAATAATAATAATAATAATAAAATTATAAGTATTTAATATTATATTAAATGAATAAATATTCATTTTGTATAGTTTGATAAGATATTATTTTATATTATTCATAGATTTATATGAATTTGAGTGAGTTGTCATTTAAGTGGGTAATAAATTACCAGATTGGAGAATCTTCCTATAAGTGGACATTTATTGCATTTTTTATTTTTGCGAGAAGGTGGATTTTCAGTAACAGGGATGTGATAGAGTGGGAATTTATGAACAAGGCTATTTTTGTGTAAGGAGGAATATTTGAGGGAGATTTTGAAGAATTTAGAAAACATAACAATTTTGCAGAGAGTTTTTTCTATAGAAGAAGAATTGGAGGAAGAAGAGAGGAATTCAACGAGAGGACTCTAAAGCTTGGGGATAACAAAATTCTGGATATGTTTAGTAGTAAAATAGAATTAATTTTTTTTTGAGATAATTTAAGTCTCTGTATGAATCTCTCTTTTGTCTCTCCCTCTCCCATGTAGTTCTATCTATCTGGAAATCATACTGATATGCTTGATAGCCTATGATATTATGTCCTTATGTCACCATTTGAATCTATGTTACTATGGTGTCATTCAATTTGTTGAATTCTTCCTCCCAATCAGCCATATTGGAAACCTTAAGCTAATGCATTGAATCTAGGAAATACTTGTTGTTTTCATATTCCTTAGATGTGATCTATCTCCTCTGTGGAAGAATACATAACTTTTTGTGGCCGTAAATCCAACTGCAACTAGAGATCTTTTAATCCATATATTTTCTTCCCATCTTATTATGTGAACTTCCTCAAAAGGTGACTCTTTGTCTTCTATTCATACTACCCTTCAGTTTCCCTCAATCTTACATTTCTTTATGCTTGCCTGAGTTATTTTCTTGAGACCGTTTTGTAAGCACAATCGGCAAGGAACATTTAAACGACATGAAACAAATCATTCTGGCACTTGCTTCCCTTTTTAAAAATTGTTTGGAGATCATTTGAGGGTTTAGTCAATCTGCCCTTTGATTAAGGTTAACCAGAAGCTCAGTTGACTGTCTTTAGGTCTTGTATCTACATTCACATCCTTTTGAAGCCATACCACTTTTGAAACCAGACAAAATCGATGTATACTGGGAAGTATCTCATGTTTACCTTTAATAATTCTCATTCTTCTAATGTACTCTCCGAAGCACATTTCAAGTGTGCATTTTCTGTATTCTTAGTGAATTTTAAATCTTTACCTAAGTAATTCTTCTTGGGTGAATTCTCGATCGCTTATTGCATAGATTTAAAGTTAGTTTTGGGCATATGGCCTAATTTCCTCTGCAGCGAAAGCTAGTATTTATCACTATTTTACTAATATGAACTATACGGTCAACACCCCATTTGGTGCAACACCTACAAATCAGTATAGTAATTTCAATTAGCTTTTGTCTAATAACATCTCATCTTCTGGTGCGATCCTTCTGCAAGGTGACTTAGATGTAATTCACATATTCATCAAATGATGAGTCAGTAACCTTTTAGTTGTCCATCATTTTTGTGTCATAATCCTTGCTGCACTTGATTTAGACTCGACAGAGGCATTATGTCATTCCACCATAAAATCTCATATACCTACTAAACATATCTTGCTTATAGAAGAAATTATTAATAGGTTTCAATCTATGCACACCATCATTTTAAGGGTCTGATAGAAGGGGCGCCATAGGTCAAACTTAGTGTGACACTTGCAACTTTTCTAGCTCTATAGTAGAAGGAATTAAATGTGGATTGCATTTTTCCATGACATTTCTCCTTGTCATAAAATCATGCTACAATTTAGTAGCCTCAAAAGAGGTGCTGACCAGCTCATCTTTTTCCATTAAAGTTGAACCAATATAAATGCTAAGATTTCAATCAATTCTAGTAATAATCTGAAGTGTGTCATAAGTTCCTCACTGCATTCACTGGCCTTTTTAGAAAAAGTCCTCAGTCGATTCAGCGAGCCATCATTCTCAATCTACAAACAATTACATTATTTAAAATATATTCATTTTACCTCAAGAAATGAAATGAAACGATTCTATTTTATTACCAGATACCTTGTATGTTGATCAACCTCATTAGAGTCATTTTGGCATTAGAAATCAAATCCATTATGTGATTCTCTGGCCTTACTATCCATCGTACGGCATCTGATCTCTAGTATCTCTTGAAACTTGTATAAATTGCACCTTTTGTGGCTGAAAACATTATAACTAATTTCCTTTAAATGATATTAAGTGTAGTGCCCCTCACCTTGCTTCCGTTAGACTGATAGTATTCCTAGTAGGATTAGATATCATGACATGGGATTCCTTGTTATTACGTTGAGTTGTTTATGGACCTATTTCTATGACGATGATTGATGACATTGGATTATTGATATTTTTATGTTTCATAGTTTAATGGACATATTTGATATAATGGATTAATGTTATTTCTGAGTTAATGTGATATTTAATCAGGGTTATGATGCCTTAATAGTAATTGTTATACTAGATCCTATTGTTATTGATTGTTCTATTTTCTTGTAGACAACTGAATACTTAATTGTTGATGTATTTATGTGAACAGAACAGTGTCGCATTACTCATGTCCGAGTACCCTGCCATGCTGCGATTTCTATTCACTGTGTGCATGACTTCATGTTTGTATATATATGTTTAACCTTGAGGTTTGCTATAGGATGCAGGTACTGGGCACCGATCCACCTGAACTAGCAGGTCTGAGTGTGCCCTAACTGATGGAATTGTTGATCGGAGTTAGCATAAAGTTCCCTAGTTATCTGTCATCCTTGTAGAGGATAAGTCTTCAGTTTTGCGTCTAGTCATTGTTCTCAGTTTCGTTTGTCTCCATGGGTTGTCATCTTGCTTTCTCTGCATGCTTGATGGTCGAGTAATTGCTTGATTATGATTGGTTAATTGTGGGATATAAATAGATAAATTTAATTAATGATTATTAAATAGATTTATAAATAATTATTAGTTGTTATATAACAAATATATATTAAATATTAAATAAATAAAAATAAATAATAAAGGAGATAAATTAGTTATAAAGTGGCATTATAGTTGTGGAATTGTTCTATAATTAATAAAATCAACATGAAAGTATATATTTGTGGCCCAGTAAATAAATGACTAAATACGGTAATATATATTTATGAGTTGTTATTTAGCAAACATCTATAAAATACTAAATTAAATTAAATAAAAATTATAAGTTGTAATATATTAAATGTAAGTTATCCTTGAGTAAATAAAAGAATAGGGGTTATATTGTAATGTTATTAAAAATTAAAAGAATGTAGGCTGTATTTTCATTGACGGTTGGCATTGGATAATGTGTATATCCCCTAATAAGGTGGGTACAAGCAATGAGGGTAGGGAATTCTATATAATAAGCAGAGAGAAGGAGAGAAGAGGAGGGAAAAAATGGAATTGGAGATCTGGGAACGAAGACGGAGCTGTGAAGAACAAATTGAGGTCATTGCAGCGTATACAGGTTCTTTTAATTGTGTTAATGCTATTTCTCATTTTGCAGTGCAGTCATCAATAAATCGGTATGCTATCATCACATCTACAATTCTGATTTATAGCATTTGCTTGAAAGTTTCTTATGTCTTTCAACACATTATTTTAGCCGTATTCCTGCATGATCTGAAAACATAATCTCTAGTAGGTTTAAATGATATGTTAATAACAAAATTTAGGGTGTTCTCAATGACGGAAGGCAAACTCGCATGAAGGCTAAACTGTAGGTATAGTGCAATAAGGATTGCAAAGTGTTTGAGGTTTCCTCACCCGTGTGACTGTGTGTGCCAAGCCCCAGACAGGTCATTGATTCTACAGCACCCTTTTTTTATTTGCATTTGCTTAATTCCTTTACCCTTGTAATTTTCTTAACCGCTAATCTCCACCTTAACTGCCCACTCCTATGAAGATGTTTTAGAGAAGAACAAAACTTGTGTAGCATTTTTTTTAGGATCGAAATCTTAAACAGCGTCGTTGTAAATACTTTTAGCCTATATTCATATGCGAACTACAGGTGCCAAGAGAATACATCCACACTTTTGTCGTAGATTTACCTGGAATCGCAATGACAAGTTTAGGGTGTTTTCAAGATCATCGGGTCAATTCTTATTAACTGTGTGCTCTGGTTTCCCTTATGGGGACTGTGGCAGCTATCCTTCATCTTCTTTCATACTCTCCTGATGAATCCACATGCTAACCCTTGCGCCGTAGTGATTGCACACCAAGAACATCCTCATGACACTGCCGGTTTAATTGGTTTGATGATAAAGTTTATGGCGTCTTCAAGATAGCCGCACAAGCAAGGAGGTCAACCATGTACACATAATGAATCGACTACAGGCATGGAGATAAGGGTTACAAATCTGATTCAAGTGTGTATCATGCTTAGTTACTAACTTGCAAAATCTATTTCGTACATTTCCTGCACCATGTCGCATAGTGCTTGATAATGTCTCGTGCCCTAAATATTTAAGCCAGAATCATCATACTGAATATGATAATTAAAATAGTTAGAAACACATTAATTGTGATGCGTTTATTTGTGCATATTATCATTTTTTGCTGGCCATTTCAGCACTTTGTTCGCAAAAGGCACAGCCATCACAATATTAGATGTCTCATAATAATAAAGATTCTTTTATATTTCTAATTCTACTATTTCTTAATACCTGATACAATCCAGAGGGGTGAAGAGACAATTCGCTGATGCCAGGTTCACTTCCCAATATGTCAAAAACAATGATAGATAGCTCTTTCGGTCATTTTATTTGAGAGAGGTGCTCAGAATTTGTGCCCATGTGTTCTATAGTATAGCTAATGGAGTATTGAAGATCATTTCATTGATCAAGAACAACTGCTAATGCGATAGAATAGATGGATTTTGACACGTAAGTGCCCAAAGACAGCTCAGCACAATCTTTCAATCAACCTTCTGTAGACAATGTCTAAGGAGTTCTCACCGTAGTTTTTTATCTGATGTTTGTTACTAGCTACCATTGCATATCAAGCCTCATTGTTTCTAGTTGTAGTAAAAAGGTTTATAACTAAAGTATTAAACGCTATTATAAGAAGTGAGAACTTATCAAACTGCCCTCCTTATAATTTGTTTTCCTGCTGAACAACAATAAGAAATTTAAAAAAAAATTCTGGTTACATGTCATGCGTCTATCTTAATCTGTATCCTCTAGGCCACTCTTGGTTGTTATGAGTACTGCACTCCATTTATGTGCTTTATTACAGGTTAAGCTAAAGCATGGTAATGCCTGAGGAAATTATATTTCCTATACCTAGAGGACTTTAAAATTTAAAACTCCATCAATTTAAATTTAAGTTGCCTTGTAGGTAGTAAGGCTGCTCTTAAATATCATCCATTTTCAATAGTCAAAGGTCAATTTTGGCCAATAATAAAATAGGACAATATTTATCACTTTTTGTTGTGAATGACGTGTAAATTGCTATTAGTTGTTTTACCATTAAAATGGATGATATTTAAGTAGAGAGCCTCAGTAATGAGTGTAATGTAAATCTTTATGGATTATTATTCACTTTCAATTGAATAGCTCGGGTAAAACGTCTATAAAAAAATAGATTTGTTAGTTAATAAAACTTCCAACTTTACTACAGAAAATAATTATGAAATGATCTACCATTCTATGATCTATGGTAATTATTATTATTATTAGAAGTAATAGTAATCTGATTACAATTCTTTTACCATTCAATTGAGTAGATAAATGTTTAAATAATGTTACCGATAAATTCATTAGGAAGTTAATTTACTAGGGTAATTAGGGTTTAAAAAATAGTTATAAATCGGAATGGTAATTGTTCAAATGATTGAGATATTTATATTTCAAAGAGTAGTTAAATTAGATAATTAGTTGATATATTATTATTATTATTATTATTATTATTATTTCAAAAGTATAGTTGATTGTTTATAAGCCAAATAAAATTGGAAATTTATAATAATGTTGTCATTGTTAAATTGATTAAAAGATAAACATTGTGACTACATAAATGGTTAATGAAATTTAATTTAAATTGTCATAGTTCTTAATATGTTTTTTTCATTTTGATAAGGTAAAATAGAATAATGGGTTAAGGATTAGGTATACAAATAATGTATTGGGATTTTGATTTGAAGGTATTGCACAATTAGTTTAGTGTGAATTGGAATTGTTTGATGTAAGTGGAATGTATATGAATGGTCAAGTGTTAGTTGTCGAGGGTTTATTCCAGAGGCCAAGGTGGTTTGACGTCATGTAACATGTCGATAAGTGTCTTGAGACAATGAAGCTATGTCACCTTTTGTTGTGTATAAGGAAATTGGTTCTGGTGTTGTGAAAGAATGTAAAGATTCTGAATGTATCATGATGTGTAGAAAGGTTCTTCATGGATGTTATGATTTATTTATTTGTTTGAGATGTTGTGTTGGGTTAGACAATGGGAGACATCGAGTACAGTAATGGAGTAATGTTTATGTAATGCTATGGACAATGTTTTGTTAGTTGTCCTTGTGATTAAGATGACATGCAAGATGGTTAATTCCTTGCATTGTTATATACACATGTTGATATGAGGATAATTGTGTGCAAGATGGTTGATTCCTTGCATGGTTCCTGTATCCTCGTTGTCCTGATGATGTTTTCTATGCTTGTTGAGTGGGGTTTTCTAGTTGTAGATAGGGGAGTGGCTCTCAATGGGGGCCGGAGCCCAAAGTGGCGTCTAGGACAACCCATGTGGGAGTTTGATAACTCAGTGATAACCTAAATAATGAATTAGGGGGTTGGGTAGTTAATCACACATAAATAAAGATAAGTGGATGCCTCACTCATGGCTCAAGTGCTCGTTTAGGCTTGAGATGAGATGAGAAGGCCTGGAATGGCAAGATCAACTACCTTGTCCTCATGAAAGGTATGTTGATTCTGCATGAGCATTGTATCGGGGCCAGGAGTCGGGAGAGGCTACCAGGACTACCCAAGATGGGGGTCGGGGCCTAGGAAGGCTTACCAGGACAACCCATGACAAGCCATGTGATGACACTCCTCCCTACTGCAGCCTAGCATTCCCTAGTTGTACTCTCCCCATTCGTTATGTGCTTGCATCTGGAAGTGTTGTTAAGTTGTTTGTGATATTGACTTGTGTTGTTGGAGTTATGTGTTGTCTTGTGCTTATAGTCTACTATCTACCTGACTGTATGTTGTAGTGGGAACCTTATGTTAACTCCTAGCTCGGGGGGTGGACCTCAGGGTTCCACATGGTCGGGTGGAAGAGCTTTTATCCATTGGTTTTTTTCCCTTGCTATTGTTCGTGTGCGAGGATGTTGTATCTTGTATATCAGCCGTCAGATCTTGTACCAGATATGAAGTAAGTGATATTGTATTCATGTACTTGTCTATGTATCAGATGATTCATTACGTATTCATATGTATTCAGAAGATGGTAATGTAACAATGTAATGTGGTATTCATATGTCAGGAGAAATTGTAACTATGTACTAGATCCTGATGATTATTTGTCTGATGTTATAGAGATGTAAATGTTTATTGATTTAATGCAATAAGTTTAGAATGATCTACTGATGTTAATTTATGATGTGTGTTAGATTATGTTAATTGCTTTGTCAAGTAATGCAACCATGAAAATCTTAGAGTAACAAGTTGATAGTTTTATGATGTGTAATGATGTGTTAAACATTACTTTATTACTTTATTCTTTAAAAAAAAAAAATTCCATTTTTGCATAGCGTAGATGTGTTTTTCTCTAAGGTGTTCATGTGGGGCATTACATTAAGTTAACCTCTGATATAGGAATAGCAAGTTTTCTCATATAGCAATTTGTATATTTTTATAAACTTGAAGTGTTGGCTGATAATAGATAGTTTAAAGATGGACCTATAATTACATCAATTAGTTTATGTTTAAGTGATTTTAGATATATAACATTAGGGTATAGTAAATTCTAGATAATAGGATAAATAGTGTATAAATATGTGATACTTTCTTGATTTGACAAAGACTAGAGATTTATTGTAAGTGATGGAACAAAAGATATTAAGCTTTACAAAGAATTATAACTTGCCCTTTTATGTGAAATATTTTATAATTTGAAGTTTTCACTTATCTTGATCTCATATTAGTTTGTTACATTTGATTTTCTTTCTTTCTAGAATATATTATGGAATTAAATCATTACCTTATTTACTTTATAGTTAAGTTGTTAAATCTAAACATTAGAATAAATTTATCTGTGAGTTTTTGCATTAGAAAATTTATTAAATCATACATAGCCAAATTTTACAATTATGACATTTCAAAAGAAAAATTAGTAGTTGTAGGGTGAGATATTATAAAGTTTTCTAAATTTAATAGTTTTAGCGTATTGTATTTTGTCATATTATAATTTAGATGTCAATTTAAAAATAGTTGTGTAGGATACTTTATTCGATTATAATGTAGAAATAGTCGTAGTTAAAATTTAAATCTAGACCAATCAAGAATTGCGTTTTATTTCAAACAATAGTCTATTTTTTTAATCATCTTTCCTAGTAGTCTTTGTTAAATTTAAAGATGGGTTGTTGGCATTTGTTTTATAAGTCATTTAGCTCCAGAGGCTTATTTGTTTGATCATAGGTGTTGTCTTGAGTTTATGAAGTGTCTTTGATGCCTTCTATTTGGATGAGGTCTTGGAGTTGCTAATGAGGAAGATTGTTGATTTGGGCTTTGGTTTTTGAAATTGAATTTTGTGATGATATCACTATGCAAGAGAAAAAATGCCTTGCATTGTCAATGTATGCATGTCAAATTGATGATTCTGGTTTGGTGGGTGAGGGCTACTAGATGCATGTAGGAGAGTGGCTTTCATAGGGGGGGCCATTTCCCAAAGTGGCTACCTGGATAACCCTTTGAAAGTTGTAATCAAGTGATAAACTAATAATTAACCTAGGAGGGGTTGGGTGGCTAACACATTAAATAAGATAATTAGATACCTCACCCATGCATGTAGTCCTTGTTCAGGCTAAGGATGGGATGAGAAGGTCTGGTTGACATGATCGACTTCCTTGTCTTATCGAAAGGATAGTTCATTCCACATGTGTCACCCTAGGGGGCAGTGCCTAGGGAGAGGCTGCCAAGATAACCATAGATGGGGGCTAGCATCTAGTGAGAGACAACCTCGATAACCCATGATAGGGCCATGCAATGACACCCTGCCTACTGTAGTCTAGTTTCCCCTCTTGTGTTCCTTTTGTTGTTCATGTTGCCTCTGGGAGCATTGTTTGAGTCACTAGTTATATTTTCAAAGTCTGTATTGTTGAGATCCATGTTGGTTATTTACCTGATTGCATTCCCCACCTTGACTGTTGTTTTTGTGGGGCCTCATTGTTATCTCCTAGCATGGGGGTGGACCTCAGGGTTCCACATGGTTGGGTGGTTGTGCTTAATTCCATTGGTTTTCTGGCATCGTGGCTCATGTGTAAAGAAGATGTATGTCTTTTGATTCCAGTTCTGTACCTGTATTGAAGTTATACATTTGTACTTTTGTATCTAGATCTTTTGTATCAGAAGAAATCATTATGAAATCTTGATGTATCAAGAAAATGAGAGTTGTTGTATCAATGTAATTATGTAACATGAACTACTCTGTACTTTTAAACTTTATTGCAAAAATGATGATGTATTTATCTGATAATGTAAACAAATTGATAGTTTAAGTAATTTGAATGAGCTATGTATGTTGTTGAATATTGTTTAATTCCAATAATGTAGTTATGTTATCCCTAGAGATATTAGTTTAACTTGTTAGTTTAATTTGTTGATATCAGACTATGTTATTTTTTGCTATCATTACTTTTATTAAAAAAGATTTTTTTCCTTTTTATTGCTTGGTTAAAGTTAACTCTCTAGGGTTGCGTGGCGGGGCATTACCGATGAAGACAAGTAACGGTTCTAAATTCAAACATGAGAACAACATACCAACACATTCCTTCCCATATGGATTTAATCTCTTAGATTCACAAATGCAGAGTAGTAATTTCGAGTGGCTTTCAAAAAGAAAAAAGGGTTCATATATATTAGGGTTTGAATTTTTTATATATTTATATATCCTTTTTCAAATTTTGTACAAATAGACATATGATTATGTATTTCCAACAATTATTTAAATGTGACTTATTTCATGTCATAGTTTTCATTAGTCTTTGTTTATATGATCAATATACTCTATTACTCTAATATGATGTATTCTATTTTATTTTCCTCTCCTTTAGCTACTACTCTCTTTTTCTTTACTGTAAACTCATTTTTTTTATCAATACAAAAACTATTTAAATGTATTAAGGTTCATGTACACAAGTTTGGATTTTTATGTAAATATTTCTGAAACATTTGGAGAAGGTATATTTAATTGTAAGTATGCTTCTAACTCATATTTTATTAAGAATTAAAAATTATTTTGTAAACTAGTTAAATATAATATAAAGCACAACTTAATCTCATATTTTTTTAAGTTTTAGTATTAATATACAAAGAAGTAAATTTACATTTCTTACTCAAATTTTCTATATAACTTCTTCTAATGATAGTACCAAATAAAATAGACAAAAGAACAAGATTTCTAAAGTTACTAAAATGAATAAAACTTCTAAATTTCCTAAAGTTTCTAAAATGAAGAAATTACTAAGGTTTCTAAAATAAATTCATAGAATATTAAGGTTTCTAAAATTTGTGTACTTAATGCCTTACAAAAGCTTTTTGTGTTTATTAAAATAATTCATGTGAATATATATATATTTTCAAAGATATACCAAGTTTAAAGCACTTTATATTATATTAAAAAATTAAAAAATCATATATTTTAATAAATAAAAATATATTTATTCATTTTTTTATAGGTAAGAGAATTTTTATTGATTAAATTTAAGAATTACATCAATGGCTAGCCACAACCAACTTGCTACCATGTAACAAAAAGGAATAGTGCACGACTACATTTTAAGTTACAATCTACCACTAGATTTGGTGTAAGTTTGCATTTGACATTTAATCCTATTTAGCTCTGTGATGAGAGATTTCATTTTCGTATTTTGTTCCACTTGTCAATCCTCCCCAACCTCTTTCACTTACATTTTTATGGGATCCTTGATCACTAATGCAGCCTGTGTTGAGCTCCCACCACACAGAGTAGAGATTTTCTTATCACCTTTCGGAGGAGCCATGGTAATTGGGTTCAAGTCCATGATATGAGGACTGGATTTTAAAGCACTGCTTGAATATTGAGGCTATCTATGAGCTACAATTGCATTATGCCAAGAACCATAGCTTTGACTGCTTCACTCTTTCCCACCTCATCCCTCTTGGATGAATTAGGCACCTTTTACTCTTTCACCTTTGACGGAGTTGTGACTGTATAATGATGAGGTTGTTGTTATATGGAGCCTAATCAGATTTGGAGGTTAAATTTTCCCCACTTTTGTCAACACAGTTTCTCCCTAAATTATTTAGCAGGGGTTTAGGGGGAGCGTCCCCAAGATAGGGTCAAGGGGCAGCACCCCTTATGGGGTCTAGGTGTAGCACCCCCATGGGGGCTCAAGGGTAGCACTTCTAAAACCTCAAACAACTTTTATTATTTTATAAAGGTGTCAAGAGTTATTTTTCTATTGGCTGACATAAAAAAGCCCTATTTTGTAACTGACATAAGTCTTGATAAAAATGGCTAAGGGTTAGGGTTTCCATGGATATTGTATTGTAGAATTTGCAGTAGTTTTGAGTTGCAAGGATTACTGGTTGTAATCAGTTTGATTTGTTGGATAATAATATTGGACTCTCTGTTGGTGGATGTAGCCTAAGTTTGGGTGAACCACATTAAAAATTGTCTCTCGCTGTTATTATTTTTGTGTATTTTTCATTCCTCTATTTAATATTTATTTACATTTAATTGATATCTTTTGCATGCAATTCCTAACAGAGGCTTGGCATCGACCCACCAGGACTACTGATCAAAATTTTTAATGCTCTTAGTGCAGGAAATGGTCATATGACCTATTTGAAAACACTTCCTATAATGGAAAGGTAAATGGTCATTGTCAAGGAGTTGCATCTAGATGTGGTCAACAAACATGAAGGTGATATCTGGAAGAAGGTCACTTGTGACATCCATATTGATAAGGGTATGTGCAAAAGTTATGTGATTGAAATTGGCTATGTCTGAATCCACTACTAGGAAGTAGCCCAAAGAATCCTCAATCTCATGGAAGCAATCAACAAACCAAAATTGTAACAGAAGATTTAGGAGGCTGATCCAAATAGGTTTAATAGAAAAATAAGTCATAGTAGGGTTAAAATCTGGAAACCATTATTTGAGGAGTATGCTTTGCCTCCAATACAATTTTTCTTGCAGAATGGCATCCCTATCTTGAATGCAATCAAAAGCCACAATAAAAAATCATTGAGCACAAGGGTATACTTCTATGTTACCTCTAAGAGAGGCCCCCCAAACTGATGAGATCTAGACATGTAAATCTGGGACTTTTGGCCAAATGCAATTGAACTGACCAATCAATCCATTGGAAGCAAAATATTTTTCACCAGCATTGACCTGCTTTTTGAGTTCTTGTGAGAAGACCAAAATAGGGGAGGAGGGAGCCTTTCTGATGCAATATTTTGGGCTATTCTTGGAAAAATTAAACTGTCCCTCATTGGCCAAGCATCCCAAGTAGTTTATTTGAATTTTCTTTTTTCCAAACCAGCAAGCATATCCCAAAAAGATAGGCTAAACCTAGGCTTTGAGTCCATAGAGCCCTGCGGAGAAACAACAAGTTGAAAAGAAATTGATTCACATGTGGATTTTTTTGCATCATCCGAAGCCCTAGCCGAACAAGGGCACATAGAAAATGGATTTAAAATAGGAACCCTGTCAAGGGAGGGAACCTTTTCATCCTCAAAGGAAGATCCAACCAATGCTGGGGCAACGATGGAGGTGGAAGCACCAGGAGCATTGCAAATCTTAGTGAACATGCCATGATCTAAATGTTGCCTTCCAAAAAAACTCCACACAAGGGGTGTTTTTTCAAGTAGAGGGCAGCAAAGAGAGTGGAAATAAATTAGCTTAGCTAGAGACACCTTAACCCTACCACCAGCGAAGGGATGGAAGCCATTGCCCTTATAAACCTGTGTGCCAGATGAAACATTGGAAGAGGTTGAAAAGAAATTGATTCACATGTGGATTTTTTTGCATCATCTGAAGCCCTAGCTGAACAAGGGCACATAGAAAATGGATTTAAAATAGGAACCACGTCAAGGGAGGGAACCTTTTCATCCTCAAAGGAAGATCCAACCAATGCTGGGGCAACGACGGAGGTGGAAGCACCAGGAGCATTGCAAATCTTAGTGAACATGCCATGATCTAAATGTTGCCTTCCAAAAAAACTCCACACAAGGGGTGTTTTTTCAAGTGGAGGGTGGCAAAGAGAGTGGAAATAAATTAGCTCAGCTAGAGACACCTTAACCCTACCACTAGTGAAGGGATGGAATCCATTGCCCTTATAAACCTGTGTGCCAGATGAAACATCGGAAGAGCGGAAATGCGTAGAGCAAGACATTGTGGAAATTTTTAATTAAAAAAAATAGCTATTCATTTTAATACACTCACCAAAATCTTTATTTTTTATGGAACATTAACTATAATTTCTTAAGCATGCTATAGTTTAAAGAATACTTAAATATTTACTTGTTCTATAAAATTAACACAATTTACACTCCTTGTAAATTAAGACAATTCTATACATTTACTAAAATACACATGGAAATATGCTACCAAATGTCATTTTGTCTGAGAATACCCTCTATGTAAGTATTACAAATAAATGAATAACAAGGTTAATGGAAGAGAACCCCTTTAGTTTTAATTGAAATAAAGTCAATTTTAATTACAATTTGGGTTAAAAGTAGAAATTAGGCTACAATTAGGGTTAGGGTTCAAGTTCAAGTTAGGAATAGAGTTAAAAATATGGTTAGGGTTAGGGTTGGGGATAGATTTTTTGTTAGGGTTATGTTTAGAACTAGAGTTAGAGTTATAATTAGGGTTGGGGTTAGGGTTCAGGTTAGAAATAGGGTTACAATTATTACAATTAGGTTTAGGATTATTAAGAGGTAAAAAGAGGAGAAGATGGAATGTGTGAGTACACTAGATGAAACCCTCCATTCATTCTAGCATTCAAGGACAAAGATTGAACCAAGCCACTTCAAGATGCAAGAGGGCTCAGCTACTGATCTTTGTGCTCTTGTTTATAAAGGAAAGATAAGAATCAACCTATTATGTCAGAAAATATCTCCCTAGGACTTTTGCCCTCCTATGTTTAGCTCCTAGATCTTTTTAGTGTAATCATGCATGTTCATTTTAACTACCAATAGAAATCCCTGAGAGCCCATGTCAAAATGGACATAGGGGACTATGATGAGCTTATCCTGGCCTTAAAAATAGGGTTGAGGACTTGGGCCTCCGTACCCTAGTCCTGACCTATTTAGCGGGGTCCCAAATTTTAAATGTTGGTTATGTGACCATTATAAGTGTTTGTTAGTGACATCGCAAGTTTGAATTACGAAATTAAAGCGGGAATGTGTTTAGTTGCATATATAAATATGTTTAGGGATTCATTTGTAAACTAGAAGATGATTATGAACTTTTGGAGCACTTATGATTTGAGAGCATTCAAAGTATTCATTGTTGCAGAGTAGACTTGTCTTGTTATTGTGTTTGTTATACAGATTTGGCTTCATCTTCTCATGTGATATGGGATTTTCATCTATATGTAAGATACACCTTGAAGGTGACATTTATTTTTGTTTTCACTCATTTATCAATTGGTTTTTACCTCTATCTCGCAAGGATATGCACTCTCTATCTGACAATAGTATTTGGAAGACTTGAATGTCCTTTCAGGGCTTGACTGAGGTAAGCTCCTAGACACCACAACCCCAACCCCTTTTTCTATGATTACAGGTTATAGGTGTAGAAGAGGAAGAAGTGGACTTGTAGGGAGGCATAACAGAGTGTTGGAATTACATAGTTGAAAAAAGAGTAGGACCAAGACTTGGGCACCCGCACCAATGTTCTCTAGATTTTGAAACATAGAAATCTCTGGAACAATAGAAATAGGTTACAGATAACTTTCAGAGATCCTAATAGAAAATGACACCTTGGACTTGGGTTCTTGCTCATTAGTCCCTAACTTTCCCACATCTAGAATCTCAAAGTTTGGTGTAGTGCCCCTCCATTCTCACTTTGGATGAGAAGGTGGTCGGGCTAAGGAGCATGAAGAAGAAGGTAAAATACTCAGAATACTTAGGGTATGATAGACATGTTGATGATATGCTTACTGTTATGATGTAGTTGATGACACTCATTGATGTTTATTATGATGACACTATTGATACTTTATGATTAGTACATTATGCTTATGTTGTGATCAGTTATAGGTTAATTGATTATATAGATTAGTTTTACTATGTGATTAATGTGATTATTTGTCTGTGTTATCTAGTTGTTTATTTACTAATGAATTTGTTTAATGTGGATACTTGTGATGTGTTTTGTGAAGGGACAGTGTAGTATTACTCATAATGAGTACCCTATTATGTTGCAATTCCCTATCACTATGTGCCTGCTTGGATGATTATATGTATGTATTCAACACTTTTGTTTTCTATAGGTTGCAAGTACCAAGCATCGACTCCACTTGAATTGGCAAGTCTGAGCGTACCTTCATACCAATGGAAGTTGTTGAATGAAGATAACATATGGTCCCCTAGCCTAGCCATCATCCTTGAAGAGGATGAGTATCCGGTTGTGTACCCTATTAGTGTTGTTGGTTTGGTCATGATAGTCAGTCATTGTTGTCGTGGTCTTGCTTTCCGATCTTGCATAGTAGTCAGGTATGGTTTGGCAGTTGGGTTATTTTGTTGGTATTGTTTTGGTATTTTTCCCTTAAAATAAAATAATTAGTTATGAAGCATTTTTGTTAAATAAATAAATATATAGATGTCCTTATGTAAAATTAGTTTATGAAAAATATATTATTCTAGAAGTTAAGTTAATAAATAATAATAATAATAGTAATAAATGTAATTGCAACTAGAGAAAAATAAATAAATAATATTTGTGTTACCATAAAATATATTTATCTTGGTCTAGTTGTAAAATGTTTAAAATAGCAAACTGTAAGATATTGTTCATGCAAGAGTTATTGCCTCTTGTGGGGGGGATTTTCTGGAAGATTTTAGGGGATTTCTTTTGCTAAAAATAGGAAGTTTTTGGGCTGTATTTAGGGGGGAAATTTTTCTCTCATAAGGGTCTTCAATAGATGGAACTTTTGGAGGGAGACTGGTTTGTGGCTGCAACAATTGAACTTGGCATCAAATCTTTAGCCCAGTCAAGCAAGTGAAATCAGGTTCCTTTGGTTCAAATTTTTGTCTCTTTTTTCTATTGAAGAAAATGTTTGATATATAATTTTTCCTCTTGATGGTAATTTCTTGAGAGGTTAGAAGCCTTGTTATCAGATCCATTTGTTCATGTCTGTATCATTGCATTTCTAGGAATCACCGATTGATGTGACTGTCTATCTCTTGCCCATTTCACCTCTATTTTTATAGCCTATTGCTTTAGCCATAACATTTATTTTTCGAATTGGGTTCCTCTAAATTTTTGATATATGGTGCACATCCTAGTGACCTAAATCATATCAAAATATCATCCATACCTAGTTTGTCATTTTGGATATATGAATGTTTTGTGACTATCTACCTCTCATCCATTTCATCTTTGTTTTAGCAGTCTATTGCGTTAGCCATAACTTTAGTTTTATGAACTGGGTTCCTCTAAATTTATGATATATGGTGCACGACCTAGTTACCTAAATCATATCCAAAAATTGTCCATACTTAGTTTGTCATTTTGGAGATATGAATATTTTTTGATTGTCTACCTTTCACCCATTTCATCTTTGTTAGAACAATTAGTTGTGTCACCAATAACTCTATATTTTCAAAATGGGTTTCTTTGAAATTTTTATATAAGATTCAACTCTTACCTATGAAAACTATATCTAAAAGACTTAGCATTACCCAATTTGTCAATTCAGAGATATGTATCAATTAGTGACAGACATTCTTATGTCATCTTGATTGTTGTTATTACATCTACAAATCCATTATATGCATATCCCTTAATCATTGCATTCCATAATTTGACATCTCTTTGAGGCAATTTGTTGAATAGTTAATGCATTTTGTCTGAGCTCTCACTTTTGCATGCATGTCTACTAAAGCATCTCCTTTTCAAAGTCTTTTATCATTATCAAAACATTCTGTATCTATATTCTTTCTGATATAGTATCTGTTCTTACATATCTTAATCCATCATATTAGTATGTTTCTTTCTTAGTGGTTTATTTCAGTGCTTTCTAGTTTAAAATTGTGTAATGGTGATATGTTGAGTTAATTTTAAATATGGTCTTGCTTGAAATTCCATTGTTAGTTATTAGCGTCAAGTAGTAATGATGTAATTGGTTTATTATATTATTCTTTGGTTCTGAGTCATATTGTTCTAATGGAATGTAATAGTCATTTTTAATCCTTATTTTTTTTCCATATCAGGAAAGGGATGTAGTAATAGTGGTATTATGTTTCAATTTATCCTACTCCAGAGGCTTGTCTACCTTGAACTTTTGATGGCTTTGAGTACTTGCATTCTAGAGAGAGAAAGTTAGTTTTTGTTTCATTAAATTTGGACTTTTACATGCCTCAAGTTATTTTGGCTTGTTATAAGTGTTAGAGGTATGTCATGTGTGTCCTTGTATAATACTTGTTTGGGTTGGGTCAACTGAGTGCAGGAAGGGGAGTGGCTTCTGATGTGGGGCCAACACCCAAAGTGGCTATTTGGGCAACCCATTGGAAGTGTTTAACAAGTGAAAATCTAATAATTGGCTAGGGGGAAAGGGTAGACTTCACATTAATCAAAATAAGGAAGACCGTATGTATGACCTATAGGGTCGGCGCCTGGAGAGAGGTTGTTAGGGTAACCATAGATGGGGGCTGGCGTCTAGAGAGAGAAAGTTAGGGTAACCCATGTAGAGCCATGCAATGACACTTCTTCCTACTATACTCTAGCTTACCCTATTCTATTACCTCTAGATGTTGATTGTTGTGTTTAGTGTTGTCTGCATGTGAAACCTATGGTATTTTTGTCTTCTGTTAGTCGTCATGTCCTTACTTGTGTCAGGGAACCTCATTGTTATCTCCTAGCTTAGGGGGTGGACCTCCTGGTTCCACAAGGTTGGGTGGAAGAGTTTAATCCATTGGTTTTCTTTAATCGTCCTGATTTGTGATCACTACAGAAGTAGTAATCATGTAATCTTGTTTTTGAACTTTTGTAGCTATTCATATCTGTAAATGGGTAATGTAATCTTCTTCTTTTGTATCATGAGGTTTATTACTTGTGTTATTATAAATTATGGTTATCTGATGTAGTTATGTTTCCCTAGAGGTGTTAGTTGATCATCTTGTTTTAATGCTTAAAATAGTGTTAATTCTATCTAGTGTAAATGAATTTACTTGCTTCAATATAATTTTGATAGAAGATATCGCCCATGGGACCTACTTTCAAGATGGAACTACCCCCAGGTACATAGTTCTGGATCAATTACAGAAGGAAGGAAGGAAGGAAGGAAGGAAGGGAAATATGGCTAAGGGAGGGTACCTTTTTTCGAATGGGAAAATATGGCTAGGGGACCTTTTCGGAAATATGGCACCTTTGTCTACTACCCACCATTTTGGCTTAGTCAATGCCTATTTGTTGTCACCCATTTCTACTACCCACCATTTTGGCTTTGTCCACTGGAGCTTTTCTATTGAAAAGCAAGATAGATTATTTCACTAGATCTTTTATTGACTATCTTGCCGAGGACTTTATTGATTGAATATAACAGGATAAGAACAAGTCAAATTCATGAATACAAGAGTCCTGAGAAAAGTGCTTCCCTGCTATTGCCTACCAACCAGCAATAAATCACCCTTGCATCTATACCAGAGAATCAAACCTTAGAAATAGCTTACTTCAGAATCAAACCTCACATTCTAGAGCAACTACTATCTCCTATCATGAATGAGCTACCTTTCTTAGAACAAATCGCATGAAAGAGCCTGAAGCAAGCTTTCCTTGCATTCAGTTTTGACTTGGTTGCTGGTATTGCTCACTTGTATGCTTACTGGTGACTTTGATAGGTGTTCTAAATGAAGGGTAGCTCCCTAGCAAGCCGTAGATGTGGGAGCAAGCCTACTATCAGACTCTTATCGGTAGTTCAGGTTCCATTCCGAGATGCATTATTCGAAAGATAGACCTACGCCAGCGATAACAGCTAGGAATCAAAGAACACTTAGAAGGGATAGCTAGCTAAGAATAGAAAACTAGAATGACGGAAATAGCATATAAAGGAAGACAAGCATACTTCTATCGTAAAATAAGGAAGACTTCTCTAATAGTGATTTAACCAGAGTATGAAGAAGCTAAGAAGCTGCTCTTTAAGAAGCTATCACAAGCACTTTATTTCTAGTGGTTATGATGCGAAAGAATGCTACCAAGCGCACATGGACGGAGAGCTCTTTCTCAAGTATTCTCTCGATCAACTATCTAGTCATATGCTTAAGCAATGGAGTCCATCCCGGGGTAATAGGCTGTAAGTCTATTCTAGCTTACCAGAACACCACTCCCTTCCTTTGAGCAAGCAAGTCTCTCTTCATCAAGTCGTGTGTGTGTATATATATATATATATATATATATATATATATATATATATATATATATATATATATATATATATATATATATATATATATATATATATATATATATATATATATATATATATATATATATATATATATATATATATATATAATTTTAGTACCTATTAGCCTAACTCTCTAGGGTTGCATGATGGGGCATCACATTTGGTATGTATTTACTCTAAATATTATATCTATGTCTGTGAGCATTTGTTGTGTTTTGTCCATTTATTTACGATTTATGAAATTAGGATTTTAAGCATAATCAGGCTTTAATTAATCAATTAATAAAAAAATTTCAAGTTTCCTCTTTGTTCCAAGTGACACTAAATATGTAATAGAGCCCTCTTACAGATATTGTGTCTTGACTTGATTTATGTTCTTGAATGTAAGGCATGAAAGGAGGATTTAACCTACACATTCATTGAAATTGAAAACCCCTCCTTTTACCCTGAAACATTTTGGTGAACGTGTGTTTTATTTGAATTTTTCACCTTGATGAGTGTTGTACTTCAAATTTGCATGAATTTCATTCATCATTTTCATATTGCATTTGAAAATTGACAAAAAAAATTCAAAATTTTGAAAATTTTGAGAAAATTGGCATTTTAGATTGCATTTTGACATAATTTGAATTAAATTTCATTTAATTTCTGATCTTTGCATTAGATATAAAATTTATTTTATTTATCATTTCCATATTGCATTTGAAAAGTTAAAAAAAAATTGAAACATTTGAAAATTTTGAAAAAATTGGCATTTTAGCTTGCATTTTGACATAAATTGAATTAATTTAAATTTAAATTCATTCAAGTTATGATTTTTTAATTAGATCTGATATAAATTATATAAATTCATCACATTATAATCCTTTGCATTGCATTTTTCATATTAAAATTGCTAGGGTTTGCTTGAAATTTTGAATTTTTCTTATAATCTAGAGATTTCAAAAACTAGGGTTTGTAGTTAAAATCTTGTTTTAGATTTTACTACTCATATTAGGAACTCATTAAAATCTAATTTTGTGTGTAGTGTTGCATTTTTGTGTGTTTTTACATTCATATTTCAAAAATTTGCATTTACATAGATAATTTCAATAAAAACTCGCATTTTCATTCATCATCCTTAAAATTGCACTTGCATTGAGCATTATAAGACTTTTAAAAGCATTTTAAGATCCAATATAGGTTGTTTCAGATCATTAATCTGATTATAATTCATTTTCATATTATTTTGCACATTTTCATGCCTTAATTTCACAACTAGGGTTTGAAAAACTTGCATTTTCACTAGATTTTGACTTATTTTGCATATAGAATTGCATTATAGATGTGTTTTAAGGATATTGATGCATTATTGGACTGATATATGTCTTATTATTCATTTCCACTCATCAATTTCCTTACAACGCCTCTTCTTTTAGGCATTTACATTAAAAATAAATGAAAAAAGTGGAAAATTTGAGCATTTTTAAGCACATAAGAAAACATAAATGGGTGTTGTTTCATTACATTCACCCTAAATATCTTTCATTTCAGATATTACATTCATACTGAATCATTCATTCAATTATCATTTGAAAATTGGGCTTTATTTCATTAAATTGTGTGAAAATTGACATCTTTCTAATTACACAATTCGTATTTTAGCACTTGTTGTTCACACACTTCATTCACATATTTTCAAAAAAAACCTCTAAAATCATCAATTGGGCATTATTGTGTTGTACTCTTTCCTCCTACCCACTATCTTTGTTGTGGACTCCGTGTGTCTTTTAGTACTCATTTCCCTCAAACAAGTGCTTTGGTGCAAAATAGTCTCACTTATTCGCCTTGTTGATCATTGTGAAATTTGTGTGTATTTGAGCTCTTTAAAATTAGCATCATGGATACATCTTGTTATTCATTTTGGAAGCTGTATTTGTGTACATCATAGACATTGATAATTTTCCAAATTTACTCATGAATATCCTCAAGTCTTGAAATAAATAGAATGCATATATGATATTGATATTTCTATGTGTTCCACATATGAAATTGATGCAGGAGCATCCAAAGGTGTAAGGGCAATCTTGCATCACCCAAAAAAAAAAATTTAACTCAAAACCATTGTAGTTGTTCTCATTTCTTCCCATAATTAGTGCTTTTGGTTCCATAATATCTAGAATAATAATGTAGGACTTTCAACTACTAAAAATAGCGACCTGCCTATTTAGGAAAGTGACCTGCTATTTTTAGAAAGTTTGCATTTGGGCACATAATGAAGCAAAAACTTTTAGAAAGTTACATAACAGAAATATAAGACCTTCGGCAAAGGAATCAGGCAAAGATCATTTGTGAGGTGAAAGATATTAAAGTTTTTGTTTTCCGAAAAGCCCTTGAAAATTTACAGAATGAGATATGAGGCACTAACACTTCTCATAACATCTCAAAAAGTTGATAGAAATCCATTTACAAATTTTCGGCATGATAGTTCATATCGTGAGCTTTCCGGCGCTTAAAACGGTTCATCAATCGGACACCTAGATCAAAAACTATACTTCCCAGAAGTTGACCTACTTTTGGAGGGAGTTGCAAATTTTGAAATTTAGCTGGAGGCCGCCAAAAAGTGCTATTTATGACTATTTTGGGAACCCTGGGCGGGAGTAGAGTTAAGGGGGCTAGTGTAGAGTCTAGAATAGGGGGAAAATAGAAACCCTAGCTAATTTGGGGTTACAGAAAGCTGAAGATTCTAGAGTCTTGAGGTTGGGAAAGCTGTAATGTGTTGTAGCCAATAGAGGATTCATCCTCTGATTGTAATTGAGCTTCTGTAATGTAATGAGTTGCCCAGTTCAATAAAAGAAAGTTTTATTTGCTGTGTTCAATATCTGTTATTGTGTGTTTTGTGATTTACCCCCTTCATCAAGTGGTATCAGAGCGAGGGTTCCTGAGTGTGTAGATAGATCACCGACCGTGAGGTAGTTTGCACTAGGACCTGAGGTTGTGGGTTTGCTGCAGAGATCAAGATGCCTCCACAAAGAAATCATGTTGGAAGGAATGCTTTGACAGAAGAAGGTTTTAGAGCCCTACAAAGGTAAATCGATGCATTGCAAGAGGAGCTATGAATAGGGTTTGATCCGAGAACAAGAGAAGAAAGCGAAGATGAAATTGAAGAAGAGCTATCTAAGTTAGAGCAAGGAGCTACAGGAGATCCTGCAGAAGTTAGGTTGTTGAGGGCCATTTCAAAGATCGGGAAGAGGCCTAGAATTGAAGTTTCCACATATTCTAGAGATTTGACTATAGAACAACTTATTGATTGGATCAATGACATGGAGGAGTATTTCGAGTATGAAGATGTGGATGACCCAGATTGGGTCAAGTTTGCAAAAACAAAGTTGAAGGGCCACGCTAGTATTTGGTGGAAGGAGGTCCAATTAGAGAGAAATAGAAGAGGAAAAGGAAAGATCACGAAATGGGATCAGATGGTGGAGAAATTGAAGAAGCAGTTCATTCCTGTGGACTCTGAGATGGAGTTGTTGAAAAAGCTGCAAGGACTAAAGCAAGGTAACAAGTCTATCAAGGAGTATACAGAAGAGTTTTATAAGATTACTATCAGGACAAGCCATGCAGACCCCAACAAGGAGAAGGTAGCCAATTACATTAATGGGTTGAGGCTGAGTATTCAGGAGGAGATGAGCCTGGTCAGAATGACCACCATAGAAGATGCATACTAGTTTTCCTTGAAGGTGGAAGAGAAGCTGAATAAAAGATTTGACAGCAAACAAAGGGGAAGAGGTCAAGGCAGAAGGACTGGTGGAAGGCCCTATGGAGGCCATAATGAAGATCAAAAGAAACTGAAGAAGCTAGCACCATTCGAAATCAGAGAGGAGATAACACCTATCGCCCTCGTGACCAGAACAATGGTGAGCAAAGAGGAAGAGGAAGAGGCAGACCTGGGCAAGGACCTAGAAGAGGAGGTTTCAGAGGACCCTGTTTCCAATGTGGAGAAGAAGGGCATCGAGCATATGAGTGTCTGCAACATCAAGGAAGGACAAATAGAAAACCTGAAGGCAATGCACGAGTTGCGCATGTAGATGAAGATGCACATTCTGAGCATTCTAAAGATGCTAAAATGGGAGAAACCCTAGTTGTCAGAAGACCCTTGCTGAATGAGGAGAAAGAACCCAATTAGAGGAAGAGTTTATTCTGCACAAGGTGCAAATGTGAAGGTAAGTGTTGTGATATTAGTATTGATGGTGGAAGCATTGATAATCTTATTTCAGAGGAGATGGTTGACAAGTTGAAGTTGACAAGAAGAAAGCATCCACATCCATATTGGATTGCATGGTTGCAGAAGGACCATAGAGCTTTGGTCAGTGAGCAATGTTTAGTGAAGTTTAAGATTGGTGATTACCATGATGAGGTGCTGTGTGATATCATACCGATGGATGCATGTCATATGTTGTTGGGGAGGTCGTGGTAGTATGATAGGAGCATTGTCCATGATGGCCGTGCAAACACATATTCCCTAACAAAGGATGGAGTTCATCATAAGTTGAAGCCCATGAAGGAGGTGGAAGAAAACATATGTAGTACTGCCAGCATTTGCCTGGTAGATGGTAGGAAAATTTTGGAGGGCATGAAGCATGAGCATCATTGCTTTGTATTGATTCCTAAGATTAGTCAAGAGAACTGTGAAGATGTACCAGCAAAAGTTTCATATATGTTGGAAGAGTTCCAGGACATTATCTCTGATAATGTACCATAAGGTTTACCACCAGTAAGGAAGATAAGTCATCAAATGGATTTGATACCAGGAGCTAGTTTGCCAAACAAGGCAGCGCATAGAATGACCCCTGCAGAGAATGAAGAGCTAAACAGACAAGTTCAGGAGTTATTGAGGAAGGGACTGATAAGGGAGAGCCTAAGTCCATGTGTGGTACTGGCAGTACTAGCACCAAAGAAGGATGGAGAATGGAGGATGTGTACAGACTCTCGAGCCATCAATAAGATAACGATCAAGTATAGATTTTCATTGGCAAGAATGATTGACATCATGGATTGTTTGAGTGGAGCCAAGTACTTCATGAAAATTGACCTAAAGAGTGGATATCACTAGATTCGTATCAAAGAAGGAGATGAATGGAAGATAGCCTTCAAGACAAAGGAAGGTTTGTATGAGTGGTTAGTCATGCCATTTGGGCTAACCAATGTACCGAGCACATTCATGTGGCTCATGAACGAGGTATTGAAATTTTTTTGGGAAGTTTTGTTATTGTTTATTTGGATGATATTTTGATTTTCAATAAGACTTGGGATGAGCATCTGATGCATATCAGAAGAGTTCTAGAGAAGCTGAGGGAGGAGAAGTTGTTGGTTAATCTGAAGAAATGTAGTTTTGTAAAAAAGGAGTTGGTGTACCTGGGATTTGTTGTCTCAGAAGCTCTTAAGATGGACCCAGAAGAAGTAAGGGCTATCATTGAATGGCCTATGCTGAGGAGTGTCACAGAGGTAAGATCTTTTCATGGTTTGGTAAGTTTTTATAGAAAGTTTATTAGGAGTTTTAGTAGCATTTGTGCACCCCTAACTGAGACAATGAGAGGGGATAGAAAAGAGTATAGATGGACTAAAGGAGTAGACAAGAGCTTTGATACATTAAAACATAAAGTCGTAGAACAACCTATTTTGGCACTTTCAGATTTTAATAAGGTATTTCAGGTAGATTGTGATGCTAGTGGTAGTGGTATAGGAGCTGTTTTGAGCCAAGAAGGTAAGCCCATTGCCTATTTTAGTGAGAAGCTTAATGATGCCAAGAAAAAGTATTTTGTTTATGATCAGGAGTTTTATGCAATAGTTCAGGCTTTGAATAAATGGAGACATTATTTGTTGCCAAAGGAGTTTGTTTTATATAGTGATCATCAGGCTTTACAGTATCTTAATAGTCAAGGAAAGTTAAATCAAAGGCACTTAAAATGGGTTGAGTTTTTGTAGAGATATACTTTTGTTTTGAAGCACAGGAGTGGGAAGTGCAACAGAGTTGCAGATGCCTTGAGAAAAAGGCAAAATTTGTTGACAGAAATGAAGATAGAGGTTGTTGGGTTTGATGAGCTCAAAAGCTTGTATCCTGAAGATCTAGATTTTGTAGAGGCTTGGAAAGCTTGTTTAGAACCTGTTACTTTGGATAGGACAAAATGGTTGGATTTCATTATCCAAGATGGCATGTTGTTTAGAGGAAGCCAGTTGTGCATTCCAAGGAGTTCCATGAAAGAGAACTTGATTAAGGAGAAGCATAGTGGGGGATTAGCTAGACACTTTGGTCGAGATAAGACCATTGCTATTATTGGTGAAAATTATTATTGGCCACAGTTGCAACAGGATGTGAGAAAATTTGTACAGAGTTGCAGAGTGTGTTAGATGGCAAAAGGAACAAGTCAGAATACAGGGTTGTATCAACCATTACCTGCATCGGAGAAGCCATGGGATGATATTAGCATGGATTTTGTTCTTGGTTTACCAAGGACATAGAGAGGACATGATTCTATTTTTGTGGTGGTGGACAAATTCTCAAAAATGGCACATTTCATTCCTTGTAAGAAGACTAATGATGCTATTCATATTGCAGAGTTACTTTTCAGGGAAGTGGTGAGACTACATGGTCTACCAAAAAGCATAGTTTCAAATTGAGATACTAAGTTTGTTGGTTATTTCTAGAGGATATTGTGGAAGAAGTTGAAGACAAACTTGAAGTTTAGTTCTGCACACCATCCATAGACTGATGGACAAACTAAATTGGTGAATAGGAGTTTGGGTAACCTACTATGATGCTTGGTAGGAGATAAGCCCAAGGGATGGGATTTGATTTTACCACGGGTAGAATTTTCTTACAACAATTCTGTCAATAGGAGTACTGGTAAATCACCATTCTAGATTATATATGGGAATAGTCCAAGAAATGCTTCAAAGTTAAGGAAGCTAGACAATGGAGAAAAGACAAGTGCCAAAGCTGAAGACTTTGCAGAACATTTGAAGAATTTGCATGAAGATGTGAGAAAACACATTAATAAAATGAATATTCAGTACAAGGCTAAGGCAGATCAAAAGAGGAGATATAAGGAATTCTAGGTAGGAGATGAAGCCATGGTTCACCTGAGAAAAGAAAGGTTCCCAATTGGAACATACAATAAGTTGAAAATGAAGAAATTTGGACCATGCAGAATCATGAAGAAGCATGATTCAAGAAATGCATATGAGGTAGAGCTGCTGAGTGGGATCAATATTTCCTCTATTTTGAACATTGCTGATTTATCAAAATATCATGAAGGTGGAACAGAGGATGGACCAACAGAAGTGCAGTGGAGCATTCAAGCATCTACTTCAACAGAGGAGATAGAAGAGATCTTGGATAGCTGTGTGGGAAGGAGCACTCGAAACAGGCAATATGAAGAATATCTAGTGAAATGGAAAGGAAGGCCTATTGAAGATTCTTCTTGGTTGTCTAAGGCAGATGTTGACCGTTTGGGTTTTCCTCACACAAACACCTGAGATGTGACAGGGTCACTTCTCAAATTACCCTAGGTGTCTGATGTAGAAGCATCCAGAGGTGTAAGGGCAATCTTGCATCACCCCCAAAAAAAAAAGTTAACTCAAAACCATTGTAGTTGTTCTCATTTCTTCCCATAATTAGTGTTTTTGGTTCCATAATATCTAGAATAATAATGTAGGACTTTCAGTTTTTCCAAAACTGCTAAAAATAGCGACCTGCCTATTTAGGAAAGTGTACCTGCTATTTTTAGAAAGTTTGCATTTGGGCACGTAACGAAGCAAAAACTTCCAGAAAGTTACATAACGGAAATATAAGACCTTCGGCGAAGGAATCAGGCAAAGATCATTTGTGAGCTGAAAGATATTAAAGTTTTTGTTTTCTAAAAAGCCCCTAAAAATTTACAGAATGAGATATGAGGCACTAAAAATTCTCATAACATCTCAAAAAATTGATGGAAATCCATTTACAAATTTTTGGCATGATATTTCACATCGTGAGCTTTCCGGCACTTAAAATGGTTTGTCAATCGGACACCCGGATCAAAAGTTATGCTTCCCGGAAGTTGACCTACTTTTGGAGGTAGTTGCAAATTTCAAAATTTAGTTGGATGCCGCCAAAAAGTACTATTTATGACTATTTTGGGAACCCTGGGCGGGAATAGAGTTAAGGTGGCCAGTGTAGAGTCCAGAGTAGGGGGGAAAATAGAAACCCTAGCTGATTTGGGGTTACATAACGCTGAAGATTCTAGAGTCTTGAGGTTGGGAAAGCTGTAATGTGTTGTAGCCAGTAGAGGATTCATCCTGTGATTGTAATTGAGCTTCTATAATGTAATGAGTTGCCCAATTCAATAAAAGAAAGTTCTATTTGTTGTGTTCAATATCTGTTATTGTGTGTTTTGTGATTTACCCCCTTCATCAGAAATCCTCTGCTATATATCTGATTTTGATAGCTTTACAAATCTCATGGGAATATATCCTCCAATATTAGATGATATCACTAAATTTATAGCTAATAATAGATTTAGAAGTGATGACTTAAATATGTTAGATGAACCCTTAGATGACTTTATCTCTATTGAACATTCCACTCCGACTCCTATTGCTAAAACATGTGATGGTGACTTAGTTCTACCTTATGATCTCTCTCCCAAAGTTGTTCCCACTCATTTGAAATAAAAATAAAAAAGAGCATCCCGTAAACTACATTCAATTTACTAAAACTTTTATTATTGTACATTTTTTCAAGTTGTGTAGATAACTCATTCAATTTTTACATGAAGTTACTTAAGTCTTCTTTTTAGCATTTTCATTACCTCTTAGGGCTATTTTTTGGTGAATCATGATCTTGTACTCACCCCTATAAATGATTACCATTATGTTCCCTATACTTATCCTTTATCACACATCAGAGTTTGCATCATGTAAATTCTATAACTACATCTAAGAGAAAGTTATAAAAGAGAAACTATAAGCATTTGGAGACTTCACTATATTGGAATATCTTCCCCATAAATTGTTAAAACAAATTTCACAATAAAATTTCCTCACCTTATCTCCCATCAATCAAATTAATCAATCCATTTAATGTCCCAAAGAACTTTGATGCTAAATAATTTTGTGATTATTATAGGATACATGAGCATACTACATGTAGGTGTATCACAATAAAGCACAAAATACATGATCTTATTGATAAGAATGTGATACAAGTTAAGAACACTAAATTTATAGCTAATAATAGATTTAGAAGTGATGACTTAAATATGTTAGATGAACCCTTAGATGACTTTATCTCTATTGAACATTCCACTACGACTCCTATTGCTAAAACATGTGATGGTGACTTAGTTCTACCTTATGATCTCTCTCCCAAAGTTGTTCCCACTCATTTGAAATAAAAATAAAAAAGAGCATCCCGTAAACTACATTCAATTTACTAAAACTTTTATTATTGTACATTTTTTCAAGTTGTGTAGATAACTCATTCAATTTTTACATGAAGTTATTTAAGTCTTCTTTTTAGCATTTTCATTACCTCTTAGGGCTATTTTTTGGTGAATCATGATCTTGTACTCACCCCTAAAAATGATTACCATTATGTTCCCTATACTTATCCTTTATCCCACATCAGAGTTTTCATCATGTAAATTCTATAACTACATCTAAGAGAAAGTTATAAAAGAGAAACTATAAGCATTTGGAGACTTCACTATATTGGAATATCTTCCCCATAAATTGTTAAAACAAATTTCACAATAAAATTTCCTCACCTTATCTCCCATCAATCAAATTAATCAATCCATTTAATGTCCCAAAGAACTTTGATGCTAAATAAATTTGTGATTATTATAGGATACATGAGCATACTACATGTAGGTGTATCACACTAAAGCACAAAATACAAGATCTTATTGATAAGAATGTGATACAAGTAAAGAACACTGATGTCAAAGGCAATAGACTCATAATTCGTCAACATGATAAGGACGACCTTTCCGAGCCTAGTCATGGTGATTGGATCATAGGTCCAAAGAGTCTTTCTCATCACTTGTCAATATAGCACATGAAGACATCATACAAAATGAAAAAAAGGAAAGATGTGCATACAAGTGAGCATAAGTGGCACAACATGTGGTGCTATGATGGTTGAACTAACTTCTCCAACATAAATTACTTTAGAAATAAAAGTATGCCACAAGAATCAAGATGAGAGAAAAATTATCAATGATACATATTTAAATATACTTTCTTATGATCATGTTCCATGCCATAACAATGAAATTTTTTTTGGTCCACCTCCAAAAAATCACATGAAATGCAAGTGACAACATTCAAGGTGATGGATATTTATGCACAACTCTTGTTCACAAACAAACAATTTATGATACATAGATTTACAACCATCACCACATATGCAATAATGATATCTTAGGTGATACTTACATAATGGCATGTTTTCTTACATATGACATCCTTTTGACCCCATCGACATTGATTCTTGATTTTTCTACTTTTTTATCACTATTACATACTATGTTTTTCTATGTTGCATGCTTTCACTTGATCTTGCCACTTGGAGGACAAGACCTCTTATTCCTTTTTGTAGGTTTTTTATTCTCATCTTTTCTCTTCTTGGGGGAAATTGTTGGGGAATCTTTCCAAAACATTCATCAACTACACATGTAACTATATCTGAAATATGCATTTTATACTAAACGTCACATTTACATATCATTATTCACATTTCATACTCATATTTTCAAAATTGCAATGTCAAATTTAAATGATCATACTCTATTTTTAGTCATTATTTTCCCTCTCTCCTTAGTTTATGTGCATTCATTTATGGTACACAAAAATTGATGGAGGCATATTATCTATTGATTCTACTTTTAATTCAAGTGAAAACTTTATAGGTGTTAGGTATAGTTACTTTAGTGTCCCAGCTTCTCCTAAATTCAGGAAAATTGATATCCTTTCTACTATATAGATTATTATTTTTTTATATACATATGTCTACTTTGACGTATTCGTACCTAGTCTTGCACATATGTCAAAGTGGGAAAATGTAGAGTAGAAAAGTGAATACCCTAGTAAGTACTTTTCCACTTTATTTTTACACCACTTTGGGTTGATCACTTAGATGCATGATGCTAGAGAATTATTTGACTATTTTGGTGCACTCATTGACCCAAGACCTAATCCACCACTTAGACATGCCATATTGCTCTATTTATAACCTGCTTGACTTAGCTCCCAACCATTTAACCATACTAGGCATTATAACAATTACAACCTTATCCTCTAGACAAGATAGTTGATATGGTCTTGTTCACAAACTTTAAAATTAAAATTGCAACATTCTAAGGCCAAAATTTCAAAGGATCTAACCATTATTTGTCAATCGTGGTTGCCAAAATTTTGTATTCATGCATCTAGGGTTGTGTATTCAAAGCCATCAGCTATGTCATTACACATCATTATATTATTAGTTCATGGAATAAGAATTTACAAAGTAGGCAATCTCATCTCCTTTCATAGGCACATTAGTCATGAGTGACTCTTGTGTCAAGCATAGTAAAAATTTAAGATGTCTCTCTACAAACAATCAAGTGACATCCATTATCAAAGCACACTTCAAGAACACTGGTAAAATCACTCTTTGACTCACATTAACAACAACAACTAGCAATTAATAATCATCTCAGTGACATGTATTTCCATCCACATGTTGGCATTCATTGCCACCCTATTATCTCTCTTTTATTTTAATTATTGAATTAGTCTTGAGTCTTCACTAAAGAACAAGGAGGTCAATAAATTCAATCCTTGCATACTAAGATCCACAATGCTCCTTAGCAGCACCGCTATTTTCCTTAGATGTATACTAGGTGAACACTTTCTTTATGTAACTAACATTAAAGTCTACTAAGGACATGATCACACTCTTTGACATGTGATCATTGATACAATCATGTCCTAAACACTCAGGTCTCACTCATCTTTACTCTATGATACACAATTTAATTTACAAGTCTTTGTCACATTATAACATCAAATAAAGTTCTCTTTCAATCAATTTCAAGGTTCACTATTGTGAATCCATTTTAGGGCATGTTTATTTACATTCTCAAATAAGGATTTATCAATCCATTTACATTATTTAGCTCATAAATGTTTAAAAAGATTAGATTACACTTAATTCAATCCCTCTTCAAATTTCTATATAAAGGTTGTGTTTATTTCCTCTAAAACTATATTTTTTGTTTGGAAAGAGAACACCTCAAATAAATAGTCAATTCTAAAGATAGAACCTCATAGATTAATTGTGTGATATTATAAATCATAAATTTTTGAAACAATATAATTGAAAAAAAATTATTGTATTAATGATTGGTATATATGAAAACTATATATACAATCTTATCATGACATCTATAAAACAAGAGCCGATTGATGAAAGTAAAATACTCTTGAGTAATGGTCAAAGGTAAATTTTGGAATTCTATTAAGTGTTTGATTATTGAAGAGTATAATATTTAAGTAGAGTGTGACTGATATTATTCATAGGTTTCTTCAAGTTCTTTTAAAATGATAGTATACAAGATTATATCAATGTTGTCATAAAAAATATAAGCCTGCTATTCAACCTTCTAACTATTTAAAATTTACCAACTATTTAGTAGTTATCTCAATTTCCTTTTACTAATTATAGCTCTGGTTTTCTTGGTTTCTTTTTTTACAATGATTCATGGTGTATTGGGCCATTTCTAATCTACTACATGCTATATTAATTACATAAAAACATTTCCTACATGGCCTCGAGAGAACAAATACAAATTGTTAAAAAAAGAGTAGAAAACATTATCTATTCTTAAATATCATCCATTTCAATAGTCAAAAGTCAATTTTGACCAATAAAAATAAGACAAATATTTACCACTTTTTATTGTGAATAAGGTAAAATTACTATTGTTTGTTTAACTATTGAAATAGATAATATTTAAGTAGACATTGAACTTTTGAATGCAATCTAGAGACAACTAGATGAATTCATAATTTTATTGATTACCAAAAGTAATGGCCAGACTTGAATTTTTCTATTCAATAATTTGTGTATTTATTAGTATTCCAAAGGTCCCCGGGCGCAGAAAATACACCACATGGGTTAAGCCTTTAATGAAGTCTTAGTGGAGTTGGGAGACATAGAGTTTAGAGAGTTGAGTGGATGATGTGTAAGTAGCTGTGGGGTACCAACCACTAGGTATGACATTCATTGCAGTCACTTTTATTTTTATTGTGAATGATGTTACTGATAAAGAGAATGGTGGCTTGAGTGGACCAACTCTAGTTAAGGCCCAATTTGCTCCCCAACATTGTGTCACGTCCATCCAAGCATTTGATCTAGCGTGAATTTCATTGAAAATGTACACCCAATTTAAGATTATAATAGAAACAAGGTAATGTTAACACTATGGAATACAATCAATGTTATGATAAACAATGGATGAAATGAGATAAGAAGTCAACCTATTGTAGTTGGACTCTCCCCACATCTCCATCACCCCCTGCGTTCTGGATGAGTATGGAGAAAAAATACTCGCTTGATACCTCGTTTATGCGGAAAGTCAAGTCCATCCCTAGATACATGCATTTTGTCCTATAATAGTATGTTTTCAAATGTTTAACAAGAATACATATAGCTAATAATAACACTAAACTATTGCTTCTGGATTTAGGAAAGAAAAGGTTGTGGGTTCTCACTTGCAGTGTTGAGTACTTCACCAAAATCTTAAACTCTTGGGCTTGGAAGAAATTGTTATTTTTAAATGTAACTCTAAGATAAAAGTTAATTATTTTTATGGGGAGATGTAACTATTACAGTGAGTAACTATTATAGTGATAGTAAGGATGGAGTGTAATGGCTGAGTCTATTAACAAAAGTTATTAAAGAGCTCACCTACAAAAATAATAAAAGCGAAAACATAGTTCAAGTATATTTGAAAAAAACAATTCTTAAGTAATTAAAATAATTGTTTTGAGTAAATAGAAATAGCTTTTTGTAATGTCCCCTTCTAGGAACAATACTAATTTTACCCTAAAACTTCAAATACCACAAGTTTAGGGTTAGTGAGATGACTTATAGGTAGTTATTTCTTCATTATACTCTTAAACATATATTTTGCACTCATCACATAGAAAACACAAGTGCATATATACATATAAACTAATGCCATGTTAGGGCTAGCTAAGCATTTACTAAACTTAGAATACAACTTCAATATTGCTATTACTATAAAACACATTTAGAGCATAGAGATAGGGAAATGATGGGTTTGACCTAGATACCCATACTAAGCCCAAGAGCAGAACTTTGGCCCTCCTGGCTTTGGTGGTAGGATTTAGACATCCACCAAAGTCGGGTATTTGGTGGAGTGCTAGTCTTGCTTCCCTATCCATGCCTTATCTCTTACAATTAACAAATCATCATGATAGGAATGGTATGGGGATCATAGCGGAGTTCTTAGTTTATCCAATCTAAGCCCAAGAGTGGGACTTTGACCCTCTTGCCCTTGATGGTAGAGCTTTGACATCCATCCAAGGTGGAGTACTTAGATGGAAACGTTATACCCTCTTACCTACATCTCCTTCCCTTCCTCCATGATGAGGTTCAATATAATTTATATCTAAAATATATTGATGCATAATGAATACAAGAATTATCATTTATTGTATTATCATCTCATATTCTATACATGATTCATTATACATACGCAATGCAATTTGCAATGGATAATAATTCTTGATTTCTACTATATTATCAGACTTACAAATTATTATTATTATATATGGCTTCCTTTGATTCTATATTCCTTTGTCCATTGCTCTTTCCTCGTATAACTGTAGTTTAATCTATAATAAATAACCTATCTGTACTTGTAGATCTAAGACTATAATCTATGAATATTATAATCTACCTTAAGTCTCCGACGTCTACAACTATTAATAGTTTTGATGCCTTCTTCTCTGTGTTGAATACTCTAATACCTCTCCTGCTTGATTGATTGATAGGTCTGATATTTATTTCATGATACTAATGATCACTAGCTGAAACAAGTTTGATATATATATTTCTTCTACTATTATAATCTATAATCTCCTATTATTCCCTTACTTACTACTATAGACTAAAACTCCCACTGCTATTATGTATTCTTCACTATTATTGATTCTTCTCTTTATATTCCATATGTTGATTGTTGCTCTGCTTTATACTTCAAGTGCTTCCAACTCTTCATATGTATACCTCCTCAAAAGACATGACTTTGACAAAGGTTTACGTCTCTTTCATAACATGTTGTCTTTTCAAACAAAATGCATCCCTCTATATATGAAATCGTTACCTTTAACTAATAGATTTGTCTCCTAGTGAGATCATTGTTTTTTCCTTTAGCATATTTGTTGCTTTTATCTTTTATTTCTTTGTCTTTAGTCGATAATCACATGAATGCTTACCAAGTGTTTGATCACTATCTTTTAGAGGAAGGTCATCCAACTACAATATCCTTTTTATTGTAAAATTTAAATCTTTAATTTAATTTTTGTCTCATCAATGGAAGTCGGCCTATCGCAAGTAGGGGACATCTCAGTTTGCCCTGCCCCAAGATTGCTTGTCCTCAAGCAATCACAAATTATCACCTCAAATCAATCCTCCATGAATAATGGGTGTTAGTATGCTTGTCTCTATCCAACCGCCAACATTGTCCTTTAAGATCATAAGATTGCTAACCTTCTATAAAGTATGAGGATAATGTATTGTGCAATATCTTTTATGTACTTGTATTTCCCAATATCTCTAAGAGTTGGCAATTGGTAAGGTCCCTAACTTAAGACAAGTTTTCTCTCATCTTGGGGAGAAGAAAACAAAAGGCATCTTTCCTTAGTATAGTTTGGACCCAAGTAAAGGAAGCATCAATTGAAAACATCAATTTCTTCTTTGGTATCAACTATATCTTCCAAGAACCAATTAAGTTGTCTCCAACCTTTGAACATGGATAGTCGTTTGAGTCTAAGAAAGAAAGTGAGTTTTCCATATATATTAAGATGGGAATTAGAAGCACGACACACATCTATAACCTCAAATGCAATGTTCTTTCCCAAAATGATCTTATATCCTTTCGGTCTACTTATTCATATGTTTTATAGTAGTCTTGATGACCTTCTAATGGAGTATCATCTTATGTCCTCATAATCTTTTCTTTTATTCCTGATCATGGGTTTTGGGGGTTAGGGACTCATAATATAGACTTATGTATTATTTTTGTTGTAATTTGGTTTGTATCAAAGTTATCTAAGGTACCTACATACCTAATATTGATGTCCTTGATCTTTGTGTATGTAGAGTTGCTTTGATCATGAAAAGATCTTAGGAAGAGTTCTTGAAAGAAATGATCTAATATAGAAGTTAATTTGCTTCATAAGATAAGCTTTACTAGATTAATTTTTTAGGTTATAGGGCTGATCCATGAATGTGGGATAGGTCATATGTGTTATGGATTTGAATGGACATTATGATCTTGTCCCAAAATGGATAGAACAAATGTGTTCCTTTTCCATGAAACTTGATGAATATATCGTACAATAAATTTTTGACATTTCTCTTATGACCTCTCTTCTAGTTTGTAGGTTGAACCTAAAGAATTGAGTTGTCTTTATTACATTCTCTCAAAAAAAAAGTTGTTGACTTTTAAGCAATTGACCATCCTAGGTCAAGGTGATACTTCAGTGCACCTAAATCTCAAACTTTGAAAGATAATATTAGTCTATCTTTTAGTAGTGCCTATGTTTCTGTGACAAATAGATTTTCATTTGAGAATTGGAAATTGTTAGATTCACCTATGTTGAGTGGTTATGATTGATTGTTCTTTCCTTGGGAAGCTTTTGATATTTTGATTGTTTGGTTTCCTGATGAGTGATGATTGCTTATGTCAATGAGTGGATTGTTAGGTTTAATTCCTATTGAAGGTTACCTCACAAGGAGATGACTCCCTTTTATATTTTATTGTTAAGGAAGTCCTTCATTTCAAGGTCACATTTTTTGTATTTTGGTTTTCATCATTTCTCATATCATCATTATTTACTTACAAAATTACCTAGGGTCCTATTCTTAATTGAACCCTTCAATGATGTTTTGGATGTTTTTCTCAAATGAAATGTTTTCTCCTTTTTGATCTCCAGTTTGACAAAGTCATACTTTTCACTTCACTAGTTACAACCCTTTATTATTAAGTTAATTTGTTAGTGCTTCTTGACAATAAAGATTTGATAGATTTGGCATTTTCATAAATTTAAGCATAAAGTAATCTTAAACATGCATGTAAACATTATACTTGAAGTATACCTTACACAAAGTATGAATGTAAGAGATAAAGCATACGCATAAACACACGTAATACATTTAATATACAAAGTATGAAGTATACATGTAATACATAGAATACGAAGCATACGTAATGCACACATAACACATGAAACATGTATGTAATTCATGAAGCACGAAGAATTCACATAATACAAATACATGTAATACAATAAGCATGAAGCATACATGAAGATGGAAGGTATACAAAGTATACGCATAAATACATGAAGCATGAAGTGATAGAGTATACACTTGAATACAAGCATGACATCATTGAGTATAGACTCGAATACATATACAAGTCATAGAGTGTACACTTGAATATTAGTACAAAGTCATAGAGTATACACTCGAATAAAAGCATGAAGTCATATAGTATACACTTAAATACAAGTACGAAGTCATAGAGTATACACTCAAATACAAACACAAGTCATACACTTGAATACAAATACAAGTCATAGAGTATACACTTGAATACACATAAGTTGCATTAATACGTGTAAATATACATCCTGACAATTGGGAAGGGCATCGTGGACCCATGCACCATCCCAAGGTCACAAAGTATACACATGAGCATACACAACAAATGCGAATACACATAAGTCCCAAAGTATATCTTTGAATATACTTGAGTACACATAAGTCACGAAGTATACACTTGATTACACTCGAATACAAGGTATACCTACATACATGTAATATATAAAGTATACACAGGATGGCAGGAAAAATGCTCTGATACCAATTGTAATGTCCCCTTCTAGGAACAATACTAATTTTACCCTAAAAATTCAAATACCACAAGTTTAGGGTTAGTGAGATGACTTACAGGTAGTTATTTCTTCATTATACTCTTAAACATAAATCTTGCACTCATCACATAGAAAACACAAGTGCATATATACATATAAACTAATGCCATGTTACGATTAGCTAAGAATATACTAAACTTAGAATACAACTTCAATATTGCTATTACTATAAAACACATTTAGAGCATAGAGATAGGGAAATGATGGGTTTGGCCTAGCTACCCATACTAAGCCCAAGAACAAAACTTTGCTCCCTAGCTTTGGTGGCAGGACTTAGACATCCACCAAAGTGGGGTACTTAGTAGAGTGCTAGTCTTGCTTCCCTATCCATGCCTTATCTCTTACAATTAACAACTCATCATGATAGGAATGGTATGGGGATCGTAGCGGAGTTCTCAGTTTATCCAATCTAAGCCCAAGAGCAGGACTTTGACCCTCTTGGCCTTAATGACAGGGCTTTGACATCCATCCAAGGTGGAGTACTTAGATGGAAACCTTATACCCTCTTACCTATGTCTCCTTCCCTTCCTACATGATGAGGTTCAATATAATTTACATCTAAAATACATTGATGCATAATGAATACAAGAATTATAATTTACTATATTATCATCTCATATTCTATACATGATTCATTATACATACATAATGCAATTTGTAATGGATTGTAATTCTTGATTGCTACTGCATTATCATACTTATAGATTATTATTATTATATATGGCTTCCTCTGATTCCATATTCCTTTGTTCGCTGCTCTTTCCTCATATAACTGTAGTTTAATCTATAATAAATAACCTATCTATACTTGCAAATCTGAGACTGTAATCTATGAATATTATAATCTGCCTTAAGTCTCTGATGTCTACAACTATTAATATTTTTTATGCCTTCTTCTCTGTGTTGAATACTCTAATACCTCTCCTGCTTGATTAATTGATAGGTCTGATATTTATTTTGTGATACTAATGATCGCTGGTTGAAACAAGTTTGATATATATATTTCTTCTGCTGTTATAATCTATAATCTCCTTTTATTCCCTTACTTACTGCTGTAGACTAAAACTCCCAGTATTGTTAGCTATTCTTTGTTGTTATTGATTCTTCTTTGTATATTCCAGATGCTGATTGTTTCTCTGCTTTTTACTTCAAATGCTTCCAACTCTTCATATGTCCTCGAAAGACATGACTTTGACAAAGGGCTACGTCTCTTTCATAACATGTTGTCTCTTCAAACAAAATGCATCCCTCTATATGTGAAATCGTTACCTTTAACTAATAGATTTGTCTCCTAGTGAGGTCGTTGTTTTTTCCTTTCGCATATTTGTTGCTTTTATCTTTTATTTCTTTGTCTTTGGTGGATAATCACATGAATGGTTACCAAGTGTTTGATCGTTGTCTTTTACAGGAAGGTCATCCAACTACAATATCCTTTTTATTGTAAAATTTAAATCTTTAATTTAATTTTTGTCTCATCGATGGAAGTCGGCCTATCGCAAGTAGGGGACATTTCACTTTTGGAATAAAATAAACATTGTTGTTATACTATAGTATAATATTATTTAAGTTATAAGAAAGAAAAAGGTTGCATGAGATTAAGCAATGCTTCTATATGTCAAAAATTTACTTTAATTTAGCACTTAAAGGCAACTAAAATTAACTCATATTATTATAATATCTCACTATATATACAGACACACAAACCTCTCAATATTATAAGTATATAAACCTCTAATGTATGTATAGAAAACACTGTATATAATATATATATTAAAACTTTTATTTCTCTATATACAAAGCCCCTCTCTATACAAGTTTATATATATATATATATATATATATATATATATATATATATATATATAAGAAGTTATGTCAAAAAAATGATGGATGAGATTAAGATGCTTCCATATTTTTTTTAGGTAACTCTGTATTTAAAGTAAAATAAAAATAACTCTTAATTAAATTAAATAAATTAATATTAATATAATCTATATAAGTACAATTTTATATTCTCTTCTAATATTGTGTAGTATTTATAATAATATGTATTTATTTTGGCTTCTATATATTCTTTTATTACTTACACATAATTATACATAAATATATACATTTATACTTTTATGTAAGTATATATATAATAGGTTATTACTTATACTCTTACATATACATAGATACATACATACATAAGTATTACTACCTATCTTTAAAAAATTTATGTAAAGACCTTGAGAGATATCATTCTGGAGGTGGCTATTTTTTACTAGATTTGTGATTAAAATGAAATAGGCGTTTCTAAATGATATCTCTAAGTGTCGTTTATATAAATTTTCTAAAGATAAATATGCTAATTACAAGAAGATGAGAAGTAAAATGATCGTTGATTTTTTCATCATTAAATTCCATTTAATGTTTAAGTTGAATGGCAAGAAACCCACTCAATATTGATGATATTAATTTAATCCATCTTTTAGAACTTTTCATTCAACTTCTTGTTGAATATTATCCTTATCTTCCTAAATGTCTAATGTGGAGGATATTTCTATATATGCTTGTACTACAGGCTATTCTTAAATATCATCTACAATTTTGACCAATAAAAGTATAACAAATATTAACGCCTTTTTTGTTGTAGGGGAGGGGTGAAATTGTTATTGACTATTTGACCATTGAAATGGATGATATTTAAATAGAGAGTATACTACCTTGTGTAAAGTACGGGGAGCTTTCCTTTATTGCCAAGAGCCTCGGCCTGGTGGGGTACGGCCATACGACCAAAAGCTGTTCCGCTGAGATCAAACCACACTCCAGAGGAATCGCACCCTGGGCATTCATCTGTTATTATCACTGGCACTTTCTTTTACCTGCATTTTGCATACTGTTAAACTAAGCTACCAATTATGGAATTGAAAAAGAAAAAGCATGTATGAATGATGAGAGAGCATGAATGTACATTGTAGCATTCTCCACAACCTTTCCCCGTTTCCACAGAAGGGGGTTTCCTGCGCTCAATCGTGACCTATATGGCTCCTGACCCACAAGATTACCGCATCCACATGCACCTCCTACATAACAACACATTGCCTGTTATTAAAATACACTGTATATTTACCATTTTTAAGCTCTACTTCTTTAAAGTAAGAGATTTCTATGTTAGACTGAGTACCGGTGCTTCCATCTCCTTCTGGACAGCCATACCAGGTAGCCGTAGCATTTAGCCATTCGCCGCCCAAATTTAGTCTCGTATAAATTACTAACATGGTTAATCCTAACAACGAAAGCATTGTTGTAGTCATTTTTTAATAAGCGAATCTTAATAGCATTGAGCAGAGTACACTGTAGCAGATGTGAAGATGATGTCTCATATAAATTCGCCATCAACGGCTTATCTGTTTGATAATCAGTTTCTGTGTGTGGTTTCGCATTGTTTCTCGTTCTCGCGGTGAGCTAAGATTAGAGTGAGAGATTTATCCATACTATTGTTGGGTGACTAACTAAACTGGTCATGTTTAAATATGAGATGAGGAAAATCTCATGATTCTTTTATACCATTAATGCCGCTTGCAGTGGTGGACAATAACAAAAGAAAACTCTGTACGGAGTTTGGATTCGTTCATGTTTGGGCAGGGTCGAGATCCTAGGCATTGTTTTGTTTGTTTTTTTATAACAGAAAACTAGAATGTATTTCGATCCACACAAATATAATACGGATTATGGGTTGGTTTAAAACGGAAAAGAAACGGTATGATATGAGATAAGGTGTTTTGTTTTGTTGTTTTTGTTTTTTTTTATTGTTTTTTTTTTAAAAATCAAAAGGTTTAAGAGTTAAATTTTTTTTTAAATTATTGTGGGTATATTTTAAGTGTAAAATTGTTATTAAAGATAAAGAAGTGTTACTATAAGTGGCGAGTAGCAGGCCTTTGTAGTATTGTAATAGATGTATTTGTTTTATACATGAAAAAATTAATGATTTTGATTTTACTACATTTCATTTATATATATTGAATGTAGTATTTTTTAAGAAAGGAGTTTGCATAATGGAGTATGGTTTTTGATAGAACTTAGATCACTGATAGAATGCTAATTACAAATGGAGCAAACGAGAACAAATGACACAAAAGATGATTAATTATATAATCACATAATTGGTAATGAATTATGAACAAGTGTGGTGTACAAATAGTGTTGAGAGTTTGAGTTAATGGGAGTCAATCCCATAACTTAAGGAAATCTCAAGTAGATGTGGCAAGCTAAGTAGAGTGAAAGAGTTTGAAGGACTCTTCCTAACTGCCACACACTCAGCTGAGGTGTCTTATGCTATGTGGGGAATATACACATAATTACTTATTTAAATATAAGTAATAGTGTTAATATTCCTACACTAACACCCCTCATTAAGCACAACTTACGTGGGCACAATAAAGATGGTCCCGGCAAAAACTTTCCTCCAAAAGAGAGAAAAAAAGAAAGTGTATTGGACACGACTCAATGGAAGCGTACTTGACACAATACAACTAAAAGTGAGTCTTGCAATATTTGCAAGATCCATGTGTGGAATGTCGATTGCGTGCCATATAAATCCAATGTGAAATCCTGCTTTGAAGATTTTGTGGAAGCCTACTATGAAGCAAATCTTCAAATCTATAGAAGCAAATGAACTGTTATCAATCTTCTACTATGATGAACCTCTAGAAGTCCTAGAAGAAACAACTCTCAATGCCCATGTAGCATTAAGTGATAGTGATGTTGTAGTGGAAGTGTTTGTGACACATCTCAATACAATGCAGGAAATTTTTTGAAGAATGATGAAGTAGTAGTGGAAGTGCTCTTGACATAACTCCGTGGAAGTGCTCTTGACACAACACTATGAACCACTCCATAATTCAATATTTTTATCCCAATATTATTTGTGGAACTTTATAAATTAGTGCATTATTACAATATAAATAGGTTAGATGCATGGGAAATGTGAAAATATTCACTTTTGCAAAAAAATGGTGCTCAATTTCGAGCTACCAAGCAAAAATTATCAAAAAAACCAAGTTCTCGCAAAATAGACCTAGTTTAATAAACTAGCACTAATAGCAAAAAAAAATGCCCATGGTGAGAGGGAAACTGGCCTTCAAACGACTCGTTGGATTTGGAAAAGAATGAAGAATACAATGGTTTAATTTTGTGAGGGGGAATTGGCCTCCCAACCCAAGCCTCACCCTTCGTCTTCAAAAAGGGAAGATACAAGGGTTATTAAAAACCATAATTCCTACAAATCAATTGTGCCCCAATGTTTAAATTTCCTACCCTTATTTTAACACTAAAAAAATTGCCTATTTTGTTAACATTTTGAAAAGCATAATTTTAAATGCTTTTAAAAACAAAATTAGGGCAGATTTTTTTGAATGCATCAAGCCCAAATTTTAGGGCAGAAGGGTAGAATGGGGTGGTGAGGAATGGCAGCCAAAAAACACAGAAGGGGATTTGTTCTGTGGATGCCTTGAAATAGGTGAGATGGTACCTTACAAATAGTGACAAAAAAAATGGATTTGATTTTCCATTCTCATGCTTGAACGCGCCTCCTTGTGGAGTTTTCAAACTTCTTGCTGATGGCCGCATGGCTCTTCTGGGTTAGAGCCTCTATGTTTGCAAGAAGCACTCTTCCCAGTGCCAAATCACGCCCAGATCAGGCCTCTTCTGACCTGCAAATAGACCATAGAAGATCTGGACTAGTGGAAGGCAAATAGGTAGCTATTTGAATGCCCAAACTGACCTCTTCTCGCCTGAAAATCATCCTTGGATCAGAAAAAATGGGCAAGTGTGTTGGATGCATGACCCCAACCTAGAACAGTGACCTGCAGACAAGTAGACCATCCTTTCGTTATGAAGAGTTGTGATCACAAAATGAGTTGTGACCACATTGCATAAACCGCGACCTCCTTGAATAGCTTGCAGTGATCAAAGATTTTGTACCCCAGAACAAACAAAAGCTTCTCTTGGCATTGTGGAATGTTGAAATGCATAGGAATAATCTTCAACGATAGCCAAGAAATTGAACCCAAAAAAAAATGACTATTCAAAGTCTTGAAACCACGAACTAGAAACCCTAAAACCTCCAAGATCAATGTAAAGAATGTCTACATCTTTTCTCTGATGCCTCAGACTGCAATCAGGGATTAAGGCATATGATCTACACATAGATTGGGGCCAAGAAAGGATTGTGAGGGTTTCGATAGAGCAAGAGGGCCAATCGAACCAGAAGGAAATGCCCAGATTTGATGAAAACCTCATCCAAAAGAGGCCGAGAGGACAAAAAAACACCTAAAACACAAGATTAGAGGCCAAAAATGGATGCCCAAATCTTAATAATTTTAGCAAAGATGCATCGCTGATTTGCAATTTGCCCTTCACAGGCTAGAGAAAACACCCCCTTCACGGGCACAAAAAAGTTCACAGAGATGCCCCTGCAAAAAAATATTGCACTAGAAATGCCTTGAATACACGACGTCCAAATTGGCCTCCGCTCCAAATGAACCAGCAAACGAACTTCATCCCCGCTCTAATACCATGATAGAACTTAGGTCACTGATAGAATGCTAATCACAAATGGAGAAAACAAGAATAAATGACACAAAAGATGATTAATTACATAATCACATAATTGGTAATGAATTATGAACAAGTGTGGTATACAAATAGTGTTGAGAGTTTGAGTTAATGGGAGTGAATCCCATAACTTAAGGAGATCTCAAGTAGATGAGGCAAGCTAAGTGGAGTGAAAGAGTTTGAAGGACTCTTTCTAACTGCCACACACCCAACTAAGGTGTCTTATGCCAAGTGGGGAATATACACATAATTACTTATTTAAAAATAAGTAATAGTGTTAATATTTCTACACTAACAGTTTTGATGCAGGAGCACCCAGTGCATGTGTAATCAACATCACCCAAATACAATTTTTAATTGTTGTTTTAATTTTGGTTTGCTTGATTTTTGTTTTGGCATCCCACAATGTTGGGCACACATGGTGTGGTGAGTTGGGTAGGAAACTAGTTTTCGTCGGTTGTCAATTTCGGCGCATAATAGGCCAACTTCACAAAAACAATTGTTTCAGGAGATCAGAGAAGTTTGGATACAAACCCTCTTAGAGACATATCATTGGAACAATTTTGGAATTATTGGTGAAGCTTTCATGGGCAGATCTTTCATGGTTTTAGAGAAGTAATTGTTTTGGGATCAATGTTGGTGATTTGGTGAAACAATAAAATTTTGAATATTGTGAAGTTTGGGTGCAAAACAACTTTGCAGAAGTCATCTTAATAGTCATCCACATGTATTTGCAATTTTTTGTTAGATTCTGAGTTCGTGGCAAAGAGTTACAATGAAAATTGGTTTTCAGCTCCCAGCACATTGGGGTGAAGTCGCACGAACTCTTTATGAGGTTTCTAAGTGCAATAGCTCTTGACAAATGAATTTATTTAACAATATAACATCAATGGAGTGGATTCTCTACTAGAAGATAAAGAGAATATGTTTAATTTTCTCACTGATGAGTGGAAGGAACTCCTTAACTAGTTATTTTTGTTGTTTTTGTTTTAAGACTCGTCCTCTGGTTTTCTTATTATGCTATTGAACTTTTGTTATCTGGATGTTTGAGGCCTTGAGCCTATTTCTCTACCATTTGGTTTTTGTTATTGGGATTTGCACCCATGTTTGTAGCCTTATAATAGCAAGAACATCGGTGTTGCAATACAAACAATTAATACTTTTTTTACTCCAGTTGCCAAGAAGTAGATAAGAAGAGTTATCACTCATTAGAGAGGATATGAAGCCATTTAATGAGTTTTATTTTGAAGATTGCACACAAGGGTGAATTTGTCACCATATGAGGAAGAATGCCATGCTGAGACAACAAAAATATTCTAGCATCAAACTTGAGCACTTTACATGCTTTTTCCATAAACTAAAAAAATGCCTCTTAGAGGCCAAACCGTGGGAAGTAAAGACAAAAGACAAGCTTAATAATGCAGTGCAGCAGAGATATCTATATTGGAGTTTTATTATTTACATCTTATGTTGTTTTTTAGCATGGGAAGAAGGAGGAATTTCCAACACCTATGAAGGAGTCAAGCAAGAAATTCAAATGACTTGTTTAAGCACCTAAATTGAGGTTGCCTTTTGATAAATTTAAAAACAAAAAATTAAGGAATTATGTGCGGCTGCCTAGGAAGGGAGATGCCTCATCTCAAGGCTATAAAGATTGATAATTAAAGAAAAGCAAATGCCATGATTGAGAGGTAAGAATGATATATTCCAAAAGCAAATTTAATTAAAAAAAAGAATGTGAAGTGAACAGATTGGAGATCATGCATAGGAAAAAAATGAAATGCCACACATTACCAAAGGTACAATAGATAAATAAAAAGAGAGAGGTTGATTTGGTGGGGGTTCAGCTGCAACAGAATGAGGAATGAGGTGAATTGAAGATGATAGTAGATTGATATCACAGACAAGGTCAATGGCTAGAGAGAGGGATCAAAAGGTGCAATAGAAATGTGTGGGGCTGCATAGTAGAGGAAAGATTGTTGTATAAAGGCTGCATGGAGAAGAGGAATAGAATAGGTATGGTGAAATTGTCATCTATAATTTATTTGGAAGACCAGTGTGATGTCAGTGGATTCTAAATTCAACAAGTTTGTGTTACAAAACAAAGGCATATTGTTCAAAGAAGTTGCTTTAAGTCAGTTCATAACCTTATAGGCAAGTATAACATACTATCAGTCACATGCGATCTGTGTAGAGCTGCAGCCAAAAAGGAAGATAAAGGAATAACTTTGATATCTTTTAGAAGTGGGTAGAGTGCTATGAAGTGAAGTTAATGTTTGAGGTAATGAATAAATCCTGCAGTGCTGAGAGGAGATAGGATTTCTTGCAGAAAGAAATACAAGGATTATGTGTATATGAGAAGCCATTGTAGACCCATATGTAAATAGAGTTGCAAAGTTTATGCTCATGTTTTTGTTGAATAAAGAAGCTTAATAATAGGCACAAGTTAAATTGGATTTTGTTGCAATCTTGTTTAAGAGTCTAGAGTTGTGTGTTTTGTGAGAAAGAGAGAGTGTTCTTTGCATCATATGGTATCAAAGTAGGGGATCTTGAGAGTGGACAGAATCCACCAAGACCTGCAGGTAGAGTAGAGGAAGTGCGGTGAAGAAGAGCTTGTGTGAGGATTGTTGCAGGTAGAGAAAAGCCCTGAGCAGTCAAGAGTTGGGGAGCCACGAAAAGAAGTGTGATTGTAGATTGTAGAGCATGAGGTGAGAGTTATGAAAGATTGTAGTAGATGAGATGGGTATAGTCATAAGGAAGAAGCCAATGATTTGGGAAGCATGGAGGATGATCATGGATATAAACAAGTGATTGGATAAGATGGATAAATTTGACACACAATTGAGTGGATGAGAATGCATGAGAAAAGGGAATGAGAATGGAGAGAATAGTGAAGAGCCTACAGTAGAGGTAGTCGAAGAGAAGAAAAATGAAGATGCAGTGATGGTATGTGAAGAGGTTGCAGTGAAGGATGAGGAAGAAGATGATTTTCTATCATAGATTTTGGTAGTGGAGAATGAATGGTTGGAGAAGATCACAATGATTGATGGTGAGAAAACAAGCATTGCAGTGAAGAAAGTAGAAGTTAATGATACAGCCAATGTTGAATTTGCAGTAGTGAGTGAAGAGGTAACCCTTGTTGCATTTTTTTATGATGCTTTTGTACTTCTATTTGAGGTAGATAGGGTTGAAGAGTGTCAAGAAAAACTATGTAAATCTATGATTTCCATAGGTATTCGATGCAGATTTGTATACTACATGTTGTGATATGAGTGACATGAGAGTTTGGTGGAGAAGGCTAGTTACTAGTGGGATGGATCCCATGAAGGATAAGAGAGGAGAAATAATTTGGTGGAGGGGGATGGTACATGGTGGATGTGAATTCACGAGAGGAGAGAAGAGTGGTGAATGGAGTTGTGGAAGGAAGATGATAGTTGTTCCAGCATTGTGCTTGAAGAGGAGAAAAAATAATTGATCTTGTGAACTCATCTGAATAATGGAGTTCATTGTAGGTTGGTTGCAACCTAGAAGAGTAGTTTGACAACTCAACTCCACTTTTGTGAGTCTATGCCACAAACTTTGTACCAAGTGTGTCTGATGTAGGAGCACCTGGGCGCATGTGTAATCAACATCACCCAAAAATAGTTTTTGGTTTTTGTTTTAGTTTTCATTTTCTTGGGGTTTATTTTAGCATCTCACAACATTGGGGACACATGGTGGTTAGTTGGGTTGGAAACTAGTTTTCACCAGTTTTCAATTTCGGTGTATAATAGGTTGGCTTCACAAAAACAATTATTCCGGAAGATTAGAGAAATTTGGTTGCAAACCCTTTTAGAGGCGTATTACTGGATCTATTCTAGAATTACTAGGGAATATTTTGTGGGAAGATCTTTCATGGTTTTAGAGAAGTAATTTTTGGGTGTAGAATGACTTGGGGGAAGTTATTGTAATACCCATTCACATATATTTGCAAGTTTTTGTTAGATTCCAAGTTCCTGGCAAAGTGTTACAATGAAAATTCATTTTCAGCCCCCAACACATTGTGGCAAAGTCACGTAAACTCTTTATGGGGTTTCTGAGTGCAATAGCTCATTATAGATGAATTTATTTAATAGTATAACATCAGTCTTCCAGTACAAATACTTAACAATTTGTTTACTCCAGTAGTCAAGAAGCAGATAAGAAGAGTTGTCACTCATTAGAGAGGATATGAAGCCATTTAATGAGTTTTATTTTGAAGATTGCAAACAAGGGTGAATTTTGTACCATAGGAGGAAGAATGGCATGCTGAGACAACAAATTTTTTTCAGCACCAAACTTGAGCACTTTACAAGCTATTTCCAACAAGTAAAAAAAATGCCTCTTAGAGGCCAAACCATGGGAAGTAAAGACAAAAGACAAGCTTAATAATGCAGTGTAGCAAAGTATCTGATGCAATGATAGACCACCTGCATCTTAAAGCAAAGTAAAATAGTTTTATTCATGCTTTTACATCTAAAGTGGAGATACATCATGTATATATGCGGCAGAGTTGATAGTTACAACGCGTGTTACAGTTACAACGAACTGTGAAACTGAATGAACTGCATAACTGCGCCAACTGAACAATGTAGTAACGCCAACATTCCCCCCCTTATTACATTGTTCCTGCAATAGTACCAAGGTACCCCCCCTGAATGCTAAAAAACTCAACAAAGCTGATTACACAATATGAATACATATTTTGTAGAAGATCTTCTCCCAAATAACAAATCCTGAACCAAGCGAGGCTCCATCATGCTGTCTCGTCTACCCTCGGAAAGGCGTCACTTCGAGCTGTGTTCTTGAGCTCTTTAGTCCCAAGCTCTCAAATCACAGAGTCCTGAATTATTCGACAATGGCCCCTAAGAGATACGACAGATCTCTGCCATGTTGTCTAGTGACCGCGAAAGGGTATAATTCAAGATCATATACTCTTTGAAGCTCACTGGACAACAATCCATATTGAGCTCAACACCAAACCCCAAACCTGTCTCCAAAACAAAATCTTCACAAAACATACATTCTTCAAATCTGTCAGCTCTGTCAGTATCAACAAAGAAAAAAACAAACCAACCAAAACCAAAAATGCTTCTCATGCAAAGCATCATCTCAAAGCGAGAAGCTAACTTGAGATGATAAAAAATCCTCCATCCTCCGATGCCGCCTGCCTCCAATATGACCTTGCTTAAAGGGCATATCCACAGAAATTAATAGCACCATCTGGTGGATCCTCATCCTCAATATCTGGTGGATCCGTATCATCTTCAATGCAAGCAAGATTTCCTTCATTTTTGAGCTTTCCTTTAAGAACATCACTCGCTTGAGTTCTACAATCCCAAGCTATGTGACCATTTTTCTTACAATAAAAACATTTGATTCTCTCTGATCTCTTGTAATTATTTCTTGAAAATAACGCTTTCTCCTGAGGATCATCTTCTGAATCTTCTGTTGTTCTCTTCTCTTCTGATAGAAGAGCAGAAATCATACCTTCTAGAGTTTGTGAAGATATTTGACTGAGAGTAAAAACAACATTGTTGTATTTTGGAGGCAAGCTATTTAATAGGATGGCCCTAGCATCATCATCATCTACTGTAACCTTAACCTCTGCTAGCTGTCTAATGAGAGACTGCAAGTTACTTATATGATTTGACATTGTGATTCCATCCTCCATCTTAAATCAAAATAATTGAAGTTTTACAGAAAATTTTGCATAAACAGCTTTTGCTCCAAACAATTTATTCAGATTATCCCAAATTTCGGCTGATGATTTATCCAAATCAATATGGTGCAATTCAGTGTTAGAAAGAGCAAGACCAATTATAGCCTTGGCTTTATCATCTCTACTACTCCAAGCTAATAACTTATTTGCATCTGTAGGTGCTTTTTCTTTTCCACTTACTATTGCCCATAAATTTTTATTCATTAGTTGAATTTGAATTTTCATTCTCCAAGTATGAAAATTGGAACCGGAATACTTGTCTAATGGGATCTCCATTTTAGATAATACTCAAAAGATTGACTTCTTTCTCAGACTTAAATATATTTGCTTATAAAATTTGCATTTCATACACACTTCAATACATACCAATTTGAGATGATAATGGACATCTACTTTTCTTTGATTGCTGGGTTTTGCAGACTATATCTTCCTCTTTTAGGTGCCTTATGGAGAGTGCTACAAATGGCTTGGATAGAGAAACTTCAGACCAGACAACAACTGCTACAGTAGAGAGTACAAATGTCTTCAATCTACCTACAAAGGCCTTCAAAGTCGATGCTTCCTTCCAAGGCTGTTTCCTGCACACCTCAGCAGAACTTGATTGCCTTCTATCTTACTAAGGCAAGCTATTGAACAACACCTTCTAATAAATGGAGTAGACCATTTTAAATAGCTAGTATAACATTCAATTGAATCTGGTGATGGATGAATAATCTCCTCTATATACCCAACCATATATCTTCACATGAGAATAGTAATCAAGTGAGAATAGAAACTATGCATTCAACCCCCAGCCTGCAAAACAATACCGCAACTTACAGAAACAATACCTCAACTTCCTTCATGATCTTCACATATTCTGATCCATTCAACAGACCCATCAAATTGCTCTTGTGAGAGATCTGATGTTTGAGAGACGTGCCTTGGGAAATGTTTGTAGATTCAGGTCTAACAACGGCTTTTCCTCCCTGCCAACGGCTTTGCTCTCCTCCCTGCACCGTGGATGCTTTCTCCTTGCAACTCAACAGAGCTCCATCTAGTTTCTTTGGGTGTCTTCTTCCACGCATGAGGAGTATTGCTTCACATCATGCTTGCTGCACTCCTATCCTCTATGGCTGCTCTGATACCACTGATGCAATGATAAACCACCTGCATCTTAAAGCAAAGTAAAATAGTTTTATTCATGCTTTTACATCTAAAGTGGAGATACATCATGTATATATGCGGCAGAGTTGATAGTTACAACGTGTGTTATAGTTACAACGAACTGTGAAACTGAATGAACTGCATAACCGCGCCAACTGAACAATGTAGTAACACCAATAGTATCTATATTGGAGCTTTATTATTTACATCTTATGTGCTTTGTTAGCATGGGAAGAAGGGGGAATTTCCAACACCTATGAAGGAGTCGAGTAGGAAATTCAAATGACTTGTTTGAGCACCTAAATTGAGGCTACCTTTTGATAAATCTGAAAATAGAAAGTTAAGGAATTATGTGAGGTCGCCTAGGAAGGGAGATGCCTCATCTTGAGCCTATAGAGATTGATAATTAAAGACAAAGAAATACCACAATTGAGAGGTAAGAATGATATATTCCAAAAGAAAATTTAATAAAAAAATGTGAAGTGACCAGATTGGAGATCCCAACACAAAAAAATGAAATTCCACATATGACCAAAGGTACAACAGATAAATAAAAAGAGAGAGGTTGATTTGGTGGGGGTTCGACTGCAACAGAATGAGGAAGGAGGTGAATAAAATATGATAGTAGATTGATATCATAGAGGAGGTCGACGTTCTGAGAGAGGGATCAAAAGGCGCAACAGAGACATGTGGGGCTGCATAGCAGAGGAAAAATTGTTGTATAAAGGTTGTGTGGGGAAGAGGAATAGAAGAGGTATGGTGAAATTGTCATCAATAATTTATTTGGAAGACCAGTGTGGTGTCGGTAGATTATGAATTCAACAAGTTTGTGTTACAAAACAAAGGTAGATTGTTCAAATAAAGTTACTTTAAGTCAATTCATAACCTTATAGGCAAGTATAGCATATTATTAGTCTTAGGGGATCTATGTAGAGTCATGGCCAATAAGGAAGATAAATGAATAACTTTGTTGTCTTTCAAAAGCATGTAGACTACTATGAAGTGAATTTAATGTCGCAAGTAATGAATAAATCCTATAGTACTGAGAGGAGATAGAATTTCCTAGAGGAAGAAATAGAAGGATTATGTGTATGTGAGAATCCATTGTAGACCCATATGTAAATAGAGTTCTCCTATTTTTGTTGAATAAAGAAGCTTAATAATAGGTGAGTTAAATTGGATTTTGTTGCAATCTTGTTTGAGAGTCTTGATTTGTGTATTTTGTGAGCAAGAGAGAGTGTTCTCTGCGTCAAGTTTATGTAGTGATATGTATTTATAAAATATAAAAATTAAAAACTACATATTTATTTTTTTAAGAAAGAGTTGAACATTCTATGTTTATAATCATTTTAATTTATAAATGACTTATAAAAAGTTTAATTATAATGATAACAAAAGATTTGTAATAAACCTAATTAAATAATACATATATCTTAAATTCATCTTCCTAAAAAATGTTAAAATTATTAATGTTAAACCACCTATCAAACTTATCTCACAAATTCAATATAGATATATCTTTTAATTAAATATTTATCTTAATTGTAGGGAGGCATTATAGAGTGGAATAAGGGAAGGTCCTGAAAAGATCTAAAACTTGACTATGTACGTAAAACTAAAATAATTTTTGAAAAGTAAAAAAAACAATGACTCTTAAACAAGTGCCACATAGTGGCAAATACCTACCTTGTAGTGTTGTAATAATAGTATGTGTTTTGTAATTGATTTTTTTACTTAGATTAAATATTTGTTTAATATTGACATGGAACTGATTTATTGCTAAAGACTCTTCATGATTTGATTAGCTAATTTTGGGTTTGATTTTATATTTGTTTGGTTAGCATAGACTAAATTGGAGTTTGCATTGGAGAATGTGAGAAAATATGAATTTTAGTCAATTCTTGAGTCTTTTTTTTCATTTATTATAGAATTTTTCTATCCATAATTAGTTTACATTGAAAGATTTGACAAATTGCATTCCAATTAGGTAAATTAATTAGCCAAATATAGGAAACATTTGACAAATTGTGTTCCACTTAGCTAAATTAACTAGTTGAATACAAGATCTTGGAAAGACTAATGACAATGACAATGCATTGTAGAATGTAGCATTTGTTGTACTAAGAAGGGATTTAAAAAATGAAACATGATAGTTGATTGTATGAGCAATTTGTAGTATGTATAAAAGTTAAATAATATGAATAATTATTTGCAATAAGTATTAAAGAAAAAATTAATTGAAATTCTATTAAAATAAAAAATTTACTATTTTAATTTTTATAGTATTTTATTTTATGATAAATGGTAAAGGAACATTAAACTTTAATTGTAGACAAACTAAGCCATTTTTGAAATATCTATCATAATACAATTCCTTTCACTTAATATGAGATAAAAGTAAGATAATAAATATCTATCATAATGCAATTTCTTGTAGTTAATATGAGATGAAAGTAGGACAAATGCCATTTGTCGAAATTAATTGGAATGTAACATGATTGCAAACATAGGCATAAAACTTACATGAAGGTAATTTTCTATTATTTAATCTTATTCTCCGCTTACTTCGTTTTGTTATGATTATTCATTAAATTTATTACTAATATATATATATATATATATATATATATATATATATATATATATATATATATATATATATATATATATATATATATATATATATATATATATATATATATATATATATATATAAGGCTAAATATTATATTAATCAATATTGCAAAATCACTATAATATATTAATATTTAATATTTATACACAAATATATATCAATATTTCATTTCACTATCTTTAATAATTTTACTTATAAAAATAGTATTAATTATATTATTTTATAGATATTTAAAATATCAATATCATAAAATAGAATGAAATAAAATTAAATAATCATATTAATATGAATATTATACAATATAATATATTAATATTTAGATGACTAAAATATATTAATATTTAATATTTATACACAAATATATATATAAATATTTCATTTTATTATAATATAGCATAAATATAAATACATTAGAATGATAATTTTATTTATTTGTATAATCAGTAATTTAATATATATTTTATTGTTAATTATGCCAAAAAAGAGTTGAAAGATAAGATTTACAGATGGCAGTTTCAAAGGGTAGTATGTATTTATATATCTTTATATATATAGCTACAATTGTGGTAGTGAGGTGTGGCTTTCAACAGAAAAAAGAAAGTTGGTACATTTCCTACTATTGGGACAACTATAGGGATAAAAATAAATAAGAAATTAAAAAGCATTTCATTTGAATCCAAATGATTCTTTCAATTAACTTTCTTTTTTGTTTTTCATTCTAGGTAGAATGGATGCAATTCAGGAAGAAGAATGCAATAAATCCCAAGTGGCTTTAGCATAGAGATTGACTTAGTTTATACAATAATTATAGTTTCTTGCTTTTGTTGATTAGAATTGAGGCCTTTACATAGGTCAAGAGTTGTTTTTAGGTACTTATTTGATGAAAGGTTGAATCTACAAGCTTCAAAAATTAGTGGTGATAGTTTTCTTTTTCTATCAATCTTTGTTATAAGTTGAAAAATTGTAGACAAAGTGTGTATGGGCACACACCCCTGAATGTGAACAAGAATGGTTTAAAATAAAAATCTACAAGTGCTTATAGAAGTGTGTGCCATTGATAAGTGGAAGCTGTAATGCCCCGCCATGAACACCTTAGAGAATTTTACATTCATGCTATATGAAACAGGAAATTTTTTTAAAAAAGTGAATAAGATAACAAAGTAACATCAACATATCTAATTACACCATTAAACTTACGACATATTCTCTAAGGATTCAAGGTTGCATTACTTACAAATCAACTAACATAATTTAACATACATCAGTAACTCAATCTAACTCTAATGCACAATTGAATAACATATTCATATTCATTGCATGTCGTCAAATAATATAATCTTCATGATCAAATACACAAATGTAATGTTTTCCTTACACATAAGTACATCATTGCTTTATTACATTGCCATCTTCTGACTACATCAAAATTACATACCATATGAATGATCTGATATACACATACATCTTCATCAACTGGTACAAGTACAATTGTCTAAAAACTGAGATAAATCTTTTCTGCACATGAACTTTGACAAGGAATAACTAATGGATAAAAAAGCTCTTCCACCCAACCATGTGGAACCCTAAGGCCCACCACCGAGCTAGGAGTTAACACGAGGTCCCAAACAATAACAGTCAGGTAGACAAAGACTAATATGAACAAAGGATAACCAAACTCCAATACAACACATGGCAAATGACATAAACAACACAACACAACTTCCAGAGGCAACACATAACATTTGTGGAGAGACCATACAAGGAATGCTAGGTTATAGTAGGGAGAGTGTCATCGCACGGTCCTAGCATGGGTTACCCTAGCAGTCTCTCACTAGACTCCAGCCCCCATCTATGGTTACCCTGGCAGTCTCTCACTAGACTCTGGCCCCATAGGGTGACACATGCAGAATTGACCTTCCTTTCGTGAGGACAAGGAAGTCAATCTTGCCGACCAGGCCTTCTCTACCCATCCTTAGTCTAAACAAGCACTACAGGCCTTGGAGAGGAATCCATTTATCTTGTTTAATGTGAAATCTACCCTTAACCCCCTAGTTCATTTTAGGTTATCACTTGATTAATCTACTTTCAATGGGTTACCCTGGCGACCACTTTGGGTGTCGGCCCCACATTGAAAGCCACTCTCCTTCCTAACACCTAGTAAACCTTAACCATCATACAAGGCATAATAACAATACACATACATGTTCACTACAAGGCATAGACCCTCTTGCATTACAAACAGAATCATAACACCAATTGTTATCCATCGCTTATAGCATTACAACACTTTACTCTTTTATAGATTCCAAGTCTCTCCATATGACAATTTTGACAAAACGGATACAAGATAGTCACAAGTGGTTAAATATCTCATCTATGGAATATTACTTCACAAAACACATTAACAACTTAACCAATACTTCATTATACTTCATACTAAATTTGAACCACATAATCATTATAACATCACAATACAAAAACATCTATCCACATGTTGCATGTACTCAACTACGACAAACTAAGCCTCTGGAATTCGAGTTTGACCACTCACAATTCGACTCTTTACGACAACTCATTCAGTTCAATTCAAATTCTAGAGTTAAACACTAAAATTCCTTCTTGGTTCATCATAAATAACTTTGTAATAAAATCAACAGTGGATTACATTAGCTCTTGTAATCAAACTAATTGATTTTAAATTAAATACAACAATTATACTAATACATTACAATTAAATTATCTAAATACTCTTCATATTGTTTCTAAAAATAAATCACATGATAAATAACTACAACAATTCATTCTTAAAAGAATCGCTCAATTGAATTATTATATTTAATTCATACTTACCCTTACGATACTCTTATTGTCCTATCAATACAATCCATTCTAAGAGAATCTTTCGACTGAACTACATTATTTAGTTTGTGCTACCCTCATTCAAGATATATGTTTACAACTGTTTGCCCTATCATGTTTAGTAGCCGTTACAATACATATCTTCCGACCACCTCGAATGAATTTCCTCCGACTTGAGAATAATCTAACGCTTTAACCAATAATGCTTCAACGAAAAACAAATTACGATAACAAATTGTCTTACCGACCAAATTACCATTTCCAATGATAAAAGGAATATGCTAACGATATTCGTGATAAGAACATCTTGGGAATATGATTTTATCAATGGTGATTTTGTTCTAACGGGATGGTCGTTCGTCACTTGGTAGTTGCATTTGTTTCCAAGGCATTCCCGTTTTCACGTAGATGCTCCAAATACAACTATTTTGAAAGTAGACCTATCAAATTGCAAGAAAGATCGTGAACAATTTGGCATATATCGTAGAGGTGGTGTAACATTGTTATTGACTATTTTACCATTGACGTGGATGATATTTATTCAGTTCAATGACTTATGGCAGCGCCTTGCAAATCGGTATCAACTTCGACGGGTTTCTCTCTCTATCCAAAGGTAATGATCACGAAAAACAAAAGCAAAAGGGTTTGATGACTAAGTTTTTTGTGGTTTCCAAGGACGTTCTTTGAGAACCCAGCGTATTGTTAATGCTGCCAATTGTTGTGCAGATCTCCAAACAAGAAGGTGTGACTGCATATTTAAATGATGGTGGGAGTTTATTTCTTATAGTAATTAACAGATTACAAATACTTTTTGCATATTACACAGCTATTGTTCGTAGTGTAAGCAAGGTCGATCCTCCTTGGGCTACGCTGGGCTTCCAACCAAGCATTCAGACCCATGCACAGCGGTCATTTTAACTGCACATCTGTTGTTTCAATTGGCACAGCTGTTATTTTAACTGGCCTCAATAAGACTTTGGTATTCTGATGACAGAGCACATGAGGATGAGCTGGAATGATTGAAATCCTGGAGACGACCTTCATCTTGTTACTTCCATAGGAGCCAGTGTCAGCTACCAGCTCTTTCCAGGTGGGCAGCGCTTAATCTTATCATTGACATATAGGTTGTATGGATAGTTTTAAAAAAAACCATTGCACTAAAATGTAGGTGCACGCTGTAAGATGAAATAATTCAAGTGGAGCGCATATCTGACCTCCTTGGCTGCACTGGTGATGTGGACAAAATCGTTGATTTAAAAGAAGATGCATTCAATCTAGTCTAATAATGAAATGATTGTAGGTTATAAGAAATGGAAATACATAATGGATTTTCAAGCATGGGATCGTCAGGTAAAATGTTCACAATATTGAAATCCTAAGTTTAACAATTGCAAGTGCACTTCAGTTATCTCTGATACATGAGCCTACACACCTGAAGATTATACTAAACTAAGGGTAGAGACTTGTTATAATAAGGTTTGATAATGATGAGGTAATCTTATCATTTGCCTAAGGTTATCATGCAGAATCTTATGACAGCAGGCCAACAGACAAGCCTATAAACAGACGTTGAATTGCAATAAAAAGATGCGCTCTGCATGAAGAACTATTCCAGAAGTGTGCCCAGCTGAAAACTATGATCTATGGAATAGTTGGAATGATTGCAGGCTATAACAAAAGTAGGTGCAATGATTAAAACCTCCAAATCTTACGTTTTTAACTAACCAAACTGTGTTGTTGTTTCAACCGCTCCATAAGGATATTTTTTCAGACCAATATAAGAAGCAAAGTCTGACCTAGTCTACTTCTATTCTAAATGCTAGATGCCAGGTTTGACGACAGTCCAAAACATCCTTAATAACTTTCAAAGATGCCAGAAAATTCAGATCAAAGCATTGCTGCTGCTTTTTCCAAATCGATAGCTCATACTGTTATGAGTTGCAGTGCCAAATGAATGTTTGACAAACAATTTAATGTCTGAGAGAGAATAAGGAAATTGACAGAAGAAAATACATGGTTAAATCTGTGCAAGGAATTTACAAGGGTGATTTGAGGGATCTGAGAAGATGTCTAACTGTATGTTCAAAACCTACCATCTATACGCTGGTCCAAGATTGCATACCAAAGAATTGGCAGAAATACACCGTCAATGCCATGTAAAAGAGTTCAATGAGACTCCAAAGGCGTTCCACTCATCATGACAATGTTATGGCATATTAAGTCAATTACACAAAAGTTGTTAAGAGATTGCAGTGTAGAGAAGGAAAGAAACTGTTGTATGATGTAGAAATTTAATGTCTGAGAGAGAAGGAGATATGCAGGGAATACATCATGGTATCTATGAAATGGAGATGACATAATGCAATCTGTGGTGGTCTCATTTGAATGAAAACACTTCTTAGTTTAAGGGTTTGGAGGAAGGTGAAGAAATGTAAATAACATTCTATCTATTACAGATCCTATGATTCACATATAAAAAAAATCCGTCCATTGAGAATGAATGATTGCAGTAGTGACAGCATGATCCAGCAGAAAGCATTTCAACTAAAAGAAATCTATTTTGAAATAAAAGAAGCAATCATCACGAACATGTACAGATTCAGAAAGAGAATCAGAAGAAGAATCAAGCATTCTAAAGAACCTGACTATGATGTTAAATCAAGAAGTCTGTTTCAACTGCTGCAGTCCAAGCTTTTTCCTGGTCTTCTTCTCTGCTCTCCTCCTCCAATCCTCTTCCCTTTGCCATCCCCCCTTCTCTCTACAAATTCCTTTTTCATAAAACAAACCCTTCCACCTTGTAAGGATACGACATGCAATCCTATGCCTCTCCCTCATTAAAATATTAATTTTTTATTATTTTAATGGTCTAATAGTTAATTATTATAAAAATTTATGATTTTTACTAATATTTATGCCTCATTCGAAACAAATTTATTCTTTTTTATGACCAACCAACTATTTTTTATTAATAAAGTTGTAACATTGCATCAATCTATAATTTTTACAACTCTATTTTAATTTATTTTATTCATTAAATCATAAATTACGAATTACAACATGACTTACAATTAATTTATTTATTTAAATATTCATTGTAAATAATATTATATTAAACAATAGAAAATTTCTTACAACTTTTATTTAACAATTTTACTTCCCATAAAACAATAATTTATTTACAACAAGTATACTCAATTATCAACATTTATATTTTTTCTGTATAATAATTCTTTCTAATGCACAACTTACCTTACACACTTAGACACCTTCGGACCTACTTAGACTTCAAGGTATAACATTACCTGTCTGCAAGTCATAATCAAACGACAGACAATGACCACAAAGGTAAACTGACTACCAGACAACAATAACAAGGGACCTCACGTTAACTCCAAACAACTATTCCATTGGCGAAGGCAAGCTTAGACCTGGTAAATCAGGTGGAGTTGGTGCCTAGTACCTACATCCTGCAACAACCACATGGTTAAACATCACAAGATATATATCCACATGCAGTCATATAGTGAATGGAAATCGCAGTGGGGTAGGGTACTCGAGTGCAAGTAATACGACACTGTTCCATTCACATTCATGTATAAACAAATCACTACATTGAACAAGATTTCTGGTTACTTATCAACAACATAAAACAATCTATTATCTCAAAATCAAATATAGCAATTGACATCAAAACATCTGTAACATCTAGTTAATTTATCAAAGTGTAAAGCATAAAATAACATAATCCAACATCAACAACTGTTATCATAACAATTAGGTCCATAATGAATTAACAAAATAACAAGGAATCCATTATCAAATGATCTAAGATTCTGTCATAATGTCTAATACTACTAAGCAAACATCAATCAGACAGACGACAAGTTGAGGGGCACTACAGAAACAAGTTTTTTAAATATCAAAATTTTGTTGTGTTGACAAGTATGTGCCATGTAAAGATGATATAGTACCCTCATTTTGGCTTTCTAATAGACTATTAGTTATTTCTTTATAGCTAGACATTATGACATATTACTAATGATGGATTTATTATTTTGATGTAGTTGATGACACTCATTTATGTTTATTATGATGACATTGTTGATGCTTTTGATTAGTACATTAGGATAATGTTGTAATCAGTTGCGAGTTAATTGATTATGTAGATTAGTTTTTCTATGTGATTCATGCGACTAACTGAGTATGTGATATCTGGTTGTTTAGTTAATGATGAAGATGTTTAATGTGGAAATTTGTGATGTGTTTTGTGAAGGGATAGTGTAGTATTACTAATGTTCAGTACCCTACTATGATGTGATTCACTATCACAGTGTGCCTACTGGATGATTATATATATGTTGTATTTGACACTTTTGTTAGCTGTAGGATTGCAGGTCCCAGGCATCAAATCCACTTGAATAGGCAGGTCTGAGCATGCCTTCATACCAATGGAAGTCGTGAAAGGGAGATAACATGAGGTCCTTAGTTTGTCATTATCCTTGATGAGGATGAGTGCTCAGTCTTCGATTTTGCCAGTTTGGTAAATTATTGGTATGTAGTCTCTAGGTTGTTTTGTTGGTCTATTGTTTCATCAAATAGATTATTGATATATCTTGTAAATAAATAATATTAAGTATTTATCTTTTTTGTTAAATAAATAATGTGAAATTTGAAGAATATTAAATAATTGATTTCAATATAATAGTTAAAAATAATAATAATAATAATAATAATAATAATAATAATAAAATTATAAGTATTTAATATTATATTAAAGGGATAAATATTCATTTTGTATAGTTTGATAAGATATTATTTTATATTATTCATAGATTTATATGAATTTGAGTGAGTTCTCATTTAAGTGGGTAATAAATTACTAGATTGGAGAATCTTCCTGTAAGTGGAGATATATTGCATTTTTTTTTGGGAGAAGGTGGATTTTCAATAACGGTGATGTGATAGAGTGGGACTTTATGAACATGACTATTTTTGTGTAAGGAGGAATATTTGAGGGGGATTTTGAAGAATTTGGAAAATAGAAAGATTTTGGGAAGAGTTTTTTTGTACAGAAGAAGAGAGGAATTCAATAGGAGGACTTTGAAGCTTGGGAATAACAAAATTCTGGGTATGTTTAGTAATAAAATAGATTTTTTTTTTAGATAATTTAAGTCTCTATATGAATCTCTCTTTTGTCTCTCCCTCTCCCATGTAGTTCTATCTGTCTGGAAATCATACTGATATGCTTGATAGCCTGTGATATTATGTCCTTCTGTCACCATTTGAATCTGTGTTACTATGGTGTCATTCAATCTGTTGATTTCTTCCTCCCAATCGGCCATATTGGAAACCTTAAGCTAATGCATTGAATCTAAGAAAAACTTTTTTTTTTTCATACTCCTTAGATGTGATTTGTCTCCTCTATGGAAGAATACATAACTTTTTGTGGCCCTAAATCCAATTGCAACCAGAGATCTTTTAATCGATATATTTTATTCTCATCTTATTATGTGAACTTCCTAGGAAGGTGACTCTTTGTCTTCTATTTGTACTTCCCTTCAGTTTCCCTCAATCTTGCATTTTGTTATGCTCTCCTAAGTTATTTGCTTGAGACTGTTTTGTAAGAGCAACCAATAGGGAACATTTAAATGACATGAGACAAATCATTCTGGCACTTGCTTCCCTTTTTGAAAACTATTTGGAGGTCATTTAAGGGTTTAGTTGATCTACCCTTTGATTAAGGTTAACTAAAAGCTACATCAACTATCTTTAGGTCTTGTATCTACATGCACATCCTTTTGAAGCCGTACCACTTGTGAAACTAGACAAAATCGATGTCTACTGGGAAGTATCTCAACTTTACCTTTAATAATTCTCATTCTTCTAAAGTCCTCTTTAAAGCACATTTTGAGTGTGCATTTTTTGTATTCTCAAAGAATTTTAAATCTTTAGCTAAGCAATTCTTCTTGGGCGAATTCATAATCGCTTATTGCATCGATTTAAAGTTAGTTTTGGGCGTATGAACTAATTTCCTCTGCAACGAAAGCTAGCATTTATCACTTTGTTACTAATATGAACTATACAGTCAACGCCCCATTTGGTGTAACGCCTACAAATCAGTACAGTAATTTCAATTAGTTTTTGTCTAAAAACATCTCATCTTTTGGTTCGATCCCTCTGCAAGGTGAGTTAGATGTAATTCGCATATTCATCAAATGATGAGTCAGTAACTATTACATCCCTATTTTTGACTTGCTATACTTTTACTTTTTACTTGGGCATAAGTAAATTTGTTGAGATGTTATAGACTTATGATAGGATATGACATGGAATTATATTGAATATCAATTATGAAATCATGGAAATGATTATGTTATGGTCAATCTAATAATTGTATTATGAGATTTGATTTACTAGTTGAATTTATTGAATAATGATGCACTGATCTCTTATTGTTTGATGACAAGTGAAAACAGGATTACAGGTTATCGACTCTTAGAGAAGAGAGAGAGAGTATCTTTCGAGAAGAGAGATATAGACCTTGGAATATGAGTGGTCTATTTGCCAAATGAGTCTAGTGTTAAATGATAATGTGAACCAATGAGTCGTATGAGGTAAGTCTTGTCTTGCTAGTTACTTTCGAATCTAATCGATAGGTAGTCGATATCTTGATTATCATCTAGTCAAGTCGATGATGAGTCGACATAGTCATTTGCAAAGTAAACAATGTCATAGCCATAAAACAGTTGCGTTATTCTTCTTGAGTCACTTGAGGTTTTATTGTCGCCTCTTAAATGTCAAGACGTTCCCATCAAGTTAGATGACGCTAATATTGTTGACATTTAACGTCAACAGATGAACCTATTTGTGGCGGACTTGTGGATCACATCTCGTAGTCGAAAGATGCGAGAAGTCATTTTGTGCGTCAAACGATTTAGAAAACTTGTGTTGCATTATGCCCAATCCATCGTGATTGCCGTCAAAATGTGTTAATCATGTGTTGTGAATTTATTCCCTCTTGTAAATCGGTGAAAGTTGAATGTGAAGTCGATTTATTCTATAACTATTTTGGTTGTCATTTGGAAGGATATTCCGAAATCATTTTACTCATAACTTGGCTAACGGGAGGTATTTTCGTCAGTTTGCTTGATGTCAGTTTTCTCGTCGAGTCAAGTGGTTTTCACCCAAACTCTGTCAGTTGGGACATCATCCTTTGCAAATACGTCTTTTTCTTTTCGAGTTTATGACTTGAGTTGTCTTGTATCGAACCCACACTTTCTTTCTTTAGTTAGTTTTGATTCTTTACCTCTTTTCGACCTTGGAGTCACCTTTTGCATTTATTAGATATCACCTTGTGAGAGTTTCACTCCGCTAGCGATGTTAGGTTGCTTTTGTCGAAGGTTAGAAGTCTCCTTGTGTATAGGCATGTGCCGGCCGTGAGTTCAATGCATATTCTCCATCATCGTTGAGGGTTTAAAGGCATCAGTGTTTCTGTTGTTTAGAATAAAAAAGACTGCAGATATAGACCAATCTCCTTCTTCACTGATCTCGGTAGGAGTGACATCATTGAGAATATAGTGGAACCGCGAGAGGAATGCCATTTACTCATTCATTGTGGGCGCGTGAGGACAGTGGTAGTCGGTGGTTAGAATTTGAAAAACTGTAGTTAGAGGAGAGTCTTTTTCTTCACTATGCTATGGGAGTTATGCCATGGAGAATAAAAGTGTAACTGTTGAAATAAATGTGGATGCTCCATCATCGTGGAGGGGGCTGTGGTTGTTAAGAAACCAAAGAAAACCGCAGTAGAGAGGGGGCCATTTAGAAATTGAAAACAAGAGTTAAATGGGAGATATACTCCATTGACGTGGGGGGGAGAGGATAGTTTTGGAGGCTGTCATTGTTTAGAGAGGAGAAAAAATGGCAGAGAGGCAGCATTTTCATTGGAACGTTTGGCGTCACTGTGCATGACTAGCAGAATAGAGAGGGTTTTGAAAACCTGAGGAGGCAAGTCTTGTCAGAGAAGGACATGGCTAGGTGTGCAGAGAGTCGAGAGTCTGCAAAGGTCACCGGGAGCTTGTAACTGCAGTCAATAACCCCATCAACAGGTTTTTCTATTCTCTTTCTTCGCAGTATAAGTTAGTTTTGTGCCTCATCTATGCAAAGATAATGTAATACATTTACAACAAAAAGAATATGATGGTAATGTCTTCTTACTGCGATTTCTATGTGAGGTTAATCAATAAAATTGTATCATTATTGTGTTTTGGTATTTGAAACGTCAGAAATAGTATCATTACTGTCTTTTAGTATTTGAGAACTCAAAAACTAGATCATTCCCTATCATGAACGACACCGTATGATGATAGAACACGGTTCTCAATGTACACACATCTATGAACGATCATTGCATGATGCAAAATGTAAACTACATTCCACCAACGGCTGGCAATGATGTATGTTTAAAGAGTTTCCTTTATGACTATCTTAACAACTCAAAATTGTCTTTGTGCACTTGAAACGATAGCTCCATAGTGAGAAACCACATTGCTCCACGTGCATGTTGTGTAGGAGTTTAAAACCTCAGATTTAAAGTATGTTTTGACTTTAGTTGTTTGATAGTCGGAGATGTAGTTGTAACTACCTGTGGTGTCAGGAGTTAAAAACTAGAGGAAGACAAGGATTTAAAACATCTCTCAGGTCAAATAGATAAGATTTTGAAAACAAGACATGGAACGTAGACAAATGTAACTAGCTAGTGTCTTATTCGTCTTATATCTTTAGTTAGAGGTCGACCATGTGTTTGATCATCTCTAATGTCGTAAGGAAGATTCCAAATCCTTTATTATCTTATTTTATGACTCTTATCTCATTGAACCATGTGAAACCAATTGACTTGGAAGGAGGAGTAGAGTTAAAGTATTAGTATTGGTCAAAAACTGTCATGATTTTGTAATGAAAAGATAAGGGTGGGAAACCCACATTTTGAGTATAAATTAAGTTGTATGCAATGGTTCTTGTGTCGCTATTACCTTGTAGACCATTATGTGTCTAAAGCTTTAAATTCGGGGCTTACGGGAAATTGTGTTATATACTTGAGTAGGTTATATAAACTTATTGGAACCGTATAGTCAAGATATAGACCACTTAGGAGTGGATATTTATAAATAATGTTTTGGATGGTTATGGGATTATTATTGCAATACAAATGCTATCAATATAAACAATGAAATAGAAAACCCATTGTACATCGTGTGAACGGACATGAATCCATAAACTCAGGAATAGAGTAAACCTTTGTGCCATGCGCTAATGCATGAGGAATTCAAACACCTTGAGGGTATCAAGGATGTTTTATAGAGCTTATAAGTGGGCGAACTCATTTCGTGAGTAGACATTAATATGACATGAACCCTAATCTTAGTAAATGCTCATATCTATCTTGATGGAAAGAGATTTGTTACTAGTCAACAAAGATTAACCTTAGGTAGGGAAAACTCCTTGTTGAGTTAAAAGTCGAATTGAATTACAAGCCATGAGCCTCAGATTTTGCAAACATGCAAGAGGTACCATTAAATGGTTAAGTTAAACATTAATTCATTATACCTTTTATCACAACTTCTGTAAGCTATTACTTGTTGACAAGGGGGTAGATCTCAAACGTTGTAAAGATGCAAAGAGAGAAACCTAAGAATGGATAGTCAATCCATAATGATTAATAGAGCAATGACAGTGTCTTGTGAATTCACCTAAGTCAGAAAGACTAGGTTTGCGTTAGGCAAAACTCATCAATTGAATCTAAATTTAACCTAGATATGGTAATTATTATATTAAGACATTGAGATCATTATTTAGATCGTGATTGAAGGGTGATGTGCCCTAACTATGTGTAATTACTCTTACTTACAAGAAGGGAATTAGATTCCTAGACTATATTGCTTAACCTAGGTACGGTTATCATCTTAGTCATAATTAATCTATCTATATCTATTATGAGACAATAATTCATGGACCTCGGGTATTACAATGATGCAATGAGAGTCCTCATAATGAAAGAAAAGTTAATTAGGTCTATGGATTATAGACAATGAAAGAAAACATGTTTTGGGTCGGGAAGACTAGATTGATGAAATCATCATGACTTCAAAAGTTAAATGTAGTTGACCAAGTCAAACTATAGGAATATGATAGTATCGAAGTCGAGTTGGGGTGGGTGAACATTACGACAACGTTCATTACGAACGTCAATTTATATTGAAAACTATGGCCATAGTAATGCATATGTCTCTGCATGCATTGTCGGTTCACTGTATCTGGATTGCACATACTATCAAGAATCATACTTAGCTAGAGGGTATCTAGGGTTGTATGATAGATAGAGTTGTGTAAGATACAACACTATGTACTCGGAAAGGCAAATTACCACTGGTTACCTTGGTCTATACTTCTCGTGAAGGGTAAGGCCACTTCCTGTTAGGAAGGAGTGCGGGAGACCGACGGTCTGTGGTTGGAGGTAAATCACTGGAAAGATACTCTCTCTCTCTTGCAGAAGACATGCTGAGGCTTGTGATAAAGATGTCAGATTTCCTGATGCAGTATATCTTTGAGACTTGTGTTGATTGAGATTAAGTAAAACATTATCTAATTCAGGTATTTATAATTGATTTAGTTTTGTAAACATTGTACTTGAGAAAGAAAATAAGGTTGATTGTATTTGTAATGAGATATCTTGTAATTGTAGTTACTCGACTATATGTTGAATAAAAGAAAAAATTTCTCTGTCTCATTTTTACCTTGTAAATTTACTTTATGGTGAAATTTTGGTTTTTACTATGTTTTTAGAACGTGGATGTTACATATGGTATCAGAGCTATCGGGTTTGACACTAGGGCTTATGAGTCCACTGTGCTAACCTATAGCCAACATTATGCGGTTAGCTAATGTTCAAATTTTCTTGTGCCAGAATGACGTGGAGAAGAACAAAGAAAATAGTTAGGAAGTCTGTTCCCCAGCATTTGCCTAGATTAGTGGTTAAGAAGAAACCTATTGAGGAGGTTGAACTTAAAGAGAATATTACTTACTCTGAAGGTGCATGGCTGGAGGATTCAGATACTTTTGCTGATGCGCTTAAGCGTATTCGGCTAGAAAGAAAACAACATTCTGAACTGGCCAAGAATCCTACTAATTCTACTGGTGTAGTAAAACCTAGTAAACTGTAGCTAGTTAGAACATGTCACTTGAATGTTGATGTGATGTTTTTGTTTTAGGAAAAAAGTGTTGGAGTACTTGTGTGTACATCCACCCTCTATGTTTGTTAAACTGGATGATTGTAAAACAACAATGACATATAGTTTTGTCGTATCAACTATATTAATAAGGATGTGATTACTCCTAAATACTTTATAATAAAGATGACAATGTTTTATACCAATCTTTGGATTATTATGAGATAAATATATTGGATATTTTGAGTTACTTAGATTCAGAAAAACTATGAAATAACTTGGTTTTCTAGTATGAGAAAAATGACAACATGTAGCAATTGAGAACCAAACCAGGGTGAAAGTCTAAAAGAGAATAAACCACTAGTTAATCTCTTGATCGAATTGGAGCAATCCTAACCATGTTTAAAACCAAGGAGATACCTAGTATTTTGGAAAAGAAAGTCATACCACCAAAGTTGATGGAACAGTGTTTGAATCAACTAGAAATCTTATTCCTCTAAGAACGTTGGGATGAGTTACCTAGAAAAGTACCTTATCTTATGACAACTATAAGATTAAGGGAATTAAAAGCCCCTTTACAAGAATTATTGGCTAAAAGGTTTGATTAGATCTAGTATGTTACCATGGGGTGCACTAGATATTGTTTTTGTCAAGGAGGACATAACTCTACAATTGTGTATTGAGTATCATATGCTCGTTAAAACCACGATAAGGAGCAAATATCTTTCACACGTATCAATGACCTCTTTGATTAGATGGGTTGAGTTGTTATGTTATCAAAGATTGATTTAAGATTGGTATATATCACTAGTCTAGATTGGAAGATGAGGGTACCCGTGAAACAACTTTTGGACAAGAATGGGCACTGTGAGTTAGCAGTGTTGTCCTTTGAACATACAAATGCCTTGTCGTATTCATGAATCTCATGAGCAGTGTGTCTAGAGATTGTTTAGACATATTTGTTCTAGTCTTCTAGAAGATGTACTTATTTATTTTAAGCATGAAGGAGAACATTAATCCTTATGTGCAAGTGATTCTATAATGATTAAGAGAAATTACAACAACACGAATGCTATGAATTCCTATTTCGAAGGACAGTTTGAGGGAAGATTGATGCCTCAGGAGATGGTTTAAGGGTGTACCTTTACATGTTGAGTAAATTTAGAAAGCTCTTGTGGTAAAATTTAAAAGATTCAAGGTATGAAAGGTTTTTCATTTTAAGTCTCATAGACTATTGAGTTTCAGAGAAAGAATGTGTGTTTCTAATTCTTCTAAAATAAGAAAACTAGTGTGGAAAGAAGTTCATATTCCACCATACCCAAGACATCTAGGGTTAACCAAGTACTAATAGATATAAAATCTCTTTAATTCTTGAAAGGAATAAAGAATGATGTTGCGAGATTGGTAGCATATTGTCTGGAGTGCCAGAGGAAAAAGTATAACATCAACACCTGAAGGATTGATGTACCCACATGACATGCCAGAATGGAAATGGCAAGTTGTTGGCATGGATATTGTATGAAGTCTTTCTATGTCTGGGAAAAGACATGATGCCATTTTGAGATGATAAACTCTCGAAGGTAGCACATTATATACTAGGGGATTGGACTGATGGAGCATCAGTGTTAGCACACATTTTGTGCAAGATGTGTTTAGGCTGCTTGGTTTTCTAAGAAGGTTATCTCAGATAGAAATATGCGTGTAATGTCAAGCTTTTGGCAAATTTGTTCTCTATGTTAAGGACTGAAATTTAAAAGAGTATAATTTATTATCCTGTGAACAGATGGTTAAACTAAGGAAGTTAACCAGGTTTTAGAAGATTGTTCCAAACATGTTGCATAGATTAGCAATACAAGTAGGGAGACTACTTATCATGTGAAATTATTGACAATACCTAACTTTTGCTATTATGATGGCTTGAATTGAAATGTTGGACAGAAAGATGCCGAACTCCTATAAGCTGGGTAAGCTAGAAGGTAGGATTAGCATTAGTCCAGAAATGTTATTAGAAATGAATGAAAAGATTTAACTGATCAGGAAAGATCAGAGGAAATGGATAATGAATAGAAAAGCAACGTTAATGAGTAAGCGTACACCAAGACAATTCTCGGTTAGAGAAGGAAAATTCTTTTAAGGGTTAAACCCCTGAATACGTTTCCTAAAGAATGGAAGGTATTCTAAACCAGTTCCTAAGAATGAAGGACCCTTCTAAACTTTAAGGTTAGAAATTTTATTGATATCTAGAATCAATCTATTACCAGTTATTGCCAGGAGGCATCATGCTTTTTGTGATTTATATATGAGGAATATATTCATGTAATATATGAATGTTATAATCTATGAATGATTTAAGAGTAGAAGAACCTAGGAAAGGTTATGATCAAGCTTCTGAAATACTTGAAGATCATAAGCAATGCTTGTGTAACATAGAGGTTATGAAATGTGAGGTCCAGTGGAACTAGTATGCATAGAATAGTTTTGCATGGGGAGAAATTACCATGAATTCTAGCAGAAATTTCCTCATTTACTTTATGCTGATAGTAGTTAAACAATGAATATGCTTATGAGTTGCATTTTGATGCTTTATATCATCGAGGATGATGAATCTTTAGGGGAAGGATATGTTACATCCCTATTTCTGACTTGCTATACTTTTACATTTTACTTGGGCATAAGTAAATTTGTTGAGATGTTATAGACTTATGACAGGATATGACATGGAATTATATTGAATATCAATTATGAAATCATGGAAATTATTATGTTATGGTCGATCTAATAATTGTATTATGAGATTTGATTTACTAGTTGAATTTATTGAATAATGATGCACTGATCTCTTATTGTTTGATGACAAGTGAAAACGGGATTACAGGTTATCGACTCTTAGAGAAGAGAGAGAGAGAGAGTATCTTTCGAGAAGAGAGATATAGACCTTGGAATATGAGTGGTCTATTTGCCAAACGAGTCTAGTGTTAAATGATAATGTGAACCAATGAGTCGTATGAGGTAAGTCTTGTCTTGCTAGTTACTTTCGAATCTAATCGACAGGTAGTCGATATCTTGATTATCATCTAGTCAAGTCGATGATGAGTCGACATAGTCGTAAAATGGTTGTGTTATTCTTCTTGAGTCACTTGAGGTTTTATTGTCGCCTCTTAAATGTCCAGACGTTCCCATCAAGTTAGATGACGCTAATATTGTCGACGTTTAACGTCAACAGATGAACCTATTTGTGGTGGATTTGTGGATCACGTCTCATAGTCGAAAGATGTGAGAAGTCATTTTGTGCGTCAAACGATTTAGAAAACTTGTGTTGCATTATGCCCAATCCGTCGTGATTGCCGTCAAAATGCGTTAATCATGTGTTGTGAATTTATTCCCTCTTGTAAATCGATGGAAGTCGAATGTGAAGTCAATTTATTCTATAACTGTTTTGGTCGTCATTTGGAAGGATATTCTGAAATCGTTTTAGTCATAACTTGGCTAACGGGAGGTATTTTCATCAGTTTGCTTCATGTCAATTTTCTTGTCAAGTCAAGTGGTTTTCGCCCAAGCTCTGTCGGTTGGTATGTCATCCTTTGCAAATACGTCTTTTTCTTTTCAAGTTTACGACTTGAGTTGTCTTGTATCGAACCCACACTTTCTTTCTTTAGTCAGTTTTGATTCTTTACCTCTTTTTGACCTTGGAGTCACCTTTTGCATTTATTTGATATCACTTTGTGAGAGTTTCACTCTGCTAGTGATGTTAGGTTGCTTTTGTTGAAGGTTAGAAGTCTCCTTGTGTATAGGCATGTGTCGGTCATGAGTTCAATGCATATTCTTCATCATCGTTGAGGGTGCAAAGGCATCGGTGTTGCTGTTGTTTAGAATAAAAAAGACCATAGATATAGACCAATCTCCTTCTTCACTGAGCTTGGTAGGAGTGATGTCGTTGAGAATATAGTGGAACCACGAGAGGAATGCCATTTACTCCTTCATCGTGGGCGCGTGAGGATAGTGGTAGTCGGTGGTTGGAATTTGAAAAACCGCAGTTAGAGGAGAGTCTTTTTATTCGCTGTGCTATGGGAGTTATGCGGTGGAGAATAAAAGTGTAACCATTGAAATAAATGTGGATGCTCCATCATCGTGGAGGGGGCTGTGGTTGTTAAGAAACCAAAGAAAACCGTAGTAGAGAGGGGGTAGTTTAGAAATTGAAAACAAGAGTTAAATGGGAGATATACTCCATCGACGTGGGGGGGAGAGGATAGTTTTGGAGGCTGTCATTGTTTAGAGAGGAGAAAAAATGGTAGAGAGGTAGCATTTTCATTGGAAGGTTTGGCGTCACTGTGCACGACTAGCAAAATAGAGAGGGTTTTGAAAACCTGAGGAGGCACGTCTTGTCAGAGAAGGACATGGCTAGGTGTGCAGAAAGTCGAGAGTCTGCAAAGGTCGTCGGGAGCTTGTAACTACAGTCAATAACACCGTCGATAGGTTTTTCTATTCTCTTTCTTTGCAGTCTAAGTTAGTTTTGTGCCTCATCTATGCAAAGATAATGTAATACGTTTACAACGAAAAGAATATGATGGCAATGTCTTCTTACTATGATTTCTGTGTGAGGTTAATCAATAAAATTGTATCATTGCTGTGTTTTGGTATTTGAAACCTTAGAAATAGCATCATTGCTATCTTTTAGTATTCGAGAACTCAGAAACTAGATCATTGCCTATCATGAACGACACCATATGATGATAGAACATAGTTCTCAATGTACACACATCTATGAATGATCATTGCACGATGCAAAATGTAAACTACATTCTACCAACGGCTGGCAATGACGTATGTTTAAAGAGTTTCCTTTATGACTATCTTAACAACTCAAAACTGTCTTTGTGCACTTGAAACGATAGCTCCATAGCGAGAAACCACATTGCTCCACGTGCATGTTGTGTAGGAGTTTAAAACCTTAGATTTAAAGTATGTTTTGACTTTAGTTGTTTGATAGCTAAAGATGTAGTTGTAACTGGCTGTGGTGTTGGGAGTTAAAAACCAGAGGAAGATGAGGATTTAAAACATCTCTCGGGTCAAATAGATAAGATTTCAAAAACAATACATGGAACGTAGACAAATGTAACTAGCTAGTGTCTTATTCATCTTATATCTTTAGTTAGAGGTTGACCATGTGTTTGGTCATGTCTAATGTCGTAAGGAAGATTCTAAATCCTTTATTATCTTATTTTACGACTCTTATCTCATTGAACCATGTGAAACCAATTGACTTGGAAGGAGGAGTAGAGTTAAAGTATTAGTATTGGTCGAAAACTGTCATGATTTTGTAATGAAAAGATAAAGGTGGGAAACCCGCATTTTGAGTCTAAATTAAGTTGTATGCGATGATTCTTGTGTCACTATTACCTTGTAGACCGTTATGAGTCTAAAACTTTAAATTTCGGGCTTACGGGAAATTGTGTTATATACTTGAGTATGTTATATAAACTTATGGGAACCGTATAGTCAAGATATAGACCACTTAGGAGTGGATATTTATAAATAATGTTTTGGACGGTTATGGGATTATTATTGCAATACAAATGCTATTGATATAAACAATGAAATAGAAAACCCATTGTACATCATGTGAACAGACATGAATCCATAAACTCGGGAATAGAGTAAACCTTTGTGCCATGCGCTAATGCATGAGAAATCCAAACACCTTGAGGGTATTGAGGATGTTTTATAGAGCTTATAAGTGGGCGAACTCATTTCGTGAGTAGACATTAATATGACATGAACCCTAATCTTAGTAAATGCTCATATCTATCTTGAAGGAAAGAGATTTGTTACTAGTCAACAAAGATTAACCTTAGGTAGGGAAAACTCCTTGTTGAGTTAAAAGTTGAATTGAACTACAAGCCGTGAGCCTCAGATTTTGCAAACATGCAAGAGGTACCATTAAATGGTTAAGTCAAACATTAATTCATTATATCTTTTATCACAACTACTCTAAGCTATTACTTGTTGACAAGGGGGTAAATCTCAAACGTTGCAAAGATGTAAAGAGAGAAACCTAAGAATGGATAGTCAATCCATAATGATTAATAGAGCAACGACAGTGTCTTGTGAATTCACCTAAGTCAGAAAGACTAGGTTTGTGTTAGGCAAAACTCATCAATTGAATCTAAATTTAACCTAGATATGGTAATTATTATATTAAGACATTGAGATCTTTATTTAGATCATGATTGAAGGGTCATGTGCCCTGACTATGTGTAATTACTCTTACATACAAGAAGGGAATTAGATTCCTAGACTATATTGCTTAACCTGGGTACGGTTATCATCTTAGTCATAATTAATCTATTTATATCTATTATGAGACAATAAGTCATGGACCTCGGGTATTGCAATGATGCAATGAGAGTCCTCATAATGAAAGAAAAGTTGATTAGGTCTATGGATTATAGACAATGAAAGAAAACATGTTTTTGGTCGGGAAGACTAGATTGATGAAATCCTCATGACTTCAAAAGTTAAACGTAGTTGACCAAGTCGAGTTGGGGTGGGTGAACATTATGACAACGTTCTTTGCAAACGTCAATTTATATTGAAAACTATGGCCATAGTAATGCATATGTCTCTGCATGCATTGTCAGTTCACTGTATCTGGATTGCACATCCTATCGGGAATCATACTTAGCTAGAGGGTATCTAGGGTTGTATGATATATAGAGTTGTGTAAGATACAACACTATGTACTCGGAAAGGCAAATTACCACTGGTCACCTTGGTCTATACTTCTTGTGAAGAGTAGGGCCACTTTCGGTTAGGAAGGAGTGCGGGAGACCGACGGTCTGTGGTTGAAGGTAAATCACTGGAAAGATTCTCTCTCTCGTAGAAGACATGCCGAGGCTTGCGATAAAGATGTGAGATTTCTGGATGTAGTATATCTTTGAGACTTGTGTTGATTGAGATTAAATAAAACATTATCTGATTCAAGTATTTATAATTCATTTAGTTTTGTAAACATTGTACTTGAGAAAGACAATAAGGTTGATTGTATTTGTAATGAGATATCTTGTAATTGTAGTTACTCGACTATATGTTGAATAAAAGAAAAATTTTCTCTATCTCATTTTTACCTTGTAAATTTACTTTATGGTGAAATTTTGGTTTACACTATGTTTTTAGAACATGGATGTTACAGTAACCTTTTAGTTGTCCATCATTTTCATACTGGAATCTTTGCTCCACTTGATTTAGACTCGATAGAGGCATTATGTCATTCCACCATAAATTCTCATATACCTACTAAACATATCTTGCTTATAGAATAAATTATCAATAGGTTTTCAATCTGTGCACACCACCATTTTCTGGGTCTGATAGAAGGGGCACCTTAGGTCAAACTTCGTGTGAGACTTGCAACTTTTCTAGCTCTATAGCAAAAGGAATTAAATGTTGTCTACATTTTTCCCTGACGTTTCTCCTTGTCATAAGATCATGCTGCAATTTAGTAGCCTCAGAAGAGGCACCGACCAGCTAAGGTTTTTCCATTAAAGTTGAACAAATATAAATGCTAAGATTTCAATCGATTCTAGTAATAATCTGAAGCGTATCATAAGTTCCTTACTACATTCACTAGCCTTTTTAGGTAAAGTCCTCAGTCCATTCAGTGAGCCATCATTCTCAATTTGCAAACAATTACATTATTTAAAATATATTCATTTTACCTAGAGAAATGAAATCAAATGATTCTATTTTATTAGTAGATACCTTGTATGTTGATCGGGCTCATTAGAGTCATTTTGGTATTAGACATCAAATCCATTATGTGATTCTCTAGCCTTACTATCCATCGTACGACCTTTGATCTCTGGTATCTCTTGAAACTTGTATAAATTGCACCCTTTGTGGCTGAAAACATTATAACTAATTTCCTTTAAATGTTATTAGGTTGGCCTCTGATATAAGAATAGCAAGTTTTCTCATATAGCAATTTGTATATTTTTAGAAAGTTTTAGTGATGGCTGATAATAGATCATTTCTAGATGGAACTATAATTACATCAATTAGTTTATGTTTAAGTGATTTTAGATATATAACATTAGGGTATAGTACATTCTAGATAATAGGATAAATAGTCTATAAATATGTGATACTTTCTTAATTTGACAAAGACTAGTAGATTTATTGTAAGTGATGGAGCAAAAGATATTAAGCTTTACAAAGAATTATAACTCACCCTTTTGTGTGAAATATTTTATAATTTGAAGTTTTCACTTATCTTGATCTTATATTAGTTTGTTAGGTTAGATTTTCTTTCTAGAATAGAATATATTATGGAATTTAACCATTACCTTATTTACTTTATAGTTAAGTTGTTAAATGTAAACACTAGAATAAATTTATCTGTGAGTTTTTGCATTAGAATATTTATTAAATCATACATAGCCAAATTTTACAATTATGACATTTTAAAAAAAAAAATTAGTAGTTACAGGGTGAGATATTATAAAGTTTTCTAAATTTAATAGTTTTAGCTTATTGTATTTTGTCATATTATAATGCCTACAAATGAGTATAGTAATTTCAATTAGTTTTTGTCTAAAAACATCTCATCTTCTGGTGTGATCCTTCTGTAAGGTGAATTAGATGTAATTCGCATATTCATCAAATGATGAGTCAGTAACGTTTAAGTTGTCCATGATCATTTTTGTGCCGGAATCCTTCCTCCAATTGATTTAGACTTGACAGAGGTGTTTTGTCATTCCACCATAAAATATCATATACCTGCTAAATGTATCTTGCTTATAGATGAAATTACCAATAGGTTTCAATATGTGCACACCACCGTTTTCTGGGTCTGATAGAAGGGGCCACATAGGTCAAACTTTGTGTGACACAAATTTTCCAGCTCTATAGCAGAAGGAATTAAACGCGGTCCACATTTTTCCATGACGTTTCTCCTTGTCATAAAATCATGCTGCAATTTAGTAGCCTTAAAAGAGGCACCAACCAGCTAAGCTTTTTCCATTAAAGTCGAACCAATATAAATGCTAAGATTTCAATCGATTTTAGTAATAATCTAAAGCATGTCATAAGTTCGTTACTGCATTCACTGGCCTTTTTAGGAAAAGTCCTCAGTTCATCAAGCAAGCCATCATTCTCAATCTGCAAACAATTAAATTATTTAAAATATATTCATTTTACCTAGAGAAATGAAATGAAACGATTCTATTTTATTACCAGATACCTTGTATGTCGATCGACCTCATTAAAGTCATTTTGGCATTAGACATCAAATCCATTATGTGATTCTCTAGCCTTACTATTCGTCATACGGCCTCTGATCTCTAGTATCTCTTGAAACCTGTATAAATTGCACCTTTTGTGGCAGAAAACATTATAACTAATTTCATTTAAATGTTATTAGATTAACCTCTGATATAGGAATAGCAAGTTTGCTCATATAGCAATTTGTATATTTTTATAAAGTTGTAGTATTGGTTGATAATAGATAGTTTCGAAATGGAACTATAATTACATCAATTAGTTTATGTTTAAGTGATTTTTGATATATAACATTAGGGTATAGTAAATTCTAGATAATAGGACAAATAGTGTATAAATACGTGATACTTTCTTGATTTGACAAAGACTAGTAGGTTTATTGTAAGTGATGGAACAAAAGATATTAATCTTTACAGAGAATTATAACTCACCCTTTTGTGTGAAATATTTTATAATTTGAAGTTTTCACTTATCATGATCTCATATTAGTTTGTTAGGTTAGATTTTCTTTCTAGAATAGAATATATTATGGAATTTAATCATTACCTTATTTACTTTATAGTTAAGTTGTTAAATCTAAACATTAGAATAAATTCATTTGTGAGTTTTTACAATAGAATATTTATTAAATCATACATAGCCAAATTTTACAATTATGAGATTTTAAAAAAAAAATAGTAGTTGCAGGGTGAGATATTATAAAGTTTTCTAAATTTAATAGTTTTAGCTTTTTTTTTTGTCATATTATAATTTAGATGTCAATTTAAAATAGTTGTGTAGGATACTTTATTGGATTATAATGTAGAATTAGTCGTAGTTAAAATTTTAAATCTAGACCAATCAAAATTTGTGTCTTATTTCAAACAATAGTTTATTTTTTTTATCATCTTTCCTAGTAGTCTTGGTTCAATTTAAAGATGGGTTGTTGGCATTTATTTTATAAGTCATTTATCTCTAGAGGCTTATTGGTTTGATCATAGGTGTTGTCTTGAGATTATGAAGTGTCTTTGATGCCTCCTATTTGGATGAGGTCTTGGAGTTGCTAATGAGGAAGATTGTTGATTTGGGCTTTGGTTTTTGAAATTGAATTTTGTGATGATATCAATATGCAAGAGGAAAGATACCTTGCATTGTCAATGTATGCATGTCAAATTGATGATTTTAGTTTAGTTGGTTAGGGCTACTAGATGAGAGTGGCTTTTATAAGGGGGCCGGTGCCCAAAGTGGTTCCCTGGATAACCCTTTGAAAGTTGTAATCAAGTGATAACCTAATAATTAACCTAGAAGGGGTTGGGTAGCTAACACATTAAATAAGATAGTTGGATACCTCACTTATGCATGTAGTGCTTGTTCAGGCTAAGGATGAGCTGAGAAGGCCTAGTTGGCATGATCGACTTCCTCGTCTTCACGAAAGGATAGTTGGTTCTACATGTGTCACCCTATGGGGCCGATGCTTAGGGAGAGGTTGCTAGGATAACCATAGATGGGGGCCAGCATCTAGTGAGAGACAGCCAGCCTGAGTAACCCATGACAGGGCCATGTGATGACACTTTGCCTACTACAATCTAGTTTCCCCTCTTGTGTTCCTTTTGTTGTTCATGTTGCCTCTGGGAGCATTGTTTGAGTCACTTGTTATATTTTTAAAGTTTGTATTGTTGGGATCCATGTTGGTTATTTACTTGATTGCATTCCCCAGCTTGACTGTTGTTTTTGTGGGGCCTCATTGTTATCTCCTAGCATGGGGAGTGGACCTCAAGGTTCCACATGGTCGAGTGGTTGTGCTTAATTCCATTGGTTTTCTAGTATCGTGGCTCATGTGTAAAGAAGATGTATCTCTTTTGATTCAAGTTCTGCACCTGTATTGAAGACAGACATTTGTCCTTTTGTATCTACATCTTTTGTATCAGAAGAAATCATTATGAAATCTTGATGTATCTAGAAAAGGAGAGCTTTTGTATCAATGTAATTATGTAACATGAACTACTATGTACTTGTAAACTTTATTGCAAAAGTGATGATGTATTTATCTCATAATGTAAACAAATTGATAGTTTGAGTAATTTGAATGAGCTATGTATGTTGTTTCATATTGTTTAATTCTAATAATGCAGTTATGTTATCCCTAGAGATATTAGTTTAACTTGTTGATAGCAGACTATGTTATGTTTTGTTATCATTACTTCTATTAAAAAAAAATTGCCTTTTAATTGCTTGGTTAAACTTAACTCTCGAGGGTTGCATGGCGGGGCATTATAGATGAAGACAAATAACAGTTTTAAATTCAAACGTGAGAACAACATACCAACACATTCCTTCCTAAATAGATTCAATCTCTTGGATTCACAAATACAGAGTAATAATTTCGAGTGGCTTTCAAAAAGAAAAAGGGTTCATATATATTAGGGTTTGAATTTTTTATACATTTATATATCTTTTTTCAGATTTTGTACAGATAGACATATAATTATGTATTTCCAACAATTATTTAAATGTGACTTATTTCATGCCATAGTTTTCATTCATCTTTGTTTATATGATCAATATACTCTATTTCTCTAATATGATGTATTCTATTTTATTTTCCTCTCCTTTAGCTACTACTCTCTTGTTCTTTACTAAACTCATTTTTAATCAATACAAAAAACTATTTAAATGTAGTAAGGTTCATGTACACAAGTCTAGATTTTTATGTAAATATTTTTGAAATGTTTGAAGAAAGTATATTCAATTGTAAGTATTCTTCTAACTCATATTTTATTAAGAATTAAAAATTATTTCGTAAACTAGTTAAATACAATATAAAGCACAACTTAATTTCATATTTTTTTAGTCTTAATATACAATGAAGTAAATTTACATTTCCTACTTAAATTTTCTATATAACTTCTTCTAAGGATAGCACCAAATAAAATAGACAAAAGAACAAGATTTCTAAAGTTACTAAAATGAATAAAACATCTAAATTTACTAAAGTTTCTAAAATGAATAAATTAGTAAGGTTTCTAAAATGAATTCATAGAATATTAAGGTTTCTAAAATTTGTTTACTTAATGCCTTACAAAAGTTTTTTTTTGTGTTTATTAAAATAATTCATATATATATATATATATATATATATATATATACATATATATATATATATATATATGTATATATATATATATATATATATATATATATATGTATATATATATATATATATGTATATATATATGTATATATATATATATGTATGTATATATATATATATATATATATATATATATATATATATATATATATATATATATTTCAAAGATATACCAAGTTTAAAGCACTTTATATTATATTAAAAAAAAAAATCATATAATTTTATAAATAAAAATATATTTATTAATTGTTTTTATAGGTAAGAGAAATTTTATTGATTAAATTTAAGAATTACATCAATGGCTAGCCATAACCAACTTGTTGCCATGTAACAGAAAGGAATAGTGCACGACTACATTTTAAGTTACAATCTGCCACCAGATTTGGTGTGAGTTTGCTTTTGGCATTTAATCCTATTTAGCTCTGTGATGAGAGATTTCTTTTTCTTATTTTGTACCACTTGTCAATCCTCGCCAACCTCTTTCACTTGCATTTTTATGGGATCCTTGATCACTGATGCAGCTAGTGTTGAGTTCCCACCACATAGAGTAGAGATTTTCCTGTCACTTTTTGGAGGAGCCATGGTAATTGGGTTCGAGTCCATGATTTGAGGACTGGATTTTGAAGCACTACCTAAATATTGAGGCTATCTATGAGCTGCAATTGCATCTGTGCCAAGATCCATAGCTTTGAATGATTGACTCTTTCCCACCTCATCCCTTTGGGATGAATTAGGCATGTTTTCATCTTTCACCTTTGATGGAGTTGTGACTATGTAATGATGAGGCTATTGTTATATGGAGCCTAATTAGACTTGGAGGTTAAATTTTCCCCACTTTTATCAACGCAGTTTCCCCCCAAATTATTTAGTGGGGGTTTAGGGAGAGTGCCCCCAAGATAGGGTCAAGGGGTAGCACCCCTTACGGGGTCCAGGGGTAGCGCCCCTGTGGGGGCTCGGGGGTAGTGCCTCTAAAACCTCTAGCGACTTATTATTTTATAAAGGCGTCAAGAGTTATTTTTCTATTGGCTGACATAAAAAAACCCTATTTTGTAACCGACATAAGTCTTGATAAAAATGGCTAAGGGTTCGTGTTTCCATGGATATTGTATTGTAGCATTTGCAGTGGTTTTGAGTTGCAAGGATTGCTGGTTGTAATAAGTTTGATTGCCGAATAATAATATTGGACTCTCTATTGGTGGATGTAGCCTAAGTTTGGGTGAAGCATGTTAAAAATTATCTCTCGCTGTTATTATTTTTGTGTATTTTGCATTCCTTTATTTAATCTTTATTTACATTTAATTGATATCTTTTGCATGCAATTCCTAAGAGAGGCTTGGCATCGACCCACCAGGACTACTGATTAGAATTTTTAATGCTCTTAGTGTAGGAAATGGCCATATGACCTATTTGAAAACACTTCCTATTGAGAGATAGACAGAGAATGAAGAACAATGTTTATTTGATGATTACTGGCTAATACATCATGTGAATAAATATAGTAGCTGATAGTTATAAATAGGTAAACAGGTATAACTGCAGATAGAAACTGACATAACTATGAGATGTAGTTACAATGTAAACAATGTAATAATTATGCTAACATTCCCCCCCTATTACATTGATTTTACAAATGTACCCCCTAAATAGTCCAAATTTGATCCTACCAAGAGATTTGGTGAAGATATCTACTATCTGAGAGTCTGTAGGGCAGTACTGGAGCTAGATGTGGTGGTTCAAAACTTGATCCCGAATGTAATGACATTCGACCTTAATATGCTTAGTGCGCTCATGGAAAACTAGATTCTTCACAAGTTTTAACACACCCTGATTGTCACAATAGAGAACTGGTGACTTTTCTTCAGGAATGTCCATATCTACCAGAATGCAACATAACCAAATCACTTCGCACACAGCTCCTCATGCAGCGTGATATTCAGCCTTAGTGGATGAAAGAGCAACAACAGTTTGCTTCTTACTAACCCATGAAATTGGCCCAGATCTAAGATGAAAAACATAGCCTGAGGTGGATTTCTTCTCATCTATAGATCTTGTATAATCTAAGTATGTATATCCCTATAAGAAGAACTGATTGTTCTTCTTATATTCCAGACCATAATCAATTGTGCCTTAGATATATCTCAACACATGCTTTACTACAACCCAATGACACTTCTTTGGCTCCTGCATGAATCAAGTGAGATAGCTTACAGCAAAACACAAGTCCGGTCTAGTGTAGGTCAAGTAGATAAGGCTCCCAACCAGCTGCCTGTAGAGAGTGACATCTACTTGAGGTGAATCCTGGAAATGGGATAGTTGCAAACCTTTCTCCATTGGAGTGGAAATTGGCTTACAGTTGACCATTCCATTTTTTCCAGGAGTGTCTTGGCATATTTCATTTGGGAGATGAATATGTGGTTCTTCTTCTGCCATATCTCCAAGCCAAGACAATAATAAAGTAGCCCCAAATTTGTCATGTCAAAGGAGTTCTTGAGATCATTCTTGACATCATCAACGAGACTGTCTGAGCTACCAGTGAGAATAAGATCATCCACATACAAAACCAGAATGACAATCTCTGTGCCTACCTTCTTAATATACAAATTAGGATCTAAGGGGCTACGGTTGAATCCATGCTACAATAGGTGACCATCAATCTTGATGTACCATGCCCTAGGAGCTTGCTTAAGGCCATAAAGAGATTTGATAAGACGACATTCCTTGTGTGGATGATGTGCATCAACAAACCCTTCTGGCTAGGTCATGTACACTTCTTCTTTGAGATCACCATTTAAGAAAGCACTCTTGACATCCATCTACTGAAGCTTCCATCCCTTCTGCACTGCCAATGCATAGACCATTCTGATAGTTTTGATCTTCGCAATGGGTGCAAAGGTCTCTTCATAATCAATGCCCTCCTATTGAGCATATCCCTTTGCTACAAGTTGTGCTTTGTACTTGTCGATAGATCCATCTGCCTTGTACTTTGTTTTGAAGATCCATTTGTAGCCAATGGGTTTCTTCCCTTCAGGCAAATTGACAAGTTCCCAAGTATGATTTTGCATCAGAGAATCATACTCTACATCCATAGCCTCCTTCCACTAAGGTTGGCTTAATGCCTCTCGAACTGTGTCAGGTTCAGTGTTGTCAACAACAGTACTCATGAGCGCAAGATTCACTTCATTTCTTGTCTGACTCTTGGTTCTAATTCCTGATGAAGTGTCTGGAAGAGTGTGTAGGTTAGAGTCCCTAATTGTACTTTGGACCCACTTTGGAGGTTGACTGTGCTGTTGCTAGTGTGTAATGTTTTCTAGAGGGCCCAAATCAACATACAACTCTCCTTGTAGTTCACTTTCTCTGTGAGAGTCTTCCACATGCCATCATCTGATTGTGAGAGAAAATTATGAGAATTAGGAGGTTGTTGCTCTTCTTTCTATGATAAGGAATCGAATGACAATTCATCACATACCACATCTCGACTCTCATGTATCTTCATTGTCTCAGGCTCTATGAGACGATAAGCTTTTGATGTAATACTGTATCCCAACAATATATACTAGAGTGTCTTAGGATCAGTCTTCTTTCTCCTATTGGCAGGGACATGCATGTATGCTGTGCAACCAAACACCCTTAGATGAGAAATTGAAGGCTTTTGTCCAGTCCATATCTCTTCCGGTGTCTTGTGTTGTAGGATCTTTGGTGGTGCCCTGTTGATGAGGTATACAGCTGTCCATACTGCTTCTGCCCAAAATCTTTCCTCTAATTTGGTTGTGGAGAGCATGCATTGAGCCATCTCCATGACAATCCAATTACGACGTTCTGCAACTCCATTCTGTTGGGGTGTATAGGGAGCAATTAGGTGCTGCTTGATGCCATGATGCTTCAGGTATGCCACGAACTCCTCAGAGGTGAATTCCCCCCCTCGATCTAACCGGAGGACAAGAAGAGACTGGTCGACTTCTTTGACAACTTGCTTGTGAAAGTCCTAAAAGTTGGCAAAGGTTTCATCTTTCTTCTTGAGAAAATACACCCAGGTCTTTCCGGGGAAGTCATCCACGAACAATTGGAAGTACATATGGCCTGAAAATGAAGCAAGCATGGGTCTGCATAGATTGATATGTACCAACTCAAGGCAATGTTTAGCATGGAAGCTACTAGCCTCGAACGAATCCCGGTGTTGTTTACTTGCAAGGCATCTAGGACATATAGGCAATGAATTTCAAATTGGAGGAAGACCTCTTACCATTTGTTTGGAGTTGAGCTGATGCAAGGCGCTAACTGAAAGGTGCCCATAGCAATAGTGCTAGAGTCACGTAGATTCTATTGTTGAAGCTGATAGAGCTACTGTAGGGGAGGAGACAACATCTAATGCAAACAGTCTATCCTTCATAAATGCTCTAGCAAGTATCATACCTTCTCTTGAGATTAGACAGGGCTTGAACCCATCCTTCACTTGGAACTCAAATTTTAGTTTGTGGTTCAAAAGCTAACTGACAGAAAGTAGATTTGATGTCAAACCAAGAACATACAACACCTTGGTGAGGGTACAATGGCTTGTCCCAAGAGGAATGATGACCTTGCCTATAACCTTTGAAACATACTCCTTATTGTCAGCAATTCAAACTCTATCTCTAGTAGGTTGTTCTGTCAGTGCATCGAACAGCTCATGATTGCCTGTCATATGCTTGCTAGCACCTGAGTCTATCAACCAAATATCCCTCATGGGCTGCGAGGTTTGGGAGATAAGGAATAGATTGTGATGAGTGCTACAGTTGGCTGTTTCTAGTTCATCTTCTTCTGATGCATCATCTTGTTGGGCCGCTACATTATCTTTGTGCCTTCTGTGATGATGATGGCGTTTGGATGGCTGAGTATCACTACAACCAGAAAAGCCTTCTTTACTTGAATTGCCTTATGTTAAGGCATTGTACCAATAGTTGATAGTGTCATGATTGTTCTTGTTGCATATATGACAATATCGGTTTGCCTTTGGAGGCTTCGACTATTGATGTTCTTGTTGTTTCTGTGGTTGCTTTCCATGAAACTTCTGACCTTTTGATTGTCTAGAGATCAGGGCCTTGTCTTCAAGTTCACCTTGGACAGATTGAATGGCTTCTTCCTGCTACAACAAATTCACCAATTCGTCAAATGACACATTTTGCTTGGTGATGTTCAGCATGGTGACAAAGACTGTGAACTAAGATGGCAGTGCTCTCAGTGTAATTGGGACAAGTAGTTTGTCCTCCACCTTTTCTCCAAGTGCAACAAGCTCAGCTCGCAGTTCAGATACCCGTCGTAAGAATTCCTCAACTTTCTCACCAGCTTGCATACTGAGTGTATGTAGCTTGGACTGTAGATGGAGGATTTTCATCTAGTTCTTCGCTTGGTAGATTGTGGAGAGAGAATCCCATGCCACCTTTGATGTTTCCGCATCCCGAATGTGAGGTTGAACTTCATCGGTGATGCTGAGTGTTTTCAACATCAATGCTTTGGCATCGGCCTTGTCAAACTTTTGCCTATCATCTGGGTCTTCCAGTCTGCTTATGTCACCAATGACAATTCCCCATAGCTCCTCAAAAATGAGAATTGTCCACATCTTTGTCTTCCATGCGGTATAATTTGGCCCTTTCAAAAGTTGAGCATCGGAAAGAAGCAATTTTGGGGTAGACATTTAAAAATAATAATCCAGGCAACAAATTTATTATTATTTTATTTGACAGTACATTCACTTTCAAGAGGAAATTGTGGCACGGAGATGAGCATGATAGGCCTGTGCTATGAGATGGGGATGCTTTGGTGTGCATTCTACCTCATCTTCGTCATCATCATCATAACCCTCGTCTAGTTTTGCTTTAATCTTCCTTGCTTGACATTGTATATCAAATAGAAAGTAATCTAGCAATCCTTGCCTAAATAATTCACTGAATTGGAGATTACCAGTGTTTTGCAGGGCATCTAGAAGGGCAAAGTAGAAGCCTGAGCTTTCTGAAATAGCACACCTCGAGGTGGCTCATTCGCATGATTACTGGCCACACTAATGGCATTAGGTGCGGTGGACATTCAATTTTCTCAGTTTATCTCTTCCACTACACTTCAACTCATACTCCAAGTGCTTGATTGAAGGAGAAAGAAACTTCAATCCAAACACCTCCTTCTGTATTGATCTGCAATGTAGTCTGCAAGTGGAAGTGGTTGATGGCTCTTTCACTCAATGAGTGCTCTCCTCAAAACTCTTCAAAGGAAACACATTCAAACTTAGACAGCTTCCTTGCTTCCTGTAAACTACTCTCTTTGCATTTTCAATTGACGCTGACGGGCCTGCAAACTGCTTCCAACACTGTCTTCCTCCTACTGTTTGGCTGGCAGCATCAGCAGCACTCCATCACTGGTTTTGAAGACTTCATTGCTTTTCCACTTAACAGAACTCCTGGTCGCTGGCTGTACTCCCTGGCTACACTCCCTACAGATCACATCATGCTGGCTGCACTCCCTAAAGATCACACTGCTCTGATACCATTTGAGAGATATGCAGAGAATGAAGAACAATGTTTATTTGATGATTACTGGTGAATACATCATGTGAATAAATATAGTAGCTGATAGTTATAAATAGGTAAATAGGTATAACTGCAGATAGAAACTAACGTAACTACGAAATGTAGTTACAATGTAAACAATGTAATAATTATGCTAACACCTATAACAGAAGGTTAAATGTTCATATTCAAGGAGTTGCGTCGAGATGTGGTCAACAAACTTGAAGGTGATATATGTAGGAAGGTCACTTGTGACATCCATATCAACAAGGATATGGGTAAAAGTTGTGTGAGTAAAATTGGATGCGTCTGAATCCACTACCAGGAAGTAGCCCAAAGAATACTCAATCGTATGGAAGCAATCAACAAACCAGAATTGTAACAGAAGATTTGGGAGGTAGATCCAAATAGGTTTAACAAAAAAAGAAGTCGTAGCAAGGTTAAAATCTAGAAATCATGGCTTGAGAAGGACTATTCTTTTGCCCCAATACCATTTTACTTGTAGAATGGCATTCCTATCTTGAATGCAATCAAAATCCACAATAAAAAATCCTTGAGCACAAGGGTATACTTCTATGTTACCTCTAAGAGAGGCCCCCCAAACCGATCAGATCCAAACATTTAAATCTGGGACTTTTGGCCAAAGGCTATTGAATTGACCAATCAATCCATTGGAAGCAAAATATTTTTCACCAACATCGACCTCCTTTTTGAGTTCCTCTAAGAAGACCAAAATAGGGGAGGAGGGAGCCCTTCTGATGCAAGATTTTGGGTTGTTCTTGGAAAAATTGAACTATCCCTCATTGGCCAAGCATCCCAAGCAGTCGATTTGAATTTCTTTTTTTATGAACTAGCAAGCATATCCCAGAAAGATAGGCTAAACCTAGGCTTTGAGTCTATAGAGCCCTGCCGAGCAATGACAGGTTGAAAAGAAATTGATTCACCTGTGGAATTTTTTGCATCATTCGAAGCCCTAACTGAACTAGGGCACACTAAAGATGGCTTTTAAATAGGAACCATGTCAAGGGCGGGAACCTTTTCATCCTCAAAGGATGATCCAGCCAATGCTGGAGCAACAACGGAGGTGGAAGCACCAAGAGCATTGCGAATATTAGTGAACATGAAATGATCTGAATGTTGCTTTCAAAAAAACTCCACACAAGGGGTGTTTTTTGCAAGCAGAGGGTGGCAAAGAGAGTGGAAATGAATCATCTTGGCCAGAGACACCTTAACCCCACAACCAGCCAAGGGATCGAAGCCATTGCCCTTGCAAACCTGTGCACCAAACGAAACATCAGAAGAGCAAAAATGCGCAGAGCAAGACATTGTAGAGATTTTTAATTAAAAAAAATATTTATTCATTTTAATACACTCACCAAAATCTATATTTTTTATGTAACATTAACTATAATTTCTTAAGCATGCTATAGTTTAAAGAATACTTAAATGTTTACTTGGTCTATAAAATTAACACAATTTACTTTCCTTGTAAATTAAGACAATTCTGTACATTTACTAAAATACACATGGAAATATGCTACCAAATGTCATTTTGTGTGAGAATACCCTCTATGTAAGTATTACAATTAAATGAATAACAAGGTTAATGGAAGAGAACCGCTTTAGTTTTAATTGAAATAAATCAATTTTAATTACAATTTGGGTTCAAATTAGAAATTAGGACTACACTTAGGGTAGGGTTCAAGTTCAAGTTAGGATTAGGGTTACAAATATGGCTAGGGTTAGGGTTGGGGATAGAATTTTTGTTAGGGTTATGTTTAGAACTAGAGTTAGAGTTATAATTAGGGTTGGGATTAGGGTTCAACTTAGAAATAGGGTTACCATTATTACAATTAGGTTTAGGATTATTAAGAGGTAAAAAGAGGAGAAGATGGAATGTGTGAGTAAACTAGATCAAACCCTCCATTCATTCTAATATTCAAGGACAAAGACTGAACCAAGCCACTTCAAGATGGAAGAGGGCTCAACTACTGATCTTTGCGCTTTTGTTTATCAAGGAAAGATAAGATTCAACTTGTTATGTCAAAAAATATCTCCCTAGGACTTTTTCCCTCCTATGTTTAGCTCCTAGGTCTTTTTAGTGTAATCATGCATGTTCATTTTAACTCCTGATGGAAATCCCTGAAAGCCCATATCAAAATAGACATAGGGGACTATGATGAGCTTAACCCTGCCTTAAAAATAGGGTTGAGGACTTGGGCACCCACACCCTAGTCCTGACCTATTTAGTGGGGTCCCAAATTTTAAATGTTGGTTATGTGACCGTTATAAGTGTTTGTTGGTGACATCTCAAGTTTGAATTACGAAATTAAAGAGGGAATGTGTTTATTTGCATATATAAGCATGTTTAGGGATTCATTTGTAAACTAGAAGATGATTATGAACTTTTGGACAACTTATGATTTGAGAGCATTCAAAGTATTCATTGTTGCATAGTAGACTTGTCTTTTTATTGTGTTTGTTATGCAAATTTGGCTTCATCTACTCATGTGCTAAGGGATTTTCATCTATATGTGAGGTACACCTCTAAGGTGACATTTATATGTGTTTTCAATCATTTATCAATTGATTTTTGCCTCTATCTCATAGGGATAGGCAATCTCTATCTGACAATGGTGTTTGGAAGACTTGAATTTCTTTACGGGGCTTGACTGAGGCAAGCTCCTAGACACCACAACATCCAACCCCTTTTTCTATGATTACAAGTTATAGGTGTAGAAGCAGAAGAAGTGGAGTTACAGGAAGGCATAACAAAGTGTCAGAATTACAGATTTGAAAAAAGAACAGGACTAGGACTTGGGCACCCACACCAATGTCCTCCAGATTTTGAAACATAGAAATCTCTGGAACAACAAAAACATGTTACAAACAAATTGCAGAGATCCTGATAGAAAATGACACCTTGGACTTGGGCGCTTGCTCATTAGTCCCTAACTTTCCCGCATCCAGAATCTCAAAGTTTGGTATGTATTTACTCTAAATATTATATCTCTGTCTGTGAGCATTTTTTGTGTTTTGTCCATTTATTTACGATTTTATGAAATTAGGGTTTTAGCATAATTAGTCTTTAATTAATCAATTAATCAACAAATTCCAAGTTTCAGGTCTTCATTCCAAGTGACTCTAAATATGTAGCAGATCCCTCTTGGAAATATTGTGTGTTGACTTGATTTATGTCCTTGAATGTAAGGTGTGAAAGGAGGATTTAACCTAAACATTCATTGAAATTGAAAACCCCTCCTTTTACCCTGAAACATTTTAGTGAACCTATGTTTTATTTGAATTTTTCACCTTGCTGAGTGTTGTACTTCAAATTTCCATGAATTTCATTCATCATTTTCATACTGCATTTGAAAATTGAAAATTTTGAAAAATTTGAGAAAATTGGCATTTTAGATTGCATTTTGACATAATTTGAATTAATTTTTATTTAATTTATGATTTTTTCATTATATCTAAAATTTATTTTATTTATCATTTTCATATTGCATTTGAAAAGTTACAGAAAAGAATGAAACATTTGAAAATTTTGAAAAAATTGGCATTTTAGATTGCATTTTGACATAAATTGAATTAATCTAAATTTAAATTCATTTAATTTATAATTTTTTAGTTATATCTGATATAAATTATAGAAATTCGTCACATTATAATCATTTGCATTGCATTTTTCATATTAATATGTTTGCTTGAAATTTTGAATTTTTCTTATAATCTAGGTATTTCAAAAACTAGGGTTTGTACTTAAAATCTTGTTTTAGATTTTACAACTCATCTTAGGCACTCATTAAAATCTAACTTTGTTTTTAGTATTGCATTTTTGTGTGTTTTTGCATTCACATTTCAAAAATTTGCATTTACATATAGATAATTTCAATAAAAACTAGCATTTTCATTCATCATCCTTAAAATTGCACTTGCATTGAGCATTATAAGACTTTTAAAAGCATTTTAAGATCTGATCTAGGTTGTTTCACATCATTAATCTGATTAGAATTCATTTTCATATCATTTTGCACATATTCATGCCTTAATTTCATAACTAGGGTTTGAAAAACTTGCATTTTCACTAGATTTTGATGCATTATTGGACTGATATATAGCTTATTATTCATTGTCCCTCATCAATTTCCTTACAACACCTCTACTTTTAGGCATTTGCATTGAATTTTTTTGAAAAAAGTAGAAAATTTGAGCATTTTTAGGCACATAAGCTAACATAAATGGGTATTGTTTCATTAAATTCACCCTAAATATATTTAATTTAAGATATTTAATTCATACTAAATCTTTCATTCAATTATGATTTGAAAATTGGGCTTTATTTCATTAAATTGTGTGAAAATTGACATCTTTTGAATTACACAATGCGTATTTCAGCACTTGTTGTTCACACACTTCATTCACATCTTTTGAAAAAAAACCTCTAAAATCATCAATTGGGCCTTCTTGTGTTGTACTCTTTGCTCCTACCCACTATGTTTGTTGTGGACTCTGTGTGTCTTTTAGTACCCATTTCCCTCAAACAAGTGCTTTGGTGCGAAATAGTCTCACTTCTTCACCTTGTTGATCATTGTGAAATTCGTGTGTATTTGAGCTCTTTGAAATTATCATCATGGATACTTCGTGTTATTCATTTTTGGTAGATTTATTTGCATACATCATAGACATTGATAATTTTTCCATATTTACTCATGAATATCCTCAAGTCTTGAAAGAAATAGCATGCATATATGATATTGATATTTCTATCTGTTCCACATATGAAATCCTTAACTATTTATCTGATTTTGATAGATTTACAAATCTCATGGGAATATATCCTCTGATATTAGATGGTCTCACTAAATTTATAGCTAATAATACATTTAGAAGTGATGACTTCAATATGTTAGATGAACCCTTAGATGACTTTATCTCTATTGAACATTCCACTATGACTCCTATTGCTAAAACATGTGATGGTGACTTAGTTCTACCTTATGATCTCTCTCCCAAAGTTGTTCTCATTCATTTGAAATAAAAATAAAACGGAGCATCCTCTAAACTACATTCAATTTACTACAACTTTTATTACTGTACAGTTTTTCAAGTTGTGTAGATAACTCAGTCAATTTTTACATGAATTTACTTAAGTCTTCTTTTTAGCATTTTCATTACCTCTTAGTGGTATTTTTTGGTGAATCATGATCGCGTACTCACCCCTAAAAATGATTACCATTATGTTCCCTATACTTATCCTTTATCCCACATCAAAGTTTACATCATGTAAATTCTATAACTACATCTAAGAGAAAGTTATAAAAGAGAAACTATAAGCATTTGGAGACTTCACTATATAGGAATATCTTCCCCATAAATTGTTAAAACAAATTTAACAATAAAATTTTCTCACCTTATCTCCCATCAATCAAATTAATCAATCCATTTAGTCCCAAAGCACTTTGATGCTAAATAATTTTGTGATTATTATAGGATACATGAGCATACTACATGTAGGTGTATCACACTAAAGTACAAAATACAATATCTTATTGATAACGATGTGATACAAGTTAAGACCACTAATGCCAAAGGCAATAGACTCATAATTCCTCAACATGATAAGGACGACGTTTCCAAGCCTAGTCATGGTGACTGGATCATAGGTCCAAAGAGTCTCTCTCATCACTTGTCAATATAACACATGAAGACATCATACAAAATGAAAAAAAGGAAAGATGTGCATACAAGTGAGCATAAATGGCACAACATGTGGTGGTATGATGGTTGAACTAACTTTTCCAACACAAATTACTTTAGAAATAAAAATATGCCACAAGAATCAAGATGAGACAAAAATTGTCAATGATACATATTTAAATATACTTTCTCATCACCACGTTCCATGCCATAACAATGAAATTTTTTTTGGTCCACCTCCAAAACAAGCACATGAAATGCAAGTGACAACATTCAAGATGATGGATATTTATGCACAACTCTTGTTCACAAACAAACAATTTATGATACATAAATTTACAACCATCACCACATGTGCAATAATGATATCTTACATGATGCTTCCATAAGGGCATGTTTTCTTACATATGACATCCATTTGACCCCATGGACATTGATTATTGATTCTTCTACTTTTTTATCAGTATCACATACTATCTTTTTCTATGTTGCATGCTTTCACTTGATCTTACCACTTGGAGGACAAGACCTCTTATTCCTTTTTGTAGGTTTTGCATGCTCATGTTTTCTATTCTTGGGGGAAATTATCGGGGAACCTTTCCAACACATTCGTCAACTACACATGTAACTATATCTCAAGTATGCATTTTATACTTAACCTCACATTTACATATCATTATTCATGTTTCATACTCATATTTTCAAAAATACAATGTCAAATTTACATGATCATACTCTATTTTTAGTCATTATTTTCTCTCTCTCATCACATTATGTGCATTCCTTCATGGTACACAAAACTTGAGGGAGGCATATTATCTATTTATTCTACATTTAGTTCAAGTGAAAAATTTATAGGTGTTAGGCATAGTTACTTGATATCCTTTCTACTAAATTTAGGAAACTTGATATCCTTTCTACTATATAGCTTATTATTTTTTTATATACATATTTCTACTTTGACATGTATGCATACCTAGTCTTGCACATATGTCAAAGTGGGAAAATGTAGAGTAGAAAAGTGAATACCCTAACACTTTTCCACTTCATTTTTACACCACTTTGGGTTGATCTCTTAGATGCATGATGCTTGAAAATTATTTGACTATTTTGGTGCACTCATTGACCCAAGACCTAATCCACCACTTAGACATGCCATATTGCTCTATTTATAACCTGCTTGACTTAGCTCCTAGCCATTTAACCATACTAAGCATTATAACAATTACAACCTTATCCTCTAGATAAGATAGTTGATATGGTCTTTTTCACAAGCTTTAAAATAAAAATTGCAACATTCTAAGGCCAAAATTTCAAGGATCTAACCATTATTTGTCAATCGTGGTTGCCAAAAATTTTTATTCATGCATCTAGGGTTGTGTATTCAAAGGCATCACCTAGGTCATTACACATCATTATATTATTAGTTCATGGAATAAGAATTTACAAAGTAGACAATCTCCTGTCCTTTCGTAGGCACATTAGTCATAAGTGACTCTTGTGTCAAGCATAGTAAAAATCTAAGATGTCTCTCTACAAACAATCAAGTGACATCCATTATCAAAGCACTATTCAAGAACACTGGTAAAATAACTCTGACTCACATTAACAACAACAATTAGCAATTAATAATCATCTCAGTGGCATGTATTTCCATCCACATGTTGGCATTCATTGCCACCCTATTATCTCTCTTTTATTCTAATTATTGAATTAGTCTTGAGTCTTCACTAAAGAACAAGGAGGTGCATAAATTCAATCTTTGTATACTAAGATCCACAATTCTCCTTAGCAGCACTGCTATTTTCCTTACATAGATATAGACTAGGTGAACACTTTCTTTATGTAACAAATATTAAAGTCTACTAAGTACGTGATCACACCCTTTGACATGTGATCATTGATACAATCAAGTCCTAAACACTCAGGTCTCACCCATCTTTACTCTATGATACACAATTTAATTTACAAGTCTTTGTCACATTACAACATCAAATAAAGTTCTCTTTCCATCAATTTCAAGGTGCACTATTGTGAATTCTTTTTAGGGCATGTTTATTTGCATTCTCAAATAAAGATTGATCAATCCATTTACATTATTTAGCTCATAAATATTTAAAAAGTTTAGATTACACTTAATTCAACCCCTCTTCAATTTTTTATATAAAAGGTTGTGTTTATTTTCCTCAAACTATATTTTTTGTTTGGAAAGAGCACCTCAAATAAATAGTTAATTCTAAAGATATAACCTCATAGATTAATTGTTTGATATTATAAATCATAAATTTTTGAAACAATATAATTGAAAAAAATTTATTGTATTAATGATTGGTATATATAAAAACTATATATACAATCTTCTCATGACATCTATAAAACAAGAGCTGATGGATGAAAGTAAAATACTCTTGACCAATGGTCAAAGGTAAATTTTTGAATTGCTATTGAGTGTTTGATTATTGAGGAGTATAATATTTATGTAGAGTGTGACTGATATTATTCATAGGTTTCTTCACATTCTTTTAAAATGATAGTATACAAGATTATATCGATGTTGGCACAAAAAATATGCCTGCTATTCAACCTTCTAACTATTTAAAATTTACCAACTATTTAGTAGTTATCTCAGTTTCCTTTTACTAATTATAGCTCTGGTTTTTTTGGTTTCTTTTTTGACAACAATTAATGGTGCATAGGGCCATTTCTGATCTACTACATGCTATATTAATTACATAAAAACAATTCCCACATGGTCTCAAGAGAACAAATATAAATTGTTCAAAAAAGAGCAGAACACATTAGCTATTCTTAAATATCATCCACTTCAACAGTCAAAGGTCAATTTTGGCCAATAAAAACAAGACAAATATTTACCACTTTTTATCGTGAATGAGGTAAAATTACTATTGCTTGTTTAACTATTGAAATAGATGATATTTAAGTAGACATTAAACTTTTGAATACAATCTAGAGACAAGTAGATGAATTCATAATTTTATTGATTACCAAAAGTAATGGTCAGACTTGAATTTGTCTGTTCCATAATTTGTGTATTTATTCCATAATTTGTGTATTTATTAGTATTCCAAAGGTCCCCGGGCGCAGAAAATACACCACATGGGTTAAGCCTTTAATGAAGTCTCAGTGGAGTTGGGAGACGTAGAGTTGAGAGAGTTGAGTGGATGATGTGTAAGTAGCTGTGGGGTACCAACCACTGGGTATGACATTCATTGCAGTCACTTTTATTTTGTTTGTGAATGATGTTACTGATAAAGAGAATGGTGGCTTGAGTGGACCAACTCCAGTTAAGGCCCAATTTGCTCCCCAAGATTGTGTCATGTCCATCCAAGCATTTGAACCAGCCTGAATTTCATTGAAAATGTACACCCAATTTCAGATTATAATTGAATCAAGGTAATGTTAACACTATGGAATACAATCAAGGTTATGATAAACAACGGATGAAATGAGATGAGAAGTGAACCTGTTGTAGTTGGACTCTTCCCACATCTCCATCACCCCCTGCATTCTGGATGAGTATGGAGAAAAAATACTCGCTTGATCCCTCGTTTACGCGGAAAGTCAAGTTCATCCCTGGATACATGCATTTTGTCCTGTAATAGTACGTTTTCCAATGTTTAACAAGAATATATACCTCATAAGAACACAAAACTATTGCTTCTGGATTTAGGAAAGAAAAGGTTGTGGGTTCTCACTTGCGGAGTTGAGTACTTCACCAAAATCTTAAACTGTTGGGCTTGGAAGAAATTGTTATTTTTAAATATAACTCTAAGATAAAAGTTAATTATTTTTATGGGGAGATGTAACTATTACAGTGACAGTAAGGATGGAGTGTAATGGCTGAGTCTATTAACAAAAGTTATTAAAGAGTCCACCTACAAAAATAATAAAAACTAAAATATAGTTCAAATATATTTGAAAAAACAATTCTTAAGTAATTAAAATAATTGTTTTGAGTAAATAGAAATAGCTTTTGGAATAAAATAAACATTGTTCTTATACTATAGTATACTATTATTTAAGTTATAAGAAAGAAAAAGTTTGCATGAGATTAAGCAATGCTTCTATATCTCAAAAATTTACTTTAATTTAGCATTTAAGGCAACTAAAACTAACTCATATTATTAGAATATCTCAGTATATATACAGACACACAAACCTCTCAATATTATAAATATATAAACCTCTAATGTATGTATAGAAAACACCATATATATATATAAACTTTTATTTCTCTATATAGAAAGCCCCTCTCTATACAAGTTTATATATATATATATATATATATATATATATATATATATATATATAACAAGCTATATGAAAACAATGATGGATGAGATTAAGATATTTCCATTTTTTTTTTAAGTAACTCTATATTTAAACTAAAACAAAATAACTCCTAATTAAATAAAATAAATTAATATTAATATAATATATAAAAGTACAATTCTATATTCTCTTCTAATATTGTGTAGTATTATACAATAATATGTATTTATTTTAGCTCCTATATATTGTTTTATTACTTACACAAAATTATACCTAAATATATACATTTATACTTTATGTAAGTATATATATAATGGGTTATTACTTATACTCTTACATACACATACATACATACATACATACATAAGTATTATTACCTATCTTTAGAAAATTTATGTAAAGACCTTGAGAGATATCATTCTGGAGGTGGCTATTTTTTACTAGATTTGTGATTAAAATTTTTTAAAGATAAATATGTTAATTATAAGAAGAGAGAAGTAAAATTACCATTGATTTTTTCATCATTAAATTCCTTTGAATGTTTAAGTTGAATGGCAAGAAACCCACCCAATAATGATGATATTAATTTAATCCATCTTTTAGAGCTTTTCATTCAACTGCTGTTGAATATTATCCTTATCTTCCTAAATGTTGAATGTGCAGGATATTTGTATATACATTTGTACTACCAACTATTCTTAAACATCATCTACAATTTTCACCAATAAAAGTACAACAAATATTAACCACTTTTTTGTTGTAGGTAAAGGGTAAAATTACTATTAACTGTTTAACCATTGAAATGGATGATATTTTAATAGACTGTATACTACCTTGTATAAAGCACAGGGAGCTTTCCTTTATTGCGAAGAGCCTCGGCCTGGCCAGGCACGGCCATACTACCAAATGCTGTTCCGCTGAGATCAAACCACACTCCAGAGGAGTCTCACCCTGGGCATTCATCCGTTATTATCACTGGCACTTCCTTTCCTGAGCATATGTCCTCAGTACATTTTACCTGCATTTTGCATACTGTTAAACTAAGCTACCAATTATGGAATTGAAAAAGAAAAAGCATGTATGAATGATGAGAGAGCATGAATGTACATTGTAGCATTCTCCACAACCTTTCCCCCGTTTCCACAGAAGGGGATTTCCTGCGCTCACTCGTGACCTATATGGCTGCTGACCCACAAGATTACCGTATCCACATGCACCTCCTACATAACAACACATTGCCTGTTATTATAATACACTATATATTTACCATTTTTAAGCTCTACTTCTTAAAATTAAAAGATTTCTAAGTTAGACTGAGTACCGGTGCTTCCATCTCCTTCTGGACTGCCATACCAGGTAGCCGTAGCATTTAGCCATTCGGCGCCCAAACTTAGTCTCGTATACATTACTAACATGGTCAGTCCTAACAACGAAAGCCTTCTTGTAGTCATTTTTGAATAAGCGAATCCTAATAGCATTGAGCAGAGTACACTGTAGCAGATGGGAAGATGATGTCTCTTATAAATTCGCCATCAACGGCTTATCTGTGTGACGATCAGTTTGTGCCTGTGGTTTCGCATTGTTTTTCGTTCTCGTGGTAGGCTAAGATTAGAGTGAGAGATTTATCCATACTATTGTTGGGTGACTAACTAAACTGGTCATGTTTAAATATGACATGAGCAAGATCCCCTGATTCTTTTACACCATTAATGCCGCTAGCAGTGGTGGTCTATAACAAAAGAAAACTCTGTACGGAGTTTGGATTCGTTCATGTTTGGGCAGGGTCGAGATCGTAGGTATTGTTTTGTTTGTTTTATTATAACAGAAAACTAGAATGTATTTCGATCCACACAAATATAATACGGATGATATGTTGGTTTAAAAAGGAAAAGAAACGGTATGATATGAGATAAGGTGTTTTGTTTTGTTGATTTTGTTTTTGTTGTGTAGTTAAAACTTTTTTTTTTTTTTTTAATTATTCTGGGTGTATTTGAAGTGTAAAATTGTTATTAAAGTTAAATAAGTGTCACTAGTGGTCAGTAGCCTTCCTTTGTAGTATTGTAATAGATGTCTTTGTTATAATTAAAAAAATTAATGATTTTATTGCATCCTATTTATATATATTAAATCTACTATTTTGCAAGAAAGGAGTTTGCATAACAATGGAGTATGGTTCTGATGCAGGCGCACCCGGGCGCATGTGTAATCGACATCACCCAAAAACAGTTTCTTGTTTTTGTTTTAATTTTGGTTTCCTTGAATTTTGTTTTGGCATCTCACAACGTTGCAAACACGTGGTGTGGTCAGTTGGGTAGGAAACTAGTTTTCACCGATTGTCGGTTTCGGCGTATAATAGGCATGCTTCATGAAAACTATTGTTCTTGGAAATTGGAAAAGTTTGGTTGCAAACCCTCTTAGAGGCATAATATTGGATCCATTTCGGAATTACTAGTGAAGATTTCATGGGTAGATCTTTCATGGTTTCAGAGAAGTAATTGTTTTGCGATCATTGCTGGTGATTTGGTGGAACATTAAAATTTTGAATCCTATGAAGTTTGGGCATAGAATGACTTGGGAGAAGTCATTGTAGTACCCATCTACATGTATTTGCAAGTTTTTGTTAGATTTTGAGTTCGTGGCAAAGAGTTACAGTGAAATTTTGTTTTCATCTCCCAACACTTTGTGGCGAAGTCGCGCTAACTCTTTATGAGGTTTCCGATTGCAATAGCTCTTGACAAATGAATTTATCTAATAGTATAACATCGGTGTTGTTGTAGAAATAGTTAATGGTTTTTTTACTCCAGTTGTCAAGAAGTAGATAAGAGTTGTCACTGATTAGAGAGGATATGAACCCGTTTAATGAGTTTTATTTTGAAGACTGCATACTGTATACACTTAAAAATGGTATGACTCTACTTAAATAAATATTTTAAATATTTATTTCATTATTCACATTCTTCTATCAATAAATAAATTTATTTATTTATTTATTTATTTAATTCATCCCCTCTCATTTAATTAAATAAATTACATTTTATTTAATTAATTAAATTCATTTTCATCAACTTCATTCTTCTGAATTATTTAATTAAAATCTTTTATTCTTCCAAATTTAACATAAAATGTAAATTTTATTTAAATAAAATCTTAAATATCCACTAAATAAAATATATTTTTATATTTTATTTTATTCTTCAAAAATATCCACAAAATAAAATATATTTCTATATTTTATTTATTCCTCTCAATTATCTACAAAATAATTAAATAAATCTTTTTATTTAATTATGCTTCCTTATCTTCAAAAATCATTCTTATCTTCTAAAGAATACTTTCCTCTTGTCATACAAAAGCAAATGCAGTTTTAAAGCATCATTAAAGAAAACTTTCGATTAAATTAGAAAAATAAATTCTAATTTAAGAAAATCAAATCTCATCCTCATCAAGAGAGGAGTTAACTCAACAAAGCTGCTTTTCGAATGACACTTGTCTTTCTTCCATTTGTTGCACGTTCCTCAACTATCCTCCTCTGTTGATCTTCTCTTTTCTTCTCAACCATTGATCTTCTCTCACACATCTCTATAAATACAACCTTCTCCTCTTCATATCATAATCCATCGTTTGAGCAAACTTATGCTGCAGAAACACAAGCGCGCCTTCAGCACCCTCATCTCCATAGCACTTCATAGCCTCCATCAATAGTGTGTTGAAACTCACCTTCAATCACACAAAATATCAGTCATTCTGTCTTTGTCATCTTCAACAAGCAAGGGAGCATACGCTTATGAGGGCTTCATATTTATCAAGATCAAGAACAGATAGGTGAATAATGGAAAACACAAGGTAAAAGGTGTAAGTATCTTATTTGTTTTACTTTTAATATATCTTTTATCTTCAAATTTCATTAGTGTATTAGGTTATGTTATTCATTTGATTAATCCATTTTCCCCTTCACATTTTGGCACCCACCATGGGGCACTTGCCCCTCGAACTAATCAAAAACTAAGTTTTTCTAAGTGATAGGTCTGTACAGGTTTCATACAAGCTTTGTAACAGGATCCTCTGGCGCATGCACTCTCTGAAGTGATGCATTTATCCCCTATTTCGACACATATAGTATTTTAGTGCATCCAACCTCTAAACGGTGCTTCTGTCCTTTGTTTCGATGCCTACAGTCATCTGGCACATATACACTCTATTTCAGCGCATCTGACCTCTAAAACAGCACATATACACTCTATTTCAGCGCATCTGACCTCTGAAATGGCGCATATACACTCTATTTTGGTGCATCTGACCTCTGAAACGGTGCATATGTTACATCCTACAGCACATCTATTTTGCAGTGAATTTTTAGAACGTTGTTTTCTTCGCCAAATGCTCTATTTGTCATGAAATCTAGGCAAATTTATACTCAAAATTTAAGGAAATGCCCCCCCCTCAGACGCAATGGTGAGGTTAGATTTGAGCTAAGAGATCAACTTACCTTCCTTTACAACATTTTTATTCTTCTTGACGGTGCTTTTGTCAGTTTAATGCATATATCTCTTCTTATAGTGCTTTTGACACCTGTCTTAGTGCATATGTAAAACGAGCATGCTAGCTCTGTTTCTGCGCATTCAGACTGCATAGCGGTACATTTAGACTACATAGCGGTACATTCAGACTGCATAGCGGTGCTTCTATCCTGCACTGTAGTTTTAGGGTTTTCATCTAATTTTTTGTTTGAGCTAACATTCATTTTTGCAAGATTAGTAGTTGGATTAGATCATTTAGCTACTTTGTCTAGTTCATTTAGACTAATTAGGGGAAAAGTAAACAAGTGCATGCATGCAAATTCTACATAGTCTCTAACTAGGATCGAAAGTACTTGAACCCATTGCTATCTTTGCATTGTTGACTTATTTCCTAGATTAAATCATTGATATCTCAAACAAACGAGAATGGACATTGCTATGCTCTAAACACTTCCAAGTTAACAATCGTGTGAGTGCACAAGTAGAATAACCCATTTAGTTTTTCTACTTTTAACTAGGGTTGGATTAACTAGTGTATCATGTGATTGTGAATGACAATAGGCTTATGCTCTACCCTTAACTGGGTGACCAAAGTGCCAGACTTGTCATTCTATTTGTTAAACCTTTAGGGGGGCCTACCCTTGGATGCACGCTTGTCCAAGTGGGCATGAACCTGAGTGGTAACAAGCTAAAGCCAAGCCCTACCAAGCCACTTAAAATAAATTGTGCTTGAGGTGAAAACCTCCTGCAATGAGTGCTATTGTGTTACACCGACGACCAACCTACCCCAAAACCCTCTAAGGTGTAACCCTTTCAGGCTAGGAGACTCCATAACGGAGAGTAGTGCCGCCGCACGTGTAACCACTCGAACGGTTGCCCTGACTAAGAACTAATTGTTTAGCAAGCCAAAAACCCCTATTTGTTGATGCAAAGGGTAGAGCTCTTGAAGCGGCCTCGATTCATGTGACTCTCAATAGAGGTAGCAGGGACAATCCTAAGGTTCGGTAGGGGTACGAGCCTAAGGAAACCCAGATCTAGTATGTGTGAGAAGTGAGTACCATGGAAGGGAGCCGGTGCTGCCAAATTCTGGAGCTACACGCTTTGAGTATGCCCAGCTAGAGGATTCAATGAATATTGTCCTATCCAGCCTAGGGTGTACTTGTTTTTGAGTCAAAATAGTCCAAAAATACAAAAAAATAACAAAAGATAAAAATCATGAAAACTTCTATGTGTTTGTTGTGTCTTTGCCATAATTGAAATTCAATTCTCAACAACACTGAGTTTTGAAGCCAAAAAAAAAAAATCATAAAAACATTCCAAAATTTTGCAAAAACAAGACAAACTAGAATTGCGCATTTGTCACGACCTGTGGTGCATTTGATCCAACTTGTAGCTCATTTGCACTCTATTCTAGCACGTTTGTTGCTAGTCATCGAAACCAGTAAGTTTTTCTGGTCTTGTGTTAATGGCAAACAAATTAGAATATATTGGTCAAAAACTCCAATATCTGCAATTGCAAATAAAGTTAGGTCCCTCGCCCCAAGATCGCATAGCAATTGGTCAAGAAGTCCAAGTCCTAGAACAACAAATGGGAATCTTGCGAGCTGAACATGCCAGTACTAGCTATGCCTCATCCAAAAATCATACCTTCTTTTTCTATCTTAATGATACTATTGACAAGGCAACCACCACCTCAAGGGGAAAATCATATACCACTCTGTCTACTAGTCCTCCTTCGCTATCTTCTAAGACACATATTCCAAAACATACCAGTTCTACACCAAGACTAACCTCAAGTTCCCCACCATCTAAACCGACAAATAAAACATTATAGATTGATATTTCTGGATTTAACTGTGTGCTTGTTTTTTCACTTCTCTTGCTCACTCCTGAGGATGGATCATGGAGTATGATCTGAAATGTTGAGGAAAAAACAAGCACATAGTTAAATCCAGAAATATCAATCTATAATCATTATGGACTATGGAAATGTGATGTCTTTCATTGATGCCCTTCATGGGAGGGAATTGTCATACAAACAAAACATTCTCGGATGATTTTTGGGAAAGATATGCAACACATGAAAAGCTATGGAGAATTCCAAAATCCACTCATCCATCACCTCATCCATGTACTCCTACACCTATGAAGGATGTGATCCAAGGACTATTAGCAGAGAGTCAACCATGTCCCCATTATCTAGTCCTTGACCTTACAAAAGATTCTTCCAATAACATGTCAAATCCTACACCCCTTCATGTCATCTGCAACATCTTGAGCTTATCGAAGAACCTCCTACCATGAACCAAAGTCAAGGTCCAGCAAACATCCATATTGTCAACCAAGAAGCTATCCAAGATCTATCCGCTTCCATTCAAGAAAACTAAGAGCTATGTCAAGAGCACACCTTAGAGCATGTGGAAACAACCACCCCTAGTCTAAGTCAAGATCAAATCACTTTCATGCAACCTATCAATAACATGTATCTTTTCCATGATCAAGATGATATCCATAATAATGAACCTCTCCATGAGCCACTTGATCCTATCCATCTCCCAACAACTATACATGAACAAGAGATCCAACTCCAACCCATGCATAACCTTTATCTTTTCTATGATCAAGATACTATCTTTGATGAAGAAGCTATCCATGAGCAACTTGATCCTATACATGAGAATGAAATCAACTCCAACCCATTCATAACCTTTATCTATTCTATGATCAAGATATTCCCTATGAAGAAGATGTCCTTGAACAACTTGATCCCATACCCATTCATGAGCAAGAAACCTCCATTACTCCTATCCATCTTCCATCTAGTCCTATCCATGATCCAACAACTTCCACTTCCTCTGATGAGACACTTGCCTCCCAAGTGCACATGAATGATCAACCTAATAACTTAGATCCTAAAGAGCATAATGATGATCAAGATTCTAGTGATCCTACACCATCCATTATTGACCAAGCTATAAATCTGTTATCCTATATCGTTGGTCCCACTACCTTCATTCATGAATGTTCTTCCTTAGAACACCAACAACCAATATCTTCTATCTCATCTTCTCCATCCAATAAAGAACTTGTGTCTAGTGTTCCATCTACACATAATCCTACTATCTGCCACATACTCCAACATATGAACTATCAAGGTAAAGGCTTAGGCCTTCATGAACAAGGTATTTTGGAGTCTGTCCATGTCAATGTTCCTCCTCCTTCATATGGCCCTGGATACACACCCCAAGGTGAACAATCTCGATATGTTGGTACTTCCTCCACTCCTCCTAAGTCCACCACTTTCCATCACAAACCCTATCATATCCCCAAAACATATGTCGCCATTCCACCTCCATCATCCTACAATTGTCAAAAGCATGTGAGCATACACCTTCCACCATCCAATCTACCTCCACTACTTCCAAATCCTAACATCCCTCCATGTATTTTACCACCACTTCTTCCAACACCTGATCCATCCATCTATAAATCCTCTAACATTCCCAATCATGGCCAACAAATACACATGTTGTCTAAACAAAGAGCTTCCACCTACCCCACTTCCACCATCCCAAGAGAATTCAACAGCAAAAATTTGGATGCCTCTACCTCTCAAGTAAAAAAACCTAAGCGTCCTCATGACCTAGGATACAAAAGCAAAGAATCAAAGAATTATCCATATCAAAAGTTGCATATACCCATACACCTCAATGCCAAACTGAAAAAGGTGTGGGTCCCCAAGCATCAAGTAATTACCTCAAAAGCTACACAAAAGATGCATCTATCTGTGTCCATACCTACACAAGTAAAATCTAAAAGCAAAATGGTTTGGGTACCTAAGCAAAAATCCATCAAGTCAAATAAGGCATCCACCTCTCACGAATCCCAACCGTCCACTTTCTCCTTTTCCATCCAAAAATTGTATTCCATCCAAAAATATCAAATCCTTCCATCCCACATGACAAGCAAAAATTAGAAAAATATTAAGACTATGTGGGTCCCTAAAGGCCTATATCATTCATCTACCAAGCAAAAATCTCTATTGCGTCCCACACCACCTGCCTATCATAAGCTTCAATGTTTATCACAGTATGTACAACTGTTGGTCATGGTTCCCTTACATTCCACAACATTTCCACATACCTCCATCTCCCCTTCCTTTAACTACTATCCCACATATCCTCCTCATCCTATGGTCCATGCTTTTACATAAACCTTCCCTCCGTATTTGACACCATCATCCAATATCTACCTTCTCCATATCTCACTTTCATGCAATCCCCTACCAACATCTATAAGAACACTTGACATGGTCCATGCGATGACATCTATCTAGCGGGACTATCACCTTTCAAGGAACCAGGCACTTGGATTCCTCTCGTTTGTTCTACCTATCCTATCCAAATTTCCCAAAAAAAAAGGTAAAGAGAAATCCCTTCATCCAACGGTGAAAATCTGGCAAACAGGTGCCTTGGATAAGTACCATGATGAAAACCTGGGAAACATGTGTCATGTGTAAGTTGATCTTCTACATCACCTACACTTGTGGGCACCTTGTCTCATCAACATATCACTCTTCTCCTATCAATTTCCTTCCATACCATTTCCTACCATATCCTTCTATCCATTACATACCTGCTTGTCGTGTCCATCCATCCTAAATCTTCCTTTCCTCTATTTTTTGATCTTGATAAAGATTGGGGGCACAATGTTGACAAATGTTCTAGATGTCTTTTGACATACCTTATCCCTCCAAAACCACACAAATCCTTCATTATCCTCTCATCCACCTGTCGTCATAAACATTGTCATGAAAAATCCTACGTATTCTACCTACAATAAGGCATGTTTTTCTTTTGCAACATAGTCCTTGGAGATCACATCCTTGTTTCCTTCTACCTACCCTACCATTGATCCCCTATTGCCCATCCATCTACCTATCCATGGGGTTTCCCTTGTCATTAGTATCCATCATTAAGGCTATCCAAAATTCTTATCTAGTACCCTCTCCACAGTGTCAGCCTAGCATAGCCTCTGTCATCAATGTTATCCGTTCCATATCTGATCCATATCTGGTCCATATCATGTCTCATTTGATCCATATCTTAGGTCCATCAAGGTTCACACCGAACTACATTGCCTCTGCATTATCATGTAGGCAAGGCCATTATCAATGCGCCCTTGAGGCTCTACTACCCATTTGTTCCATCTCTTGTCGTCTATCCCTCTATCCATCTGTATCCGTACCCTTTCACCAGGCATGCACACGTAGCAAAGCAGGCTTCCCAAAAGAAAAAATCTTGACGCAAAACATCAACATATCCAAAGAAAAATAGAACACTATATCTAAACACTCAGACTGATTCTATATCAATTATGGCAAACAGACACATCTAATGCAAAAATGTTTTGTGAACAGGTTAACTTACAAAGTCTTGGATTTTTGTCATTATGTCTTCCTATGCTACTCAAGGATGCCAAAAGCTAGAGATGCTATGATGGGGGCATAATCATTTTTCTTTGTCTGTTGTTTGTGGATCAAACTTTAGTAATGTGATGACTTCTATCTAATGACATGATCAACAAAAGATCATCGAGGACTTCGGAGGTCTGAACATGAAAAGGGGCAATCCTTGTCTGTTGAAACACAAGAAATACTCAGGTCATCTAGATTCAATTTTGACTAGATGCTTGTATTAACTTGCTATATCAAAATCCATGTATGTAATACTTAGGTCATCTCGGTTTAATTATACCTAGATGCTTGTATTTTCTTACAACATTATAAAGCCCAATGATGAAATAAGCACTTCAAAATACTTTCTATATCAAGATGACAAATATCCATATCCATATCCATACCGTATCCAATTGCAATTCATAACCATGACCATATCCGATTGCGTTTCTCCATATCCCATCCAATAAAGATCCAAAATGCAGCGAATCAATGTTTACAAAAGCTTGTGATTTCTTCCATCGAGTCATTCTTCTATCGATCAAATTTCTATTTATCTTCATGTCTCTCATCAATAGTTCTAGCTATCAATCTAAGCAGTGATCAAAATGCAAGTCTATCCTTAATCCATACCAATTGAGTTAAGCCAATCTTGTCAAATTATCCAATCGCAATCAGTGGTCTTGATCCTAATCTTGTCGTAAACCATATCAATTAGTCATAACTATCATTCATGTGCTCTAGGGATATATCGTTCCCCGCCATGACAACACTGTCGTATATTATTATCATATCAAATGTCTTAGACAGGATGTTGCATTGTTGAAACCAGACCCAAAGTCTTATATGACATGTTTCATTCCTAACACCAGACATCATCGATCTATATCGTTGGTTTACCGCTTGACCGGGGCAATATCTTGCCTATTCTTGTATCATTTGTGCATTCTTTCTTGCTTGCTTGTGTATGTCATCATTTTATCTTGCATCACATATCATTCACCATCTTTCTTCTGCATCCAACTATTTCTTCTCCTATTTCTCCTCTTCTTCATCATGAGATTGTCCGTCTCACGCCTTTCCACCATCTCCTCCTCCAATCTCCCAAGGGGGCATCTTGTCGTTAAACTTGTACCAAGGGCAAACTGGGGCATGTATCATTTTCAGACAATCTTATTCTTTGAAACAACGTGATAAAACACATTGCATCAAAAAGGGGCAAAATGTATACACCTAAAAATGGCATGACTCTACTTAAATAAATATTTTAAATATTTATTTCATTATTCACATTCTTCTATCAATAAATAAATAAATTTATTTATTTATTTGATTCATCCCCTCTCATTTAATTAAATAAATTACATTTTATTTAATTAATTAAATTCATTTTCATCAACTTCATTCTTCTGAATAATTAAATAATTTTAATTATTTAATTAAAATCTTTTATTCTTCCAAATTTAAAATAAAATGCAAATTTTATTTAAATAAAATCTTAAATATCCACTAAATAAAATATTTTTTTATATTTTATTGTATTCTTCAAAAATCTCCACAAAATAAAATATATTTCTATATTTTATTTATTCCTCTCAATTATCTACAAAATAATTAAATAAATCTTTTTATTTAATTATGTTTCCTTATCTTCAAAAATCATTCTTATCTTCTAAAGAATACTTTCCTCTTGTCATACAAAAGCATAAGCAGTTTTAAAGCATCATTAAAGAAAACTTTCGCTTAAATTAGAAAAATAAATTCTAATTTAAGAAAATCAAATCTCATCCTCATCAAGAGAGGAGTTAACTCAACAAAGCTGCTTTTCGTATGACACTTGTCTTTCTTCCATTTGTTGCACATTCTTCAACTATCCTCCTCCGTTGATCTTCTCTTTTCTTCTCAACCATTGATCTTCTCTCACACATCTCTATAAATACAACCTTCTCCTCTTCATATCATAATCCATCATTTGAGCAAACTTATGCTGCAGAAACACAAGCGTGCCTTCGGCACCCTAATCTCCATAGAACTTCATAGCCTCCATCAATAGTGTGTTGAAACTCACCTTCAATCACACAAAATATCATAGCCATTCTATCTTTGTCATCTTCAACAAGCAAGGGAGCATATGCTTCTAAGGGCTTCATATTTATCAAGATCAAGAATAGATAGGCAAATAATGGAAGACGCAAGGTAAAAGGTGTAAGTATCTTATTTGTTTTACTTTTAATATATCTTTTATCTTCATATTTCATTAGTGTATTGGGTTATGTTATTCATTTGATTAATCCATTTTCCCCTTCACACATACAATGGTGAATTTGGTGCCATAGGAGGAGAATTGCCATGTTGAGACAACAATAATATTCTAGCACCGAACTTGATCACTTTACGTACTTTTTCCAACAAGTAAAAAAAATGCCCCTTAGAGGCCAAACCATGGGAAGTAAGACAAAAGACAAGCTTAATAATGCAATGCAACAAAGATATCTATATTGGAGGTTTTTTTATTTACATCTGATGTGCTTTTTCAATGTGGGAAGGAGGAATTTCCAATGCCTATGAAGGAGTTGAGCAAGAAATTCAAATGACTTGTTTAAGCGCCTAAATTGAGGTTGCCTTTCGATAAATTTAAAAATAGAAAATTAAAGAATTATATGGGGCTGCCTAGGAAGGGAGACAGCTCATCTTGAGGCTACAAAGATTGATAATTAAAGACAAGCAAATGCCACAATTGAGAGGTAAGAATGATATATTTCAAAAGAAAATTTAATAAAAAAGAATGTGAAGTGCCTAGATTAGAGATCCTAGCACAGGAAAAAATGAAACACCACACGTGACAAAAGATATAGCAGATAAATAAAAAGAGAAAAGTCGATTTGGTGGGGGTTCAACTACAATAGAATGAGGAAGGAGATGAATTGAAGATGATAGCATATTGATATCATAGAGGAGGTCAATAACCAGAGAGAGGGATCTGTTAGGGTAAATAGATTTTACCTTACTTAAGTTTACTTAGGTATATAGGCAAATAATTAATTAATAGTTATAGTCAAAGTGAAGTTATTCCTGTAACTAGTTAGGATGGTTAATTCATGGGAATGAAAGGCTATATAAGCCATATATCACATTTTCAAAAAAAAAGGGAGATTCATTGTAATATATCAATTTATTCTCCATCTTCATCTTTTTTCTCTCCTTATGCAAACTCATGCTTGAACATTCTCCTGTGGTGGTTTGTTTCTTTGTTTGATCGTTGAAGGCTGTAGCTTCATAATGGCTCCTTATGTCTATCCCTACATGCTATCAGAGTTAGAATCAAGAAGCCTTCTGCCCATATTGAAGAGTTGAGTTGCTGGAAAAAGAGATCAATCTATTAGGCATCAATCTATGCTTGTCTTTATTATCTCCTCAAGGTGATTTAGGCATCAATCTATGCCTATCTTTATTATCTTCTTGAGGTGATTTACTGTTGAGAGTTTTCATCAGACATTTTGGTGAGATCAATATTTTATTATATGTATAGTATTTTCCTTGCTAATGCATGCTTGTTATTCTTGGTGAGGGCATCTTTGATGAGAGAGTGTAGGAACCTGGTTAGAGGCGATCAGTGTTTTGGCATTCATCCGCTGACTTCTACATGACTAGCTTAGGCATGGGGCTGTTGTATAGGAGAAACCTCAGGTCAGGATCTTTGAAGAAGTCAGCGTACCATTTTCTTGCCCCCGATTATGGAGTGAATGATATTATCAACAATGATCTATTTTGGCTATTGTACTTACTTTGCCAATGTTGGATCCTTCTTGAGCCGATGAGGTAGTTTGACATGGGAAGGAATCACCTGTAATAATATCTCAAACACTGTAATCTCCCTTTTCATATTTCTACTATGCAGTCAGTTGCCTCTTTATGGTATACATTCATCTATAGGTGTAGATCCATTCTATTAGATGCATGTAATTCTAGCCTCACCATTAGACCTCACTCTTAGACGCCTCCCTTGTGTAGAATCCAAAAGCACAGATCAAATTAATGCTTTGCACCGATTGGGGTCCCTTTTGATCTGCAACATACCTACATATGCCATCATCTCACAGGAGGATGTGAGACAAAGTTTTTGGAATATTTTCATCTGTATGTTGCACCTCATGCACCTCTCATGCGCAACAAATGATTATTGGCGTAGAATTTCTATATTCTAAAGTTTTTTGCCACAAATATTTTGGCTAGGGTTTTCATCCCCGTGTGCTGCAATTGGAGATGGGCCCATCCTTGTTGCATTTTGGGGTTTTTTTAAGGAACTATGTCCCACATTCATCCCACAAACATTAATTTTTCTCTTTATAAAGTTCCACGCTCACTCATTGCATTGTGAGTGCACTCCAAAGGCTCACTCTCATGCGCACAAGCAGAGATAGTGGATAGTCTATCTCATAGTGGTGACTTGGAATTTGTGAGTGGTGATTGATTGATGTTTACATCTACCAGCTCTATCCGATCCTCTTTTGATTTTTCTTACAGATTGATGATTTGTCTAAGGTGACATATCGATTGGCATGGGTATCCAGCCAACATATTGACTAGCCCATTCGGTGGGCCCCCTATTTTGCACCCAATCACTGTGCTCCATTTTTAGCTTCATAGGTTATTTTTTGTCCATTATTAGCAGGTGGTCATGTACGTGATCAAGGGTCAATTCTCCCTAGGGCTCAATCTGACCCCCTCTTTTATTCAATGGGCTCCATATCGGTGACTTTCTTCCATGGAGCATATCTTGGGCATCCAGAGTCTGATTTTTGCCTTCTGCATATCATTAGAAAGATGACTTCCCTTAGCTTGTAGTGGTATAGGTCAATCCGCTTGGTTTCACTGACTATCATCATTTATTGCATTGGGAAGTTATCTACATATGGGAGGTACTATCTTTGTGTTTTGAAGAATTATAGCTTAATGGGTTTTTCTTTGGAGAAAGGGAACTATGAGCAATGGAGTGAATCCATCCTCACTCATCTTAGTGAGCACAATCTATTTGTATATCTCTATAATGATGTTCCTATTCCTAGCACACCTCGTGAGTATCATATTTTGAAAGGCTATAGAGCTAGAGTCTTTAGAGTTATTTTTGAGCATTTAGATGACAACTTTTTGGAGTCTATTATCCATCTTGAGTACCTTTATGCTCTTTGGACCTACATCTGAGACTCATATGAAGACCATGATCCTCCACCATCTCTTGATGCTCCTCCTTCCAACTCTAATGTACCTCACTATCCTTTAGCGAAGTTAGACCATGCTTGTGATCCTTTGGACATTTCTGAGACCTTAGATGAAGTTGCAGTTGCTTCAAAGGTTCTTGATTCTTTGTCAGAGATAGTTGATCCACCTTCACATCCATTGGCTTCTTATCCAGAGTCATTGATTGAGACTTCCATCATTCCTAATCAGCATGACCATCATTTCTTTCAAATTTGGTTGGAAGACATATTTCAGTATTTTCATCGTTGGAGTTTTCTCTATATTAGTTTCCACATAGTTCTAGTTTGTCACCTTCTTTCTTGATTAGGGAAGTACTTGGTTGGATTGTGGCATCATCATTCTATCTAGACAAGGAGACACATGAGCATTTTTCAGAGACAACAACATCATCATCATCATCATTCTTCTTTCTTCCAACTTTCAAAGCATATCCTGAATGGGAAGCATACCTACATCTATACATGGTTTTGTTTCTTCCAAAAGGAAGACAAGTTGTTTGTCGATATTGGATCATGTTTTATCTTCAGGCACTTACCATTTTTGCAAGAGATTACACATTATGGGGGGGCTATGTAGTCTCCCTCTTTCCTTCCTATGGGAGGATCATTGATTGTATATACATGATGTATGTAGTCCTTGGGGGGTGTTAATGAGTCCTCAATCCATGTATCTTGTTTTATTTTTTTCTCTCTTTAGGAGAGGAGTTTTCTCCCACGGGGTTTTTCTCCTTTTCTCTAGTTGTGAGAGACTACATCACATTTTGCTTTGTAAATGGGTACCTAACATGGTTTTGTAGCTGGGATCTATATTGCATCTTGCATCTCATAATAATTCTTCTTCGTAAGTTGCACTTAAGGGGGGGTGTTAGGGTAAATAGATTTTACCTTGCTTAAGTTTACTTGAGTATATAGGCAAATAATAATTTAATAGTTATAGTTTGGGAAGTTATTCCCATAACTAGTTAGGGTTGTTAATTCATGGGAATGAAAGGCTATATAAGTCATATATCACATTTGTAAAAAATAAGGGAGATTCATTGTAATATATCAATTTATTCTCCATATTCATCTATTTCTCTCTCCTTATGCAAACTCATGCTTGAGCATTCACCTGTGGTGGTTTGTTTCCTGGTTTGATCCTTGAAAACTGCAGCTTTATAATGGCTCCCTCTATCTATTCCTACAAGATCAAAATGTGCAACAGAACCATTTGGGGCTGCATAGTAGAGGAAAGATTGTTTTATAAAGGCTGTGTGGAGAAGATGATTAGAAGAGGTATGGTGAAATTGTCATCTATAATTTATTTGGAAGACTAGTGTGATTGTTATCAACAAAGTATGCACCCTATGCTAAGCTACCAACTTAGCTACCTATTGACACATGGGAACACTCTGAGGCCTGTGGGTTGCCTAAAATTTGGAGTGAACCTCCAGAGTGAGCTGGTTCCCCTAATAAATTTTATAATCTAAATGATTTGTTGAGGAAAAGGGAGAGATGATAATCTAAAATGGGATCTTAAACTTTAATAGATAATGCTCCTAAACTCTAATCTATCTCAATACTTTCACTCACAAACAATTCCTTAAGCATTAAAATTTCACAACCTCACCTAGGACATACAATTCAGAAGTGTTTTGCTTGAAGGTTCAATATGAACACAACACACAACTAGAATCATATGAAATATCTGTACATAGTTTTACAACAACGAGACATAACATTATGATCACAATCAAATATCAAATCAAAACTGTAATTATGAGGCAATAGAGATTGAGTAGGAATGCTCAGCTATATTGAATTGAAAGAAGTACATGAAAATATGAAACTCTGAGTCAAAATGTGTCTATAAACTCTCTACCTATGATCAAGGGAGAAGAAACAATGATATCAAATGACTAAGAAAAAGCTAAGTTTTCCTCAAATATATGCCTGCAAATGATCTCCAAGAGAAAAGTTGGGAAAAACTCCTAAAAATAGTCATGCAAATCCATTTTTGAGCTCTTAGAAAAAGATACCAAAAGAGAGCCTCTAAACTGCCTCCAAACAAATTATAAAATCTACCCCGAATTCCTCCAAGGTGGTCCCACAAAAAAACACCTAAAAACATGCTTTATCTACTCCATAAAGGCTCCATTTCATCCATATTTTCCAATCTCGCAAACAAGGAAGCAAACTTAAAAAAGAATTTTTTTTTTCTTTACTTTTCTTTAACTACATTTTATAACAAATATTTATAAGCAATTTATAGAATATAGCTTTAAATATTGTTTTACAACGATCTGTAATTTTATTTCCTATCTTGTCTTGATTTGATCTTGATTTGATGTTTTGCAAAAAAAATAAAAATACAAGGCTTTAGATTTGACATTTCGCCATGTATAATACATTCTATGGACCTTTGATTTTCTATAAAAATCAATTAAAATTATAAGGCATATGGGAATGTTTGACAAAATGAAAAATAAAAACATGTAAGGCTACCCTCCATTTGATCTGCAAAGTATACCTAAGGCATATGAGACTATGACTTATCTTCAAAAGGGATTAAATGAGCTTTCTAGGCATAAAGACTAAGCAATGTAAATGTTGTAGACACCCTAAAATGACCATGTCATCGCATCACTTGCTTTTCATCAAATTCTTCCAAATCTCCTGCATTTCAATGTTAATTAAATAATCTATATATTTAATTAATTTCATCAAAATCATCAAATTCTTCCAAATCTCCTAAATTTCAACATTAATTGAATAAATTCTATTTATTTAATTAATTTAATCTAAATCAACTCTATTCTTCTAAAATTAAATAATTTTTATTATTTAATTAAATCATTATCTTCTTCCAAAAATCAAATCCATGTCAATTGAATAAATTAATTATTTAATTAATTTATCTTCAAAATCCTCATATCTATAATTAAATAATTCTACATTGTTTAATTAAATCAATTATTCTTCCAAATTGAAATAAATCATGCAAATTTATTTAAATTATCTCAATCTCAAAATAAAATATAATCAAATATTTTATTTATTCTTCTATCATGCACAAACAATTAAATAAATTTAATTATTTAATTTTCTCAATTCTCTTCCAATTCCTCTAAAAATAATTCCTTCTATCATGCACAAACAATTGAATAAATTTATTATTTAATTTATCTCAAATCATGCAAAAAGCAAATTACAAGTTGAGTTAATTGACTTAATCAATCTTGTTTTTATCAACAACTCTTAAATTAGAAAAAAATATTCTAATTTATGAAATCAAAGCCTATCTTTATCAATCAGTTAACTCAAACAAAAATAACTTTTTGTGTGACACATGTTAGGTGCACATTCATCACGAATTCTAGATTTATCTCATCCATTGATTCTTTCAAATTATCTGGACGGTTGATCGATCTTCAATGAATCCTATATAAACCTCTCTCATCTCATAACAAATCCTCTTCGATCATTTATTCACAGGCATTCTAGCACATTAAGCATTCATCGCATCGTTAAGGACATTGATCTTTTGAGCATGAACACAACCTACCTCCACTTGTTGCAAACATGGTTTTGCAATGTTATTGAGCAATGTACATTCATACAAAGAGAACTATGCAACTTAGGTTAAGTCTTTCTTATTTTAATTTGATTTATTCAATGATATTAACTTTTCACTTAGATCGATCTCTTTATGTTATGGGTAATTGAGTTGTTATTATCATTTCTTTTGTGATATTATCATTCAACCTCTTGATTTTTCCTATACACATTCTGGGATGCTTGGTGGGACCCACTAACCTTACTTTTTTTAGAAAAAAAATAATTTTTTGGAAGATAGGTACGGAAAAATGCAATCACAATGCAGAAAATTTGAAGATCCTTGTTCATGTTGGGAATTAAGGTGTCTCAACCTTTGCAAATTCCTAATGTTGTATTTATTTATCCCATGTTGAGTTGGCATAGTCAGCACCTTGTGTATATGCAGCAGGGTATATTTTGGTGACTTTGGCAGCTGCGGTTTCCCCATTGAATAATTAACGAGGGTTTGGGGGCAGCGTCCTCGTGGGGGCTCGGGGGCAACGCCCCCAAAATCTCAAATGATTTTTAATTAATGACAAGTGTCGATGAGTATCTTTGCTTGAGAGAAAAGCATCTTTGGCCGGTCAAGGGCAGTTATGACATGTAAGAGGAATATGATATTTTTAGTCAGTATATGACAGACTCTATGATAGCTGTAAGGTGCGTAAGAGCATCTGTCGTAACCTATCTTGGGACCAGGCATCCACTTCGGGATGGGATGTTGGACAAGTGTCCTTAGGCGTGGGTTTTGGGGCATGAGTCCAAGATGGACACCCATCTCTAGAAGGTTCTATATTTGCCTTGTAAACTCTATATAAACGTGTGCTTGGATGGGAGATAGATAACTTTGGTACAAGTACTGTTATGCTACCAAAATATCTCTAGATTCAACATTTGAAGACTCCTGAAAGAGCATTGGCTCTGAAACTGTATTGTAATCTGTTATTGTTTACTGTAATACATTTGAGCTATGTTTTGGAGTGTGGGGTTTTTCACCCATAAGGGTTTTCCCCACGTATATCTTGTCTCTCTCTCTCTTCTGTCTACTTTCTGTGTGTATGTGTATTGCTGCAATATCTCTGTTAGATGTTCTATGTTGCTGTAGTTGTAATAATTAAATTGAATTTGCATACATCTCTCCTCATTAGATTAGTGTAGGAAGTGATTTCCGCACACCTAGCTTCCTTTCAGTTCACTAGTCTGAGAGAATAGCCGTTGAGAATTCAAATGGTACAAAGTAGTGCTCCTTCATTCTCACCTTGGATGTGCAGGTGGTTGGGCTAAGGAGCATGAAGATGAATGTAAAATAATAGGAATATTTAAGGTATGTTAGATAGTTGATGTTGTACATTATATGATGTTGGTAGATGCTACATTCATGTTGGTGACATTCCTGATTATCCTCATGTGGTTTCATATGACAGTTAGTATGTTTTATCGATAATCTTTATTGCGACACTGATATTTACTTGAGTTATACCTATGTTATGACAGCTTTATGGACTTAATTAATTATGTGGATCAATCTTATTATGTGCATCACACGATTATCTGATGATGGTTCTTATTTAGTTGTTTAGTAATTGATTGCTATGTGTGTTGTGATTATGTGTTTGATGTGATGGTGAAAGGAATAGTGTCGCATTACTCATACGTGAGTACTTTGCTATGCTACAATTCCCTTTCCACGGTGTATTTAACTATATATATATATATATATATATATTTGACTCTTTGGTTGCTGTAGTTTGCAGGTATCAGGCATCGACTCCACCTGAATTGACAGGTTTGAGCATGCCTTAAAACCAATGGAAATTGTTGAACAGAGATAACATATGGTCCCCTAGCTTATCCATCATCCTTGAAGAGGATGAGTATCCAGTTTTGCACCCAGTCAGTGTTGTCACTATGAGCATGATAGTCAGTCATTGTTGTGGTAATGTTTTTGATCATGCATTGTGTCAGGTATTGATCAGCATTTGGGTTATTTAGTTTGGCATTGTTTGATTGTTTCTTTGGTTAATTATTGTATTAAAATAATATTATTAGTTATGAAAGCATTTTTCTTAAATAAATAAATATGTATGCCTTTATGAGAATATGAGTTTATGGAAATAAATAATAAAAAATAATAATAAATGTAAATGCTAGCTAAAGATAAATAAATAAATTAATATAATTAAATGTTATGTTAAGTGACAATAAAAATAGATAATATTTATTAGTTTTCATAAAACTCATATATAGTAAATACTAAATAAATAAGAATAAAAATGATTCTTGTCTAGTTGTAAAAGAAATAAATAAGATATATATATATATATATATATATATATATATATATATATATATATATATATATATATATATATATATATATAGTCTGGTCATAAATGATAAAAAAATAGCAAATTATAAGAAAGAAATTTAGGCAAAACTTCTTACCTTTAATGGGAGGAATCTTCTGGAAGATATTGGGATATTTCTCTCTCATAATAATTTGGAGTAGATGAAACTTTTGAGGTATAGAGGAAATGGGAGAGACTGCTTTGGGGCTACAACAGTTGAACTTGGCATCGAATCTTCAGCCCAGTGAAGCAAGTGAAATCAAGTTCCTTTGGTTATAATTTCTGTCTCAATTTTTTGTTGAAGCAGATGTTTGATTTATGATTTTTCTTGTTGATTTTAATTTTCTTGAGAGGTTAGAATCTTTGTTATCAAATCTAATTGTGCATGTTTGTATCATTGTATTTCTGGGAAACACCGATTGAAGTGACTATCTATCTCTCACCCATTTCATCTCTATTTTTTCAGTCTGTTGCATCAGCCATAACTTTATTTTTACGAACTAATTTCCTCCAAATTTTTGATATATGGTGCACGACCCAGCCTTCTAAATCATATCTGAAAATCTACAATACCTAGTTTATCATTTTGGAGATATGGATATTTTGTGACTGTCTATATCTCACCCATTTTGTCTCTATTTTATCAGTCTTTTGCATCAGCCATAACTTTATTTTTACAAACTGAGTTCCTCTAATTTTTTTATATGTGGTGTAAGACCTAGTTATCCAAATTATATCCAAAAATCAGTCGTACCCAATTTGACATTTTGGAGATATGAATATTTTGTGACTATCTATGTCTCACCCATTTGATCTCTATTTTTATAGTCTGTTGCATCATCCATAACATTATTTTTATGAACTAAGTTCCCCTAAATTTTTTATATATGGTGTATGGCCTAGTTTCCTAAATCATTTCTAAAAATCCACCATACCCAGTTTATCATTTTGGAGATATGGATATTTTGTGACTATCTACCTCTCACCCATTTCGTCTATGTTAAAATAGTTAGTTGCATCACCAATAGCTCTATATTTTCAAACTAGGTTTCTTTGAAATTTTTATATAAGATCCAACTCTTATCTGTAAAAATTATATCCAAAAATTAGCAATACCTAATTTGTTAATTCAAAGATATGTATCAATCAGTGACAAACATTCCTATGGCATCCTTGTTATTAAATCTACAAATCCATTCTATGCATATCCTTTAATCATTGCATTCCATAATTTGACATCTTTTTGAGGCAATTTGTTGAACAGTTAATGCACTTTGTCTATGCTCTCACTTTTGTATATATGTCTACTAAAGTATTTCCTTTTTGAAATCTCTTATCATTATCAAAACATTCTATATTTATATTCTTTTCGATATAGTATCTCTTCTTGCATATCTTAATCGATCATATTAGTATATTTATTTCTTAGTGGTTTATTTTAGTGCCTTTGAACATAATATTTTTTTATCTAAAGACTGATTCTTGTTTTTAAGTTCTTTTCTTAAGATTTGAAATTAACAATATAGTCTAATCTGGATTAATAATAGAAACATAAATTAAAGATTTTGAAAATCATACATGGGGTAGTGATTATGAAAATGTTTATGTTGGAATTGAATTATATTCTCTTAAATGCATTAGAAATAACATAATGTTTATCAAGTTATATCTTTAATCTAAAAATTAGACTATGGTAGAAGGAAAACAAATTAAATTGGATGATAATGTTTCAGACTTACTGTGTTTGAAGGGAATAGAATCAACCTAGTTCTAATTTAAGGTAGAAGTACCGATTTTGGGTTTTAATTAGAAATCATTCAATGATGAGTCATTGATAATAGTCCATGACTTTCAACTACTAAATGTTAACCTTGCAATTAGTCTAAGTAAGACTCTTAATATTATTTATTGCCAATAGCATAAGAATGGAGTAAATATTGTTACTTATGGCACTTATATCATTTGATCATATTAGTAATTGCTACTAGTAGTTAGAATAACATTGTTCTGCATTGTTGAGATAGATTCACTTTATGTTTGTTGAATGATTGACCATGATTGGAATTAATTTTGCATTCTTTAAGACCCATTATTAGTGCATCATATCATATGTTGCATTTGTGGGATCTTAGTTTATGGTGTGCTTTGAGAGTGAATGTGATGTGAAACCATTGAGTTTTTAATGGTGTTAAGTGTTGTGTCATTTGGGGAAGTTGTTTCCAGAGCCCTAGGAGGGTATGATTGTGTGGGGGTTGACTATGTGTGCATCATGTGAGTTGAATGAAATGCATTCTTGAAATATTGTCTCCTATTCATGTTAGTATGATACATGTGCAAGATGGATAATGCCTTGCTTAGTATACTTATTCATGTGATTATGATGATTATACAAGATGGGAATGCCTTGCTATGTTTAATGTGAAATGATGTGTATTTTATGTTATAAATGTACCATGATAAGAATGTGGTAGTTCATGCTTGGTTTATGTTTTGGGACAAGAATTGGTCCCTGTGATTATGACTTGTATGCAAGAAGCTAAATGCATTGCATTGTATATGTTACTTGTCATTGTGATGGTAATTGTCTTGCTTGATGGATAGGGTCTTGTAGATGCAGGTAGGGGAGTGGCTTTCAATGTGGGACCGGTGCCCAAAGTAGATGCTAGGATAACCCATTGGAAGTTTTTAATCCAGTGATAACTTAATAATAAATTTAGAGATTTGGGTAGTTTCCATACTAAATAAGATAATTGGATGCCTCAGCCATGCCTGTAGTGCTTGTTCATGCTAAGGATGGGATGAGAAGGCCATGGTTGGCAAGATCAACTTTCTTGTCCTCACGAAAGGAATATTAGTTTCGCATGTGTCACCCTATAGGGCCGACGTCCAGTGAGAGACTACCAGGATAACCATAGATGGGGGCCAGTGTCTAGACTGCCAAGATAACCCATAGATGGGGGCCAACATTGGGTGAGAGACTACCAGGATAACCAATTTTAGGATCATGCAATGATACTCTTCCCTACTATAGCCTAGCACTCCCTAATGTGTGTTTTTCCCTTTCATTGTGTGATTACCTTTTGAAGTGTTGTTTGATTTACTTGTGATATTCTATTTGACCCATGTTGTATTGAAGTCTTGTGTAGTCCTTGCACCTGTCAGTCTACTCTCTTTCTTGTATATTTTCTTAGTGGGACCTTATTATTATCTCTTAGCATGGGGGGTGGACCTTAGGGTTCCACATGGTCAGGTGGTTGTGTTTTTATCTCCATTGGTTTCCCTTGTTGTTGTCCATTTGTAAGAAGGATGTACCTTGTATGGAAGATTTCAGATCTTGCTCTAGCTTGAGGAGACAAATACTTATGGTCATGTTCCAGTCCTGTATATGTACTGATATCTTGATGTATGTACTCCAATGTAACTGGATAGCAATATTGTGAACAATGTAATGTTGTACTCTCTTGTAGAGGAAATTGTTTATGTACTTGTGTCCTTTTTGTAGGATCTTGATGCTTATTTATCTGATAATATAATATGGAATTGTATTTGTTTATTCATATGACGCAATTAGACTTAGAATAAACTGTGGTTGTTAGTTAATTCATAATGTTGGTTAGATCTTGTTTTAGTTTGTTAGTAATGTAGCCATACAACCCTAGAGGATAAAGCTTAATTTAAATGTTATGAATAAATATATGATTGTTGTTATTTCTTTCATTTAAAAAAAATTGTCCTTTTTGTAAGTTTAGTTGTGTTATCCTCTGGGTTCCTTGGTGGGGTGTTACATGCAACCTTAGCTCAAAAGATTTTTGAGTTTTGTTGAAAACATCAAAATCCTATATGGATATCTCTTACCTTTTACAAAAAGTGCACAGATTTCAAGAAAAAAAGATCACAAATTCGTGTCCCTATTTTTAGCCTATGCTTGTTTTTTTTTGTTTTTTGAGAAATTTCATGATATTGGGCAAATGTATGTAACTTTAGCTCAAACGATTTATGGGTTTTGTCAGCAGCATTGAAATCTTGTCTGGGCTTCTCTTATTTTTTGTAGAAAGTGCATAAATTTTGAGACAAATAGATCCCAATCTGTGTCCCTATTTTTAGCCCATGCTTATTTTTTTTTTGCTTTTTCAGAGCAGTTTGTCAAAATTGGGCATATATTTTGCATACGGAGTCAAAATTTCACAAAACTAGCATTATTGGAAAGATGCTTCTCCCAACATTTCTGTGGTAAAAGAATTTTTAGGTAATTTTATCAGATTTATTAGGTACACTCAGTTAGAGTCAACCCTTCTTTGCAAACTTCAAATGGTCATAACTTGTGCACAATTTATTCAATTTTTATGAATTTTTTTTTAAATTGTATAGAATTTTATGTAGAATTTGATATAATATCCAATCTATTGTACCTAATTTTTATTATCAAATTTTTTCGAGATTGCTCATTTTTCACCTAACAAGTTAAGCGCTTTTGGTCAATTGATTTATTTTTCGCTAACTACTTAAGTTTTTGGTGAAACTAATCAACTTTCTACGGGCTCTTATTAATCAAATAGAGTAAATGGGTTTCTCTAACATGTCCATGCAGGATGAGCTTGTTGGCAAGAGACATTGCTTCGTATGGATAAATTTTGTCATTGATGGAAACTAAGATCATCCCAATCATCCGCATAACACAATTTGTTCACACCAGAAGTCAAAATCAGAATTTGTCTAAGTCTGGGTAGTTTGAAACAGAGCAGGTGATAGGGTTTGGTATCTTGGTCGGGATCTCTCCGATGGAAAGGCATGGTTTGTTACATATCTAAGGTAGTTGTAAGCATCTTTAAGAAACTCTAACTCCAGAGTTTTGTTCTCTGGTGATGAAGGAATCAAAAGTTATTAGCTTCTAAGTACTAGGTTTTAGTTTGACAAGAACAAATAGAAGAAGAATAGGCCGACCTTGTGAATGATCTTAATTCTAGATGAACATAAGTTGTTTGTTGGGCAACTAGTGATGACCATTAATGGTAGCTGACATGATTGATGAATTGCAAATGCACGTTTTGGTCCGCATCTTATATTATGTATTGATCTTGCTGACAAAGCAGAGTACTCAACAAAATTCTAAATGTTCTTGAAGCTGACTAGTAAAATGATTGTAGATCATGTTACAGATATATATAGATGATGGAATTGGATGATTTTGGTGTGTGTGTGTAACGACTATGGTGAAATTGCGAAAAAGTAGAGATCAAAAGTTTAGATGTTAGAAAAGCAGTAAAAGGAGAAGATTAAGGATAAAGTGTGTCAAGTCAGTTTTCATGCTTAACCAAAACTAAACTCTAGCATTGATAGATGCTAAATATCAGTTCAAATTTATTGTAATTCTTTTTTTGTAGGCAGTGAGCCTTCCTTTGAGCAGTGAGCTCGAATGCATGTGCATTCCCCATTGTAATACTTTTAACATAGTATAATCTTTGTGGGTTAACCCCCACCATGGTTTTTCCCTTAACTAGGTTTCTATGTCAAAAATCTTGGTGTCAAGAGTGTTATTTATGTTCCTATTCATGCGTTACTAATTGATGTTGAAATATTTATATCATTTGAATATAAGTTGAAGATTAAAGGTATAAAAGGTTAAGTTGTGGGACAATTGATTCACCTTCCTCTCAATTGTCTGGACCTAATTCAACAATTGGTATTAGAGCAAGGTCCCTTTGAAAAACCTAACATCTTGGGGAATAGATCTTGGAAGAAGTTTTAAATGGGTTCACTCAAAGATCAACTTCAGTTGGCCCTAGAAGAGCTTGTTCAGTCTAAAGTAGAAATTAGTAATCTAAGAGGTGAACTTAAAGATGCTGATGATACCATTGAAATGCTAAAAGATAAATTAAAGAAATCTATGCAAAGGAAAAAGGAGCTACTTCTGTAGTTATCTAGTTTACTTAAAGAAAATGGCATGAATGAAGCTTTGGAAGAAAAAGACCAAGGAATGTGAGAAGCTGTCAAAAGAAGTTGTTGTTCTAAAAATTGAAATGGAATCTAGGTGATGAGGCAAACTAAAGAAAGTGAAGATAGGAAGAAAATTGAAGAAGATCTGAATCAAAAACTAAAAGAAAGAACCAAAGAATGTTGCAAATTGGATAGAATAGCTGGCCATCTAGATTCTGATCTACAAGAAAGTAGAGAAAATGAGAGAGAACTTGAAAGGCAAATTGTCATTCTTAGACATGACCTAGAAGTTGCAAATGAATATAAAGAGAAGTTCAAGATAAGCTCAGTTAAACTTGAAGCACTACTTGAAGGATAGAAAAAGGCTAATGACAAGCATGGTCTTGGATATGAAAAGGTGAAAGCTCCAGATCTAGACAAAAAAATCTTCAACCAAGGAATGAGAGAAAAAGAACTAGAAAACCTTTGGTAAGATAGCCTAATGCTCAAATATATCCATCATTCAATGGAAATTGTTTCAATTGCAATAAATTTGGTCATAAAGCTACTCAGTACGAAAGCAAAGTAAATCAAAATGATCCATCCTTCTCCGGTCAATGCTTCAAGTGTAAGAGGTATGGTCATAGATCAAATGATTATAGAAATATGATGATGAATAATGCTAACAATAGAAGAATTAGCAATTCATTAAATGGTTACTATTTTGTTTGCAATGGGTTTGGACACATGGCTAATCAGTGTAGATCAAGAGAAAATTAGGTTTATAAGAAAAGAAATGTTGTGTGCATTAACTGCAATAAATCTGGTCATATTGCAAGATTCTGTAGAAGTAGGAACAATGGAAGAAGTGGTCCGGTAAACAAAAAACTGGATGAGTAGAGATAAGACAAAGGCAAAGAAAAAATTGATACAAATGAGACTCAGAATGAATCAAACAAGATATGGATCAAGAAAACAATTATGAATGATAGTAATGGATCCACACAGGAATCTGGTGCTAAAAATTCCTCCAAGAATTGATTTGGGAGCCCTGGCTCAAGGGGAGTAGCATTGTAAATCAAATTCCCCCAGCCAGTAAGTGAGTGCCTAGATCTAGCATAATGAGAAAAGGTACCTTGAATTGATTTAGAACTTTTGGAAGGATTTCTAGAAGAAAGGAAGTAATTATGGAAAATTGTAGAGTGATACATGAAAGACTATTCAAAAACAGAGCAACTGAATGTGCTATGGTAGAGCATTTATTACAAAGGCAAAGTAGGTGATGCAAAACTTAAAAAAGTTATCGATTCCTCATTTGGAACACTTTGCATCAGGAGAAAACAAGAAGAAAGAAGTGGAAGAGTTTAGAGCTAAGAATTCTCTAAATTTGGAAGCGAGAATAGGATTTCCAAGAAAAAAACCCTAATTGACATAACAAGGTATTTTCTATTTTCTGTGAAATCTCTTGAGCTCTCAATTTCTGCAAATAGCTACACCTTTAGTTGTTGATGTAACTGAAAGGCCTTGACCAATATTTAAGAAGGATCCATACAAACTAGTTGAAGTTGAACCATTAGATGCATTCTATGAGGTTCCACATGGTGTATTGCATGTTAGGGATATTAGGGCATACATCCATTGTAACATGGATGAATTTGGAAACTTGAAACACTTCGATTTGCTTAACAACTACTTAATGGATGATAGCCACAAATTGAAACCGAAATACAAAGCCCTAGAAAGCAAACATTTTTTGCAAGACATTAGGTTTTTGATATTTGATGAAAATGAATAGGTTTGATACATCTTAAGCCAAATACATGATGAGTTCATATGGCTATTGAAACCATTCAAGATTACAAAGGATGTTATCAAGATTGTAACTAGGTTAAACTCCTCCAACAAATTACCCATGCTGAAAGCCATGAAAAACCAGACAGTGACTGATGCTACCGGTGCCAAGTTTGACAAAAGGGAAATGACCATCAATGATATCATAGAATTGGATGTTAAATTGGCTCCCATGGTGATTGGGTACAAGATTTACCACTCCAGTAGAGAAAATTTTGTCTTCAGAACTGCAATATATGTAGCCTATCAAATCTTAAAATAAAATGTTGATTATGATCTTTGTAAACTACTACAAAATTAGTTGATTGAGAATCTAAGAAAGATAAAAAAAGATAAGAAAAATACCTTTAAATATGGTTCCTTGATTATATGCTTGTTCTTCTATTTCATGAATGAAGTACCTAGAATTCAAGGTGTGCATTAGACAACTTACAGACCAGTAGCATGGAAAATAAGAGATCACCTTCTCAACCTTGGTAACTCCCAAGCCCACAAGACTGCCATTTGGGGCTACTTTAAAAACTTCTAGAGTTTAATGCAAGGAAGGGAGAGAATCCCCAAAACAATTGTGGAGAAGTATGAAAATGACATATGTTTCATGGTTGACATAGATCAGTGCTTGATGTAAGCTGTAGAACCAAGGACAATTTGGATAATGCCTATGGATTATGAGGTGGATGGAAGAGTTTTGGATATGTATGCTCAGTATCTTCTGAGCACACCTAAAGATACCTCTGTGGAAAGGTTTGGAACCTACAAGGAACTAAGTCTAAAATTGCATGTGGAGCTCAGACAGTCGGAGACCAAGAGGAAAGTACAGAGATGAGTTGAAAGGTATGCTGAGAGCATTGGCCTAACCCAGGAGGAAGTAAAGTAGAATAGAGAAAGAATTGAAAAGATGAAGAAAAGAACTAAGCAGACTACAAAAGAAAAAGTAGAAAGTGAGCTGACAGTCATTCTGGAAGTCCCACCAAGCTCCTCAAGGAAGACAAGGAGTTCTGCAACTCTTGCTGAGCAACTCAAGTCCACTTCCACTAAGAAGCCAAAAGCCACTCCATCTAGTGATGGAGGGAAAAGAAAGAAAATCAAGGCCACAAGAACCCACAAGAGCACAAAAGATGATGAGGAGATTGAGACAAATGAAGAAGTGAAAGAAATAAGATCCAAAAAATCTAGAACTTCAAAGACTTTTGAAGATGAACTTTTTGGAAGCAATAAGGATAGTAAAAAGCAAGTAACTAGTAAGGTCGCTATGACTATTGATGAAATTGTAAAAACAATAACTATTTATGGACATTTAAAGCCTATCTGAGTTTACTATGATAATTTTGATCAAGCACATAAGAAAATTTTGGAAAATGCCATTATCATATATTAAAATAAATTCAATAGAGCCCTGTTGGAAATTTTACAAGAACTTCCTAAAACTTTAAGGAAAGTGCTAGAAATGAGGAAATAAGCAGCTAAGGATAAAGACATAGAACTCAGAGAGTATGTTCTCTCCACTTTGCATCCTGTGATGACCAAAAGAGAAGCAGATAAAATCCTTAGAGAAGTTAAAGATAAATTCAGAGGCAAGGTTCGGATGAACAAACTAATGCTTGGTGAAACTGAGGAAATTGGAAAAGAAACAAAAGAAATCTTGAGAAAGGCCTTAGACAAAGATAAATATTATATTATTTCAGAGAAACAAGTAGAAGAAGTCAATCCTCCAGTTTTAGAACATGAAGCTCTAGAAGAATAGATTAACAAAAGAATTGATGACCAAGGTGTTAATTTAGATCCTCCGGAGTTAACCTATGAAGAGACTAATGTTAGATTTGATTCATTAGATCTGAATGTTGGAGAAGTCCAAGAAGAGGAATAAGTCAATTAGGAGGATATAGATATGATAGACAAAATAATTGATGCAGGTGTAACTCCTCCACCTAATCAATCTGGAAAAGAAAAGGATACTGCTACTACACAGAGCCCTTCAAATCAGGTAGCAAGTGGCTAACAAATAGGAAAGAGTTCTATAGAGAACACAGAGAAAAGTAAAGTAGAGAAACAAGAGGAAAAAGGAAAGAAAGGCAAAGTAGAAGAAGATGGTGCAAATGTTGAAGCACCTAAAGCAGATACTGAGAAATATGATGAACAAAAGGATGGCTCATAAAATGTTGCAAGAGACACTGTAGATGTAGTGAAAAATCTTCTTGAAAAAGAGATAATTGGGCTTGATGAGCCTGAACTACTCCAAGGTTTAGCCAATCTAGATGCTCTCTCTCCAGTTCAATTGATGAAAATAGCATCATTCATCCAAGTAAAGGCTAGAGAAAAGATGTTAAAGTTCCACATGGAGGACAATGAGCTACTGGGACTTGCAACCAGGATTTTGAAAACATTAATGCCTTCCTACTAGAAGAGTCCATCTGATTCTTGCTCCAGACATATGAAAAATCTTGTAAGTTCTATAAATACTCATTTTGAGTCCTCTAAGAAATTTGCTGAGACAAAAGTCAGAAATGAGTTTTTGGATAAGAGATTTAGTGAACTTAAGAGTCTAATAGGGTATGATAGGACTATACTTGCTATCAATATAAGGAGTGTTCAAAATTCTCTAAGTGATGGAAGTAATATATATAAATTTTGTTTATCCTGGCCCAAAGTAAGTGAGGATATTGAAAAGAAGATAAAGGAACAAGAACTGAAATTGACAAATCTATCCAATAATTTTGATCCTCTAACTATTTCACCCATAAGTCAGGAATGTCAAGTAATTAGCTTGACTGACGAGATAAAGAGACTTGTTAAATAAAAAGGCAACATTAAGAAGAGAATGTGTGAGCTCCAGGGATTGATTGCCCCCAAGTTAGAGACAATGTATAATGCCCTATCTGAAGCTTAGATTGCAATTCAGACTAGTGATCCATCAGATCTATCAAAGGCAGATGCATATTCATTTTTGTTGAGTGGGCACATCTCAATCTTAGATGGAATGAAGAGTACTTGGGCCTCTAAACTTGTACAAATAGAAACTAGCTTTGCAGACATTCTCAAGTTCATGTGAATAGAACTTAATGATTACTTGTACATATACGGAATTATACATAGAATTTTTGAAGAATTTTGGCTTGCGGACCCCACCCTTTGCCATTGATCTCAGAGGGAGAATGAAGAACAGTGAAAAATAAAGAATCCAGCAAAGGGGGATCTTCAAAACTAATAGAGAAGCACAAGTGTATAGAGTAAGGGGGAGCTACATTAAACGCTTAGTCATTTTTCACTAAGTGTTGCCATCAATGCCAAAGGGGGAGATTATTGGCAAGAAACACTACTTCACATTGATAAGTGTTGTCATTGGTGGCAACTAAGATCATCCCGATCATCTGCAACTAAGACAACGTGCTTGATCTTAAATTTTAGTTATTCCTTTAGAAGGGCCTTCTTTTGGATTGCATTTCATCCAAAAGGGACAACCCTAAGTGGAGTTTTCTTTTAAACTGCTATATAAAATGGATAAGGCAAAAGCTAAGTCCTAACCGATGTTAGCCTTACCTTGTGGTGCCAAATCAAAAAGAGGTGTCCTAGCTCTTTGTGAAAGAGATTTCACATTGTGCGAAGTGTTTGATACTCTTAGTAGGATTGGTTAAATATTTTAGTAGCTTGTCACATGCTCGTAAGGCATTGGTCCCTCAAAGCCACTAAGAACCATCTAGATAGTGACTACCCGTTTCACCTCCAAACATTGCGGTAATCATTAGTGCAAGGGGAATCGATTCAAGCCCCCAAGATACACACCATTGCCTCCCTTGAGAAGAGATCGTATTCCCTCATCCATAAAGCTCTTGTGACCTACTCGAGCTTTCTGACGGGAGGGTGAGATATCCCTACCTATTGTTTCTCACAAAGATACAAATGTATGACACCTATATGGAATGACATTTGATCGACAAAGAATTAAGTTGTGAGATGATCTACTGCAATGGAACCATGTATCTAGGGATAAAAAGTGCTTGAATTGTTTTAATTGTCTAATACCCATGGAAACATTGGGCTTTTTTTGGTGAGCCTTGAACATACACTATCTATTGTGTTAGTCCTTTTTTGGTACTTTGTTTGATGTGTTTTCTCTTGCCAAAACAAATCCAATCAAAATCAAATTGAAATCTATCAATATTTGCCTTATAAACATCACTGACACTATCTAAGTGCCTCTGGTATAGCAGTCCAATGCTTTTGCAATGTAGTCCAGCGCTTCTGGTATAATAGCCCATCGCCTTTGGTAATACATCTCAACACCTTTGGCACTATAGTACTGTGCTTTTGCTATAACAGTATCGCACCTTTGCAGCACAGTACAATGCCTCTATCTAAAAAAATGTTTTTTCAAACTATCTCAACAAAAGCATAGTAAAATCCTAGCAAAAACTCAAAAACATTGTCCTAGTGCATCCCATGGTAACCACTAGACTCCAGCAAACTATGAAGGATAAACAAGTTGCCCCAAGGAAGTGTGAATCACCTCCGCATACACCTCAACCAAGTCAATCCAACATGACTCCAAAGGGTACCCCAAAAACACCAATGGAAAGTCCAACCAACTCTCAAAATAGGCTACAACATGACTAACCAACCAATCCTCAAAGAAGTAATGTCCCTTTGGTAGATGTAACTCAATTCACTACTGGCATGCCTCATGATTTTGCTACACCCGTTTATACCATGGTTCAAGTCCCATCTCAAGAAGAGTTACACTTTAAAGAAGGTCAATCCTCTCAAGAAGATAGACAAGACTTTGATGAAAGCATGTAAAATCCTAGAGCCATAGCCACCTTTGACAAAATCCTTATTGAGAACCAAGATCATTTCTTTCGCCTACTAGTAGAACAAGGAGCACAATTACCTCAAGATTTTGATCTATCTAGTCTTAAAGAGCAAAATAAAACACATGACACCATAATTGAGGTCCAAACCATGTCAACCATGACCACTCCCATACCCAAAAAAAGCTCACAGGGGAGAATGCCTACACCTTTTGCCACTCAATATGAGAATACTCTTTATAAAAATCCAACAGCAGAAAGACCCATATCACTACTTATGACTTCTATGGAGATTTACAAACACCAACAAGAGACTCCACATCGTCAAGTAAAACTCACAAGACAAGCCTCTCTAGCTCAATCAAACACACAACAACATCCTAAAATGCCCACACCAATTGCAAGTGGAACATTGGCTACCCCATCACGAGAAGGTTTTCCACCAAATTACAATCTGGGAAACACTTATGTAGCCATGCAACAAGGGTCTCAACAAACACCACCTCTAACATCATTAACCCTTTGTATCATTAACCCAGACAATGTTATGCAATCCCAACCATCATAAAATGCCAGCACCACCTATGTCCCTCCACCACAACATTCTTCTATACTCAATCATACCTATCCCCATCTTAGTCAAGCCCAACCATCACAAAACCCATCTGTCTATATCCCTCCACCACAATGATCTTCCACTCTCAACCTAACCCACACTTTCTCAACCCTCAAAACTCCCAAAACTCCCAAAACCAAAGCTATGTTCCACCATCACAACCAAACCCAACAAACTTTATCTTTCATCCACATAATTCTTTCTTCACACTACCTCCACATTACCAATGACAAAACTCGTATCTACAACCATCACAAAGTCAACATTCTTACCTAGCACCATCCCCACCTCCCCAAAATCAAAACACCCAAATCTAACCCAACATACAACATATACGACCCTAACCAATCATATCACCCTTATAACACCAATGCACATGGTTTCCACTATAATCTTCCATATGGGCAACAATAATCACCTCTTGGACAACAAGAGATGTTTCCGACCCCTCCCACAACTATGGAGCTAAAACTTTCTGAGGTGCAACAATAATTATTTGATCTTAAATTTGGCCACACCAAGAAAACCTGCTCTTTGGAAGAAGTTTGTCCTTATCCACTTGATCGGTCATTACCCATGATCCCTTTTCCTCATAACTTCAATATTCTGAAATTTGATAAATACAAAGGAAAAGGAGACCCAAAAGACCATCTTAGAGAATTCTATCTTGCTTGCTTTGAGGTCTCACATAATGACACATATCTTATGCACCTCTTTCTTCACAGTCTTGGAGGTCAAGCTATAGAATGGTTCTCACTCCTACCCATGGGTATCAAATCTCTTAACGATCTTGCCGAGAAATTTTCCACCCATTTCTCCTACAACACAAAACATGAGGTCTCTATGACTGACCTATGCAACAATAAATAGAAAAATGTGGAAACTCTCATCTCCTTCCTTCAAATATGGAGACAAATGGCTAGCAAATTCCCATTCAAGATACCTGAAAAGTATCTTTTTAGTATATTTGTGTAGAGCCTTAACCAAGAGTTGGGTTTCTGTTTGCAAATTCTTAATGCTACAACCTTTGACGAAATTACCTACAAGGGCATCAACATTGAAAAGGCCCTCATTGCTAAAGGCATGGTAGATTCCAAACATGTCAAAACACTGTAAACACCCCTTCATCTTTCATCAAAACCAAGTCAACCATCTCAACAAAACCAACAACAATAAAGGCAACCAAACCAAAACTAACAATGACAACAAGAGCAACCTCAACAAGATTACCTTCCGCAAAGACAATTCACTCCCTTGGGAGAGCCTATAGGGTCTGTTCTACAAAAACTTATACATAATGAACTCGTCACATTACTAAATGCTCCCCCATAGGGTGAACCTACGTACAAAACTAAATGGTACAAAGATAATGAATTTTATGAGTGTCATAGAACTAAAGGACACCGAACCATACCATGCATGGCAATCAAATACCTTATCCAAAACTGTATTGATCGAGGCGAAATCAAATTTGGCACACCCACTAATCAAAACACAAACAAGGATCTCAATATGTTCAAGGAACCATTCACTAACCATGGTCAAGGTCCACCTATGGATAAAGGTAAAGGTGTTAACAAAGCTTCAACTTCCTATGACTCTATTGTGGGTCATTTTGAAGAGAGTCGGGTGTCTACCCTCACAATCAAAGGTGAATCTATGGATTGCATTGTTTAAACTCATCATGGTCATGTCACCCTTCATGGTCCTACACACAGTATTCCAACTCAATCCAATTATAATCTTGTCAAACATCTAGGGAAAACCCCTTCGCAAGTTTCCATTTGGACCTTCTACGGTCGTCACCTGCACATAAAGTTGTGCTTGAAAAAATCCTACAAGAGTCTTTGGTTCCTAATGACATAGTGGTCATAGATTTCCAAGCCATAATAGGTAAAATTGCCTCACCTTACAATGTGGTCTTCTCTAAAAAGGACCTCCCATCTCATGATCCATGTCACAACGATGTCGTTCACATTGAGGTTGTCATCCATAAACACAATATCAAATGCATACTTATAGATGGTGGTGCTAGTCTCAATGTCTATTCTCTAAAGTTACTGAAACAATTGCCAGGATACTCTGAGGATCATGTCAACATTGATCAAAGTATTACAATCAAAGGGTATGATGATGTTGAATGTCATTCAGAAGGTGTTATCCACTTGCCTATACAATTAGGCCCTGTCATGCTGGAAACTAGGTGCCAAGTCCTTGACATTGAGCTACCTTACAACATTATCCTAGGATGCCCATGGATCCATGCCATGAAAGTTGTTCCCTCAATGTACCATCAGACTCTCAAGTTCCCATTTAATGGTACAGAGATCACTATTCTAGGAGACCCTAATCCTTTTGAATTTTGTTGTATCTTACAAGGCAGTTATAAGAATAGCAACCAAGTGCCAAATAATGACAAAGTCCTTGAATCCCCATTATATATCAATTCTGAAAATTTAACAAAAGCCTCTGTAGTTAAACCTAATCCTATTCCTATTCCTGAAATCAAAGCTGACATTCATGATATAGGATTTGGAGAATATGGTATCTCAAAATCTTGTTGTGTAGGGTGGATGCCCCTATGTCCTAAATCTTATGTCCAACTGCCCATAGCCAAAGTAACTAAGAAAGTAGCTATCCCCCCCATAATCCCTAACTCAATTCAAAGAGGGAAAATTGTTGGTAGAGGAAACTATTGAAGACATCTTTTATTGGCTCTACAAGGAGAAAGAACCAGCCACAATACCAATCAAGCACTATGGAAATGGCCTACGAATTGTGAAGAACATGGGCTACAAAGGCAAAGGTGGCCTAGGGAAAAATAATCAAAGTGAAATGGAACCCATTAGTGTGAAGAAGAAATTAGACAAGAAGGGGTTAGGATATGGTAGGAAGGTACCACGCGCCTTAGACATCGAGGGTATCTTGATGAGGTAGCACAAACTTCTCTCATAGATTTGACATCTAAAGAGGATATCATTGATGACTCTTACCTCCATATGATTGACCTATTCACTGAATCCTTTGTATTTATGCTATCATCCATATCCTTAACATCCACCACCAACACCCATATTGTAAGACTTGTCTACCCTGATCTTATCGATTGGGACCAATAAGGGGCCCTGGTTATAGATGTATTTTAGAATGATGAAGCTATTGCTGAGTTCATGGGACTCCAGGATGGTATCCATCTTGGCAATCACAAAGCTGGTTTTGTAATGGAACTAAAGCAAATGACTTATTTTGGTGAGAATGCCAAATCCTCCAGTCACAAAAGTAAAAATAAAGAAAGATCTCTAGGTGAAAACCACATTGTGGCACCTCTTGATCACAAAACAATAAAAACAAAGGACATGTCCAAAGGTGAAAACCCAATTGTGGCATCTAAGGATGGAGGATTTGACCTTCCCTTACCATCTAAGTATCAAGACAAATCAACTCTCCTAGTGGAAGATTCTATAGAGATAAATCTTGACATAGAGAAAAATCCAAAGACAACATTCCTTAGAGCATCATTATCAGAACAAGAGCACAAGAATCTTACCAACTTCTTCTTATAGTGAACCATCAACTTTGCATGGACCTATGCTAATATGTCAGGGTTTGACCCTTCACTAGTAGTTCACTATCTCACAGTTCATCCAAAAGATAAACCAGTCAAGCAAAAGATAAGAAAGATGCAACCACAAATCACTCTCTTGGTGAAAGTTGAAATACATAAACTATTAGATACAAAGTTTATCAAGCCAATTGATTATCCAGAATGGGTCTCAAACATTTTACCATTGGTTAAACCAAATGGGGGCATCCACATGTATTCCAACTTCAGAGAACTTAATAAAGCATGTCCCAAAGATGACTTCCCATTGCCAAACATTGATCTCATAGTAGACTTGACTGCTGGTCATGAAATGCTGTCTCTAATGGATGGATTTTATAGCTACAATTAGATAATGATAGTGGAAGAAGATCAACATAAAATTGAATTTACTTGTCCTTGGGGTACCTATTGTTGGTGTGTCATGCCATTTGGTCTTAAAAATGCAAGAGCAACCTATCAAAGAGTAATGATAGTGATATTCCATGATCTCTTTCATCACATCATGGAGGACTATGTTGATGATATACTAGCAAAGTCTTCTAGGGTAGATCACATACAGGTTCAAGGATAAATCTTTGATAGACTAGAAAAATATCAAGTAAGACTCAATCCAAAGAAGTGTGTCTTTGTGGTAACATCAGGAAACTGTTGGGATACATTATATCTTGTAGAGGCATTGAGGTAGATCTAGAAAAATTCAAGCTTATAGTAGAGATGTCTCCACCAAAGAATCTAAAAGCACTAAGGATCCTTCAAGGAAGGTTACAATCCATTAGGTATTTTATCTCACAGCTAGCAGATAAATGTCAACCATTTCAACACTTTCTCTAAAAGGATGTCTCATTTCGATGGGATGATAAGTGTCAAGTAGCATCTGATCAGTTCAAAGAATATCTAGCTACACCTCATGTCTTGGTACCACCAGTCACTGATAGGCCTTTTATCTTGTGCATCTTAACTATAATTGCAGCCCTAGGGGCTCTTCTAGCACAGTATGACGAGTCAGGCAAAGAGTATGCAATCTATTATATCAATCAAAACTTGGTGGGTTTTCAACTCAATTATTCACCTATGGAAAGAGCTTGTTTAGCCTTAGTGTTCACTTCCCAAAACTTGAGGAATTATATGCTAAACCAACATACGAATCTCATAGAAAAAATTGATACATTGAAGTATATCCTAGCTAAAGCAGCTCTCACAGGTAGACTGGCTAAATCGGTCATGATCCCTAGTGAGTTTGAAATTGAGTATGTAGATCATAAAGTAATCAAGGGGCAAGCCTTAGCAAATCAACTAGCAGAAGCACCTATGACAGATGTACATCCTATGGTATCTGACTTTCCAAATGAAAATCTCTTCCCTCTCTCTACCTCAGTAATGTGGAAATTGTATTTTGATGGTTCCTACACACAACATGGATGAGGGGCCAGAATTCTTTTTATTATGCCTCAAAATGACTATATCCCAAAGTCATATTGGCTTGCATTTCCTTGCACTAACAACATAGCCAAGTATGAAGCACTCCTCATAGGTCTCAATATAGTAGTCCAATGGGACATCAAAGAACTATAGGTGTATGGAGATTCACAACTAGTCATTCGACAAGTCACTAATGTGTATCAAACAAAAGATGAAAAGTTGGTCCCCTACAAGAAACTAGTGGATTCCTACAAACCACACTTTTCTAGCATCACTTTTGAGCAAATTCCAAGAGAGCATAACAAAGATGCAGATTGTATGGCTTCTATAGGGTCACTTATAGACATGCCTGCAAACACACAAAAATGTGAATTCTTGATCGAGCAATTGTTGATACCATTCGTTGATGTTCCAACTACTGAAATCATCTGCGAACTTGTTGCTCCCTATTCCCCATGGTATGGAGATATCTATGAATACCTAGAAAATTGTACCTTTCCCATTGAACTATCCACAACCCAATGCAAAACCCTTATCCATCGATCCTCCCATTACACCATTCTGGCTGATACACTTTATTGCCAAAGTCTCAATGGTATCCTCTTATGATGTCTTAACGTGGAAGAAGCTGATGCTACCTTACAAGACATGCATGAAGGTGTCAGTGGTACACATTCTATTGGTCCTAATCTAGATAAGAAGATACTTAGGACAGGGTATTATTGGCCTACAATAGAACAAGATGCTTTACAGTTTGCTAAGCAGTGTCTCCAATGCTAGCAGCATGGAGATTTGATTCATGCACCAACTCATGAACTACAACCTGTGACAACTCCATGGCCTTTTTCTCAATGGGGTCTCGACCTCATAGGATAAATCCACCCATCCTCATCCAATGGCCACAAAATTATCATTACCGCCACTAAGTACTTCACGAAGTGGGTTGAAGCCATTCCCATGACTTATATCACTGACAGGCAAATAGCCAAGTTTATCCTTAACTACCTCATTTGTTGGTATGATATCTCCCAAGACATTGTCACTGATAATGGGAGACCATTCAAGAATCAAGATGTCTATGCCTTATGCACACAATACAATATCCAACATCACTTTTCCACTCCCTACTATCCTCAAAATCCTCAATAAATGGTCAATGAAGTTGGTCGTGATTGGCACTTGGAACTCAATCTTGCCCTATGGGCCTACTGCACTAGTATCAGAACACCAACTTGTGCCACACACTATGCCTTAGTAAATGGCTTTGAAGCCATTCTACCTATAGAGGTTGAGATCCCATCCCTTAGAGTATCCATGTAGAACCTGATTGATGGAGAGGAGTATCGCACTTCCAGATTAGTTGAGCTAGAACTACTAGATGAGAGGCACCTTACAACACTTAATCATCTCCATGTCTATCAAAAACACCTTCGGTGTAACTATAACAAGAAGATCAAAGAATGATGGTTTCAAGTTGGCGATCTTGTCTGAAAAGAAAACTAGAGAAATCAAGCAGATCGAGAAAAGAAGGGCAAGTTCGAGCCTAATTGGTTAGGTCCCTTTATTATCATAGCAGCATATGGATTAGGAGCTTATACTTTAGCAACACCTGAAGACATTCCTTTAGATGAGCCACTCAATAGTGTTTATCTCAAGAAGTTCTATGCCTGATCCTCAAAAAATAAAAAATAAAAACAACAAAAATAATCCATCCTATGTTGAAAACCTAGAAAACATGCTCCTTGGATAAGTACCATAGTGAAAACTTGGAAAACATGTGCTATGTGTAGAGTTGACATCCATCTATTAGACTTAGGGTAGACAACTAAGAGGGGGGGTGAATTAGTTGTCCAAAACTTTCTTTCAAAACAAATACTTAACTCCACACAAGCATAATAGTAAATCAATCACGAAAGCATAATGCGACAAGTTAAGAGCAAATACACATTAACACACATAACACCAAGATTTTTGATGTGGAAAACCCGGTTAAGGGAAAAACCATGGGGTGATTAACCTAAGATTATATTCTCTATTAGAAGAATAGAAAGAATAAAATTGCACATGCCAATTAGGGCTCACTGCCCAAGCACACTGCTCACAAGAGGCTCACTGCCTACAAGAGACACACTGTCTACAAAAGAATAAGTATCACATACTTAAACTGGTAAATAGCATCTTCACCATGCTTGAGTCAATTCCATTTAAGCCCAAACCTTCTGCTCTGCCTTTTGCTCTTTTCTTCACTACCACACGCTTATCTCCACAAGTCCATCTCTAAAATGACTTTGCAATCCCTTATTTATACATGACATCAACTTAGGAATAAACATCTAAGTCGGTAAACATCCACAAAGACACCCGCAAGATGTATAATTCATCTGGTCGGCCAGTCACAGAAAGAACACCATCATCCGGAAGTTATTCTTCATTTTTGGGACCCCAATTCTAATGCGGACCATAAACATGAACTGATAACGATCCAAGGACCTCCACAAACTTGCCTGAAACACCAAGAACATCTGCACTTCCTCTACTTACTGAAATCCTTCTCTCCTTCATCCGAAACCTCAAGAACACGGTCTAGCATTACTGTCACAAAGGAATAGATACTTACGGACCTTCAAACCATGAACCAAATGAGTTGACACACCACACAAACTTCCCCAATACTTCCTCAAATCTATAGAATGGGATAATGCATTACTGGACCTCACCGGACCTATCTGTGTCACTCTGTCACCTTTGGACACCTATCGGAGCCGGTTCTACTTGAGCGACCATAACTTCTTCAGATCTTCATATGGACCTCTGAAAACTTGACTGGAGCATCTCAAGACTTATATCTACAAACCCTTTAAACTGCATCCTCTGATCCTCAACCAATCTTGGACTTTTATCTTATTGTCATCACTGTTCTTCACTGTTCTTGATTGAGACAAATTTTCTCAATATCCTCAGTGCACAGCTCATCCAATCCTTCTCATTAATGCAACATGAGTATGTTGACATCAATGACAACACTGGTTAAACCCATACTTGCAACAATCTCCCCCTTTGTCATTGATGGCAACATATGATGTGAAAAACCATCAAGACAAGAACTTCTCCTTACTGTCGCAACTCCCCCTGTCAACAACAACTATTCACATGTCTGCTCTTCCTATACTACTCCCCCTTTGATCATCAACCACTTGTTTTTCACATGTCTTCTCTCCCCCTTTGACATCAATGGCAAAGGGCTCATACTTGCAACTTCAGAATCACACCTACTGCTCCCCCTGAGTAGCAGCTCCCCATCATCAATCCAGATCACAAGATATGACTGTGATATCCACCAGACTGATGCACATCAGTGCATCCTGGTTCATCACTAGAGGGGCAATAACCCCTAACTTCTCCCTGAGATACTCAAAAGAGTCCTTGGGAAGAGGTTTAGTAAAGATATCTGTAATCTGATCCTTGGAGGGCACATACTCCAATCTGATTTCGTCCTTGTTCACTTGCTCTCTCAGAAAGTGAAACTTGATAGATATATGCTTAGTCTTAGAATGCAACACCGAATTCTTAGAAATATTTATTGCACTTGAATTATCATAGAAAATTGTGATAGGCTCCTCATATTCTACTTTAATATCTCTTAGCATCTGCTTCATCCACAAAACTTGAGTGCAACTACCTGCTGCTGCAATGTATTTTGCTTCAATTGTAGACAGAGATATTGCCTCTTATTTCTTTCTTAGCCAAGAAACCAATCATTTTCCCAAAAAGAATGCTCCACCACTGGTACTCTTCCGGTCATCCACATCTCCTGCCCAATCTACATCTGTATATGAATGAAGAGAGAAATCATGATCTCTAGGATACCACAGACCATACTCAACTATTCCTTTTAGATACCTAAAAATCCTTTTGATTACCATGACATGAGATTCTCTAGGATTAGCCTAGAATCTCGCAACAAGACCAACAGCCTACATTATATCTAGTCTAGTTTGAGTGAGATACAATAATCCTCCAATCATTGATCTGTACTTTGTCTGGTCTACCTTAGGAGAGTCATCATCTTTGCTCAACTTACATCTTGTTGCCATGGGAGTATGCATTGGCTTTGAATCTTCCATTCCAAATTTCCTCAACAATTCTTTCACATATTTTGTCTGGGAAATAAAGATTCCTTTCTTTGTTTGAGAAATTTGTAGACCCAAGAAGAAATTCATTTCACCAAGCATTGACATCTCAAACTCACTTTTCATTTGATTTGCAAAGGTTTTACACATACTGTCTCTTCCTCCAAAGATGATATCATCAACAAATACTTCAACAATCAAAATGTTTTCATGATCAATTTTGAAATATAAGTTGTTGTCAACAGTACCTTTGTTGAAGCCAATCTTCAAGAGATGTTTGTCCAATCTTTCATACCATGCTCTTGGGGCTTGCTTTAGTCCATACAGTGCCTTCTTCAACTTGCCGACCATACCACCATGCTCAGATAATTGAAATCAATCCGTTGTTCAATGTACACTTATTCCTCTAAATCACCATTTAGGAATGCAGACTTGACATCCATCTGATACACTTTGAAATCTTTGAAGGCAGCAAATGCAAGAAATAATTTGACTGCTTCAATTCTTGCCACCAGAGCAAAAGTTTCTTCAAAATCAACTCCTTCTATTTGAGAGTAACCTTTGCAAACTAATCTGGCCTTATTTCTAATCACTTCACCGGCTTCATTCAATTTGTTCCAGAAGACCCATTTGGTTCCAATCACATTTTTATTTCTAGGTCTGGGAACAAGATCCCAAGTGTGATTCTTCTCAATTTGCATCAGTTCTTCCTCCATTCCTTAGTCTAGTTTTCATCATTACAGGCTTCATTTACTGTCTTAGGTTCAATCTTTGAAATTAGACAATACTCATCTGAGTTTTGAGCAATTCTTCTACTTGTTTGCACTCCTTTGCTTTTGTCACCTATGATCTGATCTTCAGAGTGGTTTAGAGTTACATACCTTAGAACTTTGGGAGTTTCTTGCACCTCTAACTCTTGATCAGTCTCATTGAGACTTATCTCTTCTTCCTGTCTTACTGGATCAACTTGACTTTGTTTCTCAGAAGAGGTTTGGATACTTTGAATCTGAACATCATTCTGATCATCTTCATCATACTCATGAATTCTTGAGGGTCTTTCAATTTCTTCATCAACCTTCACATTTACACTTTCTACAATCTTTCTCAGTCTCTTGTTGTAACACTAGTATGCTTTGCTTTGAGTAGAGTAACCCAAGAATATTCCTGCATCACTTCTAGCATCAAACTTTCCTAGATCTTCATCCCTTTTAATGTAACATCTGCTACCAAAAACTTTGAAGTATCTTACAGTGGGAGTAATGCCAAAGATAAGTCTGTGCCTGTGCTCTAGCATGCCGCAGACTAATCACGGCCTGATGCCTATCCATCTCCACTCTCCTCAGCCTCATCTGTGCCCGCTGCCTCCATCTCCTCTCCTCTCTGATCCGTCTCCGCAGCTGCTGAATACCCACATCATCTCCTGCTCCGATCTATGCCTGTGGCTGTGCTAATATAGCAGGCTGACCTGGCACCTGCCCTGGCATCTGTATCCCTGGTGCAGCTGGCACTACTGCCTGTGCTGGTGGAGCTCGTCGTCGTCGCCTCCGCACTGGTCTCTCCATCCCAATCTCTCCAATCTCCCCATCTCGTGTCAACCGAGTCAGCCTAGCTGTCGCCCAGTATACATCATACTCTGGCAATGTACCTGGATCTGTCGGACCCTATCTCCACTGCCATGCTGCTGGCTGCAGTCCATCTCTCTCTGCCAAGGCTATGTCCACCACAACCTCTAGACCCCAATCGAACACCTCCTGCCTCGTCCTCCCAAAAACGGCATCCCCTACAGGTACTGCCTGTGCCTCTCCGAACTGTCTCAGGGCTCTCTCTGGCAAATAGCGCTCTATAATGTACACGCCGTGTCCAAAAATGTACCTCGCCTGTCTAGCATAGGCAAGCTCGGCATCCTCCTCCTCCCACTACTCACATCCTAGCCATGGCCTCCATACAAATCTGTCTATCTCATCTAATCTCCGCCGCCAGTATACCACCCCTCGGCGCTGTCGATAAGTCAAGGCTCCTCTATACATCCGTGCAAATGGCTCTCCTGCTGCTCTAGCAACCCATCCCTCTGGTCTCGTCACCGGAATGTGCTCATATGCCCATACATGCAAAACTATCACTCCTGCTGACATACTGGCTCCAAACATGTACGCACAATCATGCAGGTAATGATAGAGCTGCCCCAACACGCACTCTGCCCATGCATACCTCGTGCCATAGGAGAACATGCCCTCCATCACTGTCCCCCATCCTACAGGAAAACCTCTAGCTCTCCTATCACCTACTAGCCATCTAATGATAGCCACTACCACCCGCTGTAATCTGTCGCAGAGCTCCTCCATCCTCCCCATCGGAATCTCTGAACCCTCTACTCTGATGTCTGGTGTGCCAAACAATCTCCTGAATGCCGCTGGGCCCATCTCCGGATCATAATCTACACGATCCCCATCTATCAGAATCCTCAAAATCTGGAACACATCCTCTAAGGTGATGGTCGCCTCTCCTGTCGGTAACAAGAATGAACTGTGCTCACTCATCCATCGCTCCACCATCGCTGTCATCAGCCCTCGATGTGCCTGAACTGGCTCTAATAGGGATACATGCTCTAAGCCCAGGATCTCCAACACCAGTAGCTCCTCTGCATCCAACCGTCTCACCAGCCGCAAATCTCTTGGATGGGGCTCCCGTGATAGCAATGGCGGTAGTACATCCTGCATCATCCATTTACCCTTGTTAGCCCATTCTGTTAGTCATTCATTTCAAAATTTGCCTATCTATTTGCTATTTTATCCTCCACCTACTATAGGCGGTTCATTTTACCACATGCGACCTTTTCCTGCTCACTAGCGACCCCCTTCACCACATGCACCTCTGTTTTGCCTATACGCGAGCTCTTTTGCACATGCGCTCACTGTTTCACTATAAGCGACCTAAACTTCCCTCTGCGCTCATTATACTTTCATATGCGAGTCATATCCTCTGTGCAACTCTATTTACCCTAAAGGTGAGCTCTATTTTATATGTGCCTAGCTTTTCACCATTAGCGAGCTACCTCACCATATGCGCTCATTGTTTCACTATAAGCGCGCTATCTACCACATGCGAGCTGCTTGCCTTTATATGCGAGCTCTATTACCCTATGCGACTCCTATTTGCTCTTAAGCGACTAGTTTTCACCTATATGCGCATTTTCGCCGATATTTTCCCGCCGACAGGATGCGACCTCATTTTCCCTAAGCGACCTACCCGCGCTCATATGCGAGCTGAACTACTCCAAGCGATCTCTTTTCCTACATAAGCGACCTATATGTGATGTGTCCTAAACTAGTCGCTTTTGGTGACGTGTGTGAATTAATTATGCTTTTAGGCTATTAAATGCACGCTTTTGGGAAAAGTTTTGCAACATACCGGTGCGCCTGCTCCCTCTGGTCGTCCATGTGTCCTCACTCGCTCCGCACGATGATCTCTGCATGGAATAACCATCCTGCTAGCTCTGCCACTCTCACTCTCAGGAGCTTTGGATTTCTCTAAGTTTCTAAGCACAAATGAGCACAAATGAGCCTATTTTCCCTTGAAGCACCTACTTATAGCCCTTCTCCAAACCCTAATTCTTCTATGCCATAGCTTATTTTCTTCCATGCAACCCTCCTTTCCTTCGCGTCTGCCCTCTTTTCTGCCTTTTCTTCTATCGAGAGCCAACCCAGCCTTTCCTGGTTCGCCTGGCTTACCTCTCAAGGGGGCATCACCTGCCAGTTACACTGGGGCATAACTTGTTTATCGAACGCATCTCACATCTTCTTTGACACAACGTTCTATCGAACATTGTATCAAAGAGGGGCAAAATGTAGACACCCAAATTTGTCCATGTCTAGCAACACCTTGTTAAATCACTAATCCATTAGCTAATTAATTAAATAAATTTTATTTATTTAATTAAAATCCTTCTCCCATTCACTTAGTTAATTAATTAAATAAATTGTATTTATTTAATTAATTCCACATCATGTCTTATCTCATTTTATGCATTTATCCTATTAATTAAATAAATTTTATTTATTTAATTAATTTCCAACTCATATCCCAACTAATTCGAACACTTTATTTGAATTAAGCCCTCATCATTTATCACATTTTAACACTTGTCCATTTCCCATTCATCATGTGTTGTAAGACAACTTTCATTTAAAATCCTTCACATGCACAATTAATTGGACCTAAATTTAGTAACTTTCAATCCTAGCCATTCACATAGCCTCTGAATCTCCACCGTTGATTGATCTTGGTTGAGTCCTATATAAACACCCTCTCATTCCATATGAGAGGGGGGATCCAGCAATCATATAGCACCTACATTATCATCTTGAGCATCTGAGCATTTGAGCTTCTTATCATCCATCATGGCAGCTTTCAGCTTTGCAATTGTTCATTGTTGAAGAAGCAGTCCACATCTCTCAAACAAGGAATCGCACGGTCTAGGTGATGTTATGCTTGAATTGCATTGTTCTTTTGATTTCATTTAGATTAGATTCCTTGATGATGGTAGGGTTAGGGTTTCATGACTATGTCTGATCTTCCACACCTGACTTTCACCTATCACACCATGTTTCTCACAAAAGTCTATGAACTCACCGGATGTGAATTCTCGACCTCTATCAGACCTCAGACATTTCAATTTTAATCCAGTTTCATTCTCCACCATGGCCTTGAATATTTTGAATTTCTCAAGTGCTTTTGATTTTTCTTTCAGAAAGGTTACCCATATCATCCGGGAATAGTCATCAATTAGCAACATGAAGTATCTATCACCTTGGATACTCATAACTCTTGTCAGACCACAAAGATCAGTATGAACTAAGTCCAATAGTCCAATAGAAGACAATTCCTTATTTTTGAATGTGACTCTGCTCAGTTTGCCCAATTGACATTCTTTGCATAAGCTATTAGTAGGTTTCACTAATTTTGGAAGATCTCTTACAGCCTGAGTATTGCTTATCTTGATGATATTATCAAAATTCACATGACACATCCTCCTATGCCATAACCAACTCTGATCAATTTGAGCAAATAAGCAACTTTTACTAGCACCAACCAAGTGGAAAATATTACCTTTAGTTTGAGTACTGGATGTAATCTCTGTTCTAGAACTTTGAAAGATCTTGCATTTTCTATTCCTAAATCTAAGATCACAGCCTTTGTCCACCAGCTGTCCAACACTGAGAAGATTGTGCTTTAATCCTTCAACATATAGTACATTACTGGTTTTGTTCTTTCCATCAAGAGAAATAGTTCCTCTACCTCTGATTCTGCCAGCAGAATTATCTCCAAACTTTACAACTCTTCCTTTATACTTTTCCAAAATTAAGAACTTATTCTTGTCACCTGTCATATGGTGAGAGCATCCAATATTAATGACCCAATCATCCTTTGCTTCAACTTGGGCATCCAGAGCTTTTTCTTCAACTTTATGATTGATAGATACAGAGGATATTGGTTCCTCTTCTTTGATGGCAATAAACACCCATTCATTACCATATTTGTTTCCTGTCTATGATTCATCATCTGTTACTCCTTCATTATCATCTTCTTCATGAACATAGTAACAATTCTTTTGAAACCTTGGTCTGTTAGGATTTGGTCTTGAAAATCTTTCCAGACATCTTGAGGCAAAATGACCAATTTTATTGCAGTTAAAACACTTAAAAGGTAATTTCCCTTCATACTTATTGGATCCTCTTGGCAGTCTTTTTGCAATAAGAGCTTCAAGATGAGCAATTTCAACTTCTTCTTCTTCCAAGTCTTTTCTTGCTATTTCATACCATGATAGGTTCCTTGAAGAGTTTTCTCCTGGATCAAACCTTTGTTTCCCTTTTACAGAGGGATTGGCTTTGAATGCAGATTTAGTCTTTGGAGGATCATCTCCAAATTTAGCCATTTCAAAAGCAGCCAACTTACCAACCAATTAATCTCTTGTGACTGTTGTGTGAGCTCTGAATTCTTCGATTGCAAAAGCCTTGATTTTATAAGAGGCAGGAAGGGATCTGAGAACTTTGCTAGCGATCTCTTCTTCACTCAGGATTCCACCTGCATTTCTAATTCCACAAACTAGCTCATTCGCTCTTGGCATAAAAGAGGTAATATTTTCATCATCTCTCATTTTTAGTTTTTCAAATTTCCCTTTTAGACTTTGTAACCTTGCACATTTAACATACTGGTCTCCTTCATGCAAAAGTTCTAGTTTATTCCAAATCTTAAAGGCAGTTGGTAGATCAATAACATTTGAGAGTTCTGAGTCAGATAATGCACTTAAAAGAGCCTCTTTGGTCTACAAATTGTTTTCAGCATCTGGGATTTCATTTAGGGTTGTTGGACCACCCTGTGGAGGTACATAAGCTTTTGTAACCATGGACCAGTATGCAAATCCCATACACTGCAAGTGACATTTCATGTGACCTTTCCAAAGAGCAAAGTTAGTTCCATCAAACTTCAGACTATCCTTCTTGTAGGATGACATCCTAGATCTCCTCAAGCAGTTAAGCTCCTTTCAGAGGAACTTAGCTCTGATACCAATTGTTAGACTTAGGGTAGACAACTAAGAGGGGGGGTGAATCAGTTGTCCAAAACTTTCTTTCAAATCAAATACTTAACTCCATACAGGCATAATAGTAAATCAATCATGAAAGCATAATGCAACAAGTTAAGAGTAGATACACATTAACACACATAACACCAAGATTTTTGATGTGGAAAACCTGGTTAAGGGAAAAACCATGGGGTGATTAACCCAAGATTATATTCTCTGTTAGAAGAATAGAAAGAACAAAATGGCACATGCCAATTAGGGCTCACTGCCTGAGTGCATTGCTCACAAGAGGCTTACTGCCTACAAGAGACACACTGTCTACAAAAGAATAAGTATCACATACTTGAACTAGTAAATAACATCTTCACCATGCTTGAGTCAGTTCCATTTAAGCCCAAACCTTCTGCTTTGCCTTTCACTCTTTTCTTCGCTACCACACGCTTATCTCCACAAGTCCATCTCTAAAATGACTTCACAAACCCTTATTTATACATGACATCAACTTAGGAACAAACATCTAAGTTAGAAAACATCCACAAAGACACCTGCAAGATGTATAATTCATCTGGTCAACCAGTCACAGAAAGAACACCATCATCCAGAAGTTATTCTTCATTTTTGGGACCCCAATTCTAATACAGACCATAAACATGAACTGATAATGATCCAAGGACCTCCACAAACTTGCCTGAAATACCAAGAACATCTGCACTTCCTCTACTTACTGAAATCCTTCTCTCCTTCATCCGGAACCTCAAGAACACAGTCTAGCATTACTGTCACAAAGGAATAGATTCTTGGGGACCTTCAAACCATGAACCAAATGAGTTGTCACACCACACAAACTTCCCCAACACTTCCTCAAATCCATAGAATGGGATAATGCATTACCGGACCTCACCGGACCTATCTGTGTCACTTTGTCACCTTTGGACACCTGCCAGAGCCAATTCTACTTGAGCGACCATAACTTCTTCAGATCTTCATGCAGACCTCTAAAAACTTGACTGGAGCATCTCAAGACTTATATCTACAAACCCTTTAAACTGCATCCTCTGATCCTCAACCTACCTTGGACTTTTATCTTGTTGTCATCACTGTTCTTCACTGTTCCTGATTGAGACAAATTTTCTCAATATCCTCAGCACACAGCTCATCCAATCCTTCTCATTAATGCAACATTAGTATGTTGACATCAATTACAACACTGGTTAAACCCATACTTGCAACACCATCATCTATCAAGTTTTTGTTTATTCCATGTCTCTTTCGTAATAAACTTCATCCATCCATCCATAATAAAACCATTGACCTTATTTGCATTTCCATCTCCCTATCTAAAATAGCTTGGAAATTTGTCAATGTTCATCATTTTCATCCCATGTCAGTTATCACATTCTCCATCATCATCTATCCTATGTCAGTTATCCATTGTAACACCACTACCTGATTGGGGGCAACCCTTTCCTTAACCTAGGTCTAGGAATGGATCCTTGTTCATGGTTCACAAAAACATAAACACTTCCAACACTTCAAAAACAAAACACTTTCAATAAATCAACAATCAACACAAACAAAAACAATTACACATCAACAATCAACACAATTGAAAACACAAAACACATCAAACCAAACGAATCAACTATCTTATACAGATTGTCACATGCTCTAAACCAGACCAAGCATCTTATATGAGGTGTTTCATTTTTGAACCAGACACCTTCATCCTTGTGTTGATCTAGGGATATATCATTTCCCACAATGACAACACTTTTCCTACATCATCAAAACCAACTAGAACTACATATCATCTTATCTCAATCTTAAGGTACCTTGATCCCATGGACACGGGTGTGTAGGCAGTTTAGAATATGAAGGAAGTTTCAAGTATTCAGGTACATAAGATTTTATCATTTCCCCAACCCAAGCTCAAAACACCTTGACCAACTCATCACTCTACCTAGAACTACATATTATCATTTTTCATCTTTCCTTGTCATGTTCCTTAACCCTGTGGATATAGGGTATGTAGGCAGTCTGGAATATGAAGGAAGTATCCAGGACTCAAGCACATACGATCCATTATTCTTCACTCATTTCAATTGATTGACATGTCATCTTTCTAGTCTTCTGTTTATCAAAATCCATCCGCCTAGACTTGACTAACTCAAGAAGCAAAACAACAAACAAACGCATCCTTGCAAAGCAAAAGTCCTCAACAAACCTAAAGTGAAAACACCTACTTGTAGAGCCATATGTTCTACATATCGATTGCCAACATTTACTACATTAATCAACTTAAACCAAGTAATAGATCAACACACTTGTCTTATACAAGATGTTCCATGATCAAAACTAGACTCGACGTCTTATACGACATGTTTCATTTCTTGAAACCAGACATTATCCTTTCAACAAATAACACCCTTTAACAGACACATCATTCCTACAATAAGGCTATTATCTTTCCTATCCAATCTATCCTGAGCAACCTCTTTGGCAAGAGAATATGTTGGTTGTATGTTTACTTTGTAAGTTAGCCAATTTGCTTTTTGGTTTATCTTTTTTGTCTCTTTCCCGTTACTTATTCAAGACTACCTTGATTTATCTATAGTCTTGGTATGTTGGGATGTAGTATGGATTGGGGGCATAGTCATTACTTTTGTGTGCCATGTTTGAGGAATGATCTTTAGCATCTTTCTTAGCAACATATTTATCTTATGTGTGTTACGACCTAGCATCTTACATATTAATGTACTTTTTGCATTTATGTATTAAGGTGTATTTTATGTTCAAGACTATGGCTCATTCACATATGCAACAAGGTTACATTATGTCTAAGAGATCTAAGTTCAAACCGCTTGCTTGCAGAGTCAATGTCCATGAACTCAGATATCGCAACACCTTGGTTATTTATACCTTGGTGGCAAACTATCCATATGATATATCAAAAATAAAGATTACTCTTTATAAACATTTGTGAAACCATTGCAACAAGCTCATCCATTTAACCATCCATTTATCCATGTCATTATATTGTTTCTAAGCAAAGATCGATCAACAATCTTTCTCTCATGTTCTCTTCTATCTCCTTTCTTTTGTCTCCAGCATAATCTTCTAGTCGAGCATCAACCCAGTTTTTTTGTCGCTTCCCTGTCTTTTCTCTCAAGGGGGCATCCTACGCTAGCTACATAGGGGCATCAAAATTGTATCATGTCTTCAACAATCATTGTCCACAAACCACACTTTTCTAGCGTCACTTTTGAGCAAATTCCAAGAGACCATAACAAAGCTGCAAATTCTATTGCTTCTGTGGGGTCACCTATAGACATGCCTGCAAACACACAAAAATGTTAAGTCTTGATTGAGCAATTCTTGATACCAGCCATTGATGTTCCAACTACTAAAATGATCTGCAAACTTGTTGGTCCCAATTCCCCATGGTATGAAGATATCTGTGACTACCTTAAAAATGGTACCTTTCCCATTGAACTATCCACAACCCAACATGATGAATGTGCACCTTACATGTGTCACACAAAAAGTTATTTGCAAAATCCTACAAGCAACTAGTGGATGCCTACAAACAAAACTTTTCTAGCATCACTTTTGAGCAAATTCCAAGAGAGCATAACAAAGCTGTGAATTCTATGGCTTCTGTGGGGTCACTTATAGACATGCCTGCAAACACACAAAAATGTGAATTCTTGATGGAGCAATTGTTGATACTAGCCATCGATGTTCCAACTACTGAAATCATCTGCAAACTTGTTGGTCCCAATTCCCCATGGTATGAAGATATCTATGACTACCTTAAAAATGGTACCTTTCCAATTGAACTATCCACAACCCAACATGATGAATGTGCACCTGACATGTGTCACACAAAAAATTATTTTTGTTTGAGTTAATTGATTAATAAAGATAGGATTTGAATTCATAAATTAGAATTTTTTTTTTCTAATTTAAGAGTTGATAAAAACAAGATTGATTAAGTCAATTAACTCAACTTGTAATTTGCTTTTTACATGATTTGAGATAAATTAAATAATAAATTTATTTAATTGTTTGTGCATGATAGAAGGAATTATTTTTAGAGGTATTAGAAGATAATTGAGCAAATTAAATAAACAAATTTATTTAATTATTTGTGCATGATAGAAGAATAAATAAAATATTTGATTATATTTTATTTTTAGAGATTGAGATAATTTAAATAAATTTGCAAGATTTATTTAAATTTGGAAGAATAATTGATTTAATTAAATAATGTAGAATTATTAGATTCTAGATATGAGAATTTTGAAGATAAATTAATTAAATAATTTATTTATTCAATTGACATGGATTTGATTTTTGGAAGAAGATAATGATTTAATTAAATAATAAAAATTATTTATTTTTTTAATAATAAAGTTGATTTTGATTAAATTAATTAAATAAATCCTCTTTTTTTAAGCTAGCTACACTGGGGCATCAAAATTCTATCATGTCTTCAACAATCATTTTCTTTGAAGCAATGCTATAAATTGCATTGCATCAAAGAGGGGCAAAATGTAGACACCCTAAAATGACCATGTCATCACATCACTTGCTTTTCATCAAATTCTTCCAAAATCTCCTGCATTTCAAATTAATTTCATCAAAATCATCAAATTTTTCCAAATCTCCTAAATTCAAGATTAATTGAATAAATTCTATTTAATTAATTAATTTAATCAAAATCAACTTTATTCTTCCAAAATTAAATAATTTTTATTATTTAATTTAATCATTATCTTCTTCCAAAAATCAAATCCATGTCAATTGAATAAATTAATTATTTAAATAATTTATCTTCAAAATCCTCATATCTATAATTAAATAATTCTACATTATTTAATTAAATCATTTATTCTTCCAAATTTAAATAAATCATGCAAAGTTATTTAAATTATCCCAATCTCTAAAAATAAAATATAATCAAATATTTTATTTATTCTTCTATCATGCACAAATAATTAAATAAATTTATTTATTTAATTTGTTCAATTATATTCCAATTCCTCTAAAAATAATTCCATCTATCATACACAAACAATTAAATACATTTATTATTTAATTTATCTCAAACCATGCAAAAAGAAAATTACAAGTTGAGTTAATTGACTTAATCAATCTTATTTTTATTAACAACTCTTAAATTAGAAAAAAACATTCTAATTTATGAAATCAAATCCTATATTTATCAATCAGTTAACTCAAACAAAAATAACTTTTTGTGTGACACATGTCAGGTGCACATTCATCATGAATTCTAGATTTATCTCATCCATTGATTCTTTCGAATTATCTTAACCATTGATCGATCTTCATTGAAACTTATAAAAACCCCCCTCATCTCATAACAAATCCTCTTCTATTGTTGAACCTCTTCGATCATTTATTCATAGGCATTCTAGCACATTGAGCACTAATCGCATTGTTGAGCACATCGATCTTTTGAGCATGAACACAACCTACATCTGCTTGTTGCAAACATGGTTTTGCAATGTTATTGAGCAATCTATGTTTATACAAAGAGAACTATGCAATCTAGGTGAAGTCCTTATTTTAATTTGATTTATTCATTGATATTGGCTTTTCACTTAGATCTAACTCTTTATGTTATGGGTAATTGAGTTGTTATTATCATTGCTTTTGTTATCTTATCATTCAACCTATCAATTTTTCCTATACACATATGCAAAAGGGACCCAAGGCATGAAATATCCTAAGTCATGGAACTAAACATATGCAAGGTGGGCAATATACCACGATGGGTATTACTTAAGGCATTTGGAAATGAATTCGATGTGATAAAAATCACCATCAAACTTAGGGCTTCAAAGCAACCCTAACACAAAACAAGCTAATGCCCTAGTTCTGCAGGCTCATTTCACACTTTCAACTTTTCAAAATGGGCTCTGCTACCTAGCCACCATAGAGGTTAGGGTTTGAACTGGAAACTTTGATTCCTCACTATATCATTGCAATTTCTTGAAGAATCTATACAGAGAATGAAAGGTAAGATTTTTATGCACATTTTCAATCCATTTTTTCTTCATTTAATGAGGCAAAAATTGGCCTTAATGGCAGCGACTGTGACTATATTTTATGATGCACCTTTTATCTCTACTTTGTTGTTATTCTTTTCTGTGTCTTAGGCTGACATAGATGACATTTTTGAGTTCATTCAAAGGAAAAATGAAAGCAAAAAAAAGAGGAAAACCCATGGCTCTGTGGACATGTCTCTACTCAGAACAAAGGTGAGTTCTCAATCCTCGAACTCTACATACACTTCTTTGTATTTCACCATCGACATGAGGCTTGATATGGGCATTAGAGGTTGTAGCCAACTGATATTTCTTAGCATTTTTTGTTTATCTAAACTCAAAATCCTTCGATTCCTTCAGTATCTGTGACTCTTCTTTGAAACCCCAAAGTGGGTTTGATCTTTTACTGGGCCACGAGCTCTATCTGGTATCTCTTACAGTTCTAAGTATTTTATTGTTTATCTATGAATTTAAACCTCTTCATTGTTTTGCATTGGAGATCTTGTAAAAACCCCATGTGGGTTTTAACTTTTCTGCGACATTAGAGACTCACTTTGGTTGCAGCTATATATTTCACATTTCTAGGTATTTTACCCTCGTAAGCTCAAAAATTACAATCTTCTACTATATCTAATCTCTGTGCATATACTATGATAAGAGTTTGTTGGAAAAACAACTCCCAGGTAGTAGCATGAACTAGTTTTTCTCCATTTTCTGTATATAAAATATAATAACATAACAATGTTCTTCATTTCTAGCAGTGCAAAATACAACTTTGAAATTGCACTCTGTCTTTCTTGTACAATGAGAACTTGATCCATTTTATAAAAATGCAAAAGATAATGAAAATATATTGCTCTTTCATTTTTGGAAATGTAAAAAGACAAAGCTTTATGTTTCATTATACTGGGAAATGGCTCTTGATGTTGAAATTCTTGTCTCTGTAGCAGCACATGATTACTATATGATTAATAACCTCCATTTGATTTTTACTATAGTCACATGATATCTCTTCTATTTCATTTCCTTTATAAGGTGAGGCATCACAAATTGTGTACTTGTATGAGTTTAGAACATCAAGATACATATGATTTCCTTTTGCTCCATTTGAACTTTGTGATGGCAACATTTATGTCATCTCTTTCAGCTCCTCCTCTTGAGACATCACCTCCTGTAGATGCACATGAACAACAAGTCTCCATAACAAAACACCTTCTTGATATTTCTTGAACTGCATACACTCTATGCTCATGAAAATTGTAAGCATGTGCTAAATGGCCTATTTTTATGCTTTCATGCTCACTGTACCTCTTAAATGTTGTAACCTTTAGTTTTCAAAGCTTCTACAACAACACTTGTAGCTTATGATTTTCATTTCATTATACAAGGTTATCATGGCAATTATCTATATTTTGGTAGATAAGACACATTATGACTGATGAGTCATCACCGATTTTGAGTCTTTACAACTAGTTCATGTTTTGAATGATAATGGCACACTTCATTAACAAAAATGAAAAATACCTATTGTTCTATTGCTGTCCAATGATTTCTCTGATGAAGGACTAAAACCTTGATTGATTACCATGCATATGATAGCTCTTTTTACATCTACTTATGATGACATGGTCACTTTCTTCTGCCTCTTGTATGCAAGCATTATGAAAAGATGATTTGATAAATATGTTTACAATGCATCTTTTATATTGGCATTGGATGTCATATGTCTTGACCAACATAAGACTGATGTCCTGTCATTGCTTACAATTGTATTCTTCTTCTTATGTAAGGATTGTTGAGCTTGTTTGCATGAGTTCACTACTCTTTTATAGCTTTCATTTCATCTCATTTGAATTGACAATTATAGATGGGCAATGATCTTATAGCTTAAGCACCCAGTGAATGTAATACTCCTTAGCTAGATATGATTTTATTTGAGCAACATGAATATGTACTCCTTTTCCATCCCCTTTTAGGAATTAGGGGCAGCATACTGGGCTCAACCCTTGTGGGAGCCCACTTTGCACCACATGCTGAAATGGTCTTCAAAACAACAACATAACTTCTTCTATACCTGTGTAGGAAATAAACATGTTAGTTTAAAAATAGTGAAGTTCAATGATATTTGATTTCTTCAGGCTCTCTTGCATGTGGATGGTTGATCAACTAGTTCTATGCATCACAAAGAATGTATTATGTCTCTGGTTGTTGAAGTACATAAGATAACCATATTTGGAGCTCTAACAAAACTTTTTCCAACACTGCAGGTTCTTTCAAAAGTTAGGATTGAAGATGAATCAGCTGCAAACTACTATCAACCCAAAGCTTGAATAGACAATGATAGATATGTCCATCTTATCTACTTCATTTTTAGGTTTTATAGATGTATAGTATATTCTTTTTGATGTACTAGTTCATCTATTACCATGGCTTGTGTGAGACATCTAGTCTCTTTTTTCTTTCATTCAATGCAATGCTTATTCAGTTGTTGTATCTCATTTGTAAATTGAATGATTATTGTAATGAAATGAAATACTCTTATCCATGATGAATCTTTTGCAAAGCAATGAATAATAAGCTAGTTTTCTTTCTAAACCCTCTTCCTTTCAAGCACTCCAAACTATGTAAACTATCATAGAAGAAAATGTTAAGAACGTTTCATCTTAAATTGAACTTAATGAATCAGCTCTACCAATTCGAGCTGTAGGTGAAAATTTGGTAACAATGATATCAGTGGATTCTGAGTTCAACAAGTTTGTGTTACAACGAAGGTAGATTGTTTGAAGAAATTTACTTCAAGTTAGTTCATAACGATATAGACAAGTATAGCATACTATCAGTCACACGAGATCTATGTAAAGCCACAGAAAAGAAGGAAGATAAAGGAATAACTTTTCTATTTTTCAAAAGCATGTAGACTACTATGAAGTGTTCAGTTAATGTTTGAGGTAATGAATAAATCCTATAGTTCTGAGAGGAGATAGGATTTCTTAGAGGATGAAACATAAGGATTATGTGTATGTGAGAAGCCATTGTAGACCCATATGTAAATAGAGAACAAGTGCAAAGTTTGTATTCCTATTTTTGTTGAATAAAGAAGCTTAATAATGGGTGAGTTAAATTGGATTTTGTTGCAATCTTTTTTAAGAGTCCTGATTTGTGTGTTTTGTGAGCAAGAGAGAGTGTTCTTTGTGTCATATGGTATCAGAGCAGGGGATCTTGAGAGTGGAGAGAATCCACCAGGACTTGTGGGTATAGTAGAGGAAGTGTGGTGAAGAAGAGCTCATGTGAGGATTGTTGCAGGTACAGAAAAACCTTGAGCAATTAAGAGGTAGAGAGCCACAAAAAGAAGTGTGATTGTAGATTTCAGATCGTGAGATGAGAGTTCTGATAAATTACAGTAGATGAGATGGGTATAGTCATAAGGAAGAAGCCTGTGATTTGGGAAACATGGAGATGGTACAAAAAAAATAAGACATGGAGGATGATTGTGGATATAAACTAGTGATTGGATAAGCTAGATAAATTGGAGGCACAACTAAGTGGACAAGAATGCATAAGAAAAGAGGATGAGAATGGAGTGAATAGTGAAGAGCCTACAACAAAGGTAGTCAAAGAGGAGAAAAGTGAAGATGCAGTGATGGAATGCAAAGAGGTTGTAGTGAAGGATGAGAAAGAAGATGATTTGTTATCATAGATTTTGGTGGTGGAGAACGAATGGTTGGAGAAGATCACATTGATTGACGGTGAGAAAACAAACATCACAGTGAAGAAAGTAGAAGTTAATGATGTAGCCAATGGTGAATTTACAGCAGCAAGTGAAGAGGTAATCCTTGTTGCATTATTTGATGATGCTTTTGTACTTCTATTTGAGGTAGATAAGTTAAAGAGTGTGGAGAAGAACCTATGTAAATCTTTGATTTCTATAAGGTATTTGATGAAGTTTTGTATACTACAATTTGTGACATGAGTAACATGAGAGTTTGGTGGAGGAGGCTAGTTACTAGTTAGCTCAATCCTACGAAGGATAGGAGGAGAAATAATTTGGTGGAGGGGGATGGTACATGGTGGATGTGAATTCACAAGAGGAGAGAAGAGTGGTGAATGGAGTTGTGGAAGGAAGATGATAGTTATTTTACCATTGTGCTAGAAGAGGAGGAAAAATAATTGATCTTGTGCACTCATCCTAGTAATGGAGTTCACTGTAGGTTGGTTGCAACCTAGAAGAGTAGTTTGACTACTAAACTCCACTTTTGTGAGCCTATGCTCACAAACTTTCTACTAGGCGTGTCTGATGCAGGAGCACTCGGGCACATATGTAATTGACATCACCTAAAAAATGTTTCTCATTTTTTTTAGTTTTGGTTTTCTTGGGTTTTGTTTTGGCATCTCATAGCATTGGGGACACATGGTGTGGTGAGTTGGGTAGGAAACTAGCTTTTGTTAGTTGTTGGTTTCAACACATAAAATGCTATCTTAACAAAAAATATTATTCAAGGAGATTAGAGAAGTTTGGTTGCAAACTCTCTTAGAGGCATATTACTAGATCCATTTTGGAATTACTAGTGAATATTTTGTGGGAAGATCTTTCATGGTTTTAAGGAAGTAATTGTTTTGCGATCAGTGCTGGCAATTTCATGAAATATTAAAAATTTGAATCCTTTAGAGTTTGGGTGCAAAATGACTTAGGGGAAGTTATTGTAATACCCATTCACATGTATTTGCATGTTTTTGTTATATTCAAAGTTCGTGGCAAAGAGTTACAATAAAAATTAGTTTTCATCTCTCAACATATTGTGGCAAAGTCATACAAACTCTTTATGGGGTTTTGAAGTGCAATAGATCCTTATAGATGAATTTATTTAATAGTATAACATTAGTGTTGTAGTACAAATAGTTAATAGTTTGTTTACTCTAGTTGTCAAGAAGTAGATAAGAAGAGTTGTCACTCATTAGAGAGGATATGAAGCCATTTAATGAGTTTTATTTTGAAGGCTAGAAACAAGGGTGAATTCAGTGCCATACAAGAAAGAATGCTATGCTGAGACAACAAAAAATTTCTAGCACCGAACTTGAGCATTTTACGTGCTATTTCCAACAAGTAGAAAAAATGCCTTTTAGAGGCCAAACCATGGTAAGTAAAGATAAAAGACAAGCTTAATAATGCTAAATAGTAGAGATATACTAAAAAGGACAAATATTTTTTTTCATTTTAAAAAAAGAAACAAAGTAATGTTAATCATATCTACACATAACATTTAAGTTAAGCTGTATCCTCCAGGTTCCACGGCTACATTACGAACAATCTATTAATAAGATTTAAACATACATCATGAATTAACTAACAACAATAATTCATTCTAAATCTATTGCATTAAATGAATAAACACTTACATTTCAATATTACAACATCAGTTAAATAATCATCAAGATTCTCTATATAGAGCTACAAGTACATATACAAATTACCTTACATGAGAGTACAACATTTCATTGTTTACACCATCACTTTTCTGATTACATTAGAATGTATACATCTAGATAACAATACAAGATTCAATTGATTCACAAGACTAAAACCTAAACATAAGCAACTATTTCCTCAAGCTAGAACAAGATCCGAAATCTACTACATGAGATACATCCTTCTCACACATGAACAATAGTAAGGGAACCAATGGAGATTAAGAACAACCACCTGACCATGTGTAACCCTAAGTTCCACCCCTTGTGCTAGGAGATAAAAATATGGTCCCTCAACAACAAACAATTAAGAAGATAATAGGCTAATAGGTGCAAGGAACACATGACTCCAATACAACACAATTCAATATGAACTCTAACATCACTTCCAGAGGCAATCACACAATGAATGGGAAGAACACAATTAGGGCATGCCAGGCTATAGTAGAGAAGAGTGTCATCGCATGGCCCTGACATGGGTTACCCTAACAGTCTCTCGCTAGAAGTCAGCCCCCATCTATGGTTACCCTGACAGTCTCTCACTAGACGCCTGCCCCATAGGGTGACACATACAGAACCAACATTCCTTTCGTGAGGACAAGGAAGTTAATTTTTCCAACCAAGCCTTCTCATCCCATCCTTAGTCTAAACTAGCACTATAGACATGGATGAGGAATCCAATTATCTTGTTTCATGTGGAATCTACCCTTTTATCATTTGGTTACCAACTTTCAATGGGTTACCCTGGCAAGCCACTTTTGGCCCTGGCCCCGCATTAAAAGCCACTCCCCTACCTACATCTAGAAGACCCTACCCATCAAGTAAAAAAATTACCATCATAACGACAAGTATACATATACAATGCAAGGCATTTACCTTCTTGCATACCAAACATAATCACAAGGGCCAATGCTTAAATCATTACCCCAAAACTTCTATTTGAAGCAACCACAATGAACATACTTCCTCATTCATGATTGCCAAGGTTCTCCCCCATTATCAAATAGAATACTTAACACAACTTTGATATAATTAAATGAACATACAATACATCCATGCAGTAGATTATTACCTCATCATGACGCATTTACAACACAGAATGTACATCATTTCACATTATCATTTACCAAAATCCACATAAATAAACAAGAGGCATCATGCTTTTATAACATTATTGTCTTAGGACACCCTACAACACAATACATGAAATCGAAACATAACATCCTAGGCCTCTGGAATTAAACCTTGACAACTTGCACATAGACCCCCATTACAACCAATGATTTATCTCACATAAATTTCACTTATCAACTCGCAATAAACCAATTATCTACACGGAATACTTCTAAATGAAATTTCAAATACAATGTTTATAAACCTAATTCCAAACCTATTAACCAAATTTTAGATTAACTAACCATTATAATGAAATCATAATAAAATCAATGCCAAATTGAATTAAATTCATCAACATTAATAAATAATCATATCGATTTTCATTTAATCAAATTAAACAAATGCATCAGATACATTACAATCTATATCACTAAATTTCTTTATCTTATTCCATTTCAATATATATATAGTTCAATAAATCAATTTATCTAATCAAATAAATTTCAATAATTTAATCTAAATGAATCGAGTAACTTAACTCTATTATTTGATATATATATATATATATATATATATATATATATATATATATATATATATATATATATATATATATATATATATATATATATATATATCAAATCCTTTTCCCTAAGCTATTCCAACAAGCGGTAACAAATACATAAACTAGCACTTGCACCCACTATATATATATCAAATCCTTTTCCCTAAGCTATACCAACAAGCGGTAACAAATACATAAACTAGCACTTGCACCCATAGAAGGTTCAAGGGTTATGCTGACAAAAGATTGAAGGTAACATTTAATTATATAATGACAACCCTAAGCTATTAATTAAACCTCTAAGTTGAAATTTGCTGGTGTAAAGTTAGATGCCCTACCGGTGACTGAATGGGGTTTGAAGATGGTTATGGGCATCCATCAAAGCATGAAGGATAGAAGAAATTTGTCGGATACTATAGTTGCAATGGCCCTGCTAGACATGTATACGAAATGTAGGGGCATTTACAAGGCACACAGTCTCTTGGAATGCAAGGATTGTAGGATATGTACAAAATGGATTTGCAAAGATGCTCTCAAAATTTGTGAATTAATGAAGCATACTAGAATGCATCCTAACATTGTAAGCTGTGATTGTTTCTAGGCATACACAGCCATGTAGGTTTAATGTATGACATTTGTACGCCCTTCATCACATTGTAACCCTTATTGTCTTATGCCTATAGCTGATCATCTGATGCAAGACTCTACTAAGCTTTAATGTATTGTCTTTGAACCTGTAATCTCCATCAATAATTTCTCTACTGGAGATTAATCCCAGCAATGAACATATCCTCTAAGGTTCCTATTATCAATCAGATATGCACCCTATGCTAAGCTTACGGTAGACTTAGCTATCTATTGATGCATGGAAACACTCTCAGATTGTGGGTGATCTATGTTGAGAGTGAATCTCACGAGTGAGCTAGCTCTCCTAATGATTTTTCTAATCTAATTGATTTGCAAGGAAAAAGGGAGAAGAAGAATAGAAATGAAACTCTAAACTCTAAATTTTGATCTAAATGATATACTTTTAGTCACAAACAATCCTTCAAACTTAAACTTCTACAACCCCACCTATGAGATTTGATCCAAAAATAATTTATAATAAGGTTCAAATTGAACACAAATTACAACCAATATCAACATGCAATTTCACAATAAAGAGACATAACAAAGGACATAACATTGCCACAATGAGACATCAGATCAAAACTGCAAGATAGATCACTAGATGAAAATAGGGAAACCTATTATATTGAACTGGAAGGAGTACAGTGCAAAATAAACTAACTGAGTCAACTGCCTATATACAAACTCTCTATGTGCTCAAGAGAGAAGAAACAAATAGTATCCACTGACTAAGAAAAAACTAACTTTTTCTCCTATAAATGCCCCATCAAAAGATCTCTCCAAAAAAGTTCCTAAAAATAGATGTAGGAATCCATTTTCAACCTTCACAAAAAAGCCAAAAATTAAGTTCTCAAATTGCCTCCAAACAGGTTGCCAAAACTATCAAAAAGCCCTCCAAGTTGTAACCACTTGAAAATCTACTTTGTGTGCTCCAAAACATCCTATTTTGTCTATTTCTACCCCAAAATAAAGCAAATCTAGAAAAGAATATTTGATTTGCTTTAATATTTTTAACTGCATAAAATAGTTTTAATTTTAAAGCAATTTATAAATTATTGCTTTAAAATAAAACTTTACATTAGATTGCAGTTTTATTACATATCCTGATATGATCTAATTTTTTTCAAAAATATTAATACAATGCTTTAAATTTGCCAAGTATATACATATACATAGCTTGTGCAAAAATAAAAACTTATACCCTACCTTCTAAATGATCTGCAAAGATACATCTAAGGCATATGTTTTACTCCTGAATGGAATAAATTTTGCAAACTATTTTTGGTTCTAACATATTTTCTTTGTTGGATCGATATTCAGGCTATAACCAAATTTTAGTGAAGGAGGAGGACAAATACAAAACAACATTTACAACTAAGTGGGGTACCATGGCCTATAGGAAAATACCATTCAGTTTGTCCAATGCAGGGGCAACCTTTTAGAGGGCAATGGACATGGCTTTATGAACAAAATAGTTCTAATATATTTAAATGATATAACAATTTTTCAAAAGATTCTAAAGAACATTTTGATCACTTAAAGCAAATTTTCAAAAGATACAAAGAATTTGGGGTTTCTCTGAACCCGAAGACATGCATATTTTCTATTCACGAAGGTAAACTCTTGGGACATATTATTTTGAAGCATGGTATTTCTATTGATCCTGAAAGAGTTTCAACTATACTTGACCTACCATTACCAGAACACAAGAAAGGCTTCCAGAGCTTTCTTGGAAGGATTAACATTGTGAGAAGGTTTATTCCCAATATTGTAGCTTTATTACAAGCTCTCACTTCCATGCTTAGGAAGAATATACCTTACAATTGGACTAAGGAAGGTAAGAGAAGCTTCGAGCAGATCAAAGAAGGTCTCATAGCTGCCCCTACCCTCATTAATCCCAACTACAAGAAAGATTTCATTTTATATGCTTTTGGGGGGCTAATACTATTTCAGCCATGTTGTGCCAACAAAATGGTGAAGGTTTGGAGCAACCTATGGCATTTTTCAGCTAGGTATTGCATGATTACGAGGTAAAGTATTCATTTATCAAGAAGCATGTATTTGTTGTTGTTGGAAGGCTAAAAAAATTTAGACATATACTATCCAATAATAGAATTCAGTTGATGGTTGACCACCCAACTGTTAAGAATTTTTTACTTAACAGAGAAATAAATGATAAAAGAGCTAGTTGGGTAGCAAAAGTGATGGAATTTGATGTCAATATTAAGGTAACTAAGCTAGTTAGGGGCAAGGGTTTATGTGAGAAGCTTGCTAGAAATGGAGAGATCAGCCAACAACAAGAAGAAAATGTTGAAACAGTGCTAAATAATGTAGAACCCGTTGTTGTTCCAATTCCTACTTGTAGCTGGGTGCAGCAAATGATTCACTATCTACAGACTGGTGAATGCCCCAAAGGTTTGGATAGAGAAAGAATAAGGTATTACAGACTAGAGGCTACTCCTTATGCTATTATTGAAGGTGTTTTATATAGAAAAGATTGTAATGGTGTACTACTGAGATGTATTGAATTGAATAAGGTTGATAAACTACTAGAAGAGTTCCACAATGGGTCTTCAAGAGGACATTTTGATGCAAGGACAACAAACTTGAAAATCATGCGGCCAATTATTACTGGCTAGATCTATTTAAGGATGTGTTTGCTAGGGTGAGAAGGTGTGAAAAGTGCTCATTGTTTACAGGTAAGCAAACGCTTCTAGCCTTACCTTTGCACCCTATCAAAGTAGAACAACCATTTTCTAAATGGGGTCTTGACTTCATTGGACCAATAAACCCACCTTCAAGTGCAGGCCACAAGTGGATTTTAACTGCTACGGACTATTTCACTAAGTGGACCGAGGTTGTTGCTTTGAATGAAGAAAATAAATCTTTTGTTTTAAGCTTCTGTTAGGATTTGGTATCTAGATTTGGTACCCTAGATTCAATTATCTCTAATAATGGTTTAGCTTTTATTGGTTTAATGATTTCAGATTGGTCTATCAAAAAGAATATCTCTTTGAATACATCATCTAATTATTACTTGTAGGGTAATGGGCAGGTGGAATCTACCAATAAGAATCTGATAAAGATCATCAGAAAAACCATCAAAGACAACCAGAGGAGATGGCATAAAAAGTTGAAGTTAGCTCTTCTAGATGATAGGATAACTCCCAAAAGAGCTACTTGTTGTTTTCCATATGTGCTTACTTAAGGTAAGGAGGTTGGATTGCCTGTTTGAGTAGAATTGCCAACTTTGGCTTTCATTAAATAACTTCAGCTATTAGAGGAGAAACCTCTAGTAGTACGGCTAGCTTAGCTTATGGAATTAGAGGAAACTAGAAAAGAAGCCTTAAGGAAGCTTGAAATCCATCAAGCTCAAATGAAGAGTTCCTTTGATAAAAGGGCAAGGCTAAGAAACTTCATTGTTGGTGATTTAGTTTTCAAATGGAATGAACTGAGAAGTAGACCTAGAAAACATTCCAAGTTTCGATGTAATTTGGTATGGGGCCTTATGTAATCACAGAGTGCAAATAAAACAATGCATTCTACCTTTCCAAGTTAAGTGGAGAGGTGTTGTCTATCCCAGTTAATGGGATCCACCTCAAGCATTGCCTCTGAAGATAAGTTCTAGTTTGTACTATAGTAGATTAGTGTTGCTGTTAATAAGTGATTCTTGCACATTTCCTTTCAATTATTTTTGTTTCCCTAAGTACTGTTACACATGTTTGTTGGCTAGTAGGGCCTTTTAGTTTGCTTCCAATTTTCTTTAGTTTAGTTTTCTGTTGCTCTTTGGAGTAGTTTGAAGTGCTTAGTTTTAGTTTTTGGAGTTGAGATAAGAAAAGTATGACTCAATGCCCAATGGATAGTTAAGGCAACCGGTCTTGATGCTTAGTAGGTAAGCATGTAGCAGAAGTTGCTAGAAATGTTACCAATTTTTCTCCTACAACTCAAATTGGCTGAGCTAAAACATTTGTTCATTTTAAGGTGAAAGATTCCAATTCATTTATGCTTTTCTTAAGCTTTACACATTTAATTTTATGAGAAAATTTTAGCTATTTTAGTACAATGTGTTTCATGAAGGAGAGTATTTGGTTTGCAGTTCAGTTGTTTAACAGAAAAAAAATAATCAATTCATCATTCATTGCTTTGTAGAGTTTCATGAGAGATAAGAGATATTTCATTTCATTACAATGATCATTCAATTTTACAAATGAGATACAAATGGAATAAACATTGCATTGAATGAAAACATGATAGATCAAATGTCCCACACAAGCTGTGGGAATAGTTGAACTAGCATAAACATAGGAAATACACTGCATCTGAAGATTAAAAGGAAAAAGCATATAGGAAAAGAGGCATATCCATCATTTCCTATCTGAGGTCTTGGTTTGATCTTTGTTGTAGCTTGCTCCTCGCTCCTGATCTTTGAATGAACCTGTACATGACAGGAAGGATTGTTAGAGATATGGATATGGTTTCCTATGTGCATATCAACAGAAACATAATATATTGGCTATGCTATACTATGCCAGATATGAAAATCATCCATAGACAAGAGAAACTAGAAATGAAATGATCTTTTAGCTTCACTATTTTAGACTAACATGTTTGTCTCCTATGGAGGTATAGAAGAAGTTATGTTGCTGTTTTGAAGACATTTCAACATGTGGTGCAAAGTGGGCTCCCACAAAGGTAGAGCTCAGCATGCTACCCCTGAGTCTCAAGGAGAATGAGATAGGAGTACATATTCATATTGTCCAAATAAGGAACATTTCAACTCCAGAGGAATGCTACATCAACCTAGTGCATGAGCTTTCATCTTAGTGCTCATCCATGATTAATAGTCCAAAATATTATGAAATGAAAACCATGAATCAGCAGTAAGCTCTTTTCAAGACTGCCCATGATCTGACATTTTAGATGAGGAAGTATTTCAACTAAAGGTAGGAACATTATGTAGTCTTCATCAATAGAGGTGTTCACAAATGCAGGATAGTACTCTTGTGCTGATAAAAAAGATGTATTATTCGATGCCAATAGGGTAGATTCATCATGATATTTCATAAGAAGTATTCTTCCCATGGTCCTCGCATGATAAGGGATAGAGAGAAGTTTCAAAATGTGCATTGCAGTGTTAAAATAAAAAAGGTGATGACATACATGATTTATTCAAATCCTTTGAACAATAGTGTATCAGGTACTTATCTTTTGATAAAGTATGAAATTATGTTTTGATGCATGACAACCATGAAAAAATCCAATATGGAATCATAACATGTAGATGCCATGATCACAAATACAGCTACAAGAAGTAGCTCATGAATGTTTGCCTTAGATACATGTTAGTTCAGTCATTTTAAGTATCATTTTATGCCTGAATGATGTAGCTAAGGAAGAGTGCAGATCAAAATATCCATGCTTTACAAAAGGAAAGAAGAGCCATGGTCATTGAATATAGATATGCATGCATAGCTAAAGCTATGAACATGAAGCCATATATAGAGTATGCAAAAGATACATATATCAATAGAGGTATTTTTAACTGATATATTCAATATTGTGTTCATCAATCTATAGATTATGTAAAGGGAGATGATGCATCTCTTAACATTATATAGTGCATCGTGAAGATAGATAGCTACAAGATGGATACGGTAAGGAGTAGTGAGAACAATATATGTGATTTTATCTATGCATGCTACAGTAGTGATGTGCCTTGTTCATAAGGCAACTTTTGTGTTTCATCTGTCGATGTTTTTAGTTTTAATCAAGCTTTTGACAGTAATTAGTTTGCATAGAGTTGGGGCAAAAGTGCCATATGCATCCATAGGAAACACTAAAGAAAAGCATCGGGTATTTAAACTCATTCCTCAACATTTATATATATATATATAGAGCTACAGTATGTAAGTGTTTTGGAGTAGCAGAGAAAGGTAAAAACACATCTTTTTGTTTTAAAAAAATCAAACATCATATGATAAGTGCATTTGAAGCAGTCATATGGGGCCTTTAGCCTTAATAAAGAACAGAATATATCAGTCTGAAAGTTTGCATCAAACTATAATGGTTGCTTTGACAAGACAATGATGACAAGAAAAAATTAAGTATTATTATATGCACTAAAGTTCTAAGGCCACGAGCCCATAGTGGGGCTTTCTGGCAGCATGTTTAATCCACTTGGGTTTTCCAAAATAACAAGTTCATACACAGAGAAAATGGAGAGTTTGAGTGTGTAGACCATAGTGGCATTTATAAATAATAGAGTATATTATTTATAGTTGTGGCCATAAAATATGTGTTCTTCACAATATCAAAACCCATGTCGACTTGTATAAGGAGATCACAAATACAGAGTTATGAGTTTTGAATTTATAAGGGTTTGAGTAGTATGAGTGCTTTTCTTTCAATATGTAGGAAATGATAAAAATGAAACCCATTTTATGTCATAATAGTCATGGTCCAATAGATACAAAAGAAGAGCAATGTGATTTCATATAGAAACAAATGGAGGTCGAACCCAATTCGTATTCATGAGAGAACTAGTTTGTTTTTTGCCTAAGTTTCTTGCCTAAGTTTCATTTTTATATCCTTGTATGAGGAGAAAAATGCAGATACAGGAGAAATTAACTAGGGTTCAAACCCTAGGGTTTGAAATATACAGAAAATAATGAAAAAACTAGTCAAACCCACTTGGGGTTTCAAACAAAATCACAAGTGAGTGTATATCTGCGGCTAAAGATATAGAAGGAAAATCAAGTTTCAAACATTTAAAACAAAAAACAAGAAATGCTCAAAATATCATCTTGGCCACAGCCTCTAGTGCCATGTCAAGCATCATGCTACAAAAGTAAATGTAGAAAAGTGTATGCAAAGTTCACGAAAGAAACTTACCTTTGATTCTGAGAGGTTAAATATGCACAAAACCATGGGTTCCCTTCATTTGTTTTCTTTCATTCTTACATTCAACAAGCTCTGAGACATTAATCATGGCAGCCAAAGACAAGGGTGTCAACAAAGAATATACAAAGAGCAAGAAATGCATCAGAAAATATAGCATAGTCGCAGCTTAATAGCCAAATCTACCTCTAGAATGAAAGGGAATGAATCAAATGAGTGACAAAAAGACTTACCTTCCATTTTCAGTAAGGAATCATTAATAAAATTGTAGAGATAGCAGGGAAATTGAGGGGTTTCGACTTCAAACCCTAATCTTGGCCACTGTTAGAGCAGACAACTTTTTTCAAAAGATGAAAGTGAAAATGAGCTGAAAAGTTAGGGCTTCTCTATTTTGTTTTAGGGTTTGCTTAGAAGCCCTAAGACCAAATGTGATTTTAATCACATTGAATTTTCATTTTCATATGCATAACTAATGCACATCGTAGTGTTATTGCTCACCTTGTTTATACCTAGTCTCATGAATTAGGATATTCAATGCCTTTGATCACCTTGCATATACATTGCTTGGGGTTTATGCCTCAAACCCATTTAGTCTCTTTTGAATGTAGGTCCATATGCCCTTAGAGATTTTATGCAGAGCCAGATAGAAAATAAACCTCATAGGCTTTTTATTTTTGTAAAACCATATATTATGCCTTCATAATTTTATTATTTTTATAGAAAATCAAATGCCAAATAAGTGTAATATGCATGGAAAGACAAGACAAATGCCTTGTATTATTATTTTTTGCAAAAATCAAATTGAGGCAAATTAGGAAAATAAAAATGCAAGTTCATTGTAAAACATTATTAAAGCAATGCTTTTATAAATTACTTTAATAATTGTTATTTTTATGTAGTTAAAGCAAAGTGAATCCATACTAGACCATGCATTTTTGAGTTTGTTTTCTTTGGGTGAACGTGAAAAGATAAGGACAAAATAGAACCTTTATGAAGTAGATTAAGCCTAATTTTTAGTGTTTTTTGGTGGGGCCACTTTGGATGGCATTTTGGGAGCTTCTTTCTTCAGTTTGGAGGCAGTTTGGTCATAGTTTTAAAGGCTTTTTTATGGATTCCGAAAATGATTTGGAGGCAGAGCTTTTAGAGTGTTTTTTGGACTAGTTTTATTATTCCATCTTGGGAGAATTAGAGGATATATTGTGAGAAAAACTTTGTTTCTCTTAGTTCTGATTATTTTGTTTCTTTCTCTCTAGCTCACTTACAGAGAGAATTGCAAACTTTTGTACTCATTCTCATTTTTCTTACCCCTTTCAAATAAATAAGACAACAGGTTCCTTTCCCATTCATTTTGTCTCATTTTTGCAGTGTCGATTTAATGTTTCATTGTGATCATAGGAAATAGATCCTTTGTTATTTCTCTTTAGTGCAAGTTTGTAAGCAAAACTCTTGTGTAATGCAGGTTGTTTATTGTGTTTAATTATAAACCCTCAAACAAATTACTTATGTATTGCATGTGTCAAGTGAGATTGTGGAGGTAGATGTCTTAAGAGTTTGTTTGTGAGTAGAAGCATTAAATAAGTTAGAATCCAGTTTAATCATCCTTAGAAGTTAGTTTTACATTTCAATTATCCTCTATCATTTTTCCTCAGCAAAATCATTTAGATTAGAAAATTCATTAGGGGAACCAACTCACTCTGGAGGTCCACTCCAAGTTTAGGCAACCCATAGGCCTAGGAGTGTTCCCATGTGTCAATAGATAGCTAAGTTAATAGCTTAGTCTAGGTGCATATCTGATTGATAACAATACTCATTGGTGTATGGATTACATTTTAATCGTTGTTAAGTCTTGAACCCTTTTATCTAGTGGTACTAGTACAATTAGATCTTTAACAAGGGTCTCTTCTTTGGCAAGATTGTTGGAATGATGGTTGAAGTTACTAGTATTAAAAAAATAAGAATACATTTTTATTATTTTAACCTCCCCCTCTTAACTAATCCAGGGTAGTCATACATGTTGGACTAATCCATCATCTAGTTCTCAACCATATTAAGAAAAGAACCCTCAATTAATGAATATGTTTATATTTATGTTGGTAGAATCAAGTTAATAAAGTGTTGAGAAGAAGTCAGATTATTAGAAGACTTTGGTAAGTAAGATTCCTATATCATTTCTATTTTTTTAGACATTACTAGTATTTTAATCCTATGATATCATGTTAATTTTCACATAAGATTAAACTTAACATGTTTTGTTTTGAATATGTTAAAGCTATAGTTCTTTATAGTTTTCAATTAGCATAGCAAACGATGTTATACCAAAATTAACCTTGTTATAAGATTAAAGTAAGAATCATAATTGGAAATAAATCATGATTGTGTAATTATTTGTCTGACCTTAAGGGATACAAGGAGGTACAAATTGAAAACATAGTGATTTAGAAAAACTTCAAAGACTCATCCAATATGACTTATGGAAAGAAGTAAAGTGTGTGTGTTAACATTTACAAAAGTTTCAGTTGAGAAACTTAGTGAGATTCAAATATTTTAAATTCTTATCCATTTTCAAATATAGGTAAGTCGAATAATTTTGCAAGGAACTGATCCTTGTACTATACTATTGGACAATGTTAGACTAGGTCGTTATGTACTTTATTGAGTAAGTATTTTGCAAGTCTTATGCTTTTTGAATCGATTAAGTTAAAGAAAAATATTATTATGAATTTGCAGATTATAAATATGCTCAGGGTTGACCAATCAAGTAGTATAGTTGTGAACCATAAGTAGTTCAATCATAAAATGACATTTCCAATAATAATGTTAGAATATTATTATAATGCACTTATTTATCGATGCAAGTTGTTAACAATGTAATTAACCAGTTTTATTAAAGTATAAACCCATTTAGGGAGTTTCAAGTAAACCTCTTGTTGGGATAACAATCTTAATTTACAACTTTTATTAACTCCTCATTGGTTCCAATTAAAAGTAAGTTAGTAATGATCATGCAAGAAGTTGTATCAATTATTTACTTGTATGATAAAATCAGATTCCCTTGTTTTTCTTAAGACTGAATATTTATATGCATTATTGATAGAATATCTTTTCTAGTTTATGTTATGTACAATTATGAATTGATGACATTGATTGTATCATTTCTAGTCCTATTCATTTTGCATAAATGAATTGATCAAGCATATTTTCTATACTTAACTTGCATTAGGATTCAAAGAAGTATCTTTCCTTTATCAATTTATTTATTAGTTTTGATGCATGTATATCTTTTCTATTAGCTGGGTAAACTTTCACAAACATCCAAATATAAAACAAATTGCAGTGTTCAGTTTTTACGATACCTTTGTGTCATGTTTATGGGTAATGCCATCGTGTTGAACCAAGTACCTCATGCCTAACATAGCTACAACAATGATGTCTAGGTATCGTCCCTCTAAATCGTTGGGGAGTAATAAGGGACATGTCAAAGTTAAATCCATAGGAAGGGAAAATCCCCTCAAATATCTCATTAAGAAGATTAACTAAAAAGAAAGGATGAGTCTGTTGAAATAGTTGTATGATGATTACCATGTGAATTTCTAAGTATTGAGGCTAAAATGCTCATTTAGAAAACCTTTCAAACTATTAATAGAAAATGAGGTGTATTGACAACATGAGTCTAAATTGAAGGTAACTTGTAAAATGTTATATAGAGCAACTAGTTTGATCTAGAAACCCCATCTACACTAAGCTCTCACCTCACCTTTGTGGATCTTGGTGTAAGCACTAGGGAATTGGGTACAGACTTAGTCATGAAATTACCTAATTTGGCTTGAGAAAGTAAAACTAGATTTCATGAGTAGACACATGATAGGGATTCCTCCACACTAGGACTAATTGACAAACACCCCCTTAGTTGTTTGTGGTAGTGGACTAATTTCCATCCCTGTTTGACCGAGTGTGTGGCAACTGACGAAGAACTATTTGAGGTAGGGAATAACCCTGGAAAGGGCTAGATACTTGCTCACAATTGCATCAAACATAGTACAAAATAGAACTGCATATTCGCATTCCATGTGTTAGTCACATCCAAAGGAGGGCAGCCTTGATCTCATGGATACAGGGTATGTAGACAGTCTGGATGGAAAAAGATGCCCCCAGTACACAGGTCCCTCGAATATAGGGAGTCCTAAAGTTAACATCGTGATCTTAACTTTCTGTGTAGTGATTTCTGAGTCATGTTACCATGAGATTGTCTAATTGGTTTTGTGTAGATTATAAGGATACCAGTCATTGGAGAAAAATACAAGTGCCAAAAATGAATGCAGAATGTAGTGAAGAACTTGTGTTCCTTAGTTGTTCTTATATGTTATCTTGTTAAATGTACTATCTCTTCGTTAGATTTAAAATTGGTGATCTTTCAAAACTTGATGATTCTAGATAACTAAACTCAAGTTCGTCTCATCTCTATAACATTTATTTAAAAATTCTTAGAATTAATAGTAAAAATTCATTAATCTGCATTTCCTACATCTGCTAGATCAAAATTTTCTATTCCTCAGTATTTCTGAATTCAGAGTTTAGTATTATTTTGTTAAGGATGAGTTAGGTCCTTACAATTCATATCTTTAATTTGAATGAATAATACATAATTGATCTAATTATAAATTATAAATATAGGGATATGATAGTCCTCTCCACTCAAAATTGCTTGTCCTCAAGCAATGACAACTAGGATTCTTTTAAAACTATCAGGATCTTAAATCGATCTCTTTGAAGAGTTGTTTGTAGTATTATTGTCTCAATAAACTACCAATGTTAGCATTCTCTAGCTTATGAGGGCAATTTCTCATGCTATTCTTTTGGTTAATGTACTTGTATTTCCCAATATCTCTCAACAACAAGAGTTGGTAACTAGTGATGTTCGTAACTTAAGACAATTTTTCTCTTCTTCATAGAGAGAAGGGCCCAAAAGACATCTTGATCTTTGATCCCAAAATTCAATCTTGCACTTGTCATCTTGTAGTTTTACCCTTTGATAAGTTATTTACCCCAAAGAAGAGTTATGTTCAAATCTAATGATGATAGGAAAACATAACCATGTTTTTGAGGAATAATTGATTATATGATGTCATAGAAAGAAAATTTGTATAAATATTCAAACAAGGTTTGTGATAAGTTGATTTCTTATGAGGAGTTTATAGGGTTTTGAATCACTTATCTTAGTCAAATATTTGTTATACCTATATGTATAAATTGCTAAATCAAAGATGTACAAAAGTTAGTCATTCCTTAGCAAGTAATAGGACTTACCTCTATACGATTACTCTAATATTCAATTCTATCCTATATTTCCATTACAATGGGGTTTTATCCTCCTCTTTACATATCTCTATGTTTTGGTACTAAATTTGTTTTCTCTTATTTTGGGAAAGTATTTGTTTTATTTAGACAATATCAATTAATTCAGGGTTTGGTAAATGAGAATGATCCTTACGTAACAAATTTGGTATAATTTGATGTGTATTAATTTTATCAAAGGTACTTATGAATGTACTACTGATATCCTTGATGAATGAAGGGTTATTGCAAAGAGATCCTTGGATGAAATGATCTATTCTAGATATTACATGTAGAAAAAATAAGGCAAAGTTCACTAGATCAATGTTATAAGTTATAAGGTAGATCATATGATATGGACTAGATTGTTTCATCATTGTTTCAATGAGTGAGGGACAGATTGCTTGTTTGTACATTTGATCTCATTCTAAATGAATAGAACAATTAAGTTTGATGAATATATCTTATTATAAATTTCCACATTTCTTTTAAGATCTTTCTCCCCATTTGTGGGTTCCTAAAGAGTTGAGTTGTCTTTAATATGTCTTCTCAAAATTGTTATATTGTCTTTTAAGAGATTGACCCTCCTAGTTCGATATAATACCTTAGTGGACCTAAATCTCAATTGAATTCTTTAATTGATGTCTTGGATGTATTTCTTAGATGAAATGCTCGCCTCTTTTTCACCTCAGGTTTGAGGAAGTCTCATTAATTACAACCCAAGAAGGGTTCGACAAATGGTTTTGGCATTTTCATAAATTTTAGGCATAAAGTAATCTTAATACACACATGGAGTAAGCTATATGATGCCTATGTAATATGTAAGACATGAAGTATACTCCTAAATACATGCAAGGCATGAATCATACACATAAGTACACATGATACACGAAGTATACACGTATGAAGCAAATACATAGATACACAAAATATGTGAAGTATACAAGCATAAATATATGTGAAGAATGAATTGTACATGTGATATATGAAGTATATATATGTAAAACCCAAAGGATAAATACATGGCATACACAAAGGTTATACGCTTAATACATGGAGGATGAAGCATGAACATAGTATGTGTGTAATACATGAAACATATAGTATACACTTGATACACAAAGCATGAAGCATACAAAGTATACACATGTAAATACACAAACATGAAGCATACATGCAATACACACACATAAAACGTAAAGCATGAAGCATGCATGTAATTCACAAATATGAAGTATACAAGTAAGTCATGAAGTGTGCACTTGAACGTATAGAAGTCATGGAGTATGCATTTGAACACACATAAGTCATGTAGTATACACTTGAACATACAAAGTCATGGAGTATACACTTGAATACATAGTCATGAAGTATGCACTTGAATACAAAGTTATAGAGTATACACTCGAATACATAGTCATGAAGTATACACTTGAGTACAAAGTCATAGAGTATACACCCGAATACATAGTCATGAAGTATGTTGGTCCCTAAATTAGCAGACAGTAAACCCTAAAGGTTTTTTAATTCTTATGATCAGGTTTACTATAGGACTTGATGAACAAAGATGGGAGATTGTTTGCACTTGTCTCCCCTGCACTTTAGGTTCTCTCGCACCTAGGGGGTATCCCTCATTCACAACAAAAAGATTTATCCTTGACTAACTCAAGAAGAATGCTCTCATGTATGGACCAAGATTTGTAAGATAAACCCTAGACTAGCAACATTCTTGGACTATCCCACTGGTTAAATCTGAGAACATGCAACTAAAACCTTACTCCTAAAATCTAAAGTTTTCAAATGATGAATTTGTTTTTGTTTTATAAGTTTTGGTTGCAAGACTAGGGTTTGAACCATGAAATCAATCCAAGACCCCTATTGGTGCCTATCCTAGGGCAAGGAGTCAAACATAAAACATGTAAATGATTTTCCCCAGGCCAAACAAATATACAAATTTTAGGGGGGGTGATTGTGTATCCACCTTACAGATGACTCCGAAGATTGAGTATTCCTATTAACTATACTTATGAATATCCCTGTTACCAAACATATTTCCCCATACTTGATTTAAAGCTACTTAATTTATTCCTTAAACAAAAGTAAAGAATCAAATATGTAATACAACAAGTGTGCATTAGAGAACTCAAAAAACCTTAGTCACTTTGTTTAGAAGAAAAATACAGATAACAATGGAGATAGTTAATAAAAACACATGCTTACAACATTATTCATATAATTTAACCTAAAATTGATAAATAACTCATGGAGAACAGATTTAGCATGTCAAGCAGAAACTTACAACACCAAAAATAGGGCAACTAGGGAAAACTTGTATTTCATTCACTCCTCCAAATATCCAATCTTCAACAACCAAAATGAAAGCACAGCAGTTCATTTATAGGCTCAAAACATGTTGCCCTAAAACTTACTACCACATGGAGGTAGGCGAGATATTTTCACATTACAATGTTTCTCTAATGAGCCTAAAGACCAATTACAAATTAAATAGTACTAAAGGGAAAAAATTAAATAAATAAAACTTAAAACCTAATGTCTTCTAAAGTAATTTCCCCCTTTCACTTTTCACATTTTTCATTTTTCAATTGCCAGACATCTTCATTTCACACTATCGCAGTAGCTTGACTGGAGACCTCTGACTCCACTGTGATGCTACGAAATGGAAGCCTCAGACCTCTCCTTTGGTTCTTCCATGATGGCAACCATCCTCTAAGGTGATAAAGAATAAATTTCAATAGTTACCAGTCCAAATTTTGCCCAACCTAATTTTTTTGGGTCGTTTTTTATGAAACAGGGGCATTTTTTATCCTTATGGCAGCTAAAAACCATTACAAATGTGCCTAAAATCACTGCCAATGCATTAGGAATGATCAAAGGAAGGTTTTTGAACATAAAAAAACAAATTTGAGCTCAAAAGGACCTCCAAAAGATGCCTGAATGTCAAAAAACGTGACTTGCATTTTCACTCTGCAACTAATCCGCTGAAGCTGCACAAAAATCCCTCAAGATCCCCATAGAAGTAAAGGAAATACCTTCATTTTACCAGCAAATGAGAAAACATATCTGAAAATGCTCTGCGATGGGGATTTCGCACCATCGCAGGGGTCTTTGGGAGCACAGGAAAATCTGGTACGATGGTGCGTAATGCACCAAAATCCATTTCTTTTCCTTTATAAAGTTTAATCTAAAGTTTTAGCAATGTATTTTATGACATTTTCTTTTTAAATATTTTCCATTCAGATTATCAAGAATGCCATTTAATATTTTCCTTTTAATATTTGCATTTTAATTTTAATACTTAGGCAAATTTTTAATTTCTCCTACCAGGTAGATGACGTCTTTTCACTATGAGCAAACCGGGCATCCGATGACCACAAAAATTTGTACAGGGGCATCATTAATTATTTCAAGAAAACTCATTTCCTCATAATCTACATAGCCAACCGAAATCAGGGACCTCCTTTGTAAACTGGCCTATCGGATGCCTTCACTGCAACTGGAATGCATTAAAATAATACATCATATGGTCTCTAATTTTTTATGAAATTAGATCTAGAGAGGTTTGAGACCAAATGAAGAAATGGGTCACCCTCATATTTGCAAGATTTGCAACTTTCCAGAATGCTCATTTTAGCTCAGTTGCAGTCAGGAAACAATTAAATACCCCATCAAACTTCATACTAGAGGCACAAGACTGAGTGCATGCATGTTATCAAATGTGCCAAAAAAGCTTCCCACCATACAGATTTGCAAGATGAGTTCTGGGCTGCAAGATTTTAATCGACAAAGGTAGGCTCCGGGGTAGATTGAACAGCATGTCAACCAAGCCTTTCTCGACACCTCGAAAGAGTATAGACATTTCAAATTCACAAAATTTGAGGTGTCAACAAAGTATACACTTGAGTATAAAGTCATGGAGTATACACTCAAATACAAAGTCATATAGTATACAGTCAAATACATAGTCATGAAGTATATACACTTGAATACACTCTTGAATACACATAAATCACAAGGTATACACTTGAATACACATAAGTCACAAGATATACACTTGAATACACATAAGTCACAAGCTATACACTTCAATACACATAATACATAAAGTATACACAGGATGGTAGGAAAGATGCTCTGATACCACTTGTATTGTCCGTTATAGGAACAATACTAATTTTATCCTAAATTATCAATTTCTAAGTAACAAAGGTTTAGAGAGTACCTTGATTTGATTTAATTCCTGCAAGCAAGTTAGAAAATACATACAATAATATTTTTCACAATCAAATTAACATGATTAACAAACTCATAATTGCATTATTAATCCAATTAAACCTAACTATCAAGAAGACTCAACCATAAGAGATTAGAGGAGTGTGACTTTGATGGGGTGTCTCAAATCCTCTACCATAGGCCCAAGAGTGGATATACCATCCCCATTGGCCTCATGTGGCACATAGAATCCATATGGGGTGGTCAACCTAATGAGACATCCATTATCCTATTCCCCCTCATCTTGTCATTTCCTTTCCCTTTCTCCTATGATTGGTTCCTTTGAATTTGCATGTCTATGATTAAGGAATGAGATCACAAGGGATGCCCAGGGAGCCATCTCTTCTAAGCCTAAGAGTAGTACCCTTTGTACCCCCTTGGCCCCAATCGGATTATTCAACCCCCCTAGAGGGTGGCATACCTAGAAGAGTGCCCTATCGCCATACCCCTTTTGTACCACATTTCCTCCATCATAGTCACAATAACACTCATGCAAGAATCCACATTAATCAAACTCATAGTTGCAAACAATCATATCAACAATGCATCATCAATTATGAAGGTGGCATATAAATGATAATGTGCATGAACTATTGATGATGATATGCATAAACTACTAATTAGATTTAGACCACATCCTATATACTTACTCTACCAAGGTCATCCCACAATAATGGATTACACTTTTTGGCCAAACTTAACATTGAAATCAACATTTTTAACTAAATCTCACTTTCTGACATGTATAGCCACTAAACCGTTAGGAATTTCAAGTGATGTGAACTAGTGATTTGTGAGATTTTATCTGTAGATTCTAAAGATTTTTATAAAAAAAATTTTGGAGCTAAATTATAATTTTTTTGCGTCTCCTTTGATAACTAGTTCTTAATAATAAACAACACTTTTTTAAAGTGATGTGTATTTTGTAGCCATAATATTTTTTGTACAAAGGATAAAATTCTGATCCTTTTGAATTTAGATTGGTAACACTGATATATAGGACATGTGCTTGGTTTCATAATGTTTTGTTGAATATTTTTTTTAATTAAGTTTTGAAGTCAAACCAATTACAATTTAGACATAGGTGTATTCCGTAAAACATAATTTTTTCTGTATGTATCGAAATTCAATTTTTTTTATTTATGAAAGCAAGGACATCAATACCTAGGGCATGAATATTTTTCAAAAAAAAATTTCACTAATTTACTAATTTTCCATATGTGTAGAACAAAGAACTTGATGTTCAATGAAAAACCTACATTCATAAGAAATAAAAAATAAATATAATAATTAAATTAAATATATTTAAAATTATACTTTTTGGGAAGCTTATAATAAGGACTACATACTTACAAAACATAAATTTTAAATGAATTCATTTGATCCCTCAGAAGGTAAATCAAAAGTGGTTTGTTATTAGCATTTTGATAGGTGTAGAGGAGACTCCATTATATGTATGGTTTAAAACTAGTGGGGTTTTATCCAAGGGGGTTTGAATATAAGGGGGTTTGATCAAACCCTCTTCAATTAAAATCTTTTAAATGGAACCTTTCAAGGATTAAATCATTGTATTTTCTAAAATTATGTGATTTCAGCAAAAATCAGGATGTCCCAAAAAGTGTAACCCATTATTGTCGCAGCACCCACCACAATTATATGAACTCACAATCCTCTTTTAGGTCTACTCTCAAATAGATTCCTTATTGTTGTTATCTCTATGAAGAAATATTAGAAATTGTATATATATTTTATTCCATCTCTTTGTTGTTATGCTCAACTTTATATATACTTAGAATATCTATTTTTGTTCTTTTTTTATATCCCCTCACTCCCACCTTCTCTCTCCATAAATATATCTCTATATGAAGAGAGTCATCCCTTTGGAAGGGTGATGACTCTTTAAAGAATCATGACCCCTTATAAGGATTGCTGCCCTTTCAAGGCTGATCACAACCCTTAGTAATAATCCCCATTCTTTAATTAGTTTTCATGTTATATAGTGATCACTGCACTCTATTACTATTAATTGTTGCATATTATATATAGACGGTCCCTTCACAACATTTCAAACTAACTAATTGCATCCTTACTAATCGCTGCCTTAAGTGTTTGGAGTTATCGATGATGTTTGTATGATTCACTATCATCCTTCATTTAATTGTTGCCTATACAACTCTTATGCCTTTTCTTATGACATGCACTTCCATCTTTGCATAAATTGTAGCTTGTATATGAATCAAAACTGATTGCTCCTTAATATGGTAGGAATCATTGACTTTATACTTAGTATGAAATACTTGATCACCACTTTATGTAACATCGTGGCCTCACTTATAAATATGGCCCCTTTTCATATGGCTTGATGATCACCTCTGCCTATTTAGGCATATATATATATATATGTGTGTGTGTGTGTGTGTGTGTGTGTGTGTGTGTGTGTGTGTGTGTATATATATGTATATGTATATGTATATATATATATATATATGTATATGTATGTATATGTATATGTATGTATATATGTATATGTATATATATATGTATATATATATATATAAAGATAATATCCTTATTAAAATATATAATAATATCTTAGTAATATATGAATAATATTTGTATTTGTTATTTCTGTTTATTTTTATATTATTTAATGTAAATATTTTCAACTTATAATATTTAATGCAATAGATTTACATGTTATTCATATCTCTAATTTAAATGAATAATACATAATTGATCCGATTGTAAATTATCAATATAGGGGCATGACAACTAGTGAGTTCAATGACTTTCTCAACTAGATCAAGATAGGTATGTTGTAAGTTAGAACTACTAGCTGAAAATATGCACCTCCCAATAATATAAATTAGCACAAAATCAAAATTTTACTATAGAATGATTTAATTATGAGGTTATATTTGGATTCTAATTTAAAAATATACACTTCAGGAAAATGACACTAAAAGATGTTTCTATATGAGTGAGAAGAGTGCTTAGAAAGGTGCAAAAATAGGAATATGAGAGGAAATGATAGAAAAACTCTAATATCTTGAATAGAAAGAAAACATTTTTTTAGTAAAAAGGGGTAAAAATAGGTTTTGAAGGGACACTAGAAACCCTTTACAATAACAAAATGTCAACAGAACCACAAATGACCCACAATAGGACCCTAAATAGAAACCTAAATCATAAAAATAGAAAAGGCAACACACAAAGAAAATTGCAAGTCCTTTAGGGTGACGATAGATTTGATATCTTCCATATCTTCCTCTAGGATTTATAAATCTTAGGATTTTCTGTTTCCATCCTTGTGTTGTTTCTTTGTACTCCTAGTCCTAGTACTAGGACCTATGCTTGTGGCAACCTTTTTCTCCTCTACATCTTTGGAGCCATCCTTGTTGATGTTATCATTTAAACATTCAATTTCCCTTGCATTAACCTACATAAACTTGTTGAAGTTATCTTTCAGTTTTTTGAGCTCCTCTTCCTAGACCATGATTCTTTCCTCCTACTACCCCTAACCTTTGGACATTTCCCCCGCTAGGATTGCTAATTTTTCTTTTTGATTGCACAAGTCAGTCTAAAGGTTATTGACAAAGGGGATGGATTCCTAATTTTGAAATTTTTTTCTTTCTTCCTCTAAAAATACTTGGCTTTCCCCAATGCTCTTCTTAGTGATAATTTCCATTTTAATGTTGATCCTATTGATTTCAATATCGAACCATTTCACTATTATGTTTGATATCAAAGGTTTGTTGCAGAGTTGATATGTTTTGGCTCAAGGAATGGATATCATCGTTCATTTCATTCAAACAAAATAGGTAAAGGTGGGGAATTCTAGGTTCAATTGTGACCTTGGGGTAGGGATCATTAACACCTAGGAAGGGGATCCCCATAATAAGCTTGGGGAGAGCTTTAGCTTTGCCTCTCTCCAAAGGATAGGGGTATCTTTCCTCACCCGGGTGGTAGTCTCCCCACCTCTTTTCCTTTTACTAATCTTGGTACTAACCCTCCCTTCTATTATGTCTTTGAGTTCCCAAGGATTCTGGCTGTAAGGCTATGATCATGTTTAGAGCTCGTCTTGTTCTAACTACTATCTTCTTCCTCTATATCTTCAAAGGATGAGATTGAATAATCCACAATCCATTTTTTCTTCTTCCCTTTCATGAGAATTAACCAAGGGATAGGGGGATTAAGCTTGTTAATGTGGCTTAACACAAGTAGCATAAGCCCTTGTTGTAAATGGACAACTATTGGGGCTTTCTTGTAATGCTTGATGGACCCTTCTATGAAAGAAAGCAAATAATTTGGAAAATAAATAGGTTTCTCCGTCTAAAGTGATTTAAAAGGAAAAAGTGGTAAGAGTAGATAGATTTGAAGTGGCCCTCCAAGGTTACATACTTCATCAGACACATAGCAACTTCATCCCATGGATATTTGAGTGTGCTCCTAGCATGGTTGGAATGTAACTTGTTTGGTTCCTTATCTCTGTTAAAAAATCTAGCCATGTCTTCATCTCCCATGTGACTGTCCTGAAAAACCTTAGCTCCCTCTATGGAAAGACTTATAACAACTAGAAATTCTTCAGTAATCTCAAACTTTAATCCCTTAACCTCGACCCTCCTATTGTACCAACTCTTGACATATTCTATTGTTAGAGTCATGCCATTTCCCCTGAGTCTCACCATAAAGGTTGAGAGCCCACCTTTTTTTAGGATACTTTAGACCCTAGAATCTCTCTGCCATTTTGTATAGCTCACTGACTTGACTCTATTTCTATCTCCTCCCATGGCTATTATTTCCTTTGATGAATATCACTATCAGTCTTAACATGTTTGTGACCCCATGAAATCTCTACACTATTTTTCTCCTTTCCTAAATTCCTCAAAGCAGGGGACAAATATTTACAACCTTTTTGAATTTGCGTTAGATACCCTCTCATAATTGATGGTTTTCCATACATGCCTTCTTATAATGTTAACAATTTTCCATCTATTGTGACCTTTGTCCCCCATTATCACCATGTATTATCCACCCCTCTTTCAAAATTCCATAATTCTTAATGGCATCATAAGCACATAAGATTTCTAAATATTTAGCAAAAGAGGCTATCAACCACAAGTAAGATTCTTCCCTAGTCACACCCCAGTTGGCAAGATTGTTAGTCACCCTATTTGCCTCATAGAGGATGTGTTTGATCTGTACTAAGTTCAACTTTTTAATGATTTCCCAATAATCATTGATAAAAAATCTTAATATACCAAATAGGGGGGTCTTTGAAAGGAGGCAATTTAGAATGTTGAGTGAATCACCTTCAACAATAAGGTTTTGTACTTGAAGTTGAAGGGACATTTTAAAACCATTGTACAATATTGCAGCTTCAACATTGTGACTAGTTTTGACCCCCATGTTCATAGCATACACAGAAATTATCTTACCATTCTCATCTCTTAACACACCACCTCCCTTGGCAAGGCCCCAATCGCCTTTAGCAACCCCATTGATGTTGAGCTTCACCCAACTAGACAAAAATAAAAGTTAGTAGAAATAGATGTTACCATCATATTGGCATTAGAAGTTAGGCAAAATAAAAAATTTCACATCAATTAGACTCTATATGAGAGAAAAAATTTATCAAATTTGAGCACCAAAACTAAAATGTGAAGCCCCACAAACTAGGTTTCTCCTTAAGCATGTAGTGGCATCATCATGATGTTATGCTAATGTATAAGTGATGATGTGGCAAGTTTCTATTGTGGAATATGGCATTGATGTTGATGTCACTTGACATGTTTCTAGCTACAAGAAAGGAATTATTCTTGCTGACATATTTCTTAGTAAGTGGTCCACCATGTACTTGGTATTGTTTCAACAACTATTACTTGTGTCTTACTATCTACTAACATGTGCATGGATATATGATGGGGTGTTAATTCACCCCATATTGTTTATGTGGGCATTGTATGGGATTACATACATGCATATGTGCATAGGTTTGCACAAGATCTATGTAGGGGTCAATAGGGTATGCCTATCAACCTTAATTAAAATATTCTTAATTTTCATGATTTAAAAAAACTATGCATGCTTACTACAACCTACATTTTTTGACAAAAATGGATCAAAACATCAAACCCTCAAAACTTGACCTTGTAGCTTCTCTAAATTTGAAAAAATGAAAAGTGATTTTAACATTCTTGGCAAGTCTAAATGTGATGGTTATGCCAAATTTCACTCATAGTGAATCTACAAAAAAATAATGATGGGAGTGTCAAAACCCTAACCTGGTCAATCATAAATGAATTAAAATCCATGGATTAAAAGATTGCTTTAAGAAAAACTTGATTAAATTTCATGGAAAGTACATAAACTATGTATAGGCATACATGACATGTCAAAGTTATAAGATATGGAATAAATTCAAAAATCTTATATTTGCTAGATGAAAACCAACTTGAATACAAAAAAGACAATTAATATAACAATTATCTAACTTAAGCTAGCAACATAACCACTTGGAAGCTACCTTTGACTTATTACTTTGTTATTTTTCACATAGGATGAAAAATTAAGAATTATAAAATAGGAAGATATAAATTAATCTAACTTGTGTCTAATCCTATGCACCATATATATATCCTCATCAATTAAGGAGTCTTATGGGTACACATATACCTTCATATGGTGCATTACCATTAGATTCCCATAATGTATTTCCTATTGACCTTCATGCATAATCTTTTGGGAACCATACTAAGGGGAATTGTGAAATCATTATGGGCCAAATAGTTAGAATGAGAAGAAAACCTACTAGATGGAAAAGTGCTAAAATTTGAGTTTAGGTTTAGATTTGAATAGAAAAACTATTAATATTTGTTGCTCAAATTTGTATTCCCTCCTAAAATGACTTCAGATTACCTTGAATTTAGGCAATTGGGAGTCCCAAAACTTGCAAAATCATGTATTTAGTGTTATCTTAAAATTTTCTATTCAACTTTGTCCTTAAAGGTAATAAAAAATTTAAACCAAATTTAATGAAATGAAAAGGTTTTGTAGAGAAAACTCCCATTATTCTAAAATATAATATATGTCTCATTATAATTTTAATAGATAATTATTATTAACTTTCTATATACACAATGTTTAAATTCCTGATAGACTCTAGGCTTCACTGGCTAAATAATTAAATAATAATTATTTGAATTTAATTATTTTTTACCAAGTTAGGTTGGTTGAAAATTTTATTTTTGATATTTTTAAAATGTTGCATTAAAAATAATAAATAATTATTTGTTTAAAAAAATTCAAACAAATATGTCACATTTGTTCATATGTCGTTCACTTATATCCAAAGTTTGAAAAAAAAAATATTCTTTTGTCTCATACTTAGGTTCACTGCAATGAAACCCATTTTCATTTTTTCTAAAAAGTTTAGTAGTGCCTCATTCAAATATCAAAATTTCACCAAATTCATTTGAAATAAAAATAAAAAAGAGCATCTTGTAAACTACTTTCAATTTATTACAACTTTTATTACTACATATTTAAAGTTGTGTAGATAACTCATTCAATTTTTACATGAAGTTACTTAAATCTTCTTTTTAGCATTTTCATTACCTCTTAGGGGTATTATTTGGGTTAAATCTTCTTTTTAGCATTTTCATTACCTCTTAGGGGTATTATTTGGCCCATCATGATCTCTTACTAACCCCTAAAAATGATTAATATTATCTTCCCTATACTTATCCTTTATCCCACATCAGAGTTTACATCATGTAAATTCTATAACTACATCTAAGAGAAAGTTATCAAAGAGAAACTATAAGCATTTAGAGACTTCACAATATTGAAACATCATCCCCATAAATTGTTAAAACAAATTTAAATACAATAAAATTTCCTCTCCCATCAATCAAATTAATCAATCCATTTAATTTCCCAAATCACTTTGATGCTAAATAATTTTTTGATTATTATAGGATACATGAACATACTACATGTAGGTGTATCACACTAAAGCACAAAATACAAGATCTTATTCATAAAAATGTGATACAAGTTAAGAACACTTATGTTAAAGGCAACAGACTCATAATGCCTCAACATGATAAGGATGATCTTTCTAATCCTAGTCATGGTGACCATCATAGGTCCAAAGAATCTATCTCATCACTTCTCAATATAACACATGAAGACATCATACAAAATAAAAAAGGAAATATGTGCATACAAGTGAGCATTAACGACACAATATGTGGTGGTATGATGGTTGACCTAAGTGATGGAAATGGGAGGGCATTTACATTTGCACTTGCATAACAATACACACAAAACTATAATGATAATATTATTATATTCAAGATTGTATTACATTCTTTCCAAGATGGATTTTATAAAGCCTTTACAATATAACTTCTCGAACTACCATCTTATGGGAATGTAACTATTTAGTTACTAACAATAATAAATTACAAGTCACTAAGTTGACTTTATTAAGTAAACCTTAATATACCAACATACCTCCCCTTAAGGTTTACATTACACATAGAACAAAACATGTTGATTACACAAAAAAAATACACATTCTTAAGAAGATTCTTCTTTGAAGAAATAAATTCTGAATTAGGTGGAACTCCATCAAGCGCCTCTTAACCCTCGTAAAGGTGTAGTGGAGCCTAAATTCCCGTGTTCCTAGATTACCACCTCCCCAAACCCCTGAATCACAGATCCCCTGAATTATTGGATAACAATCCATGTTGTGCTCCACAAGGCTTCATCAGGTTATCTCATGACCCTCAGAAGGATATAATACCCTAGACCACAAACTTTCAAACTATCTAGGCAACATTCCATATTGAGTTCACTAAATCTCTTCTTGTATTAAAAAAAAAAAAAACTTTGCAATATATGCATTCTTCAATTATGTCGACATTGAAAAGAATACATAAGAAAACACAAAAACATATGCTTCTTTTACAAAGCACCATCTCTGAGCAAGAAGCTAACTCGATATGATGAAAACTCCTCCAACCGCCAATACCTCCAACTTCCAATTACCTTGCTACACTTTATGCATTTTGGAGGCCCCTCCAAACATAGGGTAACATGATAAAATTGTCGAGAGTAACATGATAAAATTGTCTAACACTTCTTTATAACTTCGATTATAAAAACCCCGCCTATAAAACCTTGCATCTCCAAGAATAAATAATTTTACACTTATATTTCACACCATGATGCTGAGAAAAGATGATTAAGTGCTTCGAACCATATACCTCTAGGTTCCAAATAATAATCATAACCAATTGAAATAGCTCTCCCTTTATCCTAACAAACTATCTTTTAAAATCATATGCAGAAAGCGATTTCCTCATGTGGAAAATAGACAAAACCTAAATCTTCACTCGCTAAAAATCATTTGAATCTTTATATTCCCAACCAAATTGATATTTCATTGCAAAAATCTATCACATTCTCCACTTCTATTTTCACGCCTTTCTCCTCCTCCACGTCCAACACTAAGCAACGAAACATTAATCAATGAAAAAAAATATATCCAATGCGTTTATCATAAAATCCATACCACTTGCTCTAGTATTTTTTTAATTTTGTCAACTGCTTCAAATAGGATCGTTGCAATAATAACATTTCATGAGATGCTCTCTCAAGATGCCATACAACAGATTTCAACACCCATATAGCAGATTTCAAAGCCCATACATCAGATCTCAATGCCTGTTCAAATGCCTTCTCACAACATAGGATCAAATCTTGTTTTCACCGCTTTAGTAATGCATCCAAATTTACTTTTCACCATTCATTGCCTCAAATTGTTGTTCATCCAGTGAAATACTTCTTGGAAATTCTGCATTGACTAAAGCATTTATCCAGCAACCAAACTAATAAATAAATTAATAATCCACTGATATCAAGAAAAACATGGCCTCCGGGTCTTAAAAAAATGCAATGCAGACTATGATAGTACACAATGGAAAATAGACCATAATTTTTTTAAAAATGGCCGCACTTCAATCATCAAACCTATTCGGGTTCATCCTGCATGGTTGTGCCAGCAAAATAGAAAACATTTATGTCACCCTCCTTTCATTTTCATTGTACCATGCTCTGATACCATATAATGGAAATGGCATTTACATTAGTTCTTGCACATCAATACACACAAAACAATTATAATAATATTATTGTATTCTGGATTGTATTACATTCTTTTCAAGATGGCTTTTATAAAACCTTTACATATAACCTTCAGAACTACCATCTTATCAGAATGTAACTAATTAGTCACTAAGGTGACTTTATTAAGTAAACCTTAATATTCTAACATTATGTTCTCCAACACAAATTACTTTAGAAATAAAAGTATGTCATAGGAATCAAGATGAGACAAAGATTGCCTTGATGATACATATTTAAATATATTTTCTCATGATCATGTTCCATGTTGTAACAATGAAATGTTTGTTGGACCACCTCCAAAACAAGCACATGAAATGCAAGTGACAACATTCAAGGTGATGGATATTTATGCACAACTCTTGTTCACAAAAAAACAATATATGATAGATAGATTAACCACCATCACCACATGTGCAATAATGATATCTTAGGTGATACTTCCACAAGGGAATGTTTTCTTATGACATAGCCTTTTGACCCCATGGACATTGATTCTTGATTCTTCTACTTTTTTATCACTATCACATACTATGTTTTTCTATTATGCATGCTTTCACTTGATCTTTCCACTTGGAGGACAAGACCTCTTGTTCCTTTCTATAGCTTTCACATGCTCATGTTTTCTCTTCTTGGGGGAAAATTGTGGGGGAATCTTTCCAACACATTATTCAACTACAAGTGTAACTATATCTCAAGTATGCATTTTATACTTAACCTTACATTTACATATCATTATTCATTTTTCATACTCATATTTTCAAAATTACAATGTCAAATTTACATGATCATACTATATTTTTAGTCATTATTTTCCCTCCTCACATTATGTGCATTCCTTTGTGGTACAAAAAAAATTGAGGGAGGCATTTTTCTATTGATTCTTCTTTTAATTCAAGTGCAAAATTTATAGGTGTTAGGCATAGTTACTTTAGTGTACGAGATTCTCCTAAATTCAGGAAACTAGATATCCTTTCTACTATAGCTTATTATTTTTATATATGTATGCATAGATTGTCTTGCACATATATCAAAGTGGGAAAAATGTAGAGTAGAAAAGTGAATGCCCTAACGGTTTTCCACTTTAGTTTTACACCACTTTGGGTTTATCTCTTGGATGCATGATACTAGAGCATTATTTGTCTATTCTGGTGCATTCGTTGACCCAAGACCTAATCCACTTCTTAGATATGCCATATTCCTCTATTTATAACCTACTTGACCTAGCTCCCAACCATTTAACCATCCTAAGCATGATAACAATTACAACCTTATCATCTAGGCAAGATAGTTGATATGGTCTTGTTCACAAATTTTAAAATTAAAATTCCAACATTCTAAGGCCAAAATTTCAAGTATCTAATCATTACTTGTCAACGTGGTTGCCAAAATTTTGTATTCATGCATATAGGGTTGTGTATTTAAAGGCATCACCTAGGTCATTACACACCATTAGATCATTAGTTCATGGAATAAGAATTTACAAAGTAGACAATTTCCTCTCGGTTTGTAGGCACATTAGTCATGAGTGACTCTTGTGTCAAGCAGAGTGAAAATTTAAGATGTAGACCTCTCTACAAGCAATCAAGTGACATCTATTATCAAAGCACACTTCAAGAACACTATGGTACAATCATTCTTTGGCTCACATTAACAACAACAATTAGCAATTAACAATCATCTGAGTGACATGTATTTCCATCCACATGTTGGCATTCATTGCCACCCTATTATCTCTCTTTTATTCTAATTATTTAATTAGTCTTTGAGTCTTGACTAAGGAACAAGGAGGTGCATAAATTCAATCCTTGCATAGTAAGCTCTAGAATTCTCCTTAGCACCACCACTATTTTCCTTACTTAGATATATACGAGGTGAACACTTTCTTTATGTAACAAACATTAAACTCTACCAAGGACAAGATCACACCCTTTGACATGATCATTGCTAAAATCATGTCCCAAATACTTAGGTCTCGCTCATCTTTACTCTATGATACACAATTTAGTTTACATCCAATAATGTTTTCTTTCCATCAAATTCAAGGTGCACCATTGTGAATCCATTTTAGGGAATGTTTATTTACATTCTCAAATAATGATTAATCAATCCATTTACATTATTTATCTCATAAATATCTTAAAAAGTTTAGATTACACTTAATTTATCCCCTCTTCAATTTTCTATATAAAGGTTCTATTATTTTCCTCTACAACTATATTTTTTTGTTTGGAAAGAGAATAGGTCAAATAAATAGTTAATCATCAAGATAGAACCTCATAAATTAATTGTTTGATATTATAAATCACAATTTTTTGAAACAATATAATTGAAAATTTTATGTATTGTATTAATGATTTGTATATATCAAAACTATATATAAAATCTATCATGACATCTATAAAAGAAGAGTTGATGGATGAAAGAGTAAAATGCTCTTGACTAATGGTCAAAGGTAAATTTTGGAATTGCTATTCAGCATTTGATTATTGAGAAGTATACAATTTAAGTAGAGTGTGACTGATATTATTCATAGGATTCTTCATGTTCTTTTAAAATGATAAAAGATTATATTGATGTTGGCACAAAAAATATAACCCTGCTATTCAACCTTCTATCTATTTAAATTTTACCAAGTATTTAGTAGTTATCTTAGTTTCCTTTTACTAATTATAGCTCTGGTTTTCTTGTTTGCTTTTCTTTAATGATTCATGGTGCATTGGGCCATTTCTGATCTACTCCATGCTATATTAATTACATAAAAACATTTCCCACATTGTCCCACAAGAAAAAATATGAATTGTTAAAAAAAGAGCAGAACACTTTAGCTATTTTTAAATGTCATCCACTTCAATAGTGAAAGGTCAATTTTGGCCAATAAAAGTAAGACAAATATTTACCAGTTTTTATTATGAATGAGGTAAAATTGCTATTAATTGTTTAACTATTGAAATAGATGATATTTCAATAGAGTGAAACACATTGAATACAATTTGGAGACAAATAGATGAATTCATAATTTTATTGTTTACCAAAAGTAATAGCCAGACTTGAATTTGTCTGTTCCATAATTTGTGTATTTATTCCATAATTTGTGTATTTATTAGTATTCCAAGGGTCCCCGGGCGCAGAAAATACACCACATGGGTTAAGCCTTTAATGAAGTCTCAGTGGAGTTGAGAGACGTAGAGTTGAGAGAGTTGAGTGGATGATGTGTAAGTGGCTGTGGGGTACCAACCACTGGGTATGACATTCATTGCAGTCACTTTTATTTTGTTTGTGAATGATGTTACTGATAAAGAGAATGGTGGCTTGAGTGGACCAACTCCAGTTAAGGCCCAATTTGCTCCCCACGATTGTGTCATGTCCATCCAAGCATTTGATCCAGCCTGAATTTCATTGAAAATGTACACCCAATTTCAGATTACAATACAATCAAGGTAATGCTAACATTATGGAATACAATCAAGTTTATGATAAACAACGGATGAAATGAGATGAGAAGTGAACCTGTTGTAGTTGGACTCTTCCCGCATCTCCATCACCACCTGCGTTCTGGATGAGTATGGAAAAAAAATACTCGCTTGATCCCTCGTTTACGCGGAAAGTCAAGTTCATCCCTGGATACGTGCATTTTGTTCTGTAATAGTACGTTTTCCAATGATTAACAAGAATATATATACCTAATAAGAACACAAAACTATTGCTTCTGGATTAATAAGAATATATATACCTAATATATATATATATATTTATACTTTTATGTAACTACATATATAATGGGTTATTACTTATACTCATACATACATACATACATAAGTATTACTAGCATACCTATCTTTAGAAAATCTATGTAAATGACCTTGAGAGGTATCATTTTGGAGATGGCTATTTTTTACTAGATTTGTGATTAAAATGAAATAGGTGTCTCAAAATGATATCTATAAATATGCTAATTATAAAAAGATGAGAAGTAAAATTACTATTGATTCTTTCATCGTTAAATTCCATTTCATGTTTAAGTTGAATAGCAAGAAACCCACTCAATAATGATGATAATAATTGAATCCATCTATTAAACTTTTTCATTCAAATTGCTCTTGAATATTATCCTTATCTTCCTAAATAATAATGATAATAATTGAATCCATCTATTAAACTTTTTCATTCAAATTGCTTTTGAGTATTATCCTTATCTTCCTAAATGTTGAATGTGTAGGATATTTGTATATATGCTTGTACTACAGACTATTCTTAAATGTCATCCACAATTTTGACCAATAAAACTATAACAAATATTAACCACTTTTTTATTGTAGACAAGAGATGAAATTACTATTGACTGTTTGACTATTGAAATAAACTATAGTTAAATAGAGTGTGTACTACCTTGTATATAGCACAGGCAGCTTTCCTTTATTGCGAAGAGCCTCGGCCTGGCCAGGCACGGCCATACGACCAAATGCTGTTCCGCTGAGATCAAACCACACTCCAGAGGAGTCGCACCCTGGGCATTCATCCGTTATTATCACTGGCACTTCCTTTCCTGAGCATATGTCCTCAGTACATTTTACCTGCATTTTGCATACTGTTAAACTAAGCTACCAATTATGGAATTGAAAAAGAAAAGCCATGTAATAATGATGAGAGAGCATGAATGTACATTGTAGCATTCTCCACAACCTTTCCCCCGTTTCCACAGAAGGGGATTTCCTGCGCTCACTCGTGACCTATATGGCTCCTGACCCACAAGATTACCGTATCCACATGCACCTCCTGCATAACAACAGATTGTCTGTTATTAATCCTTTTTGAAATACACCATTTTTAAGCTCTACTTCTTAAAAGTAAGAGATTTCTATGTAAGACTGAGTACCGGTGCTTCCATCTCCTTCTGGACTGCCATACCAGGTAGCCGTAGCATTTAGCCATTCGGCGCCCAAACTTAGTCTCGTATACATTACTAACATGATTAATCCTAACAACGAAAGCCTTGTTGTAGTCATTTTTGAATAAGCGAATCCTAATATCATTGAGCAGAGTACACTGTAGCAGATGTGAAGATGATGTCTCATATAAATTCGCCATCAACGGCTTATCTGTTTGACAATCAGTTTGTGCGTGTGGTTTCGCATTATTTCTCGTTCACGTGGTGAGCTAAGATTAGAGTGAGAGATTTATCCATACTATTGTTGGGTGACTAACTAAACTGGTCATGTTTAAATATGAGATGAGCAAGATCTCCTGATTCTTTTACACCATTAATGCCGCTTGCAGTGGTGGACAATAACAAAAGAAAACTCTGTACGGAGTTTGGATTCGTTCCTGTTTGGACAGGGTCGAGATCCTAGGCATTGTTTTGTTTGTTTTTTTATAACAGAAAACTAGAATGTATTTCGATCCACACAAATATAATACGGATGATGGGTTGGTTTAAAACGGAAAAGAAACGGTATCATATGAGATAAGGTGTTTTGTTTTGTTGTTTTTGTTTTTGTTTTTATTGTTTTCTTTTTAAATCAAAAGGTTTAACCGTTAAATTTTTTTTTATTATTTTGGGTATATTTGAAGTGTAAAATTGTTATTAAAGTTAAAGAAGTGTCATTAGTGGCCACTAGCATGCTTTTGTAGTCCTGTAATAGATGTATTTGTTTTATAATTGAAAAAAATAATGATTTTGATTTTATGTAATGTCTCCTATTGGAACAATACTAATTTTACCCTAAAAATTCAAATACCCCAAGTTTAGGGTTAGGATTTTGGAATTATTATGTAATGTCCCCTTCTAGATTTGCCCTAGATTAAACCCTACAATCACACTTATAATAAATTAGGGTTAGAAAGATGACTTAGAGGTAGTTATTTCTTCGTTATGCTCTTGCATATAAACCCTACACTCATCACATAGAAAACACAAGTGCATACATAGATACATATAAACCAATACCATTGTTAGGGTTAACCAAGCATATGGTAAGTTCATAATTCAACTTCAATATTTCTATTACTATCAACACATAGGGATAAGGACATGATAGGTTTGACTCAGCTACTCATACTAAGCCCAAGAGTAGAACTTTGCCCCTCTTGGCTTTGGTGGCAAGACTTTGACATCCACCAAAGTGGCATACTTAGTAGAGCACTTGTCTTTTTCCCTATCCATGCCTTATCTCTTATAATTAACAACTCATCATTGTATGAATGGTATGGGGATCATAGCGGGGTTCTCAGTTTATGCAATCTAAGCCCAAGAGCGAGACTTTGACCCTCTTGGCCTTGATGGTAGGGCTTTGACATCCATCCAAGGTGGTGTACTTAGATGGAAACCGTATACCCTCTTACCTACGTCTCCTTCCTTTCCTCCGTGATGAGGTTCAATACAATTTATATCTAAAATACATTGCTACATAGTAAATACAAGCATTTTCAGTTAAGTTGTATCCATATTCTATACATTATTCATCATACATAAGTAATGAAAATTGTAAGGGATATTAATTCTTGATTGCTACTATATTATCAGACTTACAAATTATTATTAATATATGTTGCTTACTTTGATTCTGAGTTCTTTGTCTGCTACTCTTTCTGTGTATATAATATATGTGTCGCTGTAGATCTGAGACTGAATCTCTGAATACTACAGTCTGTCTTTATCTCTGACATCTAATACTTTTTATATTTCTGATGCTTTTTTTGCCCAGACTCTAAACTCAAAACTGATCTTTGTGTTCTCTTCCATCTGGTGTGTATTTCCTGTGTTTTGATCATTGCCTTCCTTTATAGACTCCAACAGTGATGTCCTTAGACGAGTAGATGTGATTACTCTACCAATCACACCTTTTTTCAATGTAATACATTTGTCTTAACATACATAATTATTACTATATTTGCACAATGATCATTTCAATTATAAATAGGAATCAGATTGTGCTACAGATATTTATATTTAAGTAGCTTATCAGGAGGCATATGTATCCCTAAGTGCATAAATGAGGATGGATGAGTTTGGCATATCCAACGTTTTCCTCGATATGTAACATCTACGTTCAAAGTAAAACCAGAAATTTACCATAGAGTAATTCAACAAGATAAAAATGAGATAGAGAAAATTTTTATTTTATTCAACAAATAATCAAGTAACTATAATTACAAGATTTCTTTTACAAAATACAATAAACCATATTTTCTTTCTCATTTACAATGTTTACAAATGTAATTCCATTACATATACAAATTTGGAATAAGTACTACTTCTGAATATTTGACATCTTTATCACAAGTCCTGAGATGTTTCCTACTTGGAGAGAGAGCATCTTTCTAGTGATTTACCTCCATCCACAAACCGGCGGTTTCCCACACATTTTCCACATAGGAAGTGGCCCTTCCCTTCACAAGGAATATAGACCTTAGGTGACCAATGGTAATTTGCCTTTTCCCGAGTACATAGTGTTGTATTCTACTCAACTCTATCAACCATACAACCCTAGATATCCTCTAGCTAAGTATGATTTCGGATAGGATGAGCAATCCGAATACAGTGAACCGATAATGCATGTAGAAAATAAATGCATTACTTTGGCCAAAGTTTTTAATATCAATATCATTCATAATGAACGTAGTCGTTGTGTTCAGCCACCCCTACTCGACTTGGATATTGTCATATTCTTACAGTTATTCACCTTGACTATCTTTACATAATTAGTTTAATCATCTTGTCATGATAATATTTTTCTTAGACTTAGATAAGTCTAAATGACATAAACCTTCATTTGGTTCATATTCAACTCTAGGGTTTTAAAACAACCCTTGAATAATACAATATTTCTATATTTATCATCTCATTTCTTGCAAGCTAAGGTTCATAATAGACCTTTGGTTTAACTCAACCATAGTTAGGTATACAATAAATCTTGTTAAGGTATTAACTTCTATTCAAAAAGAATATGAATAGCTATTCAATTAAACTCTACGTGATGCCATTGATCATCACTACATATATATACTCATATATGATTTTATGCAAAGTTATTTCTATATAGACATATTCTATTACTACATAATGGTTTACTATAGGTTGAACTCATCATGATTCTAGTATAGACATGAGAAGATTTTTGACATTTTATCCCATTCATATAACAATCCTTATTTCTTCTATCAATCAAAAGGTTACATCATAGTCACCATAGACCACCAAGAATCTAGGTTCTTTGGATAAGATATCGTTTAGACAAAGTATAGGATCTAAAACAAGATTGTTTTCAAAAAAATATTGACACCACTAAATACTCTATCTCATACTACTCTTGGTTGGTAAGTTTACTAAATGAATATTGTTACACTAATCTCATTGAGACTTAATACATATCTACCCTATGATAAAGTAATCGACTTTTTTAATATGATTGCTCATTTCAATAGAGCGACTGGTTTTCTAAACACTAGAAGATTATAACAGTTTCCATTAAAGAAAGTTTGTGTATTTCCTAAACAATAGAAGAGTCTACCTATCAATTTTATGATAGATGTAATATCAACTCAATATCATAATTCAAAAATGATATCATTTGCAAAAGCTTGCATCGGCCTTTTTAGACTAAATGACGCTTCTTTAGTTATACTAAAACATACACATACACCATCGATTCAGACAAATAAGTCACATCGATAGTATTCAAGTCGACACAGATGGCTTATCACATTGCATAGTTTATACAAAATACTGACAGGATAACCAAACTCAGTTAAATGATTGTCCATAACAAACATTCATTATGATTATCTTTGTCTTATAAAACATAACTTGTAGGAGTATCTACCTGACAACATCAGCTTACAGAGGTGTATGGGCAGGTAGTAAGCTTCTATGTTCGTCTCAGATGACCACGTTCTTCACTTAACTTTTACTTGCTTCGTTACTGCCCACCGCGTGTTCCCTTCTACTGATAATCTAGACTCTACAAACAAAACATATGCACCAAAAGATATGCCATCGACTATCCAAGTCATGGCTTTAAGAGCTCAAAACAAACTCATAATGAGTCATCCTCTTTGTTCGCTCCCACTCTTAGCAGTTCCAAAACTCATTTAATTCCAATGGTATTGCTTTATGGTTCGACTCCAAACACAACTATAAATGAGCAAAGATTGACAAATGTTGATGATGAAAACATCATTTGACGAGATCAGCGATGGCGGCTGAGTTATCTGCCACTCCTCTTATAAGAGACCACCAACTCATTAAACTAACTTTGAGCCATCAGTTACTCTTAATGAGTAATCCGATCCATCATGTTTTTAACATTTAAGGCACTCCTCAATAGATGCTTAAGGTTGCTCAACTTAAAAATAATACTAATATATCATGAGGTATTACCTCATTCGACTCATATATATATATGATTAAATCAAATATTATTTACATATCATTATCTCTATTTGATTTTATGATTTAATCAATAAAAGGATAATGCTAAAATAAGAATTACGGATAACATGATTGGGTTGTGCTAGTCTCCTCATCACGATCCGTCGACAAAACATGTCATCTTAACTTGATGATAAAGTCTTAACGTTAAGAATTGGTTAAAACACCTCAAGTGACTTAGTAGTAATATGATACCCATTTTATGACTATAACGTCGTAATATTTATGTTGAACATAAATAGTCATAAATCAAACTCAAACGACGTCGTCAACATTATTAATGACTAAGACAACTTAATACGACTTAGAAATATTGTAAAAAAATATCGACTACATGTCGATTAGGTTCAAATGTGAACTGACAAGACAAGGCTTACCTCTTATGACACATTGGTTCACATTTTTGTTAAACACTTATAACTCGATTTGGCAAATAAACCACTCGTAACCCAAGGTCTATATCTCTCTCCTAGAAAGATTCTCTCTTTTCTCTGAGAGTCATCTAGTAACCTGTAATCCTGTTTCAACTTGTTATCAAACAATATGTGATCAGTGCATCATTATTTAATTAATTTAAATAATAAATCAAATCTCATAATACAAATATTAAATCGATAATAACATAATCATTCCTATAATTCCAATAAATGACATTCAATATAATCCATAGTTTTCCTTATCATCAATCTAAACATCATAATAAATTTACTTATGTCAAAGTAAAAAGTAAAAGTATAGCAAGACAAAAATTGGGGATGTAACATGATATCAGCATTGAGCTTACTCTGGATTCATCCAATATTTGATGACTTGTTTTCCAATTTGTAGTCTTGATGATCATTGTCTAGAGGCATCACTTTATAGTGTATTAATATATTTAATATTGTCATTTATATAAAATTTATCTTTATATATTATAATAATATTTGTTAATATTTATTTTTATATTTATAATTATATTTATTTATAAATAATATATCTTGTTAATATATTATATTTTAATATTATTTATTAAATAATATATTTCAATAATATTATATATCTCTATCATGATGTTTAAATCTTTAATTTAAACAATGTCTAAATATCAGGACATCACAGTCCGCCCTGCCCAAGATTGCTTGTCCTTCCAATTCAATTCCCTTGAGGGATTCTTATTAGTATACTTACCTTTCTTCTCCTACCCTTATTGTTATTAAAGTCATAGGGTTGATGATGTTCCTTAAATGACAAATATTCATTTTGTTTTTGTATTTTCCAATATCTCTCAACAACAAGCATTGGTAACTAATGATGTTTGTAATTTAGATAAATTTTCTCTTGTCAAAAGACATCTTGATCTTTGATCTTGAAATTCAATCTTTTATTATTCATTTTATAGTTTTACCCTTTGATAAACTATTGGCCCAAAAGAAGAATCATGATGATAGGAGAAGATAACCATGTTTTGAGGAATAATTGATTATATGATGTCATAGAGAGAAAATTTTGTGTAAGTATTCCAACAAGGTTTGCGATCTGAGATGATTTCTTATGAAGAGTTTATGGGGTTTTGAATCACTTATTTTAGCCAAGTATTTATTATACCTATATGTACAAATTGCTAAATGAAAGATGTACAATAGTTAGTTATTCTTTAGCAAGTAATAAGACTTACCTCTATAGGTTTTACTCTAATATTCAATTCTGTCCTATCTTTCAATTCCACTGGGGTTTTATCCTCCTCTTCATATATCTTTGTGTTTTGGTATTATATTTGTTTTCTCATATTTTGGGAAAGCATTTGTTTTATTTAGATAATATCAATTAATTCAAGTAAATGAGAATGATCTTTACATAACAAATTGGGTATAACTTGATGTGTATCAATTTTATTGAAGGTACTTTTGAACCTAATACTGATATCCTTAATCTTAATCATGAATGAAGGGTTACTCTAAATAGCTTAGGAGAAGAAGACCCTTGGATGAAATGATCTACCCTAGATATTATATGTAGAAGAAATAAGATAAAATTCACTAGATCAATGTTATAAGATACAAGGTTGATCATATGATATGGATTGGATTGTTTCGTCATTGCTTCAATGAGTGAGGGATAGATCGCTTGTTTGTACATTTGATCTCGTTCTACTTAAGTTGATGAATATTGTTACCAATTTTTCACCTATAGCTCAAATTGGTAGAGATGAAACAAACATTAGATCAACAAACATCAAAAATATGCAAGAGAGCCTAAAAATCAAACATCACAAGAGTATTAAACTTCATTGTTTTTATCTAACATGTTTGTTCACTGTGCAGGTATAGATGAAATCTTGTTGCTGATTCATTTCTGATGACATATCATAGCATGTGGAGTAAAATGGGCCCCCACAAGGGTTGATCTCAGCATGTTGCCCCCAATTCTTAAGAGGAATGTGGAAACTATCTGAAAGAGTAGCAGTATCACATAAATACTCTACAAAATAAAGATAATAGTCACGTGTTTCCATCATATATCAAAAAGCATGATCTGGGTTTTGAGATTTTTGGAAAAAAATTAGAAGACATTAAGGTGAAAAAACCCTTTAAATTTCTCACCAACCCAGTTTGAAGTTTTCAAGGAATAGTTAGAGGAACAATACACAACAAAGTAAAGACAATAGTCATGTGTTTCCATCATATCTCAAAAAATACGATCTGAGTTTTTTGCAATTTTTGGACAGAAATTAGAAGACAATAAAGTGAAAAAACCCTTTAAATTTGTCACTAGCCTGATTTGTAGTTTTTGAGGAATTTTCACAATGGAGGCACCCAAACTAGAGTAAAAAATGTTAAGGGCCAAATAAAGAACAAAATGCAAAAAGGTCGTGGCTTTTGCTATAAGGCAATTTTTTTGTCTTTGATTTTTGCATAAATCAAATACCTCAGTTATTTTTAGATACCCATTGATATGTATAAGGTATTTCTAAATACCTTTGTGTATATTTTATGAACTTTGCATATATTAGAACTTTTTGCAAGTTGTAAATTGAAAATAAAACCAAGGTGGGCCCCTCTTTCTATTTTGCAAATTTTAAACTGCAGATAAATGTAAGGCACTATTAAAGTAATATTTTATAAATTACTTTAATAGATGTGAAGTAAATGCAAAAAATAAATAGCAAGTGCAGATCACTCAATAAGGCAAGTCCAATTCACTTGCCTTCGTGTTTTGCTTAAGTTCCCATTATGCAAAATAGAAAGAAGGAGCGAACTGAAACTTATATTTCTAATTTTCAGTCAATTCTGACTAATTTTTAGTGTCCATTTAGGTAGGTCCACTTGGTAGGGGAAACTTGCCACCTATTTTCACTTAGTTTGGGTCAGTTCTAGGCCCTTTTTTCTGGCTTTTTCCCTTTGCTCGAAAATGAGACTTTGGTTTCTTTTTTGGGTGGACAGCTAGTTGAATTTCTTTCCCTTTTCACTTTTAGAAAGTCTTTTGGCTATATATATGGGAGAAAAACTTAGTTTTCAGCAGTTTGGATTGGCTTCTTACTTTCTTGCTCATTTGCACAAAGCTTTGTAAGCTTGAGATTTGTACTCGAATTTCATACTCCTTTAGCTTTAATAAAACCAAAAGAGCATTCCTATCTTAATTTTTTATCTCATTATGCAGTAGTAGTTTGAAGTTATCATTGTGATTCTAACTTTTGAATCCTTTTTATGTCCTATTATTGCAAGTGTGGGTGCACAAAGTCCATATGATGCATGTTGCATGTTGTGTTTGATTTTAAATCTTCGTGCAAATCAATTTTGTGTTGTATGTACATGTAAGATTGTGAAAGTTATTGTTTTGAGAAACTGGTTGGGAGTATAGTTATTGAAATAGATAAAGTTATAGTGCATTGCCATTAGGAGTTTAGGATTTCATTTCAAGTTATTTCTCTAAACCCTTTTCCTCAAATAGTTATGTAGTTTAGGTGATTTTCCAAGGAAACCAACCTGCTCTGCAGATTCATTCTCTCCATAAGTCACCTACAACCTAAGAGTGTTTCCATGTTTTAGTAGGATAATTAAGTTTAACTTGGCTAGGGTGAAATCTTGATTGACAACAATTTGTAGAATGCCTGGTGGGACTCTGAAACTTGTTTTGGAGAAAGTTTTCAAAGTTTGTACTACTGTTCTAGTATATGTAGCAATGTTTCCATCCTTTAGAGGTTTTAATTTATACCTGGCAACTCCATTCACTGATTTTGCATGTAGATCTAAGTGCTAGTTTATTTCAAAAAATCTAATTCGCTTGTTTTCCAGCTTTTCAATGAATGAATAGGCCTATGTTTCATAAAATATGTCCTACCATCCATCATACCATGAAAATGTCGCTTACCCATCTCCATATCAGCCATATCAGACCAATCATGCTGCTGGTTTAAATTCCATGGCTTTTCAAAACCAACATGCCCAATATAATTACCACCCACCCACCCCTACTCAGCCTACATATCAACCTTCATATACTCAAAACCAACTCCAAGAGTGTGAAAAGGAGGAGATTGCAAGCATAAAGGGTATGTTGTTTGACTTCATGCATGACTTCACAAAGAAGGTAGAGGAGATTAAGAGGCAGCACGAGTATAATCGGCAACAGGAAGAGATGGCTTATCAGGCCTATCTCTATGAGCAAGGGTCAGAAACGCAAAGGCACAAACCCCAGCAACTCCTACAATTCTAGATCTGCTTGTTCAAGAAGAGGTTCGTAAATGTAAGTTTCCAAGGTTTAGACAAAATGAGCCTCTTAGTATTCCTAACATTGAGATTCCAAGTTTTAGGAAGGAAAATGTCTTTAACTCCCCAAACCAGCCTCTTAAGCTTGAAATCCCAAGTTTTAGAAGCCTTCATCCCTTGAAAGTTGAAGAAAATGGTCAATTTCAGCTTAGGATAGTAACATAATAGCCCTCTAAGCAATATTCTTCCTCGCAAGAAACCCAAGAAGCTCCCTAAATTTCCCCACTTGATGAATCTAAGGAGGAACCCTTTGATCAGGATGTTGTGCTCCTTTGGAAGAAGATTAGAATGGTAGATCTATCTCTTTTAACTATGGAGTATTTTCAGTTAGAACAACAAAAGATAGAACAAGAAAAGATTTCCCAAAATGAGTCTTTGTTTGTTTTTACTGATGAGCTTCCTAGTTTTATTGAAGAGCATGAAATTGTTTCAGTATTTATCTCAAATGATCAATGAGTGTAGTAGGATATTGATAACTATTTTGAGGTATTCAGCTAGTACAGTGATGAGGAAGATGAAGAGTAGGAAGATATCAAACATTGTGGTGAGTTGCTAAGTGAAGATCATCAATATGATAATAGAACCTTGGATCAAGAGGAAGGGAATAAAGATGAACCTGTTTTGGAGCCCAATAGGCTTAGTGAAAGCTGTCATGAGGTAAAGGACATCCCCTTTTCATCAAAAAACTAGGAAAATTGTGAAGAAAATTTTCTTTGGAATGATCTTAAGGTCTCTGTTACAAACTTAGATTATGTGCAAGAAAATTGTGTTAAACCTCAGTTTCTAGTTAATCTATTTGATGAGCTTCCTAACTTTGAGTATGAAAGTGAAAATGGCATGGCTTTGCCAAGTTCTAACCACCACAGTGATGAGGACCATTTAGATAAGGTGTCGATCCAAGAATAAATATGTGAAAGTGGCCCTGATTTGAATGATCAAGAGTTTGAGAAGGATCTATTTCAAACTAAAATTGAGCTTTTCTACACACACTTAGATGTTATGCCAGCATCTTTGGGGGAGGGTTATCTTGAACAACAAAGGCAAGAGGTGGAAGTGGTTGTATTCCCAAATGAGTCACTAGTTATGGAGCAGCGTAACTAGTAGAATGATCCTGATTGGTTAAGAAGGAGCTGCCTTTTTGTTGCACAAAGGAGATTGAAGCTAATGTGCCAATTGATGGTCTGTTGAAAGAGGCTAGCTCATTATTTGAACACTTGCCTTCAATCATTGAAGAAGAGACTCATGTTTCGAAGTGTACCTCCTTGAGTAATAATGAGTATTTTGAGCCTAGTCCAACTCTTACAAAGAACCTTCCAAGAGTTGGTAGAGTTGATGAGCTATTAGCTACCCTAATGGAGGAGGAAGCAACATGGAAAGCTATCATGCAAAGTGAAGGTGTTGTTGTTTCCAATCATTCAAATTGCTTCCTCTCTAGTCCAAAGCTTTCGAGGGGATGTCCTATTAGGCATCTGGTTGGGTTGGAAGCCAACAAAAAGGAGTAGCCTAATAGTGACACTGATCTAAATCATCAAGGAGGATATCAAGTTGAGCACAACCAGTCTACTTGCTCACTTGATCAGTTCGCCAAATAAGTCAGGTGGGTAAGTGACTGCATTTTCCTTCTCAGAAATGTGTTGCAACAATTTGCTGGACATTTGATTTTTCTCCACCTCTTTTGGTTGACTCACAAACTTATGGAGTATTGTAGATTGCAAAGGAGGGGCAGTTATTTTCTTGAACCTGTAAATGGTTTTGTTTAGGAAGCCTTTTTTCGGTTAGTAGGTTAGGGTAGTGTTTTCTACTAATAAGTGCTTAAGGTAAATTTATTTCAGTTGTTTTCTTTGCCTAAGTGTTGCTGCACATGTTTTCTGGCCACCGGGACCTTTTAGTTTTCTTTTTGTTTGTTTTTTGCTGTTGTTTGGAGTATTTACAAATGAGTTACAATGGTTTCTTGAGTTTAGAGGGGGCAAAATTTGACTTCATGCCCAATGGATTATTTAAGGCAACTGGTCTATATGCTTAGTAGGCAAGCATTTAGTAGAAATCGCCAGAAATGTTACCAATTTTTCACCTACAGCTCAAATTGGTAGAGCTAAAATAGGCATTGGAGCAACAAACATCATAAATATGCAAGAGAGCCTAAAAATCAAACATCACAAGAGCATTAAACTTCATTATTTTTATTTAACATGTTTGTTCACTATGCAGGTATAGGTGAAATCTTGTTGTTGATTCATTTCTAATGACATATCATAGCATGTGGAGTAAAATGGGCTCCCACAAGGGTTGATCTTAGCATGCCACCCCCAAGTCTTAAGACGAATGTTGAAACACTCTGAAAGAGAAGCAATATCACATAAAGACTCTGCAAAATACAGATAGTAGGCACATGTTTCCATCATATATCAAAAAATATGATATGGGTTTTTACTACTTTTGGATAGTAATTAGAAGTCAATAAGATGAAAAAACTCTTTAAATTTCTCTCTAACCCAGTTTGCAGTTTTTGAGGAATAGTTAGAGGCACAATACACAGCAAAATAAAGATGGCAGTCATGTGTTTTAGTCATATCTCAACAAATACGATCTGCATTTTTTGAGATTTTTGGATAGAAATTGGAAGACAATAAAATGAAAAAACCATTTAAATCTATTACCAATCCTATATGTAGTTTTTGAGGAATTTTCACAATGGCGGCACCCAAACTGGAGTCAAAAATGTTAAGTGCCAAATAAAGAACAAAATGCAAAAAGGTCGTGGCTTTTGCTATAAGGCAATTTTTTTTGCCTTTGATTTTTGCATAAATCAAATACCTTGGTTATTTTTAGATACCCATTGATATGTATAAGGTATTTCTAAATACCTTTGTGTATATTTTATAAACTTTGCATATATTAAAAAAATTTACAAGTTGTAAATTAAAAATAAAGCCAAGGTGGGCCCCTCTTTCTATTTTGCAAATTTAAAACTATAGATAAATGTAAGGCACTATTAAAGTAATATTTTATAAATTACTTTAATAGATGTCAAGTAAATGCCAAAAATAAATAGCAAGTGCAAAATACTCAATAAGGTAAGTCCAGTTCACTTGCCTTCTTTTTTGCTTAAGTTCCCATTATGCAAAATGGAAAGGAGTGAACTGAAACTTCTATTTCTAATTTTCAGTCAATTCTAACTAATTTTTAGTGTCCATTTAGGTAGGCCTACTTGGTAGGGAAACTTGCCACCTATTTTCACTTAGTTTGGGTCAATTCTAGGCCCTCTTTTTATGGATTTTTCCCTTTGCTTGAAAATGAGACTTTGGTTTCTTTTTTGGGTGGACAACTAGCTGAGTTTCTTTCCTTTTTCACTTTTAGAAAGTCTTTTGGTTATATATATGGGAGAAAAACTTAGTTTTGGGCAGTTGAGATTTGCTTCTTACTTTCTTGCTCATTTGCAGAAAGCTTTGTAAGCTTGAGATTTGTACTCAGATTTCATACTCCTTCAGCTTTAATAAAAAAATAGAGCATTCCTATCTTAATTTTTTGTCTCATTGTGCAGTAGTAGTTTGATGTTATCATTGTGATTCTACCTTTTGAATTCTTTTTATGTCCTATTATTGCAAGTGTGGGTGCAAAAAGTCCATATGACGCAGGTTGCATGTTGTGTTTGATTTTAAATCTTCATGCAAATCAATTTTGTGTTGCATGTACATGTAAGATTTTGAAAGTTATTGTTTTGAGAAACTGGTCGAGAGTAAGGTTATTGAAATAAATAAAGTTTTGGTGCATCACAATTAGGAGTTTAGGATTTCATCTCAGGTTATTTCTCTAAACCCTTTTCCTTAGAAAGTTCTATAGTTTAGGTGATTTCCTAGGGGAACTAGCCCACTCTGGAGATTCATTCTCACCATAGGTCACCCACAACATGAGAGTGTTTCCATGTTTCAGCAGGATAGTTAAGTTTAACTTGGCTAGGGTTAAATCCTGATTGACAACAAATATATCTTATTATAAATTTCCACATTTCTCTTAAGATCTTTCTTCTCATTTGTGGGTTTCTAAAGAGTTGAGTTGTCTTTTTTCTATGTCCTTTCAAAATTTGTGTTCTGGATTTTAAGAGATTGACCCTCCTAGTTTGATATGATACCTCAGTGGACCTACATCTCAATTGAATTCTTTAATCATGCTTTGAATGTCTTTCTTAGATGAAGTGATCTTACCTTTTTCACCCCAATTTTGAGGGAGCCTCATCAGTTACAATGCAAGAAGGGTTTGACAGATGGTTTTGGCATTTTAATAACTTTTAAGTATCTTAATAAACACATGGATTAAGATTTTTGAGAAAACTCATCTAGATATATGATGCATACACGACATGTAATACATGAAGTATACCCCTAAAATACATGTGAGGCATGAATCAAACACATAAGTACATGTGATACACAAAGTATACAGATATGGAGTATTTTGATACAGGGAATATGTGACGTATATACACGCAAATATCATACATGTCATACACAAGCTTACACGCTTAATACATGGAGTATGGAACATGCACATAATACACAACGTATATGAAGCATGAAGCATGAACATAGTGTACAAGTATACACACATAATACATGAAACATATATAGCATATGTTTGATATACAAAGTATGAAGCATACAAAATATATGCATGTAATACACAAGCATGAAGCATACATGCAATACACATATGCAACACATAAAGCATGAGGCATGAACATATTTCTCAAAGTCTATGCACGTAATACATAAGGTATGAAACATACATGTTACATGTAAGGTATATGCATGTAATACATGAGTATGAAGTATACACATGAATACAAGTAAGTCATGTAGTGTGCACTTGAACATACATAAGTCATGGAGTATGCATTTGAACACACATAAGTCATGTAGTATACACTTGAACATACAAAGCCATGCAGTATACACTTGAACATACAAAGTCATGGAGTATACACTCAAATATACAAAGTCATAAAGTATACAATTGAATACACAAATTCATGGAGTATACATTCAAATGAAGTATGCACTTGAATACAAAGTCATAGAGTATACATTCGAATACATAGTCATGAAGTATACAATTGAATAGAAATTCATAGAGTATTCACTTGAATACAAATACAGAGTCAAAGAGTATACACTCGAATACATAGTCATGAAGTATACACTTGAATACAAGGTCATAGAGTATACAAATACAAATTCATAGAGTATACACTTGAATACAAAATCATAGGTTATATATTCGAATACACAATCATGAAGTATACACTTGAATAGAAAGTCATAGAGTATTCACTCAAATACAAATACAAAGTCATAGAGCATACACTTGAATACATAGTCATGAAGTATACACTTGAATACAAGGTTATAGAGTATACAAATACAAATTCATAAAGTATACACTCAAATACACAGTCATGAAGTATACATTTGAATATAAAGTCATAGAGAATACACTCGAATACAAAGTCAGATTTATACACTTGAATACATAGTCATGAAGTATATACTTGAATACACTTGAATACACATAAGTCACAAGGTATACACTTGAATACATTTGAATACACATAAGTCACAAGGTATACACTTGAACACTTTTGAATACACATAAGTCACAAGGTATACACTTGAATACATTTGAATACACATAACTCACAAGGTATACACTTGAACACTTTTGAATACACATAAGTCACAAGATATACACTTGAATATATGTAAGGCATGAGGTATACATCAATACATGTAATACATAAAGCATACATAGGATGGCAGGAAAGATGCTCTGATACCACTTGTAATGTCCCATATTGGAACAATACTAATTTTACCATAAAAATTCAAATACCCCAAGTTTAGGGTTACGGTTTCAGAATTATTATATAATGTCCCCTTCTAGATTTGCCCTAGATTAAACCCTACAATCACAGTTCTAATAAATTAGGGTTACAAAGATGACTTACATGTAGTTATTTCTTTGTTATGCTCTTGAATATAAACCCTACACTCATCACATAGAAAACACAAGTGCATGCATATATACATATAAACCAATATCATTGTTAGGGTTAACAAAGTATATAGTAAATTCAGAATTCAACTTCAATATTTCTATTACTATCAACACATAGGGATAAGGACATGATAGGTTTGACTCAGCTACTCATACTAAGCCCAAGAGTAGAACTTTGGCCCTCTTGGATTTGGTGGCAAGACTTTGACATCCACAAAAGTGGTGTACTTCATAGAGCACTTGTCTTGTTCCCTATCCATGCCTTAGCTCTTATAAATAACAAATCATCATGGTAGGAATTGTATGGGGATTGTAGCGGGGTTCTCAGTTTATCCAATCTAAGCCCAAGAATGAGACTTTGACCATCTTGGCCTTGATGGTAGGGCTTTGACATCCATCCCAGGTAGCATACTTAGATGGAAACCGTATACCCTCTTACCTACATCTCCTTCCTTTCCTCCATGATGAGGTTCAATACATGTTATATCTAAAATACATTGATGCATAATAAATACAAGCATTTTCATTTATGTTGTATCCATGTATTCTATACATTATTCATCATACATAAGTAATACAAATTGCAAGGGATATTAATTCTTGATTGCTACAATATTTCTAGACTTAAAAATTATTATTAATATATGTTACTTACTCTAATTCTAAGTTCTTTGTCTGTTGCTCTTTCTTTGTATATAATATATGTGTGTTGCAAGTATGTGCCTAATCGGTGTTGTCATTGATGTCAACATATTGTTGTTGTTATTGGTGTCAACTGTATCTTATTCTATTACTTGTTTAGAAGACTTGTATGTTGAGGATATTGAGGAAATTGGCCTCTCTGGAAGGAACAAGTGAGTTACAGAGAAGTACAATACAGACAATGAGTTGTATGTTGAAGAATAGTCTGGTAAATTGCTCAGCATTTATTTCTTCCTGAAGATTGTGGTCTATAGATTGGAAGTAAGTTAGAGGAATTTCTGAGGATGCTACATTTCAGGTTTGAGCCCTCTGCATGAAGATCTGAGTGAGTTGTGTTCACCAGAGTGAAACTTATTTTTTCTGTAAGTTCAGTTGGGACAGGGAGAAAGTATCATGCTTCGCATTCTTTCATAATAAAGTATTTTGCTCTGCAGTTCTAGAGGGAAGTCTGGGATGATGATAAGTGCCTACAGTTGCAATGGTTCATGGTTTAGTGGTCCGCAAGCTATCTTTCTTTTATGACAGTTGAAGACAATGAAGTTCATGTATTCTGGTGAGAAGATTCTTATGGGTAAAGTGCTTAAAGGTTGTGCAGTTTCTCCTGATGACTATAACATGCTTCTGGATGTCTCCTAATCATGTTCTTATCTGGACTTTGGTCCATGTTAAGAAATTGAGATTGTGTTTGAAGATTGTTCCCAGATAATGTAGTGTGTAACTAGTCTTGGCTGACCTGGCTAATCCCAGTGATTGCGGATATCTTTGGAAGATTATGGAAGTGTGTTGTGGCGTGGAAGATCATGTTTAAATCCTAGCTAAGGCATGGCATGATCCACATTTCATTTCCTTTGCATAATGTTGTAATAGGTTAGGACCTATTTTGTAAATGTTTGTAATGCCGACCTTGGAGAATGTTCCAATGGTTAATGATTGTGATGCCAACCTTGATGATCATTCCAAGGTTGATGTAATGTATAAATACTTGTAGTTGAGTCATGGAAAAAGTGTCCTTGAGCAAAAATGGAAAGATTATAAGAAAGGTCCAGAAGGCAGAGCAGAGAAGAGGCAGGGATAAGAAGAGGAAGAGCAGAGCAGATGAATTATTGTACTTCAATCAAAGACACAAGAAGGTATTGATCGTGCAGAGAGTTTGGTAGTGAGCTGCCAATAGGGTTTAACAGCCCTTAGGGTTTAACAGCCCTCAGGGTTTAACATCCCTTATTGTAATCTTTCTAGGTTTAGGGTTGAGGTAGTGAGCCTACTAGACCTAGTTGTTCTTCATGGTTGTAAGACAATATGTTTAGGCTCGTAGAGTGACCAAGCCTGAACATCATTATTTCAAGATTGCAATATATATTGAGAACTAATCCTCCTTGTGGTTTACCCCACCTTGGGGTTTTCCACATAAATCTAGTGTGTCTTGTGTTTGATGTTGTATATGTGGTTAAATTACTGATTTCATGCAATCATTGTTGGATCATAATAATTGTCGATAAGTGATGAATGTTTAATTATAGAAAGTGTTTAAGTTTTTGTGACAACAGATTCATCCCCCCTCTCAGTTGTCCGACGCATATCAACAATTGGTATCAGAGCCAAGTTCCTCTGAAGAAAGTTTAACATCTTAAAGAAGATCCAAAATGTCCTACAAGAAGAAAATGCCACATTTTGATGGAACAAATTATGTTCTCTGGAAGGCTCAGATGAAAATCCATCTTCTTTCTCTTGGTTACAAACTCTGAAAGTGAAATATGAAAGCTTGAAGATGAATCATGATGAAAACATATCAGCCTTTCTGCAAAGAGTTGATTAACTTGTTACAAGGATAAAAGCCATAGGCGGAACTCTTGAAGAAAAGGAAGTTGTTATGAAAATTCTCAGATCTCTGCCCAAGTCCTACTGTCACAAGGTAGCCATGATTGAAGAATTCATGCAAGTAAAAATGGTTAACAGGGATTAGCTACTTGGTAATCTTACTACTTTTTAAGCCTACTGCTTTTGAAATAAGGGAGTTTGATGACGTTCTACCAAAACTTGAGACGACCTTCAAAGCTAGTACTCTTAGAAGTACTTCCAGATCAAAAAAGTACAAGGTAGAATTTGATAATAAGTTAGATGAAGTTGAAGCCAACTTTGCAGCGAAACTTCAAAGAGGATCCGGTAAGTATAAAGGAAAATTACCCTTCAAATGTTTTTCCTCTAGTAAAGTAGGTCATTTTGCTTCCAGATGTCTTGAAAGAATTGAAAGAAATAGAAGAAGATATGAGAATAGGCCTAGGACCCAAATGAAGTGTTATTATGTTGAAGATCTTGATGATGATGAAGAAGTATCAAATAATGGTGAACCAGATAATGCTAGTTTCTCTATAAATGAATGCTTATTCATTGCTATAAAGGAAAATCTTGTGTCTACTAATTCTTCTAGTTTTGTGAAGGAAGAAAAACCAATGGAAAGTGTTTTGGCTGCTTAGGTCATTAAGGACAAGGATGAATGGGTTATTGATAGTGGCTACTATCACCACATGACTAGTGACAAAAGTATGTTTGTGAGTCTGGAAAGATATGATGGTGGACTGGTTAGGTTTGGAGATGATACAGATGGTAGGATTTGTGGAAAAGCATCTATTTCTTTTGATGGCAAGCATAATACTAAAGATATCTTGTATGTGAAAGGATTAAAGCACAATCTTTTGAGTGTGGGTTAGATGTGTGACAAGGGCTATGATTTAATCTTCAAGGACAATGGATGCAAGATCAGGGAAAGCTCCAAAATAGTCATTGCAACTGATAAGAAGACCAGAGGTAATATCTATCACTTGAAAGGAACTAAGAACTATTGCTTGTTGACCCAGAATGATGAGAGTTGGTTATGGCATAGGAGGTTGTGTCACATAAATTTTGACAATTTTATGAAGATAAGTACTGCACATGTTGTTAGAGATTTGCCTAAGCTTGTGAAGCCTACTAATCCTATTTGCAAGGAGTGTCAATTTGGGAAACAGACAAGAACAAGTTTCAAAAGCAAGGACCAATCAGTTGGAGGACTCCTTGAGCTAGTGCATACAGACTTATCTGGACCTACCAGAGTAAGAAGTTTGCAAGGAGATGTGTATTTCATGTTGCTCATTGATGATTATTCTAGAATGACTTGAGTCTCCTTTTTGAAAGAGAAAGCTGGAGCTCTAGATAAATTCAAGGCATTTAAGGCAATGGTTGAAAATGAGATATAATTGAAAATTGAATGCTTGAGGTTTGATAGAGGAGGAGAATTCACATCAAATGAATTCAATTTCTTCTGTGAAGAACATGGAATAAAGAGATAACTATCTGCGCCTAGAACTCCACAACAAAATTGAGTTGTTGAAAGAAAAAACAAAACAGTTCAAGAAGCTACTAGAACGATGATGAAGGAAGCTCATCTTTTGGAAGCCTATTGGAGAGAGGTAATTCACACCGCAGTATATATCCTAAATAGAGTTCAAGTAAAAGGTAATAGTTCAAAGACTCCTTATGAATTGTGGCATGATAGAGTTCCTATTGTAAAATATTTCAAATTTTTTGGTAGCAAATGTTACATCAAAAGAGAAGAATATTTAGGCAAGTTTGATGCTAGATGTGATGAAGGAATCTTCCTTGGTTACTCCACCAAGAGTAAGGCCTACCAATGCTATAATAAGAGGCTGATCAAGATCATTGAGACACTAGTAGAAATGTGGCAAATAAATGACCAGGTGACTAAAACTTTTAGTCATGTGACCAAACTTTTAATCACATGACCAAACATTTAATCACGTGACTAAAGCTTTTTGCAAAATAGCTATAAATGACTAATTTGGTCATCTGTTGAAATGACTAAATAAATGACCAAATAAATAACTAATTTGGTCATCGGGCAAAAAAAGACAACTGCAAATAAAATTGACTGAATAAATTCCTCTATTATTTTGTCTTTCACTTTAGTGTTGGAGGGAAATAATGGAGGGATTGTGCGTTTATGAATTTTGAACAAAAGGTGAAACCTGTGAAGAAGCAAAGATTGTGTGTTTGGTAGGAGAAGATTATTCATGGCCACTGAGAATAGGGTGTGCAGAGTAGTTGAACAAGAGAAGATTATTCATGGCTTCCAAGAATAGGGTATGAGTAATCGAATAGGAGAAGATTGTTCATGGCCACAAGAATAGGGTATGAGCAATCGAATAGGAGAATATTGTTCATGGCCGCAGTTATTTGAGTTTGAAAATAGTTTTGAGATATCTATCATCTATGGAATTTTGGGATTTCCAGCTATAGACGGCAGATATCAAAGGAGCAGATAGACGGTAAATAGATGATAGATAACCAATGGTTTTATGAAGGAGAGGTAGGGTTTTCCACATACCTCTATTCTTCTCTTAGCCTGCTCTAAAGTTTTGTATCTTTGAAATCTTGGTGCTCTGTCATTACTGACTATTCTATCTCTTTCAATGACTGTATGAAGAGGTCTCATGGTTCTTTATTGATAAAGTTCTACTTTTTTCCATTCATGATTTATACTTAGAATACCTTGGCATGAAGGAATTTGATGGTCTTTTATTGGATTAGGTTAGGACAACTAAGAGGGGAGGGTGAATTAGTTGTCACTCAATTTAAACTTTTGTACTGTTATTCTTCCTTTACAACATAAAATTAAATCAATGATATAAACATTTCAACATTAAATGATAGCGTATGAGTAGAAACATGAATAACACATTTGACACCAAGATTTTGATGTGGAAACCTGGTTAAGGGAAAAATCATGGTAGGGGTTAACCCACAAGAATGCGTACCCTGTTAAAAGTACTTAATAAAATAGAAGGCACATGCCTTTGGTCTCACTACCCAGAGCCCACTGCTCAAATGGAGGCTCACTGCCTATGGAAATATTACAATAGAATAATAGAGATCTGAACTGATTAATAGCATCTACCCATGCAAGAGTTTCACTTCCGGTTAAGTACAGAAAACTAATCTTACACATTTCATCTTTGCTCTGCTCTTCTTACTGTTCTGCCCTCATTCACACTTTGAATTTTTTCTCTTCACACACACACACACACACACACACACACACACACACACACACACACACACACACACACACACACACACACACACACACAAAATCATCCAACTCTATCAGCTATATATATCCACAACATGATCTACAATCATTCTGTCAGTCAGCTTCAACAACACTTAGAACTTTTATGAATGCTCTACTCTGTCGGCTAGATCTATGCATAACTTAAAGTGCAGACCAAAACTTGTTCTTGAAAATTATCACTCATGTTGCCCACTATCACTGATCATCACCAAATGTCCAACAAACAACTTCCATACATCCAGAATCAAGATCTTCTGCAAGGTTGGCATGTTCTTCTTCTGTCTGCTTTGACAAACTGGAACCTAGTACTCATAGGCTAATATCTTTTGAATCCTTCATCACCAGATGAAAAAAATCTAGATTTAGACTGACTTGACAATGCATATGACTCCCATAGATCCATAGCTAATCATCACTTTCCACCAGAGAGATCGGACAAAAATACCGGACCCTGTTAATACTCTGTTCCTAACTACCCAGACTTAGACAAATTCTGAATCTGACTTCTGGTATGAACACATGGTGTTATGCAAATGATTGCGATGATCTTAGTTTCCATCAATGACAACACCTATCAAGCAAAGTAGTGTCTCTTGCCAACAATCTCCCCCTTTGGCATTGATGGCAACACTTAGTGAAAAATGACTAAGTGTCAGAATAACTCCCTCTCTGCTTGTACTCCATATTGTTGTTCATACTTCATTTCAATGCTCCCCCTTTGCCGGATTCCTTATTTTTCAATGCTCTTCACTCCCCCTTTGACAAGAATGGAAAGAGGCAGGGTTCGCAAGCCAAAACTCTCCAAAAATTTTGTATATATTGCCGCATATGTACAATTAATCATTAAGTCTTATATACATAAACTTTAGAATGTCTGCAAAACTAGTTTTTATTTGCACAAGTTCAGAGGCCCAAGTACTCTTCATTCCATCCAAAATTGAGATGTTCCCACTCAATAGAAATGAATATGCTTCTGCCTTTGATAGATCAGATGGATCACTGGTTTGAGCTGCAGCCTGAGCTTCAGATAGGGCATTATGCATTGTTTCTAACTTAGGGGTAGTCAATCCCCGGAGTTCACACATCCTCTTCATAATGTTACCTTTTTCTTTAACAGGCCTCTTTATCTCATCTGTCAAGCTGATTACTTGACATTCTTGACTTATAGGTGAAACTATTAGAGGATCAAAATTTTGAGAAACATTTGACAGTTTATGTTCTTGCTTCTTTATCTTTTTCTCAATATCCTCATTATCTTTGGGCCATGATAGGCAGAATTTGTACATATCACTTCCATCATTTAGAGCATTTTGAATACTCTTTATGCTAATACCAAGTATTCTTCTATCATTTCCTATCAGGTTCTTTATTTCACAAAATTTCTTATCCAGGAATTCTTTCTCAACTTTTACCTCTGTAGACTTCTCAAAGGACTCAAAATGAGTATTTATAGAATTTACAAGACTTTTTAGATGTTCGAAGGGGGAATCAGATGGACTCTTCTAGTAGGAAGGTATTAACTTTTCCAAAATCCCAGTTGTAAGCCCTAGTAGCTCATTGTCCTCCATGTGGAACTTTAACATCTTTTCTCTAGCCTTTACTTGGGTGAATGATGCTATTTTCATCAATTGGATTGGAGAGAGAGGATATGGATTGGCTAAACCTTGGAGTAGTTTAGGTTCATCAAGCTCAATTATTTCTTTCTCAAGAAGACTTTTCACTGCATCAGCAGTGGCTCTTGCAACATTTTCTGAACCACCCTTTTGTTCATCAGATTTCTCAGTATCTACTTTAGGTGCTTCAATGTTTCCACCATCTTCTTCTACTTTATCTTTCTTTTCTCTTTCTTCCTCTTTCTCTGCTTTATTTTTCTGTGTTCTCTGCAAAGGGACTCTTTTATGATTGTTCACCACTTACTACCTGATCCAGAGGGCTCTGTGTAGTAGCAATATCCTCTTCTTTTCTAGAATGATCAGGTGGAGAGGTTTCTTCTTCATCAACTACTTTATCCAATATTTTTGTATCCTCGTGATTTTCTTGTTCTACTTCCAGAATAGAGGCTTCACCCAACTCAGATTTCTACTCAATGATGTTCTCTTCTTTACCAATCGAACCTTCTTCTGTGACTATGGGAAAATTGTGCTTCTTCAATGCTTTCAAGAGAATTTCTTGAGTTTCTTTAGTGACTTCACTTGTTTCTCCAAGCATGAGTTTGTTCAATCTTATTTTTCTTCTAAAGTCATCTTTGACTTCCTTGAATATCTTATCTATTTGATCAGGAGAAATCTGAGGACACAAATTTATTATCTCATGTTCCCTGATTTCCATGTCCTTTCTCTTGGCATTTTCTTTTCTCATATCCAAGATATTTGCCAGACTTTGTGGCAACTCAAAAGTTATCTCAATCAGTGCCTTATTGTAAATGTTGAGATATCTGACAATTGCTTCCTCCAACACCCTTTTATCCATATCATCGTATTCATCATAGAATTCAATCATGGGTTTTAGATTACCATCTACAATAATTGACTTAATCACATCCTCTAGGGAAAGTGTGGGCTTCTCAATATATTCCTCATATGCTTCTATCTTTTGCTTTTTGCTAGCCCTTCTACTTCCAGAGGACATTTCTTTGGTTACTTTTGCATCTTTTGTTTCAGAGGCCTTTAGATCCTTGATTTCAATGTCAGAATTTGTATCTTCTTCTTCTTCTCTTTTTCTTTTGTAGGTCTGGGATGCTTTTGTTTTCTTCCTTTTCTCCCATTTTCTAGTTGATTTTGCTTCCAGTTTTGTAGTCTTGGAAGGAGCAGGGGCAGTAGCAGAGCTCCTAGTAGTTCTTGAAGTGGAAGTGGGTTCCACTAGAGCACTTATTTATTTCTTATCTTGTTTCTCTTTCTTAGATTTTTTAGTTCTTTCTCTAAATATCCTCACATCCTCCTTAGTTAGGCCTAGATTTTCAGCCAACTGCTTAGCTTCGTTTCTTACTTTCTTATTTGTTTCAGGTTTTTTGAGCTCAATATGCAGTTTTAAACTTAGCTCCTCATATGTCCCAAATCTCTCAACCATTGTTTCTTTAGGCTTGCTTAGAAGATGTTGAGCATACATGTCCAGAACTCTCTCATCCACCTCATAACCCATTGGCATTATCCATATTGTTCTTGGTTTTATAGCTTGCATCAAACATTGATCAGTGTCAACCATTAAGCATATTTCATTTTTGTATTTCTCAACAATTGAAGTTGGGATTCTTTCCCTTGAGTGCATTATACTCTAAATTTTTTTGAAGTAACCCCATATTGCAGTTTTTTGAGCTTTGAAATCACCAATGCTGTGAAGATGATCCCTAATCTAAATGGAAACTGGTTCATCCTTAGTCCAGTGCACACCGTTTACCCCAGGTACCTCATTCATAAAATAGAAGAATAAACATAGAACCAATGTACCAAACTTGAAAGTGTTTTTCTTATCTTTCTTGATTTTGTTCAAATTCTCCATCAGTTGATTCTATGGTAATTCACACAGGTCATAATCAGTATTTTCCTTTAGCATCTTGTATGCAGCATATATGGTTATTCCAAAGACAAAATTTTCTCTGCTTGATTGGTAAATCTTGTACCCAATCACCATGGAGGCAAATTTGACATCTAGTTCTATAATATCATTGATGGTCATTGCCCTTCTATCAAACTTAGCACTGATAGCATTAGTCATTATCTATATTTTCATAGCTTTCATCATGGGCAATCCACTAGTTGAGTTTAATCCGGTTACAATTCTGATGGCATCCTTGGTAATATTGAATGGTTTTAACAACCAAATAAATTCATCATGCATGTGACTTAAAACATATCAGACCCATTCATCCTCATCAAATGTTGGAAACCCCATGATCTGAATAAAGTGTTTATCCTGTAGAGTCTTATATTCAAATTTAAGTTTGTGATTTGCATCCCTGAGTTGTTTCTCAAATAGGTCTACATACCTTCAATCTCCAAATTCATCTATGTTTGCATGAATATAAACCCTAATGTCTTCAACATGTAGCACACCATATGGAACACTTGAAAAAGCACCTAACGAGTTGACTTCTATTGATTTGTGAGGATGCTTCTTAAATTTGGGTCAAGGTCTTTCAGTAATGTCAACAACATGAGGAGTAGCCATCTCAACAAATTTTAGATTCAAATATTCACAAAGAAATATATTTTTCTTCCGGTTAGGGATGATCAATTGCCGATTGGATTCACTCTTTGTGCTTTAGTCTCTACATTTTTAGCTCGAATGCTCTTCTTCTTATTTCCTCCAAATGCAAAGTGATTTAAATGTGTGAACAAGTGACCTTTTATCTTTTGTAAACCCTGATTTGGCATTGTAATAAATGTGTTTCCCTGACTTTATCTGGTTACTCTATTTTTTACAGTTCTTCATGAATCACTCCGCAAGTTCTCATATCAACATTTTTTCTTCTGAAAATCCTTCCAAGGGTTCTGAACAAATTCAAGATATCCTCTTTTATTGTGCCAAATTCAGGCACCCACTTACTAACCGGGGGCATTTGATGTTCAATGCAACTCCCCCTGAGCCAGAGCTCCTGACTTAATTCCTAGAGGAATTGTCAACACTTGATTCCAGTGTAGACCCATTATCATTGTTTATTGTATCTTTCTTTATCCAAATCTTGTTCATTTCACTCTGTATCTCATTCACATCAATTTTCCTTTTGCCTCTGTCTTGTTTCTTCTCATCCAGTTTTCTGTTTACCAAACCTCTTCTTCCATTGTTGTTACTTCTGCAAAATCTTACAATATGACCAAATTTATTGTAGTTAAAGCATATAACATTTATTTTCTTAAAAACTTGATTTTCTCTTGATTTGCACTGATTAGCCATATGTCCAAACTGATTGCAAACAAAGCAGTAATCATTGAAAGAATTGCTAGCTCCTCTATTATTACCATTATTCATTGTCATATTTCTGTATTCATTTGATCTATGACCATACCTCTTACACTTGAAGCATTGACCGGAGAAAGATGGATCATTTTGATTTACTTTGCTTCTCCATTGAGTAGCTCTGTGACCAAATTTATTGTAGTTGAAACAATTTCCATTGAATGCTAGATATCTTTGAGCATTAGGTTGTCTTACCAGAGGTTTTCTAGTTCTATTTCTCCTATTCCTAGGTTGAAAATTTCTCTGCCTGGATCTAGAGCTTTCACCTTTCTCATACCCAAGATTGTGCTTATCAACATCCTTTTTCTGCCCTTCAATTAGTGCTTGAAGTTTAGCTGAGTTTATCTTGGACTTCGCCTTATACTCATTTGCAATTTCTAGGTCATGTCTGGGAGTGATAATATGTCTCTCAAGTTCTCTTTCATTATCTCTACTTTCTTGTAGATTAGATTCTAGAAGGCCGGGTATTGCATCCAATCTGCAGCATTCTTAAGATCTCTTTTTCAAATTTTGATTCATCTCTTCTTCATATTTCTTCCTATCTTCAATTTCCTTGGTTAGTCTCATCACCCCAGTTTCCATCTCATGTTTTAGGATAGTAACTTCTTTAGCTAACTTTTCACATTCCTTTGTCTTCTCATTCAGGGCCTTGTCTTCATAACATTTTACTAGTTGAAGAGGTTGCTCCTTTCCTTTTGCATTGGATTTGCTCAAATTTTCCTTTAAAATTTCAATGAAGTCTTTATCCTTTTTGAGGTTATCTTGCAACTCTTAAACTTCTGCCTTGGACTGCTCAAGATCATCTAGGGTGAGATTAAGTTGCCCTTGAAGGTTATATTCATCCATTTTGTTATCTTCCCAGATCTTCCTTAAGTTGTTAAACTTTTTCAAAGGAACTTATCTCTGATACCAATTGTTGGATTAGGTCAGGACAACTAAGGGGGGTGAATCAGTTGTCACTCAATTTAAACTTTTCTACTATTATTCTTCCTTTACAACATAAAATTAAATCAATGATATAAACATTTCAACATTAAATGATAGCATATGAGTAGAAACATGAATAACACATTTGACACCAAGATTTTAACGTGGAAACCCAGTTAAGGGAAAAACCATGGTGGGGGTTAACCCACAAGAATGCATACCATGTTAAAAGTACTTAATAAAATAGAAGGCACGTGCCTTCAGGCTCACTGCCCAGAGCTCACTACTCAAATGGAGGCTCACTGCCTATGGAAATATTACAATAGAATAATAGAGATTTGAATTGATTAATAGCATCTAACCATGCAAGAGTTTCAGTTTTGGTTAAGTAAAACAAATTGATCTTACACATTTCATCTTTGCTCTGCTCGTCTTACTATTCTACCTCCATTTGTACTTTGGATTTCTACTCTTCTCACATACACCTTCTTCGTTCTCCCTCACACACACAAAATCATCCAATTCCATCAGCTATTTATATCTGCAACATGATCTACAATCATTTTGCCAGTTGGCTTCAACAACACTTAGAACTTTTATGAATGCTCTGCTCTGTTGGCTAGATCTATGCATAAATTAAGGTGCAGACCAAAACTTGTTCTTGAAAATTATCACTCATATCATCCACTATCACTGATCATCACCATTTGTCCAACAAACAACTTCCATACGTCTGGAATCAAGATCTTCTGCAAGGTTGGCCTATTCTTCTTATGTCTGCTCTGACAAACTAGAACCTGGTACTCAAAGGCTAATATCTTTTGAATCCTTCATCACCAGAGGACAAAAATTAGGATTTAGATTGTCTTGACAATGCATATGACTCCCCTAGATCCGTAGCTAATCATGACTTTCCACCAGAGAGATCCAAACCAAAATACCAGACCCTATTACTACTCTATTCCTAACTACCTAGACTTAGACAAATTCTGAATCTAACTTCCAGTATGAACACATTGTGTTATACGGATGATTGCGATGATCTTAGTTTCCATCAATGACAACACCTATCAAGAAAAGCAGTGTCTCTTTCCAACATCTTCAACCTATGACTTAGACATTGCCCCTGTGTGTGTGATTCAACCTTTGAAAGATGATTCTATTTTCAAAATGACTGTCACAAAACAAAGAATGAAAGCTTGTTGTTGAGAATACAAGACTATTCCATGATTTGTTTCATTCCTTAAATCTACTCTTCACTATCTTTACTATGTCTTACTGCTATCTTGATAGTAACCTTTGTCATTAAAACCTTTTTCATTGCTTCATACATGAACTTTTGTTTGTTGTCCCATCACAAACTTGCCTACAAATTCCTTAATACAAAGATATCATTGATGATGATTGTCCTTTGTATGTAAAAATCTGTCACAGTCACATTCCCTTTGTCCATCTATTGCTATAACTATCATATAACTTATTAGATTGATTTTGATAAACTTGAAGATTCTATTCATAGACTTTTGACTGTAAAAAATCCTCTCTGTTACTTCTGTTATTGATTTATGACATAGTTTTCACATAATTCACATTTGGATGCAAAAAGACTGTCAATATTCCACTGTCTTTTCTCTTTTGTTGTAGCCCACTTTGGTGACTATAATTAGGGCATCTCTTTGAATGGATAGTGATCTCCTATTTTTTTCTGTGATGTTGTGCATTACTCTTTTTGATGACTGATTTCACTGTCAGTTTGATGACTGATTTCACTATCAGTTTGATGACATGACTATCATCACTTTCAAAGGCACTTGTGTCACTATTTTAGCATCTATATAATGACTATCTTTGCCTGATAAAATCTTCAAGGATCAGTTAACTAATTAGGTAAGGGTTTGTATTTTGACAAAAGTGTTTGGCTTCATGGATTTTGTATTTTCATCTTTTCAATGCTGCTATAGACTATAATATTTGCCCCCTCCTTTGCAATCAAAGGCATGACTGTACTCTCTATGTTGTTTTTTCCTCTTGTCATGATTGTCATTTGAAATGGTTGACATCTTGAGTCCTTTATTTGGTGACTTTGCATATGATTTTGGCAAGTGATTTGCTTCTATGAATACTTCATCACAATAGTTATTTAATTGGGGTTTTAAAGTGTAATCTTGATAAATTGTTTAGTATTTCTTCTAAATGCTATTTATCTATTTCTTTACATAGCTTGTCTATATTTCTAAGTTAGACAACTTGTAAAATGTATAATTGTCGTCATGGTAATGAAATTGAATTGCTGTTGATATTTATTATTCTCATGGACATGTATTGAAGCACTTACTCTATCGGATGCATGTACCTGAAAAAATGTTTTAGGTGCATATAAGTGTAGCAGCTACTTGCATGGGTGATAAAGCTTGTTTGGAGAGGACTTGGAGACTTTTGAAAAGGCAGCCAAGGAATTCAGTGTTTGCTATCACAAATTTGAAGTCAGCGAGGCCCTCTATAGCAAAGTCAAATTTGGAGATGCACTCTATAGCAAATTCAAAGGTAATTCAAAATCCTCATTGCTAAAAGTGAACTAATATTTTCATGATATTTGGGGAAGCTACTTGTGGGTGCCCCCAGGAGATATTTTCATGATTGAAGCTTGAAAACTCAAAAGAAAATATTATCTTCAGTATTTTTGAAGTTGATTCTTAACTGATCCTTGAACTCAAATAAAACCACACCTCTACTCTACATTATCTCCCTGCATGATGACTAGCCCAAACTGAAGGAAAGGTTATTCTAGCTTGACCATATGCATGATTGAAGGTTACCTTTTAAGATTTTATATCTAAAGGCCTTCTAGGTGTAGGATAGCTTATTATACTAAATTAATACTAGAATGCACAATAATATAGATGGATCAGTGTCGAAGGTTGACTACAGATCAATATCATGCATATGATGAGAGAGTAGCCAAAGAGAGGGAAATGGAAAAATATCCATGTCCATGTAATGATTGTCTTGTTGGAAGGGTGAGAAAAAGAAATGTGATTTATTGACATATGATAAGATATGGGCATAGTGGTATAAGCCCTTGGGCTTACAATTATTATGAAAATATGATAGAATTGTAGACAATGAGAGATGAAGAGGCAACAAACATAGATGAAGTGGCACTGAACATAGATGAAGAGGCAAAAATGTTAGAAGGGTTTGAAGTTGAAATAATGTTGAATGAGGGTCTAAACGATGATTGGGCCAAGTCAATGGAGGATGTTTTAAAGCCTGTGTATGCTAATTGCAAGTTAAGTCATTTGACAACAATCCTTCAAATTCTTAACTTGCAAGTGGTGCATGGGTGGACAAATGAGAGTGTAGATCAATTATTGGCATTATTAAGTTCGTTGTTACCAGATGACTCCACATTTCCAACAAAACAAAGTCAATGTAAAAAGCAAATTAGTAAGCTCAGCTTGGGGTATGAAAACATCCACATATGAGTTAATAGTTGTGTATTATTTCACAAAAATCTTGCAAGTGAGAGTGAATGTCTAAAATGTCATGAATCAAGGTATAGACAAGGGTTGAAATTAGATGTGGTTCCTAGAAAGGTCCTTCACCACTTTCTAATAATCCCACGATTACTCTGAATGTATAGGTGCAGAGACATTGCTGAACTTATGCAGTGGCATGCCCAAAATAAGAGTATTGATGGAAAACAACGACATGTGCCTGATTCTAAGATGTGGATGGAATTTGATAACATATGGCCCAATTTTTCTCAAGATCCTCGTAATATAAGGTTGGGTTTGGCTCTAGATGGGGTGAACCCATTCTCAGATCAAAGTACTAAATGGTCTACTTGGCCAGTGTTTTTAATAAATTATATCTTCGCTCCATGGTTAGAAACTAAACCATTTTTCTTAATGCTATCATTGATTATACCAGGAAAGAAAAGTGTGACTTCAGATACAATAAATACCTACCTAGAGCCATTATATGATGAGATAATGCAATTGTGGAAAGGAATTAAAGTAATTCAATCTTCAAGTGATGGTCATTCAATCAAATTCACTTTAAGAGCTTCCTTATTGGTTATGATTCATGATCTTCCTGCATATGGTACATTGTCTAGTCTCAATGTTTATGGATACCATGGCTGTCCTGCTTGCAACTTTAAGGATTTTGTGATGCACTCAAGAAGTTTGCATAAGTGTATTTATTGTGGACATCGTGCTTACCTTAAAGTGGGTCATCCATATCATCGACAAAAAACACGTTTCAATGGTCAAGAAGAGAATCGTGAAGCACCTTTGCTAATAACAAGTGATTACATTATTGACAATGGACAAAAAAGAATGTCATTTATTGAAAATGGTGGGATTGCTAGTAGTAGATATGATCCATGTAATGAAAATGGTGTAAAATAGTTGTGCATATTCTATAAGTTCCCATACTTTAAGGATATAGCCATTAGGCATACTGTTCACTTTATGCATACTGAGAAAAATATAGCCTGTGCTATTATAGAAACTCTTTTTGGTGCTTTTAATACTATTTCATCACGTGAAGACTTTTGAGTCAAAATCTTTGGGTTGAAAAATATGATGATGCAAAATATAGAAAACCTAGTGCTCCTTATGTATGGACAAAGGAACAACGTGCACAATTCTTACAGTTGATGTCTCAGACTCGCTTTCCCACTAGATATGTAAGTAGTACTATCAGAAGCCAAACTGACATTAATAGCTTAAGAGGCCTAAAGACCCATGACTATCATGTTATAATCAAAAATATTTTACCTATTGTGGTAAATATATTAGGTTTGGCAAAGGGGCCAAGATTGGTAATTATAAGGTTGGGCCTAATATGAAAGAGAATGAGTTCACATGTATTAGATCCTTCAAACTTTGATAGTTTGAGGGAGGAGGTTGTTGAAGTCCTTTGTGTATTAGAACGAGAATTTCTAGCAACAATCTTTAACATTTCTATGCACCTTTTGATACATCTAGAATATGAACTAGAGTATTGTGGTCCAGTAAGAACGAGATGGATGTATCCTATAGAACGATATATGAAGGTTTTGAAAAAATTTGTTCGTACTAGGGCAAAACCGGAAGGCAGCATGTCTGAGGGATAGTCAATGCAAGAAGCCATTAGATTTTGCACATTAAAAATGTCAATCGACGTGTATGGGATGATGATGAAGATGAGAGAGTTGCAGGTGAAGTATTAGAAGGCAAAGGATGTCACTTCAAGCTATCACATCAAGAAAGAAGTGTGATACATGCCTTTATTCTTCAAAACACATCTTCGTTCTATAAGTGGCATAGGTTAAAAAAATTTACACAATTATTTATTTACACATTTATATTATTAATCTTACTCAATGGCATTTACACATTTATATTATTAATCTTACTATTTGCACATTAATATTCTATGTAGAAAATATGAAGAGAATCAAAGTTGGATGCAACATCGACCTCAAAAGTGCAGATGTCATGATTTGGTTGGAGGTGATTCTTTTCCAAAATTTGAAGAATGGATCGCTAATGTAGTTAGTGATGCAAAAGAAGAAGATCAAGATATAACAATGGAGGAAAGTGAGCTTTCACAACCTCCACATTTATGAGCTATGTGTTTTAGTGGAATGTGGGCCTATGGTAGCCATTTAAGAGTTGAGGAAAAAGACAAAGGAAAGACAAATTGTGATTGTGTTGTAAGTGTTGAATTTCTTCACGAAACTGAGAAGAAATTCTATGATGGATTCATCCAATAAATTATTCAAGTGGATTTTGGTGAAAACAGTCCTATATTATTAAAATGTAAGTGGATCCGACCATTTGCAATACATGTTGATGAGTATGGATTTGTACGTGCAAATACAGGATATTTTTTATCAGAGAGGGATGGGCCCTATGTTTTCCCTTTTCAAATTAACCAATCATTTCTAATTGATGATGTAAGAAGCCCAGGATGGTCGTATGTCATTCAAATAGAGTCTCATTTGAAATGAAAATTCATGGAAGCTGTTTATATAATGCCTAATGGGCAATATGTTAATTTACAAGAAACATTCGAAGTAGTGGATGAAGATGATGATGGAGTGTTTGGAGAAGATATTTTGATTACCAATGAAGAGATTGGGAGAGAGAATTTATTTCATGATACAAATGAGGATGAGGAAGAAAATCAAGCAGATGCAGACATGAGTAATCAGGATTTTGATCTTGCTGGCAATGCAGATGATTAGTGAAGGCATCAAGAAATCAATGAGCTTGTAAAATGTAGTAGAGAAGTAGTAAGATAAGAAAGGGCATTAGTGTACAGGAATTTCTTCCACTTTGGGTTTTTCAGGGTAATCTCTTGTGCTGAGCTCTACTTTTTGTTGTTTTTCTAGTTCTTGTCTTGTTATAGGTCATGCATATAACTAGCTATATTTGTTCCAAAAATAAATTACTCATTTTTAAAGCACATATTGACTATTTTTGTTTACTTACATTTGTGTCTTTAGAATTTCTGTAGAATTATATAAGTAGAAATAATGAGGATTTTATAAGTAGAAATAATGAGGATTATATAAATAGAAATAATGATGATTCAGACTATCAAAAAGGCAATTAGTTTCTTCTCAAATAGAAGGATAAACAAATAGAGTTTCCTTTGGGTTTCAATCTATGTGCCACATTTACTTACTAATTTTTTGCTCCTCCATATAATGCATCTTATATTCTACCATCCTATGTCATGTCACTTGTCATAGACTATCTCCTCTAATTTGTAAGAATGCATCTTATATGCTCTGTGAATATATTTCATATGGGGACTGTCCTTATATACAGTATCATTCAAATGGAAATGAAATCCTTAAATACTATGACTGCATTTGTTTATATGCTCTAGTTGACTGAAAATAATGGCTTTGTTTATATTCCACTCTTGTTCTACTGATTCAAGTTGCTGATTTATATATTATTGTTTATTTGGACTTCAGGAAATGAGGAAAAAGACTATAGGCACAATTTAGATGATAGTGATCATGTTGCAGAAGTTCCACTATTCTAAATTTAGATGATAGTGATAAAAAAAGTGTGGCAAAGAATAGTGAATATTTATCACATCTTGGTTTGACAAACAGGGAAGTTGTAAATCCACTAAGTAGTATATTATTTGTTTAATTGTGTTTATAAAATTTTATAGGCAAGAGGTTTATGTATATAAGACATAATATGATATTTTTTGTTTTATAGGAAAGAAAAAGAGTGCAAAGAAAATGCAGAGAGAAAACAAAAGGAAAGTAAAGATACAGTGTTGCCAACTCGTAGAAGCCAACGCATTTGGGATTCAAGTATGAATGTAGTTGGTGAAAAGAATAGTTGTGATGATGTGCAACCCGATATAGCACATGGTGATGTGCAGCCTAATATAGCACATGGTGATGTGCAACCTGATATAGCACATGGTGATGTGCAACGTTGTAATAATCTCTTAGCACAGAGTCTAAGAGAGATTATTGAAAACAATGAGAGGAAAGGAACAATAAGTGAGCTGCAGATGATTTATTCAAGATTAAAGGATGTGTTTGAAGTGAAATCTATAGAGACTGATACTAATCTACCTACTCATGACACACCAACTCATGACATACCTGATGTGGCCAAGAACGATGAAGTTCTAGTTAATGAAAGTCATGAAGAGAGATCACTTGCATTTGATGTGCCTGCTACAACTTTTGATGGAACTAGTGGATCAGCTAAAAATATTGCTAGTGGTTTAATAGAAGATGTGCCTACTTTTTTTAAAAGAAAAATATTGAGTCAAGATTTATACAGATCTACAGAGAGGAATGCAAAACAAAGAATATTAGAAGGAAAGAAGCCATTCTTGGTTGACGTATTGAGAGATGGTGAGCCCATTGGGAAAAAAGCTGCAAGGTGGGCCTCTAAGTTGGGTGTGAGATGTAGGGCCCATTTGGATATTTGCAAATCAAATTTTACAGAGTAAGATCCATGAAGTGTGAAAAATGTTATACAAAAAATGGAAAATGCTTTTGAGACTATTGGTGGACAAATCTCTAGAAGATATTACAAGCAAAAGATGAGACTTTTGATAAACAATTATAGATACAATTGTAGAAAAATAATCTTGGAGGGAAAAGAGAGGTTAGAATCCACTCTATCTCCCAAATAGTGGGAGGCACTGAAAGAAAATATGTGTTCTAAAGAATATTTGACAAAGAGTTATAAAGGAAAGAGGGCAAGAGATAATGTGGAAGCTGGATATACATTTGGCCGAGGTGGGTTGCAAGCCAAAATGGACAAACTTGGAGTAAGGGTATGGCTTTTTGGTTCAATTTACATTTGTTATTTATTTTGATTTTTTATTGAACTAACTATATGTTGATATTGACATTGTATTTTAGGTGGAAAATGATAATAGAGAAGCAGGTGTGGAAGATATGATCGATTATATGGCAGCACTAGATCCTAGTAAATCTAATGGTAGTATGAAGTGGAAATGTAGTTCGTCAACAGAGATTTCAAAGCCATCTATTAGATGCCTAGTAAGAGCCTCTACAGATCATGTCAACTCAAATGAAGGGTACCAACATATAATGAGTTGCTTACACAGTCTCACTAAGAAATTGTCGCAGTTGGCTTCCTCTGTTAAGCCTATAGTTTCTTCATGGAATGAGCATAATATTATGGATGCAAATGAGGTAAGAGGCTCTATTACACTATCCTTTCATTTTGTGTGCTTATTATTGGGTAAACTTGTACCATGTTTTTGTTATACTTCCTTGTGATTGCTTTTTTTAGATACTTCAATAGTTATCATAGCTCTTGGATACTGTAAACAAAGAATGAACCTACCCTCAATGTGCAATACTATGATTCTAGCCATTATAACCTTAGCATTGATGCATTACATAAATGCGTTATCACGAATTGTCTCGCTATTCTACTTATAGAACCAAAAGAAACATGCAATATTGCAATTTACCAGGTTCTACTTCAAACCATTTTTCTTGAGTATTCACTTCATTATTGTTGTCCTTGTCATGTTTATGACATGCTCCTATGCTATATTATGACATTTAACTCTAGCATTCTAGACAGTCACTTTGAGTATGTCTTAGTAAAGCTCTTAATCACTAATCCTAAAGTCAAGGTTGTCATATCTACTTTGTTGTTATCATTCCAAGGGTTCTTGGTCATTGTCTAATGTTATTGACAGTGCCTTTATCTCTTCTCTTTGTTTGGTGAAACCCTACTAGTTGTTGCATCTCTTTATCTTCTCCTACACCTTCGATGCTATGGACTATCCTAAAATAGAGATATGGATTGCCATTTTACAACTTTTATTGTCTTCCTTATCATATGAAGGACTGGGACTATACCTTCTTGTTGAAAATCTTATGCTCATGACTATAAGAATCCTCCCATAAACTGGAATCTATTTCTTACAATAAAGGAAGAATCTCACAACATACCTTGACTTAGTCATTTAAGAGTAGAAGAAAAATGTTATTTTGAACAAAAAATTATAGTTTTTACATTCTTTACTTGACTTATATTAATTTTTGCATGATGATTAAACCGCATGCAGAGAAATTATATGAGAGCATAATGAAAAGAAAAAGGCCCTATCAATAGAGCTCTCTACAAAGCTGCACAACTTGAGGACAACGATGATAGTGATTATGTTAAATGTCTTGATGAGAATCTGCATGATATTCAAAGTAGCAGTAGTGCTGCTGGAATTGAGGTGAGTGCTATTTATTGTTTTTATGTCTTTCATGGTAGTCATTGTTGTTTTAACACACACATACAAGTAAGTACTATTCAAGTAAGTTGTTTTAATTCTATTTGAAGGAAAACCCACCAGTATGATTTACTTTAAAGGATTTAACTCTAGAAGAGAGACCAATAAATGTAAGTCACTTAAAGGGAATTACATCAACTTCTAACAGAAACCAATTAAAAGCATCCACACAATGACAACAAATGTGCCTTGATAAATCTATTGATTTGAATAACTGGAAATAGCTAATATGGAGATAATCAAATAATTTATGAACTTGAATATTAACAAAAAACTAGAACACCATACATATCCACAAAGTTAACCATCCTTGCCCATTATAATATTAAATTATCATAGAAGTGTAATGTCTTGAATCTGAAATATTAAATTGTCTTGCATAAAGATAATGATTGTCTAGGCCTTGGTTTCCCTTATAAATATGGGAAGCAACAAGCTTCAGGCCTCTTGTAACTAAACCTGTTTAATAAAGAGAAATTAATGGCATAAGCAAGTTAACCAAGATCTGAATCTGTTAATCATCATAGAGCACATGTGACTTCAAGCCTGGCAAGGTACTCATCTCCATGTTGTAGTATCTATTAACTATGTTGTGCCCCTGTCTATTATCGCAAAAAAGTGTCAAAATTTTGTCCTTGTTCTCCATGTTGACGCCAGTAAAAATGCTTGTTGCTCCTTCTACACCTAAACCTGTAGCTACACATCTACCTTTAAAGTATGTATGTTCCCACGTATCAAATGTAAGGTCATTGGGCCATTTGAATTCCTAAATTTATAGCATATTGGTCTAATGGTCCTTCCATCTTTTATCCAACATAGCCTTAACATGAATTACAAATTTTCCATATCCTGCATCTAGGGCTATGCCCCTATCCAAAATCACGTTAAAGTTCAAAGTATATATATCCTACTCCTTTTTCAAGAATTCCATAACCACAGACACTGTTGTTTTGAATTCTGCCTTCCAAGTATCAAGGCCTTTAACTTGTTTATTTTCCTCTGTCAGAATAGGGGGGATAAATTGATGCTTGAAAGTAGAAAAAGATTCAAGTCTGGCTTGCATCCTTTTGTCTTCACTACTGGCATATTATTGCTCTTCAATGATTATAGTCACCGTCTGCTCTATGGGCTTCAATTCAGTAGGAGCATCAAGATTTCTTTGAAGTGTCCTGCAAAGCAGGCCTAAATAATGCAAGGAAGGTTGTCGTTTCTTGTACAGTGGCTCAAAAATAGAAAAGTTTGCTTGCAATTGTTTAATGGCCTGAGATAACATGGAGTAGAAATCATGCACATCCCCAAGTGTTGTTCCTCACACACACGCCCCATTTCAAAAAATAGGGACCCCCTCTTTTGATTTGTCTTAGGATGTCAATTAGATCTTTTCATCTCCTAAGTGGTTAAGTGGTCAAAATGCATTTTGACCATGATTGAGTGATGATATTGAAAAATCACTTCAAGAATCTGCTAGGTTGTATTTTTGTATCCCTTTTGATGGCCTTGAATTGCCTTTTTGTGCTAAATTACTGTCCAACTGACCTTTGCGCCGATTTGCCTTCCCACCAACTTGGCTTTAAAATCCTTTATCACTGACTAAGTCAGATGAGGCCAAAATTCCTACAAGTCCAAAGGACCATAAAATCCCACAAACCACATAAAGATGAGCCTATAGTCGTAACGCTAAAAGGAACTCTCACCGACCAAGTCTGTCACGTCTAATTTCCCCGCTAAGTTCAAGCAAATGAGAAACCGCGCTAAAACCTTAATCTGTCCACTGTACATCATGCATTAATGGTGATTTGGCCGGGATAATAAAAGGGATAACCACCTTCATTTTAGCTATCTTTGCATTTGATCAAGATTTTGGAGCTCCCTTTACAATTTTCATTGTCCATTGAATTCTTTTGTTGCCGTCTGCCTAAGTTTGATCTGCGACCACTCCCTGCCTGCACAATCCAGACACATTTTCTACACTAGCCAGGTAGGGTTTCCAAATCTTATCTTTTGAGCCTTCACTATGTACAATTAGGGTTTGATTGAATGTTTTTCTTTCTAAACAAACACCTTTAGGGTTTCCAACTAGGGTTTTTGTGCATGAACTGTTTGTTTTCCTTTGAAACCCAATTAAGATTCCCTTTTGAAAAAGTAAAAGGATTGTCATGAGTGAAGAAGAATGATAACTTAAATAAACATTGCCGAAGTTCAGCTAGGAAGACATTTAATTTTAGTGCAGAATTGGGGTCTGACTGACCTATAAAATTGCCAACTCTTCAGTCGGTCAGTGATCGTTGAAACTCATGCCGCACTTTGAAATCCACTCAGTGCTAAAACATTGACCTCCGACCTATGTACCCATGTCATGTTTCACCGATTAGATCGGTAGGACCTCAAAACCCTGTAAGTGTTGAAAACTATTTTTTGCACTAAAAATCTCTTGCACTGACCTTGCGCTAAATGACCTCATCTCTGACTTGGTCAGACACCTCAAATATCTCTACAAAATTGGTGACATCCTAAAGTCCTACTAAAAATAAGACATTGGTTAAAAATGATTCCTTCCGACCCCACACTTTAACACTCTCCCACCGACTTGGTCAGTCAACCTCAAAACTTGCACAAGTCAGACAAAGCTAAATCTCGTGCAAATGTAATACAAACGATCTCAAAGAGACTTGCGCTAAAACACAACCAACTAACTTAACAAACAATGAAAGGTCGGTGACCTTCAAGAGCCGTGCAAGTCGGTAATAATCAAAATCCACACAAATGTTAAAAGAGAATGAATAGTAATAAAACTTTGAGTCAGACAAGCCTATTTTTCCTGTTGAGGTCGGTAGACCCCAATTTTAGTGCTTTTCTGCCTACAAGTCGGATGGCCCAAAAAATAGCACAAACCATGCAAAATGACTGTGTTTCAAAGAATTTTCATAGGGAAAGTATTAGGAATGATAGAGTTGATGTTGCAATACATAGATGATGATAATTCCATGCTTTTAATAAGGTTTCTTGCAACATTAAATGTTTCTTTGCATGCATTTATAGGTGTAATGGTGATAACTGTTAGATTTGAGATTCTTTAAAAAGGGTATATCAATAGTACTAGCAGATTCATTAAAGTTCATCTTAAACTTAGGGGTGTGTGAAAAGAATGTTGAAGGTATCAAACTTATAGGGTCTGGTCCTACAGATTAAATGACTACTCAAGCCCAAGCCATGAAATATGAATTCAAGGGAATCCCTCCAGAGACCAAGATTCACTCCAGGTGGAGTGATGTAGGAGATACCGACCTAGGTCACATAGACCTAGATGACTTTAGATTGAGGATCTTTGGTCCAAACCCAAATCCTAGGGCCAAAATACTCAAGGATAGTGGTATATCACAAGCTGCTACCTTCGCCACCTCAGTACAATGTGCGGAATTGATGGCAACCTGTGCAGATAGGTATGATGTGATGACAAGGACAATCCAAACAACCAATGGGGATATCCTGTCTGATTTAAGTCCACCCTCTCTAGCTGAGACCTTTGATATTCCATGGCACAAGGTCATGACTATGCCAGACAAACAAGGATCAGAGGGGACCTATAAAAAAGATGTAGAAGGATGCAGAAAACACATGAATGAGAATTGGGCTAAAAATAGAAGGTCAACCCTCAGCAAATTTCCCCAAGTGCTATATGGAAGTGATTTCCATGATGAAATTGGAGATTTGGTAACATTCCTGAGAAGAATATATGGATTACCTATAGCTTCCACTTTTGAGGGGTGGATGTTTGTTATCCTCATTGAGATATTGAAAGGGACTAAGTTCCACTGGGCCCAAATCCTAAGTGATAACATTCATGAGGCCTTTAACAACTTCAAGGAGAAAAGGTACTTCAGATGGACATCTTATGTTATCTATGCATTAGCAAGGAGAAATCACTATGTTGGGTTGTCCAAGATTGGAGAAGTCGGAAATGATGAGAAAACCCAAATAAAATTATATGAGTGTTACCCACAGCTGACCTCATCTCAATCTTTGATACATTTTAAAAGGGTAAATGATGCTTTCACAATGTATATAGCTAGATTGTTGTAAGGCAACACAGCCTTGAGGATTTCCACCAAAACAATGAATGAAATAACTAAATATGGTAGGTGGTATATCCAATTTAAGAAATTCACATATTTAAGAGTACAAGGCTTCACTGGGATGGCTTACAGACTTCCTAGGTATCCCAATGACAAGACAATGCTTCTAGAGTTGTCTAGATAATTAATACCCTATGCTGAGAAACTCAAACACTTGCATAGAACCAATGTTTAGTTTCCTATCAGGTTTGACGAGGGGAACTATGCATGCCCTTCTTTGGCATCGGCAAAGCATTTTGATAAAGAGCTTCAACTCCTCAACTTACACTACTACAATGCAAGGGATCATTTTGATTTAAATAAGGTGATGGAAAGATTAGTGAATAAGAAGTTGTTCCACAAGATACACATTGAAGATTTTTGGGCCAATTGCCTAGATGATTAAGAAATTATGAAGAAAGCACATGCAAGGCTACCTCTAGCCTTCATCAAGAAGTTCCACATTATGGCAGTACCAGACCAGTTCCAAGATGATGAAAATGTTATGGTCAGAGGACATTGGGAGGCTCAATACCACCAGCCTATTCCATTACCAAATTGGCCAAACACAAAAGAAAGTTCCTTGGATACTATCATGAGAGAACCCATCAGATTAAGCAAGGCCTGGGTAAGGAGTCAAGTGGTTGCTTTGGAAGGACAAGGAGTATAGCTCACTTATATAGCATTAGAATGAGATAAGGACTCTACAGGGGAAGAAGATGAACCAATCAATGTCACGGATGAGGTAGAGCCAGCTGAGAAATAGAAATCAGACAGTGAAGAACATACATCTCTAGTTGTGAAGGCGAAGAAGATTAAGAAGCCATCTGCAAGGCCTCCTTCAAAGAAAGATCAACCTCCGTCTACTAGAACAAGGGCCTCCAAGAAAAGAGACATGCCAAGCGGTCCTGGAGAAGGTTCTAAGGCCAAGAAAGCAAAGGTAAAAGAGGTAAGTAAGGAAGATGATACAACAAAGAAGGATTCTAGTCCTCTAACTACCCTGTCTCCTGCTACCCAAAACATAAGCACTGTTGCCACAATCCCTATAGCTTCTACTACCACTTCTTCTTCCATCACTTCTTTTGCTGCTGCATCCACTTCACCTATGACCTTAGCTCCCATAACTTAAGAAACATCCCCTGCCACCTCTCTTAGCTCTACCATTGCAGTTACTTCCTGCACATTGGCAATTTCTTCCAATACCTCTAGCAGCCCTATCTCCTCCATTGTCACTTCTTCATGCCCCTCTACTACTACTACACTTACACCTTATACTTCTTCCACTCAATTGCTTACCCCCACAACATTACCTCCCATTTACACCATTCTTTCACCCCCTCTCCCTCTACCTCCACTACCTTTTCCTTCACCTCTTGTCATCTCTTCTTCCTTATCGATAGTACTAGCTAATCTAACTCAGGTCAATGTGCCTCTACTAGTCATATCTTCTGTTGTTCCCATTTCACAAATGCCTACAGATTCTTTGGCCGTACCACTATTGCCTAGGATTGAGAAAGTATGTGCAGAGTTGGGATTGCATGAGCGTGAAACAACATTTGATGAGGAGAAATATGTATTGGCTGAAGTAAGTAATAAAGACTCTAATGAACCTTTGATCAATGTTGAAGTCATTGATGTATCTAACAGTCCTCCAGATAAAGGTCAAATGGAGGAAGTTTTCAAGTCAGCTCAAGAAAGTATAATATTAAATCTGGAAAACTTGGCCCAAGAAGAAGAAAAAGAAGAGATAAATACAGAAAAGAATGAAGAACCGGAGCAAGAACAGAAACCACTCTCAGAACTAGCTATAATTGATAATGATGGAGCCACTGAATTGAATAAATCTTTTGCACCTGAATGGCTGCAAAGCATAATGGCATATCCTGAGCCACAAGTGGAAATAATGCAGCTGGATTTGAGTACAATTTTGTCACAAGCTTAGAAGCCTAAGAAACAAAAGAAGGCCAAAATACAGTCCATGATCTATAAAGATGAGTCAGGATCAAGAATTGCAGAAATAGCAGTCCCGCCAGCTAATACAGCAAAAGAACAGGTCAAGGCAAAGGATTATGTGATATCTACAGTTGATTTGGGACCCACCACTCATGCTCAAAGAGTGGACAATTTTAAAGAATCAGTTACATCAATTTTGGAATAGCTAGACAAGGATGAGATGTCCAAGAAGGATTTGAAGCAGCAGAATGTAGAACTCTGCACTTGCCTTCAGTTTTTGGTTAAGCCAGTAGATACAAGAGGAGATATAAGAATGATACCCACTTTCCTATCTACTCATGAAATGGCCAAATTGGGCAAGCTGAGATCCAAATCCCAAGGTATAGAAAAGTGGCTATCTAAGTTTTTGAGATGGGATGTGAAACTATCAACGCCTCTGCTCAAGCGCACAAGAAGCTAGTAGAATTGCACAAGAAATGGAAAGATCTATGTGAGGAATTTGACTCCTTTGATGAATATTATTCACATATGTATCCTCAGATAAAGAGCATCTTGGATTTGCTCACCCAGACTCTGGTTGTAGAGAATATTCTAACTAGGAACCAGCTACCTAAGGCCATTGAATGGTATCAACAGCTACTTTTGAGAAAAGAAACTTTTGAAAATATAAAAGAAGCGTATAAGCCAGCCGATGAGGAGCTAAGGTCAATTATATATGATATCAATGATTCTTTAAAGGATTGCCTAGAAGCATCATATGATGACTATGCCCCATATGATACCGAAAAGTGTAAAGATAAATTACATAAGGTGATTTTTGAAGATGCCAAGCTCAATATGGAGGACAGGTTAGATAAGGTAAGCGACCTCCGGGCTGAATTCAAGGCATTTCAAAAGGCAGGTGCAGAGATAGAGAAAATATACAGTAAATTCAGTCAGGAACTAGAGATGTTTGACTATCCGATCAATCATTTGAAGGATCCAGATCCATCAGAGATTAATCCTGCACTTGACGCATGGCTGACTTACCGTAACAAGCTGGCTAGTGAGGACAAAATTGATTTAGATGAAGAATCCTGATACTATTTTGAATATTTTAAGGATGTAATCCTATCATAATTGTAAATTACTGTATTCGAGGTAGCATGTGACTCTATTTTGTCTTTTCTATGCTTCTAAAATGTTCTTTTCTATTAATATATTGAGTTGGCTAGTCAAATTGACTAGATTCAATGCAGCTAGAGGCTTTTTTTCATTTTTTTCATAGAAGACAAAATGTAATTTGAGAATTGATGTAAGCTGTTGCCATTCTATTTGTTGATGTAATCTGGACCGTCGGTGTCAAGCTAATCTCCACCATTTATTTGAAAACTCGATATGCTTCTTTACTAAATAAAGAGCTACCATTTCCACTGCTTGAGAGAGAGAGAGATTTTGATGCCGAATTGTTGACATTCTGCCATTTGAAGTAATGCAAAGCAAGTTTCTGTAGGTTTTCTAAGAATTTGTGTATTGTGTTCCTTACTTGGTTTTCATGGTTCGCTTCTTGCTCTCCCATAGTTAGTTAGTTGTGCTTTTATAATGTTCATGGTTTGCTAAAGTATCTAATGAATGCTCTAAGTCTATGCTTTTAGTTATTTGTTGATGGTAGATAGCTGTGTAAAGCTAGTCTAGGCTGATCATTTGTGCTATAGTTCAATTGTAGTTCACAAGTTAAATTGCACCATTTATTGGGCATTTAACAAATGAATGTAATCTAAAAATCTGTTGACTTCTATTAAAGATAGCACCATTTTCTGCAGCATTGTAACACCCATTTTAGTTTGGTAACTCAAAAAACTGGTTAAATTCTAAGAGTATTTGTCTACTTAAGGTAGCCTGTGCATTGTGAATGTCACTTAGGATTCCTCTAAAACCCTAACCTTTTGCATTTTCTTTAAAATCATCATTAGATTAGGAATTCTAGTAGCATTTTACATTGTTTTATTAGCTGAAAACCATAAAAGGGTTTATGTGTATTTGCTGCCCCAAACTTGAAAATATGTAGATTTCATGTAAGACCCCTTGTAGGCACAACTAGGACATACCAACTAAGAAATTCCAAGCAAGCTAAGACCTAGCTGTATTATCCTTAGAGTAGTCTTACCTAGGGTAGGATACTTTTCAAGAGAGGTGTGAGACTAGCAACCACACCTGCATTGTTGTGTGCTAAAACCACCATCAACTCCAGTTTATCCACAACCAGCTTTATCCTGTATTCAAGAATTTTCTCAAAGACTTCAAGGACCTTGATCATTGTCTCATTTTTTGTTTCTTCATTTTGCTTCTTGAGGTCCTCAACTTCTTTTTCAAATTTTGTTCTTAAAGAATTAAACTCTTGCATTGTCACTGTGACATCACCAGTTGTTGGTGGCATAGAAGGTTGATATGGAACTATTGATAGACTTTGGGAAGAACTCACATATTGCAATTGCTTTTTCAATTGCCTATTTTCAATGAACAACCCATTCACTTCATCATTCATGTCTTGTGTTTTCTTATAATCCTGGAATTTTTTTTCCAAATTTTTTAGAATTGCATAGGTGAACATGGTAGAATGGACTATAAGAGTAGAGGCCTTAGTTCCTAAAGTATCTCGTAAGGTTTTCACCACAATAGATCCCCTCATTTCCTTAACAACATCTAGCAACCTTGGTTTACTAGTGTTCTTCTGTTTTGTCCATATGGCAAGAGTCTCTGTCTTTGGGTTGAAAGCACATCCACTCATTCCCTCCTCATAATCAAATTTAGACACAACTAACTTGGTCAAGCAAGAATACCTTTTTCAATTCAAGACCTGGGATTATTAGCATGTTACTCTTCAAGACCATTTGTCTTGCTTCCTTAGGAGTCACATTGATTTCATCAACTTTTAGTTCTTGGATTTTCAGGTGGTTATTTGATCATATTGAGACTCATCAGCACCCATCTTATTGATTTCCACCTTTTCATCAAATTCCTTCATCTTCATTTTTAACCAAAAATCTCAAAAATTTGGAGTCTTGATGAAATCATCATCTTGAATAAATATCAATGATGCCACCACCCTTTCATCTTCTTGTAGCTCTGGATCAATTTGGGCTTGTTCTTCCATCCTAGCCTTAGGCTTGTGTGCATTAGTTTCTTGACAAACCAATGGTTGATCAACTTCCTCTCCATCATGCAAATATGTCAAAATATTGGCAACTTCATTAGTATCCCCCACACCCTCAGACATCTCATATGGGACCAGAGAAGAAATGCCTTCAATTCTCTACCTTTTATGTGGTGGTGATTTAGGGATTTGTGGATCTTGAACTGATATGACATCAGGGATAGGCTCATGAATCTCAATTCCTACAGTCCTCTTCACTGGAAGTTTGGTAGCCTTGGTAGGTTGTACTTCAAATTTAGCATAAATACCTTCAAAATTTTCAATCATTGTATTAATCCTCCTTAGAGGATCTTTCTCTTCAGCAAAAAATCCTTCAAAAATTGGATTCTTTTCCTTTTTGTCATCTTCAATTTTCTTGAGGATCTCCCATTTCCTCTTCCTGTCATACACTTCATTAAAAGTAACCAGGTTCTTTATCACATCCTCACCATAAAAATTTTTATGGGAGATGCCCATCTTAGTCAAGAACACTTGTCTCACCAAGTTCATATGACCTTTAGGGTCACAAACTCTTTCAACACTAGATTCCAAAGAGTACTTGGCCTTCAAATAGGCCTGCAGCTCCCCAAGAGTGTCCGAACCAATTGACCAATCTCCAAAGATAGTGATATCAGGCAAAAAGGTGGCTTTCTTCACCTTTTTCATCACTTCCTTTTCCCTCCACATTACTTACCACATGAATTCCAAGAATGCAATTCTGTCAGAAACAAACTTTGGCAATTTGTGAGGTGGTTGGGGGCAATCATATGCCCTGATTATTATGTGTTCTACTAGGAGAACCAATCAACATAATTGAAAGTATGACCTTGCTTTGGTTAATGTGTAAGAGGTCTACGAATTACCCTCATTTCTGGTGACAATCTGAGGATCCCAATACCAAAAGAATTCATTATTCTCATAGAAAATTCATTATGAAATACATTATAATTACCAGTCTGGCAATGAGAATCCCACATGTAACACCAACATTGAGTAGGCATTCTTTGCCTTGTCCTGTTAATCATGTTGATGTGAATTTTACTTGACCATTTAATGCTATTTTGATATAGGATCAGATGGCAAACCAAAGAATAAAACTTGAAGTTCATGGGTTTCTTATCTTCCTTCATATTGATGAATCCATCATGTATTTTCTTTTCAAGATATGAGGCAAAATCATACTCAATGTTCACCTCTAAATTTTGTATCTTCATAGCCATCATCATCAAACTAACTAGCATCCTTTGATTAGCATCAATTCCCAGCACTTGGCACAATGCATAATAGGTCCATTTGAAATAGAATGCAAAATCTTCAATAGGGAATGGTTCAACTGCATTGGAAGGAATATCAACCATCCTGTTGTTTGCACCTCTTCTCATAAATATTAGTAGCTCATCACTTCTGAGTGTTCTTCTCAAACTTTTGTATTCTTGTTCAATGTTTTGTAGGTCAATTTCTGTGAGAGCTTGTTTGCTCAACATAAAATAGTCAATAATAGTACTTCTATCAATTCTCAACAGAGAAGATCTATTTGGCAACCTTGTTTAGTAGCTGGGTGATAGTGCAGTGCCAGAGTATGAATCAGTTCCACATCCACGAATACATTTGAAACAATTAGCTTGGCCAAATCTAGCTTCCATGGATTGCCCACCGGTCCCTAACCATCCTTCTTTTGATAGAAGTACCAAAATAGTTTCTAGCTAGAAATGGGAATTATGGCATCCCTACAACCCTCAGCAACATTCCTAAATACTTTCTTTCAACCTTTGTCAATTGAATTGGGTAAAACATCTAGCAAAGATTGCTGCAGTGATATTTTCTTAAGGGCAAGTTTAGGCTTACTAGTCTTACTTGTGGATTCAGACTTCTTGGGTGCTATTATACAAACTAGGGTTTCTAAATTCAAGAAAATGCATGGAGAATTGAAACAGAGCAAAGATTCTTCAAACTTTCTTGCAGAGAATGTAGAGATGGACTTACTTGAATAATTTGAAGATTTCTAAGAATAGACCAAACTGGACGCCTTCTCCGAGCCAATCTACAATCTTTGAACTAAGAAAATATTGAGAGATTTCTAGATTTTATCGAGCCACAATGTTCAGCTTTGAACCATTATTTTTGGTTCATTCCATGAAATTATAAAATCTCCGCATTCAATTCATTTCAAATATAAGCCCTTGATCAAATTTGATCCAATGATCAAATGAAATGACAAGATCTTTCAAATTTCTTGGTAATCACACACCCGCACTAAGTATGTTTACTCATTTATTATCATTACTCCACTACCCCAGAGCTTTTTAAAACCGGTCACAGGATGGCGATAAGCTTCAATGCCTTCATTTATTATCGTTACCACACTACCGCGGAGCTTGTTTAAACTGGTCATGAGATGGTCATAAGCTTCAATGCCCTCATTTATTATCATTTCCGCACTACCACGGAGCTTGTTTAAACTGGTTACAAGATGGCAATAAGCTTCAATGCCTTCATTTATTATCATTACTATACTACTACGGAGCTTGTTTAAATCAGTCACGGGATGGCGATAAGCTTCAATGACTTTTGTTCACTTTTCTTGATTACCGCCAACCCTAAGCCCTTATGCTCAAACAAATCATGATTGCGGGGATTAGAGCCCCTTTTATTCCATTTTCTTCCATTACCATCAACCCGCAAGTTCCTATTCTCATTACTGTGGTGAGATTATGTTGCCAACTTTTATTGCTTACCGCCTTGCTGCAAACGTTCTTTGAAAGCCATCACGGGAGCCCGGTAATTTTGACACTTACTACCTCCAAGCCACAATCAAGTGGTGAGACCTTTGAGGGACTATGGTATACATGGTTGACTGAGCCCTTCCTACCACCATGCCACAAACAACTTGTATGTTTCTAGTGAGAGTACAGTATACATGATTCTTGTTGCTCTAGTTCTTGCACTACCGCCAAGACAATGAGGATGACCTGTGATATTGCAGTAACATGGTTGACCGAGCCCTTCCTACTGTCATGTCATGAACAACTTGTATGTTTCCAGCAGGACTGTGGTATATATGATTCTTGTTTCTCTAGTTCCAACACTATCGCTAAGATAGTCATCAACTGCAAAAACACATAAATGATTAAGAATAACTGCATACTCCTCAAAATGACCATGTTATGTAACCCAAGGAAATAAATGGCATAAAATTTTGGCATGAATGTCTATTAAGAAATGGTCATATACAAGTGAAAAGATCAAGTAGGATGGAAATGTGTAAAATTTCTGAGAGGTCCTAACAAGTGAGACATTAGAATAGTTTATTTGGAATAATGGCGGGAATTAACAAAATTTTAGGGTTTTAAAATTTTGTTCCAACATTTAAGTAATGGTTATTTTATTATGTAAATAAGAGTAATCCTAACCTATATAATAATTATTATGTATTTCAATATAATGTTTTTTTTGCAGATATGTATTAATAAACTCCAAGAAGGGGATAAAGTTAGGGTGTTGGATCCGTGTGATGGTGTTGCTATGGGCATTGGGTAGATTCACTCACTATCTATTGTACATGGAGTCAACTTGAAAGGAACAGGAGATGAAAATGTAAATATTTTAAAGGTCACAAGTAACATACAGCTTGCTTATGAAGACAAAATAGATGGAGTTGTCCTTCTGAAAGAGAAAGAAGGAACCTTCACATGGTGGCCACTGAAATATTTGCAAAAAATGGGATAGTTGATGTTTATCATGTACTTGTTAGACATCTTGGCCCACTGCTTTATGCAGTATTTTGAATGTGTTGTTTAGGGATATTAATTTTCATGGTGTATTCGAAAGAGTTGGGAACTCTTAGACAACTATGACATTTTTTATTATATTTATATATATCCTCTTAGATAGTTTTCATATCTTATATATATATATATATATATATATATATATATATATATATATATATATATATATATATATATATATATATATATATATTTGCATTATATTTTTTATTGCAGATTACGTTTCTTTATCATGATGTTAAATCAATCTTTTAATTATAGCATGTTGTAGCTTGTTCATATATGTAATTTTTTTTTAAAAGTACATTGAAAACATTACCTGCCTCTAGAATCATCATAGAAACTTCTTCAAAATGCCATGTCTATCATGTAGCCACCAGGGTTCGTACCTCAATGGTTCCACACCGTTTCAGGCCCAAAAAATCCCAGCCGTGCCCAATTCCATAGGTGATTAGATTTTGAATCTGATTCTCAGATGAATAGTACCTGGAAATGCCCTAGTTTTCTGCCAATTAGGTAACTTAACAAATAATAAATGTTATATCCCAAAACTTATGTTGGAACTCTGGTAAAAGCTTACCATACTATAGCATCATCAAGTCAACCTTGTATATGGAAATTGTTCAAAATAGAAAATAGTTTGTAAATGTTGAATGGTCAGACAGTATGAGAAATTACAAGCACTGGGAGTTACCTTCTGAAACATCAGGATAGAGGGTGGATAAAATTGATATATATGGTGTAAAAGCCAAGGGATTGCTTTTTGGTTTCAAGATCCAAGTGACTTTGATCCTGATTTAAAATGTTCCTTACGAGTGGTCCATTATGGTAACCTACATAGTGGTATGTATTCTTGGAAGCCTTATGGTGCCATATTATTTAATGGAGTATATGTGGCATTAAAAAAATTGAAATTCTCTTTTATAGTAAAGGAGAATGGGTGGTATTTGTGATCTACTATGCTAGAATGAAATAATCTACACCTCAAATTTAGATTACTCAAACCATGTCACATTGATCATATTGTTAAAATAATATAATATATTCCATAGCTTAATATGTTTTTTTGGTTTCAGGGATCTTATCAACATCATAAGGAGTTGAAGGTTGCACAAGGAATCAAGATAACCACTCAGGTATCAAATTTTAGGCTAATAATTTTATGTATATGAGCATAAATTTATCAAATATATGTGGACAATGAAATTTAGCTACAATTTCTTGATTTCAGGGTCTTGAGCATGCCATAGCAGGAACTCAGTTATATGTTGTTGGACTTGATGAAGATTTAGAGGATATTAAGGAAGAAGCCATGCAAGATATCAATAATGTAATGTCTTGGATTGACAAGAGTGGGGAAGGAGTTTATGTTCAAGCTTCAACTCTTGGATATTTGGAGGCTTTACTTGAGTTCTTGAAGACCCCAGCTGTAAGCATCTTAGTTAGTGCAATTGGTAAATTGGGCCTGTGCCTAAAAAAGATGTCATGCATGTGAGTGTAATGCTTGAGAAAAAGAAGAAAGAGTATGCTGTAATTTTGGCATTTGATGTCAAAATTACTCCTGAATCTTGGGAGCTTGCAGATGAAGTTGGTGTCAAGATATTTGCAGCGGACATTATTTATCATCTATTTGACTAGTTTAAAGCATATATGGACAATCTTAAGGAAGAAAGGAAAAAGGAGGCTACAGAAGATGCTATTTTCCCCTATGTACTGAGCATTTTGCCAAATTGTATTTTTAACAAGAAGGATCCTATAATTGTTGGTATTGATATTCTTGAAGGCATTGCAAGGGTCAATATCTAAACCTAGTCTTTTCAGTGTTATGATTTATGCATGTAAAAGATTGTTGCATCATTTTTGGTTTGTATAAAGCCATATGTGGTGATTGTATCTACAGATTAGCACGCCATTATGTGTTCCCATAAAAGATTTCATAGATATTGGTAAATGGCCTCAATTGAGATCAATCATAAATCTATTGAAATGGCTAAGAAGGGTGAAAAAGTGGCCATGAAGGTATTTTGAGAAGCTGTCTTTGTTGTTAATAGTTTTATATGATTTTGGATGCTATTTTTTGAAATGCTTTTGTTAATGAATTATCATACGAAATTTACAGATTGTTGGGAGCAATGCTGATGAAGCACAGAAAATGTTTGGTAGGCATTTTGAAATGGAGGATGAATTTGTGAGTCATCTCACTAGAAGATCCATAGATATATTGAAAGAAAACTAGTGGGTAAGGCTATTTGATATCCACATTAAGTAATTTTACAGTGTTTTTACTATTATGCATTTTATACTAATTAAACATTTGTGCTTTTCATTTTTGACTGATAAAATAATTTTTGAATGTCTAAAATGGAATATTTTTCTTATTTTTTTAGGATGATTTGTCCAATGATGATTGGAAACTTGTGGTGAAATTGAAAAAGCAGTTAAAAATTCCTTGAGCTACTACTAATGATGCATTATACAATAGAACTTTGGATTGGAGCAAAACCTTCTGATGAAATGGGAAAATGCACCCTGCAACATTACAAACACCACAATCAGGATAACAAATGGTGAACTTTGTTGATACCAGAATAGTAGCTTCTACATCATAAGCTTCTTCTATATGTTTTGCTATGTGGTGTATGTGTTGCACCTCTGGCTACAAAAAGATAGTAGTGAACTTCAAATCCTATCTATTCAGGAGGTCATTTGAACATCTGTTGATTAGCTTGTTTTCTGAAATTTAATAGTCTGAACAGGCAACTGCGATATTGCCATGTGAGAAGGGAAGAGATTGATTCCAAGAGTAGAGATTTTGTGTAATGATCTATTTTATGATTTCTTGAGGTAATGAAGAAAATTTCATGAAAATGTTGTTTTAAATAAATTCATATTTTACTGCAATTGTACAAAACCAAAAACATTTCCATGTTGTCATCTTCAGCATGTTGTTGACTAGCTAGATTTCACTATTTCAAGTGCCTCTTTTGCTTCAGCTGTCTGGGACCCTATTATGGAAGGTTACAGGGAATGGTGTGTTTTCTTGTTGCTGCAGGGTCATTGCTATAGGGGCCTCTAAGTAGCATTCTCAGGTTGTTATTCAGATATTGTTCACAGTGGTTCAGGGTTGTTTGAATACACAGGTAATAGCTCAATGGCTTGTGTGAAGAAGAATATGGAATGCACCAAGGCTATAGTCAAAGCACCTAAACTGGTTAACAGAATGCCAAAAGAAATGATGTCTCATGGAATGTTCAGTGGAAACATCTCTTTTCTAAGTGTTAAAAGATGTGAAGGGCTTCATCGGTCTGACCTGCCTTTCCATTGTTTTGCTATTGTATCTAATGTGGCTATTGAACTAGTTTTTTCTTCAGCTAGTCCTTGTAGTTTGATGTACATGATAGAGATGAACTAGTTTTTTCTAGTTATGATAGCCTTGTACTACTTTTTTTATTATTTGTAATTCTTTTCCTGCATTGTTCCAATAAAAAAAATATTTATTGCCACTTTGTTTTGTCTTGTTTCATTTTCTTATTGACAGATTCTCAAATAGAAAGTGTTGGCTCAAATTTATCAATCTTTACTTGGCAGCATCATAAAATATATAGTTTTCCAAATTTATTTCCTTAATGTTTTAAATTCAAATTTAATAATATGTTTGTTCTGGATTATAAAATTTATGGTATTTAATAAATTATTCATATCATGACTAAATTTACTACTAATTAATGGAAACTAGTAAATAAAAATGACTACCATGACTAAATAAATGACCAATTAACAACAATCAATGACTAAATGATTACAATGACTAAATATATGTACTACCAAATTGATGACTAAATATACTACCAAATTACCAAATATACTACCAAATTGTTGACTAAATATACTACCAAATTAATGACTAAAATCTATTTAGTCATAAATTTGGCCGTGAGATAAATGACTGGAAATAAACTACCAATGGTCACATGACTAAATATACTACCAAATTGATGACTAAATATACTACCAAATTTATGACTAAATATACTACCAAATTAATGACTAAAATTTTTTTGGTCATAAATTTGGTCATGAGATAAATGACCAACAATAAACTACCAATGGTCACGTGACCAAACTACTAATCACATGACCAATTTTTGGTATTTTTTTGGTCATTTTTTCTTGTTTTTCTACTAGTGAGAGTGCAAATGTTAAAGTTAATGAATGTAAGGAAAGGTCTTCAGAATCAAGTGGGTATGAGTCAGATGATCCAAATGTTTCAGAAGTGGTGTAGCATGATAGCATAGATGAAGAAGAACAAGCTCTGGTAAGTACTACCAAAACTCCAAGATATGTAAGAATCAGTCATTCTAAAAATCAAATAATAGGAGATAAGAGCAAAGGGATCTTAACCAAAAGAAAAGCTATAGAGGAACAAGTAAATTTATGCCTAATTTCTAAGATTGAACCTAAAACTGTGAATGAGGCTTGCAAAGATGATAATGGGATAAAGGCTATGGAAGAGGAATTGATGCAGATAGAGAAGAATCAAACTTGGGATCTTGTCCCCAGACCAACAGATAAAAATGTAATTGGTACAAAGTGGGTCTTCAAAAACAAGATGAATGAGAATGGTGAAGTGGTAAGAAACAAAGCAAGGTTGGTATGCAAAGGATATGCTCAAGCTGAAGGAATAGACTTTGAAGAAACTTTTTCTCCAGTGGCAAGGATTGAAGCAATAAGGATGTTTTTGTCTTTTGCAGCATACAAAGATTTCAAGGTTTATCAAATGGATGTGAAGTCTGCCTTCTTAAATGGAGAGTTGGAAGGGGAAGTCTATATAGAACAATCGGAAGGATTTCAGTCATCAAATCAGAGTGACATGGTATGCAAATTGAAGAAAGCTTTATATGGATTAAAACAAGCTCTCAAGGCATGGTATGCACGGTTGGATAGGTACCTGATACATATAGGGTTTAGTAAAGGTACTACTAATTGCAATCTCTACTTCAATATCATTGATGAACAAACCCTAATTGTTGCAGTCTTTGTTGATGATATTATTTTTGGAGGCAATGAAGGTATCTACTTAGTTTTTGCTAAAGAAATGTAAAGTGAATTTGAAATGTCTATGTTTGTAGAGATGAACTTCTTTTTAGGTCTACAAATAAGTCAATCAGATAAAGGTATCTTCATTTCTTAGTCTAAGTATGTGAAAGCATTGTTAAAGAAATATGGGATGGAAGACTCTAAACCAGTATGCACACCTATGATAACTGGGTGTAAGTTAAGCAAAGAAGATAACTCACCCATGATAGACCAGAAAAGGTATAGATCTATGATTGGAGGATTACTTTATCTGAATCAAACCATACCTGACATAATGCATGCAGTATGTCTTGTTGAAAGATTTTAGGCAGAACCAAAGGAATCACATGTGATGGCAGCTAAGAGAATTCTAAGATATTTAAAAGGTACAATGGATTATGGTTTTTGGTACCCTAAGGACTGTGACTTTACTCTCAGTGCATACACTGATGCATTGGGCTGGAGATGTGGATGATAGAAAGACTACAAGTGGAGGTGCATTCTTCTTGGGAAAAAGATTAGTATCTTGGTTGAGCAAGAAACATGATTCAATATCCCTGTCTACTGTAGAAGTAGAATACATTACAGCAACATGCAGTTGCACTCAAGTGTTATGGATGAAGTAGATGTTGAAGGACATTAGAAGTGTGTATAAAGATCCCATTTCAATCTTCTGTGACATCACAAGTGCCATAAACATATCAAAGAATCTAGTGATGCATTCAAGGATAAAGAACATATCCATCAAGTATCATCTTATGAGTGAGAAGATGATAGAGAATGAAGTCAAGTTGGAGTATGTTTCTACCAAAGATTAGATTGCAAATATTTTTACCAATCCTCTGCCTAAGGATACTTTTGAGTATCTCAGAGAAAAGTTAGGGGTTATCACCCCTCCTTCTCTAAGCTAAGATGCACAGTAGTGCATCAATCCGGACGTGCTTAGAGGTCCAGATTGATGTTGTTTAGGGCTACTTCTTAGGGAGAGTAGTCAAAGAGTTTAGAAGAGAGATTAGACTAGAGCATAAGAGTGCAAGTATGTGCCCTTTGCCATTGATTTCAAAGGGGGAGAGAAGTCATGTGAAAAACATAGTGCAGATTTGTAAAAGAAATGGGGAGAATTTTGGAGAAAGAAAGAGTGCAAGTGTGTAAAGTGAAAGGGGGAGAATCTTGTATAGATGATTGTTGTAGTTTTTCACATCATATGTTGCCATCAATGATAAAGGGTGAGATTGTTGTAAGTATGTGCCTAATTGGTGTTGTCATTGATGTCAACATAATGTTGTTGTCATTGGTGTCAACTGTATCTTATTCTATTACTTATTTAGAAGACTTGTATGTTGAGGATATTAAGAAAATTAGCCTCTCCAGAAGGAACAAGTGAGTTACAAAGAAGTACAGTACAGACAGTGAGTTGTATGCTGAAGAACAGTCTGATAAACTACTCCACATTTATTTCTGCTTGAAGATTATTGTCTACAAATTGGAAGTAAGTTAGAGGAATGTCTGAGGATGCTACATTCTAAGTTTGAGCCCTCTGCATGAAGATTTGAGTGAGTTGTGTTCACCAGAGTGAAACCTATTTTTTCTGTAAGTTTAGTTGGGACAGGGAGAAAGTATTATGCTCCACATTCCTCCACAATAAAGTATTTTGCTCTGTGGTTCTAGAGGGAAGTTTAGGATGATGATAACTGCCTACAATTGCAATGGTTCATGGTTTTGTGGTGCGCAAGCTATCTTTCTTTTATGACAGTTGAAGACAACAAAGTTCATGTGTTCTGGTGAGAAGATTCTTAGGGGTAAAGTGTTTAAAGGTTGTATGGTTGCTCCTGATGATTATAATGTGCTTGTAGATGTCTCTTGATCATGTTCCTATCTAGACTTTGGTTCATGTTAGGAAATTAAGATTGTGTTTAAAGATTGTTCCCAGATAATATAGCATGTAACCAGTCTTGGCCGACCTGGTTAATCCTAGTGATTGCGGATATCTCTAGAAATTTGTGGAAGCATGTTGTGGTGTGGAAGATCATGTTTGAGTCCCATCTAAGGCATAGCATGATCCACATTTCATTTCCTTTTCATAATGTTGTAATAGGTTAGGACCTATTTTGTAAATGTTTGTAATGCCGACCTTAGAGAATGTTCCAATGGTTAATGATTGTGATGTCGACCTTGATGATCATTCCAAAGTTGATGTAATGAATAAATACTTGTAGTTGAGTCATGGAAAAAGTGTCCTTGAGAAAAAATAGAAAGATTATAAGTGTTACCATTTTTTGACCCCAGCTCAAAATATTGGCTTAGCAGATTTATCATGTATCATTTTTGAATGAGGTTTGATTTATTTTTGTTATGTGCTAGTTGCATAGTTGTTATGACAAGTGCAGTTTAGAGTTCAGATGCAAAAAGAAAAGTTTCAATCATTCATTGCATTACAGAGCAATAAAAGAGATAAGTATTCATTCACCACAGTGATTGTTTATTTACAATTTTGGAATACATAAGAGAACAAACATTGCATTGAAGGAAACTAAGACATATCAGATGTCCCACACAAGCCATGGGTTATAGATGAACTCATGCAAATACAAGTAAAACACTATGCATCTAATGAAGAAGAGGGAAATACATAGCCATCATTACCTTATTTTGGTTGATCTTTGTAGAAGCCTCCAGTTCACTCTCCTGACCTCAGCATGTACCTAAAAAAATGTGGGAAGGTCCTATTAGAAGCTTTGGTTATGAAAATCCTTCATCAATCAAGAGAGACATAATATTTTAATTGTAATGCATTGATCAAATGAGAGCATCCATATGCAGAAGGAACTAGAGAGAAGAAAATATAAGAACATCATTGTTTTATTCTAATTTGTTTGTTTCATGTGTAGGTATAGGACAAATCATGAAGCTAATTGAAGACATTCAGCATGTGGTGTCAAATGGGCTCCTACAAGGGTTGAGCCCAGCATGCTGCTGCCCCTTGAGTTCAAAAGGGATGAATACAAGAAGAAGACCATTGATGAAATTCACATGACAAGCTGAAAGAGTCACAAGACAATCATATGCATCAGTCCCATTTCAAGACATGACCATGATTCACTTTAAAGTATGAAATGCAACCAAGAGCATGGCCTAAACAGATGGAGGACAAAATTTAATGCATATAACAGCTTATACACTACTTCAACTACTATGAAATGACATTCTCAAGCATGATAATAATTAGGAGTATGCAATACATTTGTAATCATCAGACTGATAAAGGAGTAAGTGTTCACAAGTATTGATTATCTGAAGATTGCTTACTCATATTGACCAAAAATTCAATTGGAGTATCCATCATAAATCAGTAAGCAAATTGCAAAGAGAGGTGAGTACCAAACTTCATATTTTCTCATTTAAGTAGAGTGGTAGAATCTGATTCAGAATTTAATTACATAAGTTGCCTTTTAAATGATGAAATATATCCAATTATGCCTCACTTTTTGCTACTGATAAGTTGAGCATCAGAACAAGTGTTATCACATGTTGCATTCATTGCATATCTATAAAAGACACATGACAATATTGTAGATCTATAATAGGAAAATTCAAGACAGCCAATCTAGATGGGTCATTTTTCTCTTTGACAAACTCCAAAAAGATCAAAACGAGCATTTCATTACATGTGTGTAATAGAGTACCATTATCATGTGATAAGGAGTAGTTAGACTGGTATGATCATCATCCTTTATGCTACAGGATATCATGTTGTGACAAAATGAAATGTATAAGTGTATGATTGCATTTGTTCCTAAGTGAGCTCAAGTGAAGTTTTTATTATGAGAAGTGATCTATCAAACTGATAACAATAGATATAGTGGACCTAATTGATATCCTATAGGACATCTCGTATTATGCATTTGATATGATAGAATATAGAAAGGGGAGTAGCAGAGGTTCATCATGTGTTGCAGTGTATTCAAAACAAGTAAGTGTTGCTTTCATATATTACAATGCCTCAATGTCTTGATACAGCCATGGTCATCATCATATATGACAAATATGTTTGCAAAGTCCATAGAAAGAGCAAGTAGAGCTACAAAAAATAGAAATAGTGCATGCAATCATCATTTCTTTTGAATGGTAATAGTGACTATGACTAGATAGTGATAGCATGAGAAAGAAAAAGTGATACCATATGCCATATATGCTACAGAAAGAAGATTCTGTGCTCATAAAGATAAAACATTGCTTTAGTTGTCAAATCGGTGTTTATACAGTGAAGAGGAAAAATGCAGAGATACATTCATAGTGAGACCATGGCATATGATGCCATTTGCATTCTTTTCTCAAATAACCACATCAACTTTCAGAACCAATGTATTTTTATAGTATAGAGAAAGAGAAATGGTATTGTAAACTGTCCAAACAAGGTCGTAGTTGAGTATATGGTTTACACAACAAAATATGAAACCTTTGTCGGGTAAAAAGTTTCTTCCTTTTTCACAGTCGAGCAAGGTCAAAATGAAGCATTGAAGACATAGCTGTAGTCAGAAAAGAGTTTTGTATGATAAAAACATGAAACCCTTATTGGGTTTTAAAAATGGAGTCTTTTTCTTTTTACTTTTATTCGAGCAATGTAAAGGAAATTTCTGTGCATGGCCACGTGGGTAAAGAAGGTTCTGTGCAAGACAAATGAAACCCTCACTTTTAACACAAGAAACTTCACATTTTTACATCAAAAGACAAGAAGGAAGCTATAGAATAGGTATAACATGAAGTGGCCGTGCCTTATGAGAAGATATTTCACATACTCAGCTAGCAAATGAAACCCTCATCACAGTTTCAGATATGCAGAGACAAAAGAAGCCACATTGGAAGTAATGATGGATAGGAATAGTGGACTCACCATTTGATAATACAGCATGAGAAGAAGATAATGGTCATGGCCATTTAAAGAAATATAAGCCATTAGATCACAGTGAAACACCATTTTAAAGCTCAGATTCAGGCTTATCAGGAGTGGCCTGCCGTTTCGACCAAAGAAAGTGTAGAGTTTTTGAACTGAAGACCATTGAGTGGAGCAAGAAAGCACACGGAGCATGAAACCCCAAGTCAGCGGCCACAGTTGCAGAGCCAACTCAATGATAACAACAAAATGAAATGACCGATGTTTTAGGACTTCACACTTGCTTTTGTTTCGACGTCCCTTACATTTTTACCATGCAAAAAATATAATCATTTTTATCCAATAGAGATCGGGGTCAACACTTTGTGTTGATAGTGTCTAGTAATCATAAATAGAAGTGGCCAACAGTTGAAGAATGTGGCCTATTTTATTAAGTCAAAGTGGACATTATCATTGAGTGGACAGAGATGTAATTTTAGAATCTGCCAAGGTCTTAATCTCATAGGTGGTTGACTCACATTGGAATCAAGGTATTATTTGATAATGCATGTGGTCGAGTGTCTTTGACCTCCCACTTATGCATTTTTATTATTCCTTCACATATTTCAATATATGCATAATATAAAACAAGAACCTTGTGAATGTGAAGAATATACAGAATGAAGACATGGTCAAAGGGGGTCAATGCGACATGGTGGCACTATAGAGACAATGAGTTGGCATTTTTTGATCCATATGGATAATGATGAGATGGCAGAATATCGACACATAGAGGCCATGGTATCAAGCCTTTTAAGGCTCTTATTTATTTTTTGCAAACATGTGTAATAGTTCATATTTTTTATGATTTTTATAGAAAATCATTAATGATATCTTGTAAATATCTTGGTGAAATTATAAACTAGATATCATTTTATTTTTGCAAAAAATCATATCAATAGGATATTGATTTAAATTGCCATATCATTGTAAAGTTAACTTTAAAGAAATGAAATTGTGAATTGCTTTTAAAGTTTAACTATTTTAGGCAATTTATAGGCTAATAAAATAGATCAAATATTCCATTTTGATTTGTTTTATTTAGAGCCATATAGGACAAATTTTTCAAGCTTTCATGAGTAGAGAAAAGTAGTTTTATGGTGGGACCACATGAGAGGGCAATTTTATAGCTTTATTTCACAGATGCAGTGCTTTATTTTTGGCTTTCATGAGTAGCTCAAAAATGGACTTAGGGTCTATTTTTAGGAGCTTGTTCAGTTTTGTTCACTGGAGAACATTTGGAGACATTTATAGGAGAAAAACTTAGTTTGTTCTCAGCCAATTAGGATCAGTTTTTTCTCTCTTGCAGAGTTCTATACAATAGTTGGCTCACACATTTTGTTTTTCATACATTGTATTCCTTTCAGTTCTAATAACAAATCATCCTGTTTCACTTATTTTGTAGTCTTGATCTGATGTTATATTGTGACTATTTCAGTCCTTTGTTATGTCTCAATACTATTAAAATTTAGTTTCTTCTTGGTTGCAGTTTGTGTTTGACACCAAACCTTGTGGCAAATTACTTAAGGAGTAACTATCAATGGAATTGTGAGGATTTATGTTAAAGGATCTACTTGTGAGTGATAGAATTTCATCTAGTTTAGATTTCAGAGTTAATTTCTATTTCAGTTACATCCTTCTATCCCTTTTCCCCTCAAGTCAATAGTTTAGAAGTTACAAGAGAACTAGCTCACTCTGGAGATTCATTCTCATGAAAGGAGACCTACATCTAAGAATGATCCCATGTTTCAGCAAGTAGTTAAGTTTTTGCAAAGCTTAACAAGGGTGCATACTTGAATTAACAATAGTTTTTGGTACGCTCGATGGGACTCTGCAAGTAATTTCAGAGAGATTTGTACCCTCATAGCTTCTATTGTGGTATATGTAGTAGTTTTACCAGCTTTTGGAGGCTTTCAATATACCTGGTGACTCATTCCCTCTGGTTTGGATGCAGATTAGTGCTTGTACCTTATGAAAACTAGGTCTAATCCACACCTATTTCACTACTTACAGCTGTCTACACCTAGAAGGAGAGGTAGATCAACAAGCAGAATCACTGAGTCATCAAGAAGATCCAAGTCTACACCTTCTTGATTCAGATCTACAAGCCTAGTCAAAAGAAGTAGAAGTCTAGTGCTGATAGTCTAGATACTGATAATGGCTCAACAATATGCATTTGTTTCTTTCAATGGAGGTAGTCCATTACAACTTGCCCAAAGGGATGATATTCCAATGGCAGCCCTTAAAAGTTTTCCTTATTTCACTGGAGAGGATCACATTACTGCTGCTGAAAATATTCAAGATGTAGCAACCTTATGTTCTATGCACAATGTCACTTAAGAAAACGTGGCAATCAGGCTTTTGGATGCTTCGTTAAAAGGAAAGGCCTTACAGTGGTTTAGAGGACTTGCTAAAAATTCAATAACCTCCTGGGACTTACTGGGAGATGGATTACACAAACATTTAGAGGACAAGTCTGATCATCTCTCACTACTAGAGCAACTGAGCACCATCAAAAGGGCACCCCACAAACACATGGTTGATTTCAACAACTGATTTCAGAGAACCTTGGATAGAATTCCCACAACGGTAAAACCTTTGCCAAGGCATGCTTTTCTATTTTATCTCAAAGCTTTGAACAGTGAAATTTCCATAATGATACAGTCTATGGCAGGGACCACCCTTCCAGATTCTTTTGAGACCATTGTTAGAGAAGAAAACTGCCTTATCCAGCCAAGGAAGTTAGCCCCTAGGCCCCCTTTACCCATTTTCTCTGAAATCCAACCATTAATGCCTATGGCAGTGCCCCCTCTAGCTATTGTCCCACCTATTCCAGCAATAGGATATCAAACAACCCAACAAGCTGCTGTCCCACTTCAAACCCAAAGTACCCCAAAGTTGGAAAATACTTTAAGGACAATCGCAAATAAGCTAGTAAATATGGAGAAACATTTGCCCTATCAAAATTAGTATCAACCTAATCAGCAAAATACCCAATATCAACCCAATCAGCAATATAGACAACCTTTTCAAGCTAATCCTTAGGGACAAAGAAAGAACTATAACCCTCGGCCTTTTCAAGCTTATAATCCAAATACTACTAGTACCTCAAGAGAGCTTATACCCACATAGAATATTCTAGTCCAGGATAGTGACTAGTGTTATCCCTATCACCAACCACATAATCAAGCTGCCTGCATGAATGGAGTAAGAAATCAGGCACTCACAGTTCAGAATAGCTGTGCAAGTTCGGAGGGGGTTAATGGTAAAGCTTCAACTCAGCAAAATAAGGCTGATGTGGTCTTAATGAATTGGGAAGAATCTAATTTTTGTGGTGTAAATTATTTCCAAGGTTAGAATCAACAAAGTACACCTATTTCAGCCAACACGAGGTCAAAACTGAGGGCTGCATATGTAAATTAGCAAGCTGTTGTAGTACAACAACATGCTGTGAAGGATAAAAGCCAAGTCTATCCATAACAAACTACCATTGCACCATAGCAGAAAGTGAAAATTCTACAAAGGGATCAAGCAGTACCAGTGAGAGAATAGCCCAAAATGTAACAACAATTTTCACAAGGTCAGATTGATGCAGTTGCAACAAGAGGACAGCATAAGGTAAATATTGTTGCTTTTAATATAGTTGATCATCTTAAGAAAGAGACAATGAGCATGTCAGTTATGGATGCTTTACACATCCTAGGACAAAAGAATTTGCTGCAAGAAGCATTGACTGAACTCCCACTTTCTGAGTGTTCCAGTCAAGAGAAAGCCAAGGTTTTACTTGCTAACAGTTCTAAGATCAAGAGTGGATAGCAACCAAATGAGGTAAAACCACCCCCTTTCTATCTAAGTCTCATTATTGGTGATAAATTGGTTCATAACTATATGATAGACTCAGGGGCAAGTAGTTTAGTTATGTCCAAAAGTGTAGCTTACTCACTAGAATTGGTTTATGAACCCCTTGCAAAAGGAGTAGTATAGTTAGATGGGTCTGCACATAGTACCACGGAGATAATCAAAAAATTTCCACTCACATTGCATGCTTGTCCTAATTTTGCCATCCATCAAGACATCTACATCATTGACCTTCCACCTAGTTTTGTAATCTACCTTTCTAAGGGGTTCACAGCCAAATTGGGTGGGTTTCTTTCATCTGACTAGACTCACTTGTTCTTTAGAATGAGATATGGTACAAAAGTAACAATACAATCTGAACCACTTGCAAAAGACCATATTGAGCTCTATGTTCCTAGCCTAATAAATGCTAATCTATACATCACCTGCGGACAGTAGGATGAACCCATGAGCCCAAATCCTAATGCACCTATAGAAGACATAAGTTTAGATGACTAGGTAGCTGAGGATCATGAAAGTGACCCTTTCTGTCACACGGATGAGGTAGGATTAGGCATCTATATGATATAGGAACCAGATGCAGTGATTCCTAATTTGGTTAAGGATCAAAATCAATTAGAACAGTAAGAAGTTTAGCTGTGGAAGCTGTACTTTGATGGATCAAGGACCAAGACAGGTGCTAGTGGAGGTAATATGGTAATTTCACCTCAAGAAGATAAGTACTATGTTGCCTTAAGATTTACCTTTAGCTACGTAAATAATGTGGCTGAGTATGAAGCCCTGATCCATGGTTTAGAATGGGCTAAAAAAAAACGTATCAAGTCTATCCAAGTTTATGGAGATTCTGAGTTGATCGTTAACTAGGTTAGAAATCTAAATGTTGCTAAAAATGATTTACTCAAAAAGTACAAGCATAGAATGTTGGATTCAATTGAATTTTTTGATGCTTTTAATATGATTTTAGTTCCCAGGGATCAAAATAAGTATGCAGATAGGTTGGTAGCCTTGGGATCTCAATTTGAGATTCCTAATCAGATTTAGAATGTTGAGGTACAACGATATGTTAAGATAGTTGTTAGACCTTCTGTACCTGACAACAGTGTTTCATGGAAAGTGTTTAATAGTGATGAACAAATCTTGAGTTTTTTAAGTGCAGAGGTTGAATTTGTAGTAGATAATCAGCATAAATATGAGCAGAAATTTGAAGATCAGATTGTTCAGTTGAGGACCAACAAGTTGCTCAAGGGATTAGTCACCTTAGAATTAGTGTTTAACACTGATGATTCATTCAGAAAAGATAAGTGCAGCATGACAGTGAAGCAAGAATAGTATCAAACCATAGAAATTTTCAAGGACAAACTGGTGAAACTTGGAAAGGTATGTACTAGAGAAGAACAATAATCTTTTATTCAATTATGTCAAGATTTTTCTGATGTCTTTGCATGGGAGTATAAGGACTTGAGAGGTTTTGATACCAGTTTGGCCCAACACACCATAGAGTTAGAGCCTAATGCCAAGCCTATTAGGCAAAAACAAAGGCCCCTCAATCCCAAACTTGAGCACTTAATGAAAGCTGAGTTGAATAAACTGATCAAGAGTAGTATCATTTTCTCAATAAAACATACCTCCTAGGTTTCCAATTTGGTCCCAGTTAGGAAGAAGAATGGTGAAATCTGACTTTGTGTTGATTTTCGTGATCTAAATCAGGCCTCATTGAAAGACCATTACTCTCTTCCTTTCATGGAACAAATACTACAAGTTGTTTCAGGTTCTGATAGGTACTCTTTGTTAGATGGATATTCTGGATATAATCAAATTCTAGTCAAAGAAGAGGACCAATACAAAACTACATTCACAACTAAGTGGGGTACTATGGCCTATCAGAAAATGCCATTTGGTTTGTCCAATGCAAGGGCAACCTTTTAGAGGGCAATGGATATGGCCTTCCATGGCCTTATGAGCATAATAGTGCTAGTCTATTTAGATGATATAACTATTTTTTCAAAAGATTCTAATGATCACTTTGACCACTTGAAGCAGATTTTTCAGGGGTGTAGGGAGTTTGGAGTTTCATTAAACCCCAAAAAATGTATATTCTCAATACATGAAGGAAGACTCCTCAGTCATATTGTTTCAAGAGAAGGTATTACTATTGACCCTGAGAGAGTATCAGTTATTCTAGATTTACTGTTGCCTGCACATAAGAAAGGCTTGTAGAGCTTTCTTGGCAAAATTAATTTTGTTAGGAGGTTTATTCCAAATATTGCATCTTTATTACAACCTCTTACTGCCATGTTGAAAAAGAATGTGCCATTCAGCTGGACTAAGGAGGGAAAAGGAAGCTTTGAGCAAATTAAAGAAGCCTTCACTGCTGCCCCTACCCTCATCAATCCTAATTATGAGAAGGATATCATTTTATATGGTTTTGGAGGAACTGACACTATTTCTGCAATGTTATGTCAGCAAAATGATGAAGGATTAGAGAAACCAATTGCATTTTTCAGCCAAGTGTTGCATGCGTATGAGGTAAAGTACTCTTTTATGGAAAAACATGTTTTTGTTGTCGTAAGGAGCCTTAAGAAGTTTAGACACATGCTATCTAATAATAGAATTCACTTAAATGTTGCTCATCCCACTATCAAGAGTTTTTTACTAAATAGGGATATAAATGACAAGAGAGCTGGTTGGATAACCAAGGTTATGGAATTTGATGTTGACATCCAACTAACCAAGCTAATTAGAGGTAAGGGTTTATGTGAGCAGCTTGCTAAAAGTGAAGAGTTTGAGCAAAAAATAGCAAGAGGACACCGAAATAGTGCTGAATAATAATGAACTAGCCAATGCACCAGCTCAAACAAATAGTTGGGTACATCAGATGATGCATTATTTGCAGACCAGTGAGTGCCCAATTGACTTAGATAGGGTAGGAATAAGGTATTTTTGATTGCAAGCTACTCCTTATGCTATTATTGATGGTATTTTATATAGGAGAGACTTTAATGGTGTATTTCTGAGGTGTGTTGGACCTGATCAAGTTGATAGACTGTTAGAAAAATTTCACAATGGACCTTCAGGAGGTCACTTTGTAGCTAGAACAACTGCCTTGAAGATTATGCAGGCTGCTTATTATTGGCCTTATCTATTTAAAGATTCTTTCACTTGGGTGAGACGATGTGAGAAGTGTTCCTTAATTGCAGGTAAGCAAAGACTTGTTGCCTTACCCCTACATCCTATTAAAGTGGAACAACCATTTGCAAAATAGGGATTAGATTTCATGGGGCCAATAAATCCACCTTCAAGTGCAGGCCACAAGTGGATTCTGACTGCCACAAATTATTTTACCAAGTGGACCAAGGTTGTTTCCTTAAAAGAAGCAAATGAATCTACTGTCCTAAGTTTTTATCAGGATTTAGTGTCAAGATTTGGTACACCAGATTCAATCATCTCTAATAATGGTCTAGCCTTTTTAGGATTAATAATTTTAGATTGGTCTATCAGAAATAATATCTATTTGAATACTTCATCTAACTATTACCCACAAGGTAATGGGTAGGATGAATCTACCAACAAAAATCTGATAAGGATCATCAAGAAGACTATTGAAGACAATCAGAAAACATGGCATGAAATGTTAAAGTTACCTCTTTGGGCTGACAAAATTACACCAAAGAGGGCCATTGGTTGTTCCCCATATATGCTTACTTATGGAAAAGAATTTTAGTTACCTATTTCAATTGACTTGCCTACATTAGCCTTTATCAAAGAGCTTGAGATGCTAGAGGAGCAGCCTCTTGTAATCAGATTTGTTCAGCTCATGGAGCTAGAAGAGACAAGGAAAGATGCCTTAAGAAAGCTTGATATGCATCAAACCCAAATGAAGAATGCATTTGATAAGAGAGCAAGACGAAGGAGTTTTATTGTCAGAGATTTGGTGTTCAATTGGAATGAACTAAGGAGTAGGCCAGGTAAGCATTCTAAATTTGATGCCATTTGGGATGGGCCTTATGTTATCACAAAATGTAAAGAAAACAATGCATTTCAGTTGTCCAAGTTGAGTGGAGAGGTGCTGTCTATCTCAGTTAATGGGATCCACCTCAAGCATTGCCTCTGAAGATAAGAGAGTTCTTTTGTATATAGTAGAGTAGTTTTGCAGTAAATAAGTGCTCATGCACATTTGTTTCAGTAGTTTGTTTTGGCCATCTGGGCCTATTAGTTTGCTTTCAGTAGAGTTTGTTTTCAATTTTTTGTTGATGTTTGAACTATTGGAGAGCTGAAGTATAGTGTTTTCTAAGTTTCTGAGAGGGACGGATTATGACTGTATGCCCAATGGATGTCAAGGCAACTGGTCGGATGCTTAGCAGGTAAGCATATAGCAGAAGTCGCAATAAATTTTACCTTTTTTTACCCCGGCTCAAAAAATTGCCTGAACAGATTTATCATTTATCATTTTTGAATGAGGTTTGATTTATTTCTATTATGTGCTAGTTGCATAGTTGTTATGACAAGTGCAGTTTAGAGTTCAGATGTAGAAAGAAAAGTTTCAATCATTCATTGCATTACAAAGCAGTAAAATAGATAAGTATTCATTCACCACAATGATTGTTCATTTACAATTTTGGAATACATAAGAGAACAAACATTGCATTGAAGGAAACTAAGACATATCAGATGTCCCACACAAGCCGTGGGTTATAGCTAAACTCATGCAAATACAAGTAAAACACTATGCATCTAATGAAGAAGAGGGAAAGACATAGCCATCATTACCTTGTTTTGGTTGATCTTCATAGAAGCCTCCAGTTCCCACCCTTGACCTCGGCATGTACCTAAAAAAATGCGGGAAGGTCCTATTAGAAGCTTCAGTAATGAAAATCCTTCATCAATCAAGAGAGACATAATATTTTAATTGTAATGCATTGATCAAATGAGAGCATCCATATGCAAAAGGAACTAAAGAGAAGCAAATATAAGAACATCATTGTTTTATTCTAATCTATTTGTTTCATGTGCAGGCATAGGACAAATCATGAAGCTGATTGAAGACATTCAGCATGTGGTGTCAAATGGGCTCCCACAAGGGTTGAACCTAGCATGATGCTGCCCCTTGATCTGAAAAGGGATGAATAGAAGAAGATCATTGATGACATTCACATGACAAGCTGAAAGAGTAACAAGACAATCATATGCATCAGTCCCATTTCAAGACATGACAATGATTTCACTTCAAAGTATGAAATGCAGCAAAGAGTGTGACCTAAATAGATGAAGGACAAAATTCAATGCATATAACAGCTTATACACTACTTCAACTGCTATGAAATGACATTCTCAAGCATGATAATAATCAAGAGTATGCAATGCATTTGTAATCATCGGACTAATAAAGGAGTAAGTGTTCACAAGTATTGATTATCTAAAGATTGCTTACTCATATTGACCAAAAATTCAATTGGAGTATCCATCATAAATCAGTAAGCAAATTGCAAAGACAAGCGAGTACCAAACTTCATATTTTCTCATTTAAGTAGAGTGGCAGAATTAGATTCAGAATTCAATTACATAAGTTGCCTTTTAAATGATGAAATATATCCAATTATGCCTCACTTTTTGGTACTCATAAGTTGAGCATCAGAAGAAGTGTTATCACATGTTGCATTCATTGCATATCTATAAAAGAGATGGGACAGTATTGCAAATCTGTAATAGGAAAATTCAAGACAACCAATCGAGATGGCTCATTTTTGTCTTTGACAAAATCCAAAGGGATCAAAAAGAACATTTCATTACATGTGTGTAATAGAGTACCATTATCATGTGATAAGGAGTAGTTAGACTGGTATGATCATCATCCTTTATGCTACAGGATATCATGTTGTGACAAAATGAAATGTATAAGTGTATGATTGCATATGTGGCTGAGTGAGCTCAAGAGAAGTTTTCATTATGAGAAGTGATCTATCAAACTGATAACAACAGATACAGTGGACTTGATTGATATCCTACAGGACATCTCATATTATGCATTTGATATGATAGAATACAGAAAGGAGAGTAGTAGAGGTTCATCATGTGTTGCAATGTATTCAAAACAAGTAAGTGTTGCTTTCATATATTACAATGCCTCAATGTCTTGATATAGCCGTGGTCATCATAATTTATGAAAAGTATGTTTGCAAAGTCCATAGAAAGAGCAAGTAGAGCTATCGAAAATAGAATTAGTGCATGCAATCATCATTTCTTTTGAAGGGTAACAGTGACTATGACTAAACAGTGATAGCATGAGAAAGAAAAAGTGATACCATATGCCATATATGCTACAGAAAGAAGATTTTGTGCTCATAAAGATAAAACATTACTTCAGTTGTCAAATCTGAGCTCATATAGTGAAGAGGAAAAATGCAGAGATACATTCATAGTTAGGCCGTGGCATATGATGTCATTTGCATTCTTTTCTCAAATACACACATCAACTTTCAGAACCAATGTATTTTTGTAGTATAGAGAGAGAAATGGTATTGTAAACTATCCAAACAAGGCCGTAGTTGAGTATATGGTTTACACAACAAAATATGGTTTACTCACCATTTGATAATGCAGCATGAGAAGAAGATAATGGCCACAACTATTTAGAGAAATATAAGCCATCAAAGCACAATGAAATACCATTTTAAAGCTCAGATTCAAGCTTACCAGGAGTAGCCTACTATTTTGACCAAAGAAAGTGTAGAGTTTTCGAACTGAAGACCATCGAATGGAGCAAGAAAGCACATAGAACATGAAACCCCAAGTCAGCAGCCAGAGTTGCATAGCCAACTCAACGACAACAACAAAATGAAATGACCAATGTTTTAGGGTTTCACACTTGCTTTTATTTCGACATCCCTTACATTTTGACCATGCAAAAAATATAATCATTTTTATCCAATTGAGATTGGGGTCAACACTTTGTGTTGATAGTGTCTAGTAATCATAAATAGAAGTGGCCGACAGCTGAAGAATATGGCCTATTTATTAAGTCAAAGTGGACATTATCATTGAGTGGACAGAGATGTGCTTTTAGAATATGCCAAGGTCTTAATCTCATAGGTGGTTGACTCACATTGGAGTCAAGGTATTATTTGATAATGCATGTGGTCGAGTGTCTTTGACCTCCCACTTATGCATTTTTATTATTCCTTCACATATTTCAATTTATGCATAATATAAAACAAGAACCTTGTGAATGTGAAGAATATGCAGAATGAAGACATGGTCAAAGGGGGTCAATGCGACATGGTGGCACTATAGAGACAGTGAATTGGCATTTTTTGAGCCATATGGATAATGATGAGGTGGCAGAATATTGACACATGGAGGCCATGGTGTCAAGCCTTTTAAGGCTCTTATTTATTTTTTGTAAACATGTGTAATAGTTCATTTTTTTTTATGATTTTTATAGAAAATCATTAATGATATCTTGTAAATATCTTGGTGAAATTATAAACTAGATATCATTTTATTTTTACAAAATAGGATATTGATTTAAATTGCCATATCATTGTAAAGTTAACTTTAAAGCAACGAAATTGTGAATTGCTTTTAAAGTTTAACTATTTTAGGCAATTTATAGGATAATAAAATAGATCAAATATTCCATTTTGATTTGTTTTATTTAGAGCCATATAGGACAAATCTTTGGAGCTTTCATGAGCAGAGAAAAGTAGTTTTATGGTGGGTCCACATGAGAGGGTAGTTTTACAGCTTTATTTCACAGATTCGTGACAGATGCAGTTCTCTTTTTTGGCTTTCATGAGTAGCTAAAAAATGGACTTAGGGTCTATTTTTAGGAGATTTTTCAGCTTTCTTCACTGGAGATCATTTGGAGACATTTATAGGAGAAAAACATAGTTTTTTCTCAATCAGTTAACATCAATTTCTTCTCTCTTGAAGAGTTGTATACAGTAGTTGGCTCACAAATTTTATTTTTCATGCATTGTATTCCTTTCAGTTCTAATAGAAAATCATCCCGTTTCACTTATTTTGCAATATTGATCTAATGTTATATTGTGACTATTTTAGTCCTTTGTTATGTCTCAATACTGTTAAAATTTAGTTTCTTCCTGGTTACAATTTGTGTTTGACACCAAACCTTGTTGCAAATTACTTAAGGAGTAACTATCAATGGAATTATGAGGATTTACATTAAAGGATCTACTTGTGAGTGATAGAACTTCATCTAGTTTAGATTTTAGAGTTAGTTTCTATTTTAGTTACATCCTTCTATCCCTTTTCCCCTCAAGTCAGTAGTTTAGAAGTTACAAGAGAACCAGCTCACTCTAGAGATTCGTTCTCATGAAAGGAGACCCACATCTGAGAATGATTCCATGTTTCAACAAGTAGTTAAGTTCTCACAAAGCTTAACAAGGGTGCATACTTGAATTGACAACAATAAGAAAGGTCCAAAAGGCAGAGTAGAGAAGAGGTAGAGATAAGAAGAGAAAGAGGAGAGCAGAGGTAGAGCAGAGAAAAGGAATTATTATACTTCAATCAAAGACACAAGAAGGTGTTGATCGTGGCAGAGAACCTGGTAGTGAGCCGCCAGTAGGGTTTAACATCCCTTATTGTAATCTTGCTAGGTTTAGGGTTGAGGCAGTGAGCCAGCTAGACCTAGTTGTTCTTCATGGATATAAGCTAGTTTGTTTAGGCCCGTGGAGTGACCAAGCCTGAACATCATTATTTCAAGATTGCAATATATATTGTGAGCTAATCCTCTCTGTGGTTTTTCCCCACCTTGGGGTTTTCTATGTAAATCTGGTGTCTCTAGTGTTTGATGTTGTATTTGTGGTTAAGTTACTGATTTCATGCAATCATTGTTGAATCATAATAATTATGGATAAGTGATGAATGTTTAATTGTAGAAAGTGTTTAAATTTTTGTGACAACTGATTCACCCCCCCTCTCAATTGTTCGGCGCATATCAACAATGTGTTTCTACAGATTTGAGACTGAATCTTTGAATACTACAATATGCCTTTATCTCTGGCATCTAATGCTTTTAATATTTTTTATGCTTTTTCTGCCGAAACTCTAAACTCAGAATTGATCTCTATGTTCTCTTCCATCTGGTGTGTATTTCTTCTATTTTGATCATTGTCTTCCTTTATAGACTCCAACGGTGATGTCCTTAGATGAGTAGATGTGACTACTCTACCAATCACACATTTTCTCAATGTAATACATTTGTCTTAACATACATAATTATTACTATATTTGCATAATGATAATTTAAGTTATAAATAGGAATCATATGGTTCTGCAGATATTTATATTTAAGTAGCTTCTCGGGAGGCATATGTATTCCTAAGTGCATAAATTAGGACGGATGAGTTTGGCATATCTAATGTCTTCCCTGATATTAGTGTTGAGCTTACTCTGGGTTCATCCAATATTTGACGACTTGTTCTCCAATTTGTAGTCTTGATGATCATTGTCTAGAGGCAACACTTTATAGTGTATTAATATATTTTAATATTGTCATTTATATTTATCTTTATATATTGTAATATTATTTGTTAATATTTATTTTTATATTTATAATTATATTTATTTATAAATAATATATCTTGTTAATATATTATATTTTAATATTATTTATTAAATAATATATTTCAATTATATTATATATCTTTATCATGATGTTTAAATATTTAATTTAAACAATGTCTAAATATCGGGACATCACGTTTTACTACATCCCATTTATATATATTGAATGTAGTATTTTTTAAGAAAGGAGTTTGCTTAACAATGGAGTATGGATTTGATGCGGGAGCACCCGGGTGTATGTGTAATTGGCCTCACCTAGAAATAGTTTCTAGTTTTAGTTTGAATTTTGGTTTGCTTGAGTTTTGTTTTGGCATTGTTATCAATCAGATATGCACCCTATGCTAAGTTATTCAACTTAACTATCTATTGACACATGGGAACACTCTTAGGCCTGTGGGTTGCCTAAACTCGAAATGAACCTCCAGAGAGAGCTAGTTCTTTGATTGATTTTTCTAATCTAAATGATTTGAAAAGGGAAAAGGTGAGAAGGTGAAACAAAATGAAACAAATAACTAAAATTAACTCCTAAAGTGATGCACCAATACTTAAACTCCTATCCGATCTTACTCACAATCAGTTCATAGAACTATAACTCTCACAACCCCTTCATTATATTTAATTCCTTAATATTTCACATGAAGGTTTATCTGGACACAACATGCAACCTGAATCAAATAAAATACTTGCATAACCATCACAAAATTAAGATAAAATAGAGGATAAATAACTATCACAATGCAATATCAAATTAACTTTGCAAATGAGTAGACAAATGGGAAGGAAAACTACTGCTCCATAAACTAGAAGGAATAATGAGTACAAAAACTAAAGTATGACTCTCTCAGTGTGAGAGGAAGACTCTGAAAATCCCTGAACTTTGATCTCTAACCCCCCTTTGAGAAAGAACTAGCTTTCTCCAATATATCCTGTAGAATGAACTCCAAGAGAAAAGTTAGGAAAAGATCCTAAAAATAGCCATGCCAATCCATTTTCAAGCTCCTAAGAAAAGCTGACAAAAAGCCCACCAAACTATCTCTAAACTGTAAAAACAAACTACCAAAAAGTCCTCCAATGTGGTCCCATTGGAAAATATGCTTTGTCTGCTCCAAAAGATTCCATTATGTCCATATATGGCTAAACAAAGCAAACTAAAGAAAACAACATATTGTTTGCTTTATTTTTGTTTTAACTGCATAAAATAATGACTATTTTAAAGCAATTTATAGATACATTGCTTTAAAAAGTCATTTTACAATGGTTGCAGTTTTGATCCATATCCTGTCTTGATTTGATTTTTTTTTGCAAAAATTTTACAAGGCCATGTGGCATTTCGCCAAGTACATTACATTATATGGCATTTGATTTTTCTATAAAAGATCATAAATATTATATCAAGGCATATATATGTTTTGCAAAAAAAAATGAATTTCTATAAGGCTTATCTCCTATCTAGTTTTGCAAGGACATTCTAAGGGCATATGAATCTATATCCTCTCTTCAAAAGAGACTCAAATGGCTCTTAGGACACAATGCCTAGGCATTAAGTATGCAAAAGGAACCTAAAGGCATGTGATGTTCTAAGGTGTGAAGACTTAGGCAAACAAAACAAGGATCTTAATACCACGAAGGGTATTAGTCACAGTATGAAAAATGAAATAGATGTGATAAAAATCCCATCTTCGATCTTAGAGCTTAGATGAAACCCTAATCATAAAACAAGCCCTCGCCCTAAGTTTTTTCGGGGTCATTTCCACTTTTCTGTTACTATTTTTTACCACAGCTCAAAATTGGCTGAGCAGATGTGACAAATTTATTTTTTGAGTGAGGGTTAACATTCTTCTATTATGAGTTAGTTGCATAGTTATTATGTTTTAGTGTTAAATGCAGTTTAGATGTTCAAAAGGAGGAAAAGATTTCAGATCATTCGTTGCATTGTAGAATATTTATAGGAGAGATAAGTATTTCATTCATCACAATGATCATTCATTTATAAATTGAAATACATAAAATAATAAGCATTACATTGAAAGAAATAATGACATATCAAATGTCCCACACAAGTCGTGGGTTATAGCTAAACATATGCAGATATAAAGAAAATACTATGCATCTAATGATGAGAAAAGGAAGGTCATAGCCATAATTGTCTTAGGGGTTGTTGATCTTCGAAGTTTTCTCCTATCCTACTCCTGATCTTCGGCATGAACCTGCAAAAATGTGGAGGGTCCTATTAGAGCTCTAGTTATGAAATCACTATATCCTATCATAAGAGGCATAACACTTTGTTTATAGTGCATTGATCAATGAACATCATCCATATGCAGAAGGAACTAAGGAAGAAACAACCATGGAACTTCATTATTTTATGCTAACATGTTTGTTTCATGTGCAGGCATAGGATAAGTCATGTAATTGATTGAAGACATTCAACATGTGGTATCAAGTGGGCTCCCACAAGGGTTGAGCCCAGCATGCTGCTTCCCCTTAATCTTAGAAGGGGTGAATAAAAAAGGAAAGAATCATTATTCACTTTTACATGACAACTGAAGGAATAACGAAAGTAGTCATATGCATTAGTTTTTGTTTCAAGACATAGTCATGATTACAGTTCAAAAGATGAAATGGAACCATAAAGATGAACTAAACTAAAGGGACAACATTTAATGCATAGATAGTTGTCATCACTGTTCTAGCTGTTATGGAAAAATGACATTCACAGGTATTTCATTTTTATATTTTTCATAGTGTACATCAGAAATTAATAACATCAAGTATATCTCATCATTTGAGCATCAAAAGTTGCCAATGGACATATCATGTAATAGTGCATAATTCTTTGTTCATAAAGAAATATCAGAAATAGATATCATTTTTTATGCATGATTTAAATGAATTGCAAATGCAAGGGGAGAGCAAAACATGGAACAGTATGTGTTGTTATTTCTCTTTCATGTTGAAACAAGGTACAATCATCATATGGAGCTATCATTTCTAAGTATGAGATGATCTTATGTCATGGAGAGATCAAGATAAGTCTTAGAAGACACTGCTATAGGAGTAATTAAGATAGGACAGCCAATAAATGAAAGTGGCCAAATCATGCTTTGACAGTGCTACAAGGAAAGTGCTGCTATTCAAAATGATAAAGATATTTGTGCCAAGTGTCTTCTTGCAAGAGTAGTGATATAAGTATATAGGTATTATACATAGTGTGGAATAGAGCAATCATAATGTATGTGTCATCAAATAAAATGAGTCTGCAATATAATTGAGAGACCTTAGAAGAAATTAGAATAAAGAGCATCACAGATGAAGCAAATAGAGTTGAGTTTGTTTTGCATATTTAGGAGAAATACATCAATGATACAAATGATCATAAAGCAACTTGAACATTTGTATGGTGAATTGAATAATCTACAGGTGACATCAATAAAGATTCCCACAACAGCCAATGATGATGCCATATTGTGTAGAATGTATGAAAAGAGATAGTACACTAGACGAACATCACATATATATGCTACAGATCACATGATCATTTCAGGAATGTGCATACATAAAGGGTGTCTTCCTCAGAAGGTGTAAACACATAATGAAAATAGAAGCTATGTTTTCATCATGACAATAGTATAAGAAACCTCAATGTCCATATGCCTCAGCATTACCAAGTATCTGTATCAGGTAAGAGAAGGAAGGGAGAAAATGACATTGAAATGATGGAACTGAAAATGCATATACATTATATCATATGAAATATCTGCCAAAGTGAATGAGTTTTTCCCTAAGAGAAGTCAAGGAATAAATATAGAAATGAGGTATATATATCTGAATGGTGAAATGTTGTGCACGTGAAATCATTTTTTCTTCTTGATTGTTCGTAACCATTCAAGTTTTGTACACTACCACATAAGGGTTTTGACCCATGAAATGGAGAAAATTATATACAGAAAGCCCACGGCCCTTTCGAGTACGACTATTGCTTTTGCATGAATGAAATATAAACATGGAAATGAGACTACTATAGCTAGGGATTTCATAAAAGTTAAGACTTAGAAATTCTACAGCCCATGTATATTAAAAAGATGCACAGAAATGGAACTTGTGATATAGAAAATCATTGAATGAAATACATTTTGTGCTAGTCATGGCCCCATGGCCACTGAAGCAAGAGTATATCAAATAAGAAGCTCAAACTGATTTAGAAGAAGATGCCATGACCTCATGAAGAGGGTTTGTTATACATTTAACTCAAATGTATTGCTGCAGGCCATGGCTTCCCAAATGTCATATACAGAAATACATAAGTAAAATGAAAATTTTGTTCAAACCCTCTTAGGGTTTAAAAGGGTAAAATGCAATATACAGAGGTTTTTATGCAGATACAGAGCAAGAGGAGGGTTTCAAACTTTCAGCCACAATGTTTAGAGGTAAATAATGCTAGTTGCGGCCTTTCAATGGTAGCATACATAGAGATAGAAATCAAGTGAAAGGTTATTAGAATCCTCTTAGGGTTTTGAACCAGATACAACTTTACAAGGAAAATGACAAGTACAAAGTTTCAGCCATGGGCTTTGAGGGGTATCGAATATAGATGGAGAAAAGAAAAAACTATCTTTTGTTCGAACCCATTGAGGGTTTTAGCAGAAAGTGTTCCAGTATGCAAAAATTAGAAGTTTATCTACAACCACTGCCGAAATATACTCTTGCCTTTAAAAACTTAGAAACACTTTTCATTTTGTGAACAAATGCATAGCTACAGGAGAAAAGAACACATGGCCGCGAGTTTGGCAATAGAGGATACACAAAATGCTACAGAGAGCCTGTGTGTGAAGACAATGTATAGTGTTGTAGAGCTGAAAGGCTTCCCTTTTATTTCATTCTTCTTCTCAGAAGTGCAATAGTGATATAGGAGCATCCAGTGGTGTAAGGACAATCTTGCATCACCCAAAAAAAGATGTGTTTTAAAATTGTTGATTTTCTTTCCATTTCCTTTCAAATTTTGTGGTTCTAGTTCCATAATCACTTGAATAATGATGTAGAACTTTCAGTTTTTCCAAACTGCTAAAAATAGCAACCTGCTATTTTTAGAAAGTTTGCATTTGGGTACAGATTGAAGTGAAAATTTATAGGAAGCTTCATAACTAAAAAATAAGACCTTTGGTGAAGGAATCATGTAAAGATCATTTGTGAGCTGAAAGATATTAAAGTTTTTGTTTCCTGAAAAATGCCTGAAAATTATTCAAACTCATGTTTGAGGCACTAAACGGCCCCAAAAATGGCCAAAATTGGTAGAGCAGGCTCTTAGCGTGTAGATTACTCCATGAGCTTTCTGAGGCATAAAACAGTTCATCAATCAGACACCCGGATGAAAAGTTATGGCTCCCAGAAGTTGACCTATTTTTGGAGGGAGATGCAAATTTCAAAATTAGGTTGTTGGCCGCCAGAAAGGCTATTAATAACCATTTTTGGGAACCCCGGGCAGTAGTAGAGTTAAGGGGGGGTAGTGTAGAGGCAAGAATAGGTAGGAAAATAGAAACCATAGCTAATTTAGGGTTACATAAGGCAGATGATTCCAGAGTCTTGTGATAGGAAGCTGTAATGTGTTGCAGCCTGTGGAGGGTTGATTCCTCTGATTGTATTTGACCTTCTGTATTGTAATAAGTTGTCCAAATCAATAAAGAAAGTTCTATTTTCTATGGACAATTTCTATTGTTGTGTGTTTTATGATTTACCCCCTTCATCAAGTGGCATCAGAGCAAGGGTTCCTGAGTGTGTAGACAGATCGTCAACCATGAGGTAGTTTGCACCAGGACCTGAGGTTGTCAGTTTGCTGTGGAGATCAAGATGCCTCCACGAAGAAATCATGTTGGGAGAAATGCTTTGATGGAAGAGGGTTTTAGAGCCCTACAAAGACAAATTGATGCATTGCAAGAGGAGCTACGAAGAGGGTTTGAGCTGAGAACAAGAGAAGAAAGCAAAGATGAAGCTAAGGAAGAGCTATCTGAGGAAGAACAAGAAGCTATAGGAGATCCTACAGAAATTAGGTTGTTGAGGGCCATTTCTAAGATTGGAAAGAGGCCTAGGATTAAAGTTTCTACATATTCTAGAGATTTGAATCTGGAACAACTTATTGATTGGATCAATGACATGGAGGAGTATTTCGAGTATGAAGATGTGGAGGACCAAGATCGAGTCAAGTTTGCAAAAACAAAGTTGAAAGGCCATGCCAGTATTTGGTGGAAGGAGGTCCAATTAGAGAGGAATAGAAGAGGAAAAGGAAAGATCACCAGATTAGATCAGATGGTGGAGAAATTGAAGAAGTGGTTCATTCCTGTGGACTATGAGATGGAGTTGCTGAAGAAGCTGCAAGGACTGAAGCAAGGTAACAAGTCTGTTAAGGAGTATACATAAGAGTTTTATAAAATTACTATAAGGATAGGCCATGCAGAGCCCAAAAAAGAGAAGATAGCCTGTTACATTAATGGGTTGAGGCTGAGTATTCAAGAGGAGCTGAGCCTGGTCAGAATGACCACCATAGAAGATGCATACCAGTTTTCCCTAAAGGTGGAAGAGAAGCTGAATAAAAGATCGATAGCAAGCAAAGGGGAAGAGGTCAAGGTGGAAGGACTGGTGGAAGACCCTATGGAGGCCATAATGAAGATCAAAAGAAAAATGAAGAAGCTAGCACTAGTTGAAATTAGAGAGGGGATAATGCCTACCGCCCTCGTGACCAAAACAATGTTGACCAAAGAGGAAGAGGAAGAGGCAGACCTGGGCAAGGACCTGGAAGAGGAGGTTTTAGAGGAACCTGTTTCCAATGTGGAGAAGAAGGGCATCAAGCATACAAGTGTCTGAAACATCAAGGAAGGACAAATAGAAGACCTGAAGGTAATGCACGAGTTATACATGTAGATGAAGATGTGTAATCTAAGCATTCTGAAGATGCTAAAAGGGGAGAAACCCTAGTTGTTAGAACTTTCCTGAATGAGGAGAAAGAACCCAATCAGAGGAAGAGTTTATTCCACACAAGGTGCAAATGCGAAGGTAAGTGTTGTGACATTATTATTGATAGTGGAAGTACTAACAATCTTGTTTCCAAGGAGATGGTTGACAAGTTGAAGTTGATAAAAAGAAAGCATCCACATCCATATCAGATTGGATGGCTACAAAAGGACCATAGAGCTTTGGTCAATGAGTAGTGTTTAATGAAGTTCAAGATTGGGGACTACCATGATGAGGTGTTGTGTGATATCATACCGATGGATGCATGTCATATGCTGTTGGAGAGGTCGTGGCAGTATGATAGGAGCACTGTCCATGATGGTCGTGCAAACATATATTCCCTAACAAAGGATGGAGTTCGTCATAAGTTGAAACCCTTGAAGGAGGTGGAAGAAAAGGTATGTAGTACTGCCAGAATTTGCTTGGTGGATGGTAGAAAATTTTTGGAGGGTATGAAGCATGAGCGTCATTGCTTTGCATTGATTCCTAAGATTAGTCAAGAGAAATGTGAAGATGTACTAGCAGAAGTTTCAAATATGTTAGAAGAATTTTAGGATATTATCTCTGATAATGTACCAGAAGGTTTACCATTGTTGAGGAAGATAAGTCACCAAATGTATTTGATACCAGGAACTAGTTTGCTGAATAAGGTAGCCCACAGAATGACTCTTGTAGAGAGTGAAGAGCTGAATAGACAAGTTCAAGAGCTATTAAGGGACTGATAAGGGAGAGCCTAAGTCCATGTGCGGTACCTATAGTACTAGCACCAAAGAAAGATGGAGAATGGAGAATGTGTACAGATTCTTGGGCCATCAATAAGATCACGATCAAGTCAAGTTTCCATTGCCAAGAATGGATGACATAATGGACTGTTTGAGTGGATCCAGGTACTTCATGAAAATTGACCTAAAGAGTGGGTATCACCAGATCTGAATTAGAGAAGGAGATGAATGGAAGACAACCTTTAAGACAAAGGAGGGTTTGTATGAGTGGTTAGTCATGCCATTTGGGCTAACTAATGCACTGATCACATTCATGTGGCTCATGAACAAGGTACTGAAAGAATTTTTGTGAAGTTTTGTTATTGTTTATTTAGATGATATTCTAATTTTTAGTAAGACTTGGGATGAGCATATGATGCATATCAGAAGAGTTTTGGAGAAGCTAAGGGAGGAGAAGTTGTTGATCAATCTGAAGAAATGTGGTTTTGCAAAGAAGGAGTTGGTATACCTAGGATTTGTTGTCTTAGAGGAAGGTCTTAAGATGGACCCAGAAAAAGTAAGAGCTATCATTGAATGGCCTACACCAAGGAGTGCTACGGAGGTACGATCTTTTGGTGGTTTGGCAAGTTTTTACAGAAAGTTTATTAGAAATTTTAGTAGCATTTGTGCACCCCTAACTGAGACAATGAGAGGGGATAGAAAAGAGTTTAAATGGACTAAAGGAGTAGACAAAAGCTTTGATACATTGAAGTAGAAAGTTACAGAGCAACCTATTTTGGTACTTCCAGATTTCAATAAGGTATTTCAGGTAGATTGTGAAGCAAGTGGTAGTGCTATAGGAGTTGTTTTGAGACAAGAAGGTAAGCCCATTACCTATTTTAGTGAGAAGCTTAATGATTCCAAGAAAAAGTATTATTTTTATGATTAGGAATTTTATGCAATAGTTCAAGCTTTGAAGAAATGGAGACATTATCTATTGCCAAAAGAGTTTGTTTTATATATTGATCATCAAGCTTTACATTACCTTAATAGTCAAGGAAAGTTGAATCAAAGGCATTTAAAATGGGTTGAGTTTTTGTAGAGCTATACTTTTGTTTTGAAGCATAGGAGTGGGAAGTCCAACAGAGTTGCAGATGCCTTGAGCAGAAGGAAAAATTTGTTGACAGAAATGAAGATAGAGGTTGTTGGGTTCAATGAGCTCAAAAGTTTGTATCTTGAAGATCGAGATTTTGCAGAGGCCTGGAAAGCTTGTTTGAAACCTATTACTTTGGATAGGACAAAATGGTTGGATTTCATAATCCAAGATGGCATGTTGTTTAGAGGAAGCTAGTTGTACATTCCGAGGAGTTCCATGAGAGAGAACCTAATTAAGGAGAAGCATAGTGGAGGATTGGGTGGACACTTTGGTCGAGATAAGACCATTGCTATTGTTGGTGAAAATTATTATTAGCCATAGTTGCAGCAGGATGTGAGGAAATTTGTGCAAAGTTGTAGAGTATGTCAGATGGTGAAAGGAGCAAGTCAGAATACATGTCTATATCAGCCACTACCTGTACCAGAGAAGCCATGGGATGATATTAGTATGAATTTTGTTTTTGTCTTACCAAGGACATAGAGAGAACATGATTCCATTTTTGTGGTGGTGGATAGATTCTCAAAGATGGCACATTTTATTCCTTGCAAGAAGACTATTGATGTTGTTCATATTGCAGAGTTATTTTTCAGGGAGGTGGTGAGATTACATGGTCTACCAAAGAACATAGTTTTAGATCAAGATACCAAGTTTGTTGGTTATTTCTGGAGGACATTGTGGAAGAAGTTGAAAGCAAATTTGAAGTTTAGTTCTGCACACCATCCACAGACTAATGGACAGGCAGAAGTGGTGAATAGGAGTTTGGGTAACCTGCTACGATGCTTAGTAGGAGAGAAGCCCAAGGGATGGGATTTGATTTTACCACAAGAAAAATTTGCCTACAACAATTCTGTTAATAGGAGTACTAGTAAATCACCATTCCAAATTGTATATGGGAATAGTCCAAGAAATGCTTTAGAATTAAGGAATCTAGACAAAGGAGAAAAGACAATTGCCGAGGCTAAAGACTTTGCAGAACACATGAAGAATTTGTACGAAGAGGTGAAAAGGCACATTAATAAGATGAATATTTAGTACAAGGCTAAGGCAGATCAGAAGAGGAGATATAAGGAATTCTAGATAGGAGATGAAGTCATGGTTCACTTGAGAAAAGAAAGGTTCCCAATTGGAACATACAATAAGCTAAAAATGAAGAAATTTGGACCATGTAGAATTTTGAAGAAACATGATTTAGGAAATGCATATGAGGTAGAGCTATTGAGTGGGATCAACATTTCCCCTATTTCAAAATTGTTGATTTATCATAATATCATGAAGGTGGAATAGAGGAGGGACCAACAGAAGAACAGTGGAGTATTTTTGGCATCTACTTCAACAAAGGAGATAAAAGAGGTCTTAGATAGATGTGTGGGAAGAAGTACTCGAAACATGCAATATGAAGAATATCTGGTGAAATGGAAGGGAAGGCCTATTGAATATTATTCTTGGTTGTCTAAGGCAGAGGTTGACCATTTGGGTTTTCCTCACACAAACACCTAAGACGTGACAGGGTCACTTCTCAAATTACCCTGGGTGTCTGATGCAGGAGCATCCAGTGGTGTAAGGGCAATTTTACATCACCCAAAAAAAGAAGTGTTTCAAAATTGTTGATTTTATTTCCATTGCTTTTCAAAATTTGTGCTTCTGGTTCCATAATTGCTTGAATAATGATGTAGAACTTTCAATTTTTCCAAACTGCTAAAAATAGCAACCTGCTATTTTTAGAAAGTTTGCATTTGGGCATGGATTGAAGTGAAAGTTTATAGGAAGTTTCATAACTTAAAAACAAGACTTTTGGTGAAGGAATCATGAAAAGATCATTTGTGAGCTGAAAGATATTAAAGTTTCCATTTCCTGAAAAATGCCTGAATATTATTCAAACTCAAGTTTCAGGCACTAAACAGCCTTGTACGGGCCCGAAAATGGCCGAAACTAGTAGAGCGGGATCTTAGCACGTAGAGCACTCTATGAGCTTTTTGACGCATAAAACAGTTCATCAATCAGACACCTATTTTTGGAGGGAGATGCAAATTTTGAAATTAGGTTGTTGGCCGCCAAAAAATGCTATTATTAACCATTTTTGGGAACCCCGGGTAGTTGTAGAGTTAAGGGGGGGAAGTGTAGAGTCAAGAATAGGTGGGAAATAGAAACCCTAACTAATTTGGGGTTACAGAAGGTAGATGATTCGAGAGTCTTGTGATAGGAAGCTGTAATGTGTTGCAACCTGTGGAGGGTTGATTCCTCTTATTGTATTTGAGATTTTGTAATGTAATAAGTTGTCCAAATCAATAAAGACAATTCTATTTTCTGTGTGCAATTTCTATTATTGTGTGTTTTATGATTTACCCCCTTCATCAAATAGTGGCAGCCAGGTATAATGGAGAGGTGACTACGTAAGACAAGTGACAAAAACTTCATCAGAAATATGCACAAGTCGCGGCTCTTAAAGCCTTTTTACTTAGATGTTCATCATAAAATTGAAGGAAACAAAGAAGAGAGAGTCACATATACATCAAGAGATCGTTACTTATCTTTTCATGCAAAAATCTATGGAGGCCACACATAGTGACACACCTAGATGAGGGTTTTCATGCCTTGAAACCCTAGTTTTGTTGTCGAATATAGCAGAGCTCAATTCCAAAAGAAATGTTTTTGTAAATGATGTGAAAAAGTAGGGTGAAGTTTGGGTTTTTGTTCTTAGGGTTTCAATTAACCATAATCGAATGATGGCATTTTTGTCACTCTTTTCTTTTTTGTGATCCGAATTAATACCTTGTGGTATTATGTGTTCACCATGGTACCTAAGTCTTATGACTTAGTGAGGTCGAGCCTAGGGTTCCCTCTTAGTTATGATGCTTCAAAATCTGCCTAAGTCCACTTGATATATCATATGCCACATATGCCTTAGAGACTACCATGTCGAGATAGGCCATCAGGGCCTTTATTTTGCAAAACTATATACCATGCCTTTATATTTTTTATGATTTTTCTTAGGAAAAATCAACCATTGTAATTGTGAATGGCGAAATTATAAGCCATATAGTTTTTTTTTGCAAAAAATCAAATGGAATAGGAAATGGAACCAAACTGCCAAAGTATTGTAAAGTTAGTTTTAAAGCAATCATTTATAAATTGCTTTTAAAACTTAACTATTTTTAGGCAATTAATAGGTTAATAAAATAAATCATATATTCTTTTTTGATTTATTTTATTTAGACACAGATATGGACAAAAATTTGAGATCTCATGGGCAGAGGAAAGAAATTTGTGGTGGGGACACATCAGGGTGTCTTTTGGCATCATGATTTGACAGTTTGGACTCTTTTGGAGAGCTTTTATTTCTACTTTTCTGAGTAGCTCGAAAATGGACTTGGAGTCTATTTCTAGGAGCTTTATTCCAGGTTTTAGGGGTAGATCTTTCACAGCATATATCTCAGATATCCCTTTCTTTTCAGTAGTTCCAGTTAGAGTTTTGCAGAGATAGAGTAGAGATCAGAATGCAAAGATACTAGGGTCTTCCTCTCACATCGAGAGTGTTGTACTCATTTCATTGTACTCATTATTCCTTCAGTTATTCAACAGCAGCTTTCCTTCACATTTTGTCAAATTATTTACAAGTTAATCTAATGTTGCATTGTGATGAATGTTTTTCCTTTGCTTTGTCTTAGCTTGTGATATTTTTGCCAAGTCTTTGTTTAAATCAGGTTGCATGTTGTGTCCTACAGAACCTTCATGTGAAATATTTATGAGTTAAATGATCACAGTGTTGTGAAGGCCAAAGACCAATAATCTATTTCTGAGTAAGATCTGTTAGGTGATACAATCTTAAAGGTTAAATTAAAATTCATTTATTTCAGCACATCCTCCTATCCCTTTTTCCTTGCAAGTTAATTAGATTAGGAAAATCATAAGGAGAACTAGCTCACTCTAGAGATTCTCTCTCGAAATAGATCACCCACAATCTGGGAGGGTTTCCATGTTTCAATAGGTAGCTAAGTTTCTATGAGCTTAGCAGGGTGCATACTTGATTGACAACAATTCTTGGCACGCCCAGTGGGACTAAGTTGGACTCTTTTAGTCCAAAGGCATACTCATTCATCACTAGTATTTGGTGTGTGTATCAGTGATCTCAGCCTTTAGAGGCAAGAAATTAGTATACCTAGCGACTCTAAATGTTAATCTTCTGGTTTCAAGATGATCAGCTCATATCATCCATCATATCATGAAAGGGTTGTTGTTCCACCATCTTATCAGCTATATCAGAGCAATCAGGTAGCTAGTTTTATTCTAAACAGCCATGCAATAACCATATACCAGCATGCAGAACATGCTTGCCACCCACCCACCCCTACTTAGTCCCCTTACCAACCATACACAAGCAGTCATAACACTGGTTTTAGCTCAAATTCTAGTATGCTTACTGCTTGCCCATTCCTTCCCAATCTCCTAGTCAGCCTTCTTATCAGCCAACATAGTCTGAGATGACGAAGCTTAAAGATATGATGAGGGACGTTGTGGCAAACTTCAACAAGCAAGTGGAGGAGATTAAGAGAGAGATTGAGTATAGACAGCACTAGGAAGAATTGGATTACCAAGCCTATCTGCATGAGCAGGAGTTGGAGGCACAAAGAACCCAGTATGAGCAGCAAATTGCAAATATAAAGGGCTATCAGTACTAAAAAGCAAAGGGATTTCAAGCAAGGTAGTATGAAGAATCCGCTTTGTAGCTGCAAGAGCCAAATCACCAAGTTTACCTTCAACAGCCGGAGCAGCCACCCTGCGAGATCTTTATTTCTGACTAGGAGTGGGAGACACAAAAGAGACAGTTTGAAGATAATTTAGAGAAAGAAGTAGCGGCACAAACCAAGCTCTTGCTTGCTCAAGCCCAAGCAGCTCCTGTTGTTCTAGAACAGCCTAATCAAGAAAAGTACGTAAATATAAGTTTCCAAGTTTTATACAAAATGAGCTTCTTAGTGCCTCTAAAGCTGAAATTCTGAGTTTCAGGCAAAGTGAACCCTTTTCCTTCCAAGAAAGTAATCTTGAATGCAAATAGACTCCTCAGAAAGTCAAAATCCCAAGTCTCAGATGATCTAATTTTATTGAGGAGCTTGTTAACATTCGAGATCAGTCTGTTGACCAATAGAATAGAGTTAGGCCAGTAAATTTATTGCATGTAGCTTTGGAACAATATTAGTTATAGTAGAAAAGGATCGAGCAAGAAAAGACTTCTTCTGATGAAACTTTGAATGATTGCACTAATGACCCTCCTTGCCTTGTAAAAGATGATCAACTAGACAAATCAAATGCAAACCAAGAGGTTGCTACCATTCATGATGTTTCTGCAACTGATTATAAACATGATGCATTAGAGGAGAATGCTAGTTCAATCTTGGCACCAAAACCATTACATTTGGACTCATTTGAAAATTTCTCTATTGTTGTTAATAAGATGCATGAAAGTAGGACGTGGAGATTGGAGGGTGAAAATTTGAGATTGAAGAAACCAAATGCCCAAATTTCATTACAGAAGACACTGCATAAGGAAGAGGAGTCAGTTTCTTTGTTCAACCAATTGCCTGGGGCTATGGAACTAGAAGGATACATGCTCATGTCAGAGACAACAATTTTGGAGCAGCAGGAGTGTCCTCAACATCCTGAGGAGTTGATGAACAAAGATCATCAACATGATAATAGCATCTTAGATAAATAGGAGGAAAATAAAGAAGATCCTGTGTTGGATCATGATAATCTTAGTGAAAGTTGTCATGAGGTAAAGAGCATTGTTTTTTGGTTAGAAAATGAAGAAAAAATGTTTTTAAATAGTCTTGAGATTCTTGTTACAAACATAGAGACTATCCAAAAAGAGAGTGTTGAACCTTAGTTTTTAGCTAACTTGTTTGATGAGCTTCTTGAGTTCATACATGAAAATGGGAGTGGCATGGCTATACCAAGTTCTGATCACCACGGTAATGAGGACTACTCAGATAATGAGGTGTTGATCCAAGGACAAACTTGTGAAAATGGTCCTAATTTAGATGAACAAGAGCTTGAGGATGATCTATTTCAAGTAAAAATTGAACTTTTCTGCTCACATTTAGATGATATGCTAGCATTGATTGACGATGGTTATCTACAATAGCTTAACATGGAGGTGGAAGGGACTATAGAGCACCCTAACTTGCAGTAGAATCTAGATTGGTCAGAAGAGAGAATGTCTTTCTGTGGTGTAATGAGCTTTGAAGATAAGGTATAAATTGATGACATGCAGATTGATAAAGAGGTTAGTTCACCACTTGAATTCTTGTCTTCATTTACTGAAGAGACTTTTTTCTCAGAATGTATGTCCTCAGTTCATAATCAGTATTTTGAGTAGAGTGTAGCTCTTGCTAAGAATATTTTAAGTTTTGATAATTTTGATAAGCTATTAGTAACCCTGACCAAGGAGGATGATCCATTGACTGAGGAGGAGGAAGCAATATGGCGGGTTATCATGTAAGGTCCAGATAATGCTATTGTTTTTAATGCCAAGCCTTTGAGAGGGTGCCCTATTAGATATATGGCTGGGTTGGCAGCCAATGAGAGAGAGCAACTTCCTAGTGATACTATTTCAGACCAAGGAGAGTATAAAGTTGAGTTCAATCAGCCTGCTAGCTTATGTGATTAGTCAGGCAAGTGGGTAAGTGACTGCATGTTTCTACTTAGAAAGGTGTTGTTGCATTGTGCTGGTTATTTGTTTTTATTTTACCTCTTTCAGACAATTCATAAGTACGCAGATTACTAAGAAGGGGGAGCTATTTCACCCAATCGGTGAATGGTTTTGTTTGATCAACTCCCTTGGCTGGTTAGAGTAGGTTAGCATAGTATTTTTAGTCAATAAATGCTCAGTGCACATTTGTTTTTAGTTAGCTTTGTTTCCCTAAGTGCTACTGCAAAAGCATTTTGGCCATTAGGGCCTGTTAGTTTGCTTTCAATTGTGTTTGTTTTCAATTGTCCGTTGCTATTTTGACTATTGGATAGTTGAATTGTAGTGTTTTCTGAGTTTGAGAAGGACAGAGTATGACTCAATGCCCAATGGATGTTCAAGGCAACTGATCAAATGCTTAGTAGGGAAGCATATAGTAGAAGTCACCAGAAATGTTAACATTTTTTACCACAACTCAAAATTGGCCGAGCAGATTGACAAATTCATTTTTTGAGTGAGGGTTGACATTCTTCTGTTATGAGTTAGTTGCATAGTTATTATGTTTTAGTGTTAAATGCAGTTCAGTTGTTCAAAAGGAGGAAAAGATTTCAGATCATTCATTGCATTGAGGAATATTTACAGGAGATATAAGTATTTCATTCATCACAATGATCATTCATTTACAAATTGAAATACATAAAAGAATAAGCATTGCATTGAAAGAAATAATGACATATCAGATGTTCCACAAAAGCCTTGGCTTATAGTTGAACATATGTAGATATAAAGAAAATACTATGCATCTAATGATGAGAATAGGAAGGTCATAGCCATCATTGTCTTAGGGGTTATCGATCTTTGAAGTTGTCTCATGTCCTACTCCTGGTCTTCTGCATGAACCTGTAAAAATGTGGAGGGTCTTGTTAGAGCTCTAGTTATGAAATCCCTATATCCTATCATAAGAGGCATAACACTTTGTTTATAGTGCATTGATCAATGAACATCATCCCTATGCAGAAGGAATTGAGGAAGAAACAACCATGGAACTTCATTATTTTATGCTAACATGTTCGTTTCATGTGCAGGTATAGGATAAATCATGTAACTAATTGAAGACATTCAACATGTGGTATCAAGTGGGCTCCCACAAGGGTTGAGCCCAGCATGCTACTTCCCCTTAATCTCAAAAGGGATGAATGGAAAAAGGAAAGAATCATTGTTCGCTTTTACATGACAACTGAAGGAATAACAAAAGCAGTCATATGCATTGGTTTCTGTTTCAGGAAATAGTCATGATTATAGTTCAAAAGATGAAATGGAACCATAAAGATGAATTGACCTAAAGGGATAGCATTTAATGCATAGATAGTTGTCATCATTGCTCCAGCTATTACGGAAAAATGACATTCACAAGTATTTCATTTTTATATCTTTCATAGTGTACATTAGAAATTAAAAACATCAAGTGCATCTCATCATTTGAGCATCAAAAGTTGCCAATGGACATATCATGTAATAGTGCATAACTGTTTGTTCATGAAGAAATATCAGAAATAGATATCATTTTTTATGCATGATTTAAATGAATTGCAAATGCAAGTGGACAACAAAACATGGAACAATATGTGTTGTTATTTCTCTTTCATTTCTAAACAAGGTACAATCATCATATAGAGCTATCATTTTTAAGTATGAGATGATCTTATGTCATGGAGAGATCAAGATAAGTCTTAGCAGACACTACTAGAGGAGTAATCAAGATAGGACATCCAATAAATGAAAGTGGCCAAATCATGCTTTGCCAGTGCTATAGGGAAAGTGCTGCTATTTAGAATGATAAAGATATTTGTGCCAAGTGTCTTCTTGCAAGAGTAACCATATAAGTATGCAGGTATTATACACAGTGTAGAATAGATCAATCATAGTGTATGCGTAATCAAATACAATGAGTTTGCAATATAAATGAGAGACCTCAAAACAAATCAGAATAAAGAGCATTCACAGATGAAGTAGATAGAGTTGAGTTTGTTTTGCATATTCAAGAGAAATGCATCAATCATACAAATGATCATAAAGCAACTTGCACATTTCTATGGTGAATTAAATAATCTACAGGTGACATCAGTAAAGATTCCCACAACAGCCAATGATGATGCCATACTATGTAGAATGTATGAAAAGAGATAGTACACTAGACCAACATCACATATATATGCTACAGATCGCATGATCATTTCAGGAATGTGCATACATAAAGGGTGTCTTCCTTAGAAGGTTTAAAAACATAATGAAAATAGGAGCTATGTTTTCATCATGACAACGATATAAGAAACATCAATGTCCATATGCCTCAGCAGTACCAAGTATCTGTATCAGGTAAGAGAAGGAAGGGAGAAAATGACATTGAAATGATGGAACTGAAAATGCATATTCATTATATCATATGAAATATCTACCAAAGTGAATGAGTTTTGCCTCAAGAGCAGTCAAAGAATAAATATAGAAATGAGGTATATATATCTAAACGGTGAAATGTTGTGCACAGGAAATCATTTTTTCTTCTTGATTGTTCATAACCATTCAAGTTTTGCACACTGCCACATAAGGGTTTTGACTCATGACATGGAGAAAACTTTATACATAAATCTTGTGGCCCTTTCGAGTATTATTGTTGCTTTTGTATGAATGAAATATAAGCATAGAAAAGAGACTACTGTAGCTAAGGATTTCATAAAAGTTAAGACTCAGAATTCTACAGCCCATGTATATTTATAAGATGATCAGAAATGGAAACTTGTGATACAGAAAATCATTGAATGAAATACATTTTCTTCCAGTCACGGCCCCATGGCCACTAAAGCAAGAGTATATCAAATAAGAAGCTCAAACTAATTCAGAAGAGGATGCCACGACCTCATGAAGAGGGTTTGTTATACATTTAACTCAAATGTATTGCTACAGGCTGCGACTTCCCAAGTGTCATATACAGAAATGCATAAGTAAAATAAAAAATTTGTTCAAACCCTCTTAGGGTTTCAAAGGGGAAAATGCAATATACAGAGGTTTTTATGTAGATACAGAGCAAGAGGAGGGTTTTGAACTTTCAGCCACAATGTTTAGAGGTAAATAATGCTAGTCGTAGCCTTTCAATGGCAGCATACACAGAGATACAAGTGAAGTGAAAGGTTATTAGAATCCTCTTAGGGTTTTGAACCTAATACAACTTTACATGGAAAATGACAAGTACAAAGTTTTGGCCATGGCCTTTCAGGGGTATCAAATATAAACAGAGAAAAGAAAAAACTATCTTTTGTTCGAACCCACTTAGGGCTTTAGTAGAAAGTGTTCCAATATGCAAAAATTAGAAGTTTAGCTACAACCACTGCTGAAATATACTCTTCCCTTTAAAAACTCATAAATAGTTTTCATTTTGTGAACAAATGCACAGCTACAGGAGAAAAGAACACATGGCCGCTAGTTTTGGCAATAGAAGATACACAAAATTCTAGAGAGAATGAAATATACAATAATAAATATGAAGTTGCCTGTGTCTGAAGACAATGTATAGTGTTGCAAAGCTGAATTTCATTCTTCTTGTCAGAAGTGCAATAGTGGCAGCCAGGTATAATGGAGAGGTGACACAGTAAGATAAGTGACAACAAGTGCATCAAAAATATGCACAAGCCGCGGCTCTCAAAGCCTTTTTACTTAGAGATTCATCATAAAATGGAAGGAAATGAAGAATAGAGATTCACATATGCATCAAGAGATCGTTACCTTTCTTTTCATGCAAAAATCTATGGAGGCCATGCACAGGGACACACCAGGATGAGGGTTTTCATGCCTTGAAACCCTAGTTTTGTTGTCAGATATAGTAGAGCTCAATTCCAAAAGAAGTGTTTTTGCAAATGATGTGAAAAAGTAGGGTGAATTTTGGGTTTTTGTTCATAGGGTTTCATTTAACCCTAATCGAATGATGACATTTTTGTCACACTCTTTTCTTTTTTGTGACCCGAACTAATACCTTGTGGTATTATGTGTTCATGGTGCCTAAGTCTTATGACTTAGTGAGGTCAAGCCTAGGGCTCCCTCTTAATTATGATGCTTCAAAATATACCTAAGTCCACTTGATATATCATATCCCACATATGCCTTAGAGACTGCCATGTGGAGACAGGCCATCAAGGCCTTTATTTTGCAAAACTATATACCATGCCTTTATATTTTTTATGATTTTTCTTAGAAAATATCAAGCATTGTAATTGTGAATGGAAAAATTATAAGCCATATAGTTTTATTTTTTGTAAAAAATCAAATGGAATAGGAAATGGAACCAAATTACCAAAGCATTGCAAAGTTAGTTTTAAAGAAATCATTTATAAATTGCATTTAAAACTTAACTATTTTTAGGCAGTTAATAGGCTAATAAAAAAATCAAATATTGTTTTTTGATTTGTTTTATTTAGAGGTGGATATGGACAAAATTTGAGATCTCATGGGTAGAGGAAAGTAGATTTGTGGTTGGGATGCATCAGGGAGTCTTTTGGCATCATGATTTGACAATTTGGACTCTTTTGGAGAGATTTTATTTGTGTTTTTCTGAGTAGCTTAAAAATGGACTTGGAGTCTATTTTTAGGAGCTTTCTTCCAATTTTCTAGGGGAGATCTTTTACATCATATATCTTAGATATTCCTTTCTTTTCAGCAGTTCTAGTTAGAGTTTTGTAGAGATAGAGTAGAGATCAAAGTGCAGAGATACTAGGGTCTTCCTCTCACATTGAGAGTGTTGTACTCATTTCATTGTACTCATTATTCTTTCAGTTATTGAGCAGCATCTTTCCTTCACATTTTGTCCAATTATTTGAATGTTAATCTGATGTTGCATTGTGATGAATGTTTTTCCTTTGCTTTGTCTTAGCTTGTGATATTTTTTCCAAGTCTTTGTTTAATTCAAGTTGCATGTTGTGTCCTATCGAACCTTCATGTGAAATATTTATGAGTTAAATGATTAGAGTGTTGTGAAGGCCAAAGACCAATAATCTATTTGTGAGTAAGATTTGTTAGGTAATATAATCTTAAATGTTAAATTAGAATTCATTTATTTCAGCATATCCTCCTATCCCTTTTCCCTTGCAAGTCAATTAGATTAGGAAAATCATAAGGAGAACCAGCTCACTCTGGAGATTCCCTCTCGAAATAGATCACCCACAATCTAGGAGGGTTTCCATGTTTCAATAGGTAGCTAAGTTTCTGTGAGCTTAGTAGGGTGCATACTTGATTGACAACAGTTTTTGGCACGCCCGGTAGGACTAAGTTGGACTCTTTTAGTCCAAAGGCATGCTCTTTCATCATTGGTATTTGGAGTGTGTATCAGTGATCTCATCCTTTAGAGGAAAGAAATTAGCATACCTGGTGACTCTAAATGTTAATCTTCTTGTTTCAAGATGATTAGTTCATATCATCCATCATATCATGAAAGGGTTGTTGTTCCACCATCTTATCAGCTATATCAGAGCAATTGGGCAACTAGTTTTATTCTAAATAGCCATGCAACAACTGTATACCAGCATGCACAACATGCTTTTCACCCACCGACTCCTGCTTAGTCCCTTTACCAACCATACACAAGCAGTCATAATGTTGGTTTTAGCCCAAAAACCCAGGATGCTTACTGCATACCCCATTCCTGTCCAAGCTCCTAGTCAGCCTTCTTTTTAGCCAACATAGTCTGAGATCACAAAGATTGAAAATATGATAAGGGACATTGTGGAAGACCTCAACAAGCAGGTGGAGGAGATTAAGAGAGAACTTGAGTATAGACAGCACTAGGAAGAATTGGCTTACCAAGCCTATCTACATGAGAAGGAGTTGGAGGCACAAAGAACCCAATATGAGCACCAAATTTCAAATATAAATGGCTATCAATACCAACATGTAGAGGGATTTCAAGCAAAGTAGCATGAAGAATCTAATTTGGAGCGGCAATAGCTAGATCACCAAGTTTACCTTCAACAACCAAAGTAGCCACCCTGTGAGATCTTTATTTCTGAACAGGAGTTGGAGACACAAAAGAGACAGTTTGAAGAGAATTTAGAGAAAGAAGCAGTGGCACAAACCAAGCTCTTTCTTGCTCAAGCCCAAGTAGCTCCTGTTGTTCTAGAATAGCCTGATCAAGAAAAGGTACGTAAATATAAGTTTCCAAGTTTTATACAAAATGAGCCTCTTAGTGCATTTAAAGTTGAAATTCTAAGTTTTGGGCAAATCAAACCCTTTTCCTTCCAAGAAAATAATCTTGAATGCAAACAGACTCCTTAGAAAGTCAAAATCCCAAGTCTCAGAAGATTTGATTTTGCCGAGGAGCCTGTTGTTATTTGAGATCAGTCTGTTGATCAACAGAATAGAGTTAGGCTAGTAAATTTACTGCATGTAGCTTTGGAGCAATATTGGTTAGAGAAGAAAAGGATCAAGCAAGCAAAGACTTCTTCTGATGAAACTTTGAATGATTGCACTAATGACCCTCCTTGCCTTGTAAAAGATGATCAACTAGACAAATCAAATGCAAAACAAGAGGTTGCTGTCATTCATGTTGTTTCTCCAACTGATTATAAACATGATGCATTAGAGGAGAATGTTGGTTCAATCTTGGCACCAAACCCATTACATTTTGACTCATTTGAAAATTTCTCTATTGCTATTAATAAGATGCATGAAAGCAGGATGCAAAGATTGGAGGGTGAAAATATAAGATTGAAGAAACCGAATGCCCAAATTTCATTACAAAAGACACTGCATAAGGAAGAAGAGTTAGTTTCTTTGTTCAACTAGTTACCCAGGGTTGTGGAATAAGAAGGATACATGCTCATGTCAGAGACAACAATTTCATAGCAACGGGAGTCTCCTCAACATCCTGAGGAGTTGATGAGCAAAGATCATCAACATGATAATAATATCTTAGATAAAGAGGAGGGAATTAAAGAAGAGCCCATGTTGGATCACGATAAGCTTAGTGAAAGCTATCATGAGGTAAAGAGCACTCTTTTTCTATCAGAAAATCTAGAAAAATGTTTTAAATAGTCTTGAGATTCTTGTTACAAACATAGAGACTATCCAAAAAGAGAATGTTGAACCCCAGTTTTCATCTAAGATTTTTTATGAGCTCCCTGAGTTCATGCATGAAAGTGGGGGTGGCATCGCTATACCAAGTTCTAATCACCATGGTAATGAGGACTACTTAGACAATGAGGTGTTGATCCAAGGACAAACTTGTGAAAATGGTCCTAATTTAGATGAACAAGAGCTTGAGGATGATCGGTTTCAAGCAGAAATTAAACTTTTCTACTCACATTTAGATGATATGCCAGCATTGATTGAGGATGGTTATTTGCAACAGCTTAGCAAGGAGGTGGAAGAGACTGTAGAGCAGTCTAACTTGCAGCGAAATCTAGATTGGTTAGAAGAGAGAATGTCTTTCTATGGTATAGAGGGCTTTGAAGATAAGGTACACATTGATGGCATGCAGATTGATAAAGAGGTTAGTTCACCACTTGAATTCTTGCCTTCATTCCCTAAAGTGACTTTTGTCTCAAAATGTATCTCCTCAGGTCATAATGTGTATTTTGAGTATAATGTAGCTCTTAGTAAGAATTTTTTAAGTCTTGATAATTTTGATAAGCTATTAGCAACCCTGACTGAGGAGGATGATCCATTGACTGAGGAGGAGGAAACAATATGTCAGGTTATCATGCAAGGTCCAGATAATGTTGTTGTTTTTAATCCAAAGCCTTTGAGAGGGTGCCCTATTAGATATCTGGTTGGGTTGGCAGCTAACAAGAGAGAGCAACTTCCTAGTGATACTATTTCAGACCAAGGAGAGTATAAAGTTGAGTTCAATTGGCCTACTGGCTTATGTGATCAGTCAGGCAGGTGGGTAAGTGACTGCATGTTTCTGCACAGAAAGGTGTTTCTGCATTGTGTTGGTGATTTGTTTTTATTTTACCTCTTTTGGACAATTCATAAGTATCGCAGATTGCTAAGAAGGTGGAGCTATTTCACCCAATCGGTGAATGGTTTTATTTGATTAGCTTCCTTGGCTGGTTAGAGTAGGTTAGTGTAGTATTTTTAGTCAATAAAAGCTCAGTGCACATTTGTTTTTAGTTAGTTTTTTTTCCCTAAGTGCTACTGCATAGGTGTTTTGGCCAATAAGGCCTATTAGTTTGCTTTCAGTTGTGTTTGTTTTTAGTTTTCTATTACTGTTTGGACTATTGGAGAGCTAAATTGTAGTGTTTTCTAAGTTTGAGAAGGATAGAGTCTGACTCAATGCCCAATGGATGTTCAAGGCAACTGATCAAATGCTTAGCAGGCATGCATATAGCAGAAGTCACCAGAAATGTTACCATTTTTTACCACAGCACAAAATTGGCTGAGCAGATGTGTCAAATTCATTTTTTGAGTGAGGGTTAACATTCTTTTGTTATGAGTTAGTTGCATAGTTACTATGTTTTAGTGTTAAATGTAGTTCAATTGTTCAAAGGGAGGAAGAGATTTTAGATCATTCATTGCATTGAAGAATATTTATAGGAGAGATAAGTATTTCATTCATCACAATGATTATTCATTTACAAATTGAAATACATAAAAGAATAAGCATTGCATTGAAAGAAATAATGACATATCAAATGTCCCACACAAGCTGTGGGTTATAGCTAGACATATGCACATATAAAGAAAATACTATGCATCTAATGATGAGAAAAGGAAGTTCATAGCCATCATTGCCTTAGGGGTTGTCGATCTTTGAAGTTGTCTGTTGTCCTACTCCTGATCTTCAGCATGAATCTACAAAAATGTGGAGGGTCCTATTAGAGCTCTAGTTATGAAATCCCTATATCCTATCATAAGAGGCATAAGACTTTGTTTATAATGCATTGATCAATGAACATCATCCATATGCAAAAGGAACTGAGAAAGAAACAACCATGGAAATTCATTGTTTTATGCTAACATGTTTGTTTCATGTGCAGGTATAGGATAAGTCATGTAACTGATTGAAGACATTTAGCATGTGGTATCAAGTGGGCTCCACAAGGTTTGAGCCGATAATGTTGCTTCCCCTTAATCTGAAAAGGGATGAATGGAAAAGGAAAGAATCATTGTTCAGTTTCACATGACAACTAAAGGAATAATAAAAGCAGTCATATGCATTGGTTTTTGTTTCAGGATAGTCATGATTATAGTTCAAAAGATGAAATGGAACCATAAAGATGAAATAAACGAAAGGAACTTCATTTAATGCACAGATAGCTGTCATAATTGCTCTAGTTGTTATGGAAAAATGACATTCGTAGATATTTCATTTTTATATCTTTCATAGTGTACATTAGAAATTAAGAACATCACGTACATCTCATCATTTGAGCATCAGAAGTTGCCAATGGACATATCATGTAACAGTGCATAATTATTTGTTCATAAAGAAATATCAAAAATAGATATCATTTTTTATGCATGATTTAAATCAATTGCAAATGCAAGTGGACAACAAAACACATAACAGTATGTGTTGTTATTTCTCTTTCATGTTGAAACAAGGTACAATCATCATATGGAGCTATCATTTTTAAGTATGAGATGATCTTATGTCATGGAGAGATCAAGATAAGTCTTAGCAGACACTACTACAGGAGTAATCAAGATAGGATAGCCAATAAATGAAAGTGGCCAAATCATGCTTTGCCAATCCTACAAGGAAAGTGCTGCTATTCAGAATGATAAAGATATTTGTGCCAACTATCTTCTTGCAAGAGTAGCCATATAAGTATGCAGGTATTATACACAGTGTGGAAAAGAGCAATCATAGTGTATGTGTCATCAAATATAATGAGTCTGCAATATAAATGAGAGACCTCAGAAGAAATTAGAATAAAGAGCATTCACAGATGAAGCAAACATAGTTGAGTTTGTTTTGCATATTCAGGAGAAATACATCAATGATACAAATGATCATAAAGCAACTTGCACATTTGTATGGTGAATTGAATAATCTACAAGTGACATCAATAAATATTCCCACAATAGCCAATGATGATGTGATACTATGTACAATGTATGAAAAGAGATAGTACACTAGACCAACATCAAATATATATGCTATAGATTGCATGATCATTTCAGGAATGTGCATACATAAAGGGTGTTTTCCTCAAAAGTTGTAAAAACATAATGAAAATAGTAGCTATGTTTTCATCATTACAACAGTATAAGAAACCTCAATGTCCATATACCTCAACAGTACCAAGTATCTGTATCAGGTAAGAGAAGGAAGGGAGAAAATGGCATTTAAATGGTGGAACTAAAAATGCATATTCATTATATTATATGACATATCTGCCAAAGTGAATGAGTTTTGCCTCAAGAGCAGTCAAGGAATAAATATAGAAATGAGGTATATATATCTAAACGGTGAAATGTTGTGCACTGGAAATCATTTTTTCTTCTTGATTGTTCATAACCATACAAGTTTTGCACACTACCACATAAGGGTTTTGACCCATGAACTAGAGAAAACTGTATACAGAAAGCCTGCAACCCTTTTGAGTATTACTGTTGCTTTTGCATGAATGAAATATAAACATGGAAATGAGACTACTGTAGCTAGGGATTTCATAAAAGTTAAGACTCAAAAATTCTACAGCCCATGTATATTTAAAAGATGCTCAGAAATGGAAACTTGTGATACAGAAAATCATTGAATGAAATACATTTTCTACCACTCATAGCCCCATGGACACTGAAGCAAGAGTATATCAAATAAGAAGCTCAAACTAATTTAGAAGAGGATGCCACAACCTCATGAAGAGGGTTTGTTATACATTTAACTCAAATGTATTGCTACAGGCCACAGCTTCCCAAGTGTCATATATAGAAATACATAAGTAAAATGAAAATTTTGTTCAAACCCTCTTAGGGTTTCAAAGGGGCAAATGCAATATACAAAGGTTTTTATGCAGATATAGAGCAAGAGGAGGGTTTTGAACTTTCAACCACAATGTTTAGAGGTAAATAATGTTGGTCATGGCCTTTCAATAGTAGCATACAGAGAGATACAAGTGAAGTGAAAGGTTATTAGAATCCTCTTATGTTTTTGAACCAGATACAACTTTACAAGGAAAATGACAAGTACAAAGTTCTGACCATGGCCTTTGAGGGGTATCGAATATAGACAGAGAAAAGAAAAAACTATCTTTTGTTCAAAGCCTCTTAGAGTTTTAGCAGAAAGTGTTCCAGTATGCAAAAATTAGAATTGTAGCTATAACCACTACCGAAATATACTCTTCCCTTTTAAAACTTAGAAACACTTTTCATTTTGTGAACAAATGCACAACTACAGGAGAAAAGAACACATGGTCGTGAGTTTTGGGAACAGAGGATACACAAAATACTACATAGAATGAAATATACAGTAATAAATATGAAGTTATCTGTGTGTGAAGACAATGTATAGTGTTGTAGAGCCAAAAGGCTTCCCTTTTATTTCATTCTTCTTGTCAAAAGTGCAGTAGTGGCGGCCAGGTATAATGGCAAGGCGACACAGTAAGACAAGTGACAACAAGTTCATCAAAAATATGCACAAGCTGCATCTCCGAAAGCCTTTTTACTCAAAGATTCAAAATAAAATGGAATGAAACGAAGAATAGAAAGTCACATATGCATCAGTATATCATTAGCTTTCTTTTCATGCAAAAATCTATGGAGGCCGCACACAGGGACACACCCAGATGAGGGTTTTCATGCCTTGAAACCCTAGTTTTGTTGTCGGCTATAGAAGAGCTCAATTCCAAAAGAAGTGTTTTTGCAAATGATGTGAAAAAGTAGGGTGAAGTTTGGTTTTTTGTTCTTAGGGTTTCATTTAACCCTAATCAAATGATGGCATTTTTGTTACACTCTTTTCTTTTTTGTGACCCGAATTAATACCTTGTGGTATTATGTGTTCACCATGGTGCCTAAGTCTTATGACTTAGTGAGGTTGAGCCTAAGGCTCTAATGCAGAGTGTGTAGTGACAGGATCAACAACTGTGATCAGCTAGACCCGATCTATGTCTTGGCAATGTTTCCTCTATCGGCCAAACATATCACTATCGGACCTCTCCCTTTTCTTCTTACTGACCACTTTACTCCTCCCAATGTCCACAGCTTCCAATGACTTAACCTCAATGGTTAATCACCCTCGTCAGGAAGACTTCCCTCTTTGCTTAGACTCTGATCTTGTCTTCCGATGACTTACCTCACTCCGATGAATATGGAGCGTTGGCCAGACACTTCTTATTGGCGTAGCTTTCTTCTCATTCACCGAAGCCACAACTCATGCCGATCAACTACCTCTCCTCTGTTGGTGGGACTCTCAAACTTCTCTTCGATAGATTGTCCATCGGTGTGACCCTACCTTTCGTTGAGACTTCCAAGTCTTCTCCCGACGATGTTCCTTACGCCAATACTCTTCATCGGTGATACTTCGCAACAGTCACCCCAATCAGTGAAACCTTATACCGTCGGCCCAATGTAATTTCCTTAGCCTGATGCCTTTAGTCATGCCGATGCATACATTTCACTATGCAATGCGTGGGGTCCACCATCTCGATAGGTTTTTCGAACATGTAACTGTATGTGTCTCCGACACCATACCAGTCTTAGGAAAGATGCGGGTCATTTGTCACCTATGCCCACCCATCGATTAGACACTAGAAATCAGAGGGACTTCCAAAGGTTCACCCGATGTCTAAGTCACACCGATGATCTCTCTATCGGCAAAGCTCCCACTGTCGGTATAACTTTTCTTTGGTGCTCCGATAATGTTTATCACACCGAAAAGCATAGCACCAAGTGCTCTGTGCCAATCTGATATGGGAAACCCTCCTACAGAACCAAACATTTATGGACTAGCCAATTCTCGAGTCAAAACCTTCAACTATTCATATCAATCTGATCCCAAACAACACCTGATCACTTCTCATCGATTTCCTGACTAGTCACATGGAGATGCCTAGTTGAATCCGGCTAAGTTCTCTAGATTCCTAGGTGAGAATGTAGAAAACAACAAACTTAAATATCTTTCCCCCATCACACCGATACTACATAGGACTTCAGTGGATAGAGGAAAGGGTCTCCATTTATGAATCAAACCCTAACCCCTAGGTTACAAACCAGCCTCTGTGGAAATACTAATATTACACCGTCAGCACACTACAGGAACACTAAGAACTACCAGATAATATCTAGTTTAGGGCATAGATGCACACTATCTTAACAGAGATATATAAAATACAAAGAACACACAGACAAACCAATACATATATCACACCCAGAAAACTCTTATTATTCATTCATCAAGTCTTCACTGCATCACACCCTTCTCCCCTTGTGTTGCATATAGCTTTCCTCTAGAAAACAGGTAGAGACAACAGTTATTTCCCTCCAACCGTGTAAACTGATATTCAAATCAGTTAGCGATTGGTCTTACTCCTCAAACAAGAAAAACCACATGTTTTCCTTGCCTAATTACATCAATGGGACCAAATTGATCCTTATTACAATATGATATGGCTTAGAGCCTTATGAAACAACAAAAGAAAATATGATCCTCTACGGTAGAGAAAGTGCTCTTGCACCATACTCCCCCTATAGGAAAAACTCAAGTCCCTTGAGTTGCCAATTACTGAAGTGTCTTCCCATGCTTTAGAATATCTGCTTCACTCATCTAGGTTGCCTCTGAATCAGGAAGATCCTGCCACTTGACCAAGTAGTCTTTGTACACGCCCTTTCTTGTCTTCTTAACAATTTTGGAATCCAAAATGCATTCCAACTATAAAGGCTTACTTGGAGGTAAATCTCTGATCTAGTCATCATCTTCAATCATAGCATCTGATCCATCTTCAGCATGCAATGGAGGTCTGAAAGGATAAAGATCACAAACATTAAAAATAGGAGAGATACCAAGACCAGAGGGTAACTCAATCTCATATGCATTTGGACCGAATTTGTGCACTACTTTGCATGGTCCAATCTTCTTCATCAGGAGTTTAGTTGGCTGACCTTTTGATAACCTTTCTTTCCTCAGATATGCCATAACTAAATCTCCAACTTTGAACTGCACCTCTCTTTTTTTCAGATCAACCCTTTCTTTATACTTTGTGACTGCTTTTCCCAATTGTAACTTGACTTGATCATGGACTGTTTTCATGGAAGTAGCAAAATCTTCACCAAGTGCACTCCTTTTATCCCATCCTTGGAGATCCTTCAATTCAAGTGGCCCCCTTGGGTGAAAACCATAAACTACCTCAAAAGGACTTTTACCAGTACTCTTGTTCACTGAATCATTATAGGCATATTCAACCTGACTGATAACTAAATCCCATGCCAAACCATGTTGTTTTGTAAGGCATCGTAGAAGGTTTCCAAGGGACCTATTATCTACTTCAGTCTGACCATCAGTTTGTGGATGGTAGGCTGATGAAAAGGACAATTGTGTGCCCAGCTTCTTCCACAAGGTCCTCCAGAAGTGACCTACAAACTTCGAATCCCTGTCTGTTACAATTGACAATGGTAAACCATGTATTCTTACTACCTCTTTGAAAAACAAACCTCCAATATGAGATGCATCATTTGTGCATTTACATGGCACAAAATGAGCCATCTTGCTAAATCTATCAACAATAACAAACACACTATCTACCCCTCTAACTGTCTTAGGTAACCTAAGTACAAAATCCATACTTATACTTTCCCAAGGTCTGTTGGGAATAGGAAGGGGCTAGTATAGACCTACATTTGAAGACACACCCTTGGCCCTTTCACAACTAGCAACATACCTTCTCACATCAGATTGCACCTTTGGCCAAAAATAGAACCTTGTAACTTGTTCCAGTGTTTTGTCGAAGCCAAAATGTCCTCCCAAAGAACCATTATGCTTCTCCTTAACGATATTGTCCCTCATGGAACACTTAGGGACACACAACAAATTGCCCTTAAACAAAAGTCCTTCCTATAATACAAAATCTGAATATGTACCATGGAAAGTGTTAGCCAAGTTCACACAAACATCATAAGCATCCTTGAAGTCTGAATCTTCTTTATACAATTCCTTCAAACAGTCAATACCCATGCTTTCTAACTAAATTTCCTGAACAATAAGCAACCTTCTACTCAAAGCATCAGCCACTTTATTAGAAACACCCTTTTTGTGCTTAATTATGAAGGTATAAACTTGTAACTGTTCCACCCACTTAACATGTATATGGTTCAATTTTTCTTGACTATTTAGGAAACTAAGAGCATGGTTGTCAGTGAAAACAATGAATTCTTTTGGCAGTAAATAATGTCTCCATTTTTTCAGAGCTTGCACCATTGCATAGAGCTCTAGGTCATAGGTAGAATACCTCTGTTTGGCCTCATTCAGCTTCTTTGAGAAGAATGCAACTGGATGTCCTTCTTGGCTAAGGACAACACCAATAGCTTGCTTTCTTGCATCACACTCAACAACAAACACCTTATCAAAATCAGGAAGTACTAAAGTAGGTAACTCAGCCACCTTTGCTTTCAACAACTCAAAGCCAACATCGGCTTCCTTTGTCCATTGGAATCTACATTTGACTCCACCCTTAATGGTGTTGAGGATGGGAGCACTAATGTGACTAAAACCTCTGATAACTTCCTGTAAAAAGTTGCCAATCCATGGAAACTTCTTTCTTCTCCAACTGTCTTGGGAGTAGGCCAATTCATAATAGCCTCAACCTTAGAGGGATCCATTTTCAAATAGCCATTAGAAATCACAAATCCAAGGTATACAAGTTCTGTTTTCATGAACTCACACTTGTCTAAGTTGATCATCAACTTGTGCTCATATAGCTTCTCCAACACCTAGTCAATATGTTTCATATGTTCTTCTTTTGTCTTGCTGAAGATTAGTATGTCATCAAGATAAACAATAACAAATTTACCAATGAATTCAACTAATACCTCATTCATCAAGTGCATAAATGTACTTGGAGCATTCCTAAGACCAAATGGCATAACAAGGCATTCATAAAGACCCTCATTAGTCTTGAAAGCAGTCTTCCACTCATCTCCCTACCTTATTCTGATCTGGTGATAACCAGATTTCAAATCAATCTTGGAATAGTAGCATGAACCACCAAGATAGTCCAACAGATCTTCAATTCTTGGCATAGGAAATCTATACCTTATGGTGATCTTATTAATAGCCCTTGAGTCTGTACATAATCTCCACTTTCCATCCTTCTTAGGAGCAAGTACACTAGGGACTGCACATGGACTGAGACTCTTTCTAATCAAACATTTCTCCAAGAGTTCTTGAATCTGCCTACCTACCTCTTCATCTGCTGTGGTGTCAACTTGTAGGAAGCCTTGTTGGTAATGTGGCACTAGGAATCAAGTCAATCTGATGACTTATGTCCCTCATAGGTGGTATAGAATCAGGTGTATCCTCTACCACAAGACCTTGGTATCTATCCAATAATTGTTGCACCTCCCATGGAATCTCCTTCTGCTTCTTGCTTTGCTGACTTGATACATCTCCAGGCTTCATCATCAGGGCATACCCTTGGGTATCCTCCTCCTTCAGGAGTTGTAGGAACTCTTTACCACTAACTAACATGACACTGTTGTCACTGCTCTTATCTCTAACCTGCTTTGGTAAGGGATCCATCTGAAAGTTCTTACCATTTTTGGTGATCATATAGGTGTTCTTTTCACCATCATGCTGTGCCTTCACATCATACTGCCAAGGTCATTCAAGAAGAAGGTGACAAGCATCCATAGGAATAATTTCACATAGCACCTTATCCCTATAATCACCTAGTTCAAACTCTACCCAAGTTTGTTCTTCCACCATATAGTTCTGATTCTTATTCAACCAAGATATTTTATGAGGATTAATATGGGGTAACCTTTTCAATTTACATTTTTCTACCATTTCAGTAGATACTACATTTTCAGTAGAACCTGAATCAATAATGATTTTACAGAGCTTACCATATGCTACTCCTTGGGTTCTAAAGAGATTCTTCCTTTGTGGAGGCTCCTTCTTCAATGGCATCTTCACTAGGGTTCTCTTAATCATCATTCTCTCTCCTTCAAGTACTAGTGCAGCACTACCAATTGGTAAGTTTACACTCTGACAATCATCATCCTTTAGTAGTTGGTTCCTTCTCACACCATCATGAGAGCTAGATGCCTTCTCAGGGCACTTGTTTGCAGTATGGCCTACTTGATTGCAGTTGTAGCATCTTCCCATGAAGACTCCAGGTCCTTTGCCTGTACCACCACCTCTGCCTCTACCATTAGGTCTCCTCCACTCTCTGTAACCACTACCTTTCTATTCTGTATCAGAACGTGATTCTTGCTGACTTGAACTTTCACCTTTGTTTGGCTGTCCTCTACCAAAATTACCTCTTCCTCTATTGTTCCTACCACCTCTTCCTCTATTATTTTGATCCCCTTTCCTTTTCAGTTTATCCTCTACCCTAGAGGCCAATTGGAAACATTCATCCACCGTCTTGGGAACCACCATACTGAATTCATCTTGTATATTATATCTTAGACCATCAAGATATCTGGCCACCATCTCTTTCTCCTCCTCCCTATGATTTGCTCTCATACTCAATCTGTGGAATTCTTCAGTGTATGTAGCCACATCCATATCTTTCTGTCTATGATGATTAAACTTTCTGATGGTCTGCAAATCATAGTCACATGGAAAAACATGGTTCTCAGTATGGCCACCATTCTACTCCATTTGGTGATTGGACTCTTTCCAACCTTCTCCCTTTCACATTGGGCGTAGTTCCACCAAACCAATGCAGAACCTCTCAATCTAGTTTTTGCAAACTTTACTTTCTTACTGTCACTGTACTCCTTGAAGTCAAAGTAATTACTTATGGCTTCAATCCAGTCCACCAGAGTATCTCCATCTAGTTTCCCATTGAACATGGGAACATCCATTTTCGGATCACCACTATCTCCATGACCCTTGAGTGCGTTCAGGAATGCCTTTTGATCAGCAGACATACCTCCTCCTTGAGGATTTTCTCCTTCTTCTTCTTTATCCTCCTCTGACTCAGAAGTGCTTCCATTCTTCTCTTTAGATCTTTCTTCCTTCAGTCTCTCTTCGAGCATCTCTTCTACCATCTACTGGATGGCTGCTTTGCTCATCGACTTGGGAGGCATTGTGCTAGCCTCTGTTTCTATCTCCAACTCTTTGTCTAACATACACGGCTTTGATTCGGTATATTGGCTCTGATACCAATTTGATGCAGTGTATAGTGACAGGATCAACAACTGTGATCGGCTAGACTCGATCTATGTCTTGGCGATGTTTCCTCTATTGGCCAAACATATCACTATCAGACCTCTCCCTTTTCTTCTTACCAACCAATTTACTCCTCCCGATGTCCACAACTTCCAATGACTTAACCTCAATGGTTAATTGACCTCGTCAAGAAAACTTCCCTCTTCACTCAAACTTCGATCTTGTCTTCTGATGACTTACCTCACTCTGATGAATATGGAGCGTCAGCCAGACACTTCTTATCGGCGTAGCTTTCTTCTCATTAGCCAAAGCCACAACTCACGCTGATCAACTACCTCTCCTCCATCGGTGGGACTCTCAAACTTCTCTCCGATAGATTGTCCGTCGGTGTGACCCTACCTTTCGTTGAGACTTCCAAGTCTTCTCCCGACAATGTTCCTTACGCCGATACTCTTCATTGGTGATACTTCGCAACAGTCACCCCGATTGGTGAAACCTTATACCGTTGGCCCAATGTAATTTCCTCAGCCTGATGCCTCTAGTCACACTGATGCATACATTTCACTATGCAATGTGTGGGGTCCACCATCTCGATAGGTTTTCCAAACATGTAACTGTATGTGTCTCTGACACCATACTAGTCTTCGACAAGATGCGGGCCGTTTGTCACCGATGCCCACCCATCGATTAGACACTAGGAATCGGAGGGACTTCCAGAGGTTCACTTGATGTCCAAGTCACACCGACGATCTCTCTATCGGCAAAGCTCCCACTGTCGGTATAACTTTTCTCCGGTGCTCCAATAATGTTTATCACACCGAAAAGCATAGTACCAAGTGCTCTGTGCCAATCCGATATGGGAAACTCTCCTACAGAACCAAACATTTATGAACTGGCTGATTCCTGAGTCAAAACCTTTGACCATTCATTTCAATCTGATCCCAAACAACACCTGATCACTTCTCATCGATTTCCCGACTAGTCACATGGAGATGCCTAGTTGAATCTGGCTAAATTCTCTAGATTCTTGGGTGAGAATGTAGAAAACAAAAAACTTAAATATCTTTCCCCCATCACACCGATACTACATAGGACTTCAGTGGATAGAGGAAAGGGTCTCCATTTATGAATCAAACCCTAACCCCTAGGTTACAAACCAGCCTCTGTGGAAATACTAATATTACATCGTTTGCACACTATAGGAACACTAAGAACTACCAGATAATATCTAGTTTAGGGCATAGATGCACACTATCTTAATAGAGAAATATAAAATACAAAGAACACACAGACAAACCAATACATATATCACACCTAGAGAACTATTATTATTCATTCATCAAGTCTTCACTACATCACACCCTTCTCCCCTTGTGTTGCATACAGCTTTCCTCTAGAAAAGAGGTAGAGACAACAAATATTTCCCTCCAACCGTGCAAACTAATATTCAAATTGGTTAGCCATTGGTCTTACTCCTCAAACAAGCAAAACCACATGTTTTCCTTGTCTAATTACATCAATGGGACCAAATTGATCCTTATTACAATATGATATGGCTTAGAGCCTTATGAAACAACAAAAGAAAATATGATCCTCTATGGTAGAGAAAGTGCTCCTGCACCAGGCTCCCTCTTAATATTGATGCTTCAAAATCTACCTAAGTCCACTTGATATATCATATGCCACATATGCCTTAGAGACTGCCATGTGGAGATAGGTCATTAGGGCCTTTATTTTGCAAAACTATATACCATGCCTATATATTTTTTATGATTTTTCTTAGAAAAAATCAAGCATTGTAATTGTGTATGATGAAATTATAAGCCATATAGTTTTATTTTTTGCAAATAATCAAATCTAATAGGAAATGGAAGCAAACTGCCAAAGCATTGTATAGTTAGTTTTAAAGCAATCATTTATAAATTGCTTTTGAAACTTAACTACTTTTAGGTAGTTAATAGGCTAATAAAATAAATGAGATATTATTTTATGATTTGTTTTATTTAGAGGTAGATATGGACAAAATTTGAGATCTCATGGGCAGAGGAAAGCATTTTTGTGGTGGGGACACATCAAGGAGTCTTTTGACATCATGATTTGACAGTTTGGACAGCTTTAATTTTTGTTTTTCTGAGTAGCTTGAAAATGGACTTGGAGTCTATTTTTAGGAGCTTTTTTCCAGCTTTCAGGGGGAGATCTTTCATAGCATATATCTCAGATATCCCTTTCTTTTCAATAGTTCTAGTAACTGTTTTGTAGAGATTGACTAGAGATCAAAGTGCAGAGATACTAGGGTCTTCCTTTCACATCGAGAGTGTTGTACTCATTTCATTGTACTCATTATTCCTTCAGTTATTGAGCAGCATCTTTCCTTCACATTTTGTCCAATTATTTGCAAGTTAATCTGATCTTGCATTGTGATGAATGTTTTTCCTTTACTTTGTGTTAGCTTGTGATATTTTTTCCAAGTCTTTGTTTAATTCAAGTTGCATGTTGTGTCCTACATGACCATGTGAAATATTTATGAGTTAAATGATCAAAGTGTTGTGAAGGCCACAGACCGATAATCTGTTTGTGAGTAAGATCTGTTAGGTGATACAATCTTAAAGGTTAAATTAGAATTCATTTATTTTAGCATATCCTTCTATCCCTTTTCCCTTGCAAGCCAATTAGATTAGGAAAATCATAAGGAGAACCAGCTCACTCTCAATATTCCCTCTCGAAATAAATCACCCAAAATTTGGGAGTGTTTCCATGTTTCAATAGGTTGCTAAGTTTCTGTGAGCTTAGCAAGGTGCATACTTGATTGACAACATGCCTTAAGTTTTTGTGAGCTTAGCTTAGGGCTTGGATGAAACCCTAATCACAAAACATGCCCTCGCCCTAAGTTTTCGGGCTCATTTCCACTTTTCAATTTTTAAGAGATGGCTCTCCATTGTGGCCACCATAGGGTTAGGGTTTGGAAGTCAAAACCCGAGCATTTTTGGTGTTTCTGAGCATGTATTCTAGATATTTACAACAGGAAATGCAAGGTAAAATTCCTTTCATTACAAATTTGGTCCGTTTCCTTTGATTTCTTTTCATTTCTGAGATACAAAAGGCTTCTCAAGCCATGGTTGTGACATATTTCTAATAGATTTGTTGTATTTTGTTCACTCTTCTATTAATATACTTGTGTTTGAGGCCACCATGAAGGTATCTCTGAACTTATTACAAAAAGCAACACTCGTGGCCTTTACTCAGAAACAACATGGTAAGCCCTTTTTACTCAAAACCTATATTTTTTTGTTCCTTTCATAAGTTTTGAACTCAATACAACCTAAAAGGTCGCAACTTGCAGTCATGTTTCTGTTAATGATTGCACCCTTAGCCAAGATAAACTTAGTTATCATGTTGCAACATGGGATCACTTGTAGGCCTGTGGGTTTCCTAAACTTGGAGTGAACCTCCAGAGTGAGCTGGTTCTCTGTATGATTTTCTAATCTAAGTGACTTTCTAGGAAAAGGGATAGAAGGATAACTGTAAATGAAATAAATGACTGAAACTAACTCCTAAGGTGATGCACCAGATCTCTATCTGTTCACTAACTTGACTCACAATCTACCTTACAAGAGCCTTTAATCCTCACAATTCCACTGGATTTAATGCAATACATAAGTGATTTGTATGAAGGTTTGAGAAATTAGAAGTTTTGCAAGAAGGACAAACCAAAGTTTTATCACAACTTCAACTCAACTAACTAGTTTACATACTACATACAACCTGTGTCACATAAATATTTCACCTTCAAACTTGCAATAATGAGACATAGGAAAAGGATCCAAAGACTAAATCACAATTGAATATCCAATCATTGATTGCAAAAAATGAATTAGAGAAATTAAAAGGAGAACTCTGTTGTTCTATTAAAACTTAAAGGAGTACAAGGTGTTTTACAATCTCACTATGAATGAGCTGAAGAGAAAGAAACTACTATCAGAATGGATGAGAAAGAGCTAACTTTCTCCAATATATCCTATCCAAAAGATCTTTCAGAAAGGCTGAGAAAAAGATCCTAATAATAGTCAGGTCAATCCATTTTTGAGCTCCTCAGAAAACCCAAAAAATAAGCCCTCAAATCACCTTCAAACAGGTTGCCAAAACTGTCAAAAAGCCCTCCAAGGTGGCCCCATTATAAAATATGCTTTGTCCACTTAGAAAAACTCTATTTTTTATCCCTACCTATCCCCAAAAGAAAGCAAACTCAAGAAGATATTATTTTCTTTACTTTTTCCTTTAACTGCATAAAATAGTTTTAATTTTAAAGCAATTTCTAAATCATTGCTTTAAAACAAAACTTTACATTGAGATTGCAGTTTTATCCTATACCTGGTTCGATTTGATTTTTTACAAAATTATAAGATCATATGTGGCATTTCACCAAGCATATTACATTACATAGCATTTGATTTTTCTATAAAAAATCATAAAAAATATATCAAAGCATATATGGGAATTTTTACAAAAAATAAAAGGCCTTTAGGGCCTACCCTCCAAATAGCTCTGCAAAACTTCTAAGGGCATGTGATTCACTCCTCTAAGGACTCCAAAGTATATGGCATTATCTCAAAAAGGGACTGAAATGAGTTCAAGGTAAAAAGTGATCAAAGCTCTTAAGGCATAAAGCCTAGGCACATATATCACCACTTAATACCCCACAAGTATTAGTGAGGGCTTCAAAATAGAAATTGATGTGATGAAATCATCATCAATTAGGCATTGATGGAACCCTAACCACAAAACACTTCAGCCCTACTTTCTCGAGCTCATTTCACTTTTGTATTTTTGAGATGATAGTGCTCTACCTTAGTGCTGCCATGACTAGGGTTTGGAGAAAACCCTTCGATTCCTCACTGCTCCTAAGAAATTTCTCTATAGTCTTCTTCAAGAAAAAGAAAGGTAAGCTCGTTCTTTTTCATTTGATCCATTCCTCTTTACTACTAGGGCAAATATTTGGTCTTAAGGCCACAACTATGACAGATTTTTTGATAGATTTGTGTTTATTTTTAATGCTACTCCTCCTGTGTATACTTATGGCCACAACATCTAAGGCTAACACTTGGTTTTAAGGCCATAGGCCACCATGGGGTCGATCTATTTTGAAGGCAACAAAAATGGTTAGAAACTCATGGTTTTATCTACATATATCATACTCAGAAAACAAGGTAAAACCTCCCTTTGAGCTCTGCATTATTACTTTCATTTTCTACTGATAAGGGGTTTGATATGGCATAACAGGCCGCGGCCATAACCATATTTTCTGAGCACCTTGTGATAGCACATTCTCTTTTGATGATCATTTCAGTCAAAATATAAATGTTTCCCTGATGCTCTATGACTGAATATGAACTTCTTTGTCATCATTGTCTATATCTGGAGTTTGTATGTTGTAAAATACAATGATGGTTTGTAATAAAGAACTCCATTTTTATGGCAAATGAACTGAGCTTTCTTTCTATATATGCAAAAAGACAAACTCATACTCTTTACTCAATCTGTGGATGCTCTTTTATGTGACATGGTAGAATGTGGACTTATGATGTCCACTACAAGATAACATATGAATGTTCTTGATTCCTTCTATAGATGTCTTATAGTTGAATATATATATTTCAAGGTTCCATTATTGCCATGATGAAATGTATCAGATAGAATACATGCTGTTCTTTTGTACTTCCTATAGATGATAGAATTCATTTTATTTGTTCCTCTTTCTGCCACAACTGTATAGATAAACATGAATGATGTTTCTTATTGCACCCAACAATATCCATATCATTTGTTTCTTTTGTGTACTTCATGTGGCTGTATATGTTCATAGTTGTAGCTATACAGGAGCATTTGGATTGCACTATTTATCATGATGTAGTGTATGTTGTTCCCTTCTCTTGGAGCTTTCTGTAGATGCATTTGAACACTAGCAATTCATCCTTTTGCATTGGTAAAGAGTATACCAATATTCTCACTCATACAGTTATGCATTTTATGCTTCATTTGAACTTTGTGATGAAAATATCCACATCAATTTCATTCTGTAGCTGAAAAGTGTATATTAATGTTTTAGTTCATATAGCTATGACTGCTGCATGCTCCACTTGACGATGATTTATCTATTGTATATGCATTTCAAATGATCTCTCGAGACATGGCATTGATTGTTTTCAGTTGAGCTCACTACATTGCATCAAACGGACTAATATACACATCACATTGACTGGTTGAAACTCCACCTTTCTGGATGAAGCATGAACACTTTGTGTATATTATTTCTCCACATGCTACCTCTTGTAGCTAAATATGAACATGGAGATTGAAAAGTGTATTTTGATATTCATAAAGTTACACCCCATGATTCTCCACTTGACAGCTGTGACACTTCTACTCCTCTGCATTTACTTAACATGGCTATATTCAATCTCTTTTACCTCTTTTGTAGATAAATATGGACACTGAAACCTTAAGTTCTCATAATAATACCTATGTATATATCTTATTTGATGAATGTGGCACTTCTGGTATTTATTTGGCATGATCGCCTTTAATTTATGACATGACATGTTACTTGCAGTCACTTGTACTCTACAAATTCTTTGGCTATCTGGTACAACTATGTATGACTGTCTCTGTGCATCTATACCTTCACTTTCTCATTACATGATTCCTATAGTAGCATGATTACATTCAACCTATAACATGGCATATATTTTTGCTGTCCAGTTCACTGTATCATGAATAATATGTGGGTATTCATCTTTATGTGTCATCTTTCAACACAAACATTACTTAGGATGATCTCCCATAGCTCTTGACAACTTTACTTTTGGTCCTCTATGACTTCAATACTAGATATTCTATTTTCTTGATCAGAAAAAAGAATATAATGTTTTCCTCATCATGACTGCACTATTTTTTCTTGCTTCCCCCCATTTGAATTCATACATATGATATTATATCAGCAAACAGTAGAAGATATTCTTAGTTTAATCATACCTGTTCTCAGCTTCGTACTTCACTAGTCTAACTTGGACAAGTTACTCATTGTACTTGTATGGATATCACCTCATGCATCAAGCTGATGATCATGGAAGGGCAATAATCCTAAGGTTCAATCATTTAGTGAATTCTTCTTTTGAAATGCTCTCTTTGAAAAATGTGAATAAGTATTCCTAAATCATTCTCCTTAAGATCTAGGGGTAGCATGCTAGGCTCAACCCTTGTCAGAGCCCATTTTCACCACATGCATGTCTTAAGATCAGCTACATGACTTATCCTATACCTAAACATGAAAAAAACATGTTAGTTTTAAAAAATGAAGCTTAATGATGTGCATTTCTAGTTTTCCTTGCATATGGATGATTTAATCTTCTGGCCTAGTGCATCATAGAAAATGTATTATGCCTCTATTAATAGGCACATAGGGAGATTTATTTCCAGAGCTCTAACAAACTTTCTTTCTCATGACATAGGTTCATTTAGAGGTTGGGAGCGAGGAAGAGCAAGTTGTACTGGAGACCAACTCATGACCCCAAATAGGCCATCATGGATATAACTTTTCCTATATGCTTCTTTTATTTTCTTATCCGTAGATGTATAATGGATTCCCTCTATTTGTACTTGGTTCAGCTATTCCCATGGCTTGTGTGGGACATTTGATCTATCATGTTTTCATTCAATGCAATGTTTATTTCATTTTCTATATCTCATTTGTAAAATGAATAATCATTGTAGTGAAATGAAATAACTTATCTCTCAAGTAACCTTCTACAAATGAATGAATAATAAACTGATTGTATCTCTAATGACAAAAATTGAACCCTCCTCTTTTCAAGCACTCCAAACTATGCAAAAGTTATCACAGTAGACAAATGTTATTTTTCATCCTAAAATGAACTTAATGCAGCAGCTCTGCCAATTTGAGTTGTAGGAAAAATTGGTAACATTTCTGGCAAATTCTACTACATGCTTGCCTGCTAAGCATCAAGACCAGTTGCCTTAACTATCCATTGGGCATGGAGTCATACTCTGCTCATCTCAAACTTAGAAAACTAAAACTCAGCACTCTGAACTACTCCACATAGCAGTAGAAAACTAAACTAAACCAAACTGAAAGCAAGATAACAGGCCCTGGTGGCTAGAAAAAAATGTGCAACAGCACTTAGGGAAACAAAATTATTGAAAAGAAGTGTGCCTTGAGCACTTATTGACTAAAAACACTAACTCTAACCTACTCTAACTAGCCAAGGAAGCTAGTCAATTAAACCCATTCACTAATTGGGTGAAATAACTCCCCCTCCTAACCAACTGAGGATGGTTCTCATGCTTACCAATTGACAATAAGGAGTGTAAAACAAGAACACACCTTATAAATTATTGTATTGCAACCTGAAGAGCACAACCAAAGGTTTAAATCCCTTGATTCTGTTTGAACATACCTCTAGTTTGCCATGAATGGGCAAGTTGGATCTACTGCTCCTCGACTGTAATCTCATTCTTAGGGGCACTGAAAACCCTTTGAATCTTGTTGGTCATTTCATCAGCTAAATCCCTGATGGGGCATCCTCTTGTATGGATGTAGCCAGAGCTCTTATTACTAGTTTCACTCTTATCAATTTCCCCCTCAACCATAGCTACTTCTCACTTTGGATGAATCATGACTTCAACCTTGTGTTCCTCCACAGCCAAGATGTCATCATTCATTTGCTCATGAATCAATCCTTTGCCTAGCCGGATTTCATCATTTAGCTTTTCATCCTGTTGTTTTGGCTACCCCAGGTAATCCTCTTCTCCAGGCTATTCCTATTGATCAAGACTTTCCTCCTCCAAAGGTGTTGGTATAACATCCAAGCATGAGTAGAAAATCTCAATTTCATATTGAAATAGATCCTCATCAGTCAAAACAAGGTTGCTTTCATATACCTGTTCGTGAATCAACACCTTGTCCGAATATCCTGCAACACTTTGATGGTGAAAACTTGGCATAGACATGCTATTTTCATCTCCAACATCAAAGATAGGAAGCTCATTAAATAGACTAAATGAAACCTTCTGCACATTATCTAAATTTACAACAAAATCATCAAGGTCATCCCAAAATGAAATTTCATCACAATCCTCTTGATTTTCTGATAAAAGAGGGTTGTTTTTTACCTCATGACAATCCTTAGTCAGATGTGTAACTTCCATGGAAGACTTATCTTCACACCATTCCACTTGGTCCAAGACCTCTCTATCAGATTGTTCAGCTTCAATCAGCAACTCACGAGAATGTTGAGGATCCTCATGCTGCTCTGAAAATGCTACCTTTGGTATGAGCATGTTCTCCTCATTTGGTTCTACAAAACTAGGTAACTGATCGAACAAAGTTATTGAATCTTCTTTATTATCTGGTGCCTTCTCCAATGAAACTTGGGCATTCTGCCTTTGCAATTGAAGGCTTTCACCTTGAGACTTATGCACCCTGCTTTCATGCATCTTATGAACAACATTAGAAAATTTTTCAAATGAATCAAAATGCAAACAGTTTAGTGTCAGGTTTGAATCAACATCCTTTTCATATGTATCATGCTTGTATTTGGCTAGGGATAGAGAACAAATAGCAACAACCTTTCTATGTGAATCAGCCTCTTGCACTAGTTGAGTTTCTGAAAAAAAATTATCATCTTTTACAAAACAAGGAAGCTCTTCGGTGCAAATACTGGTAGATTCATCAGGAGGAATCTTTTCTTGTTTGATCTTTTTCTGCTCTAACTGATATTGTTCCATAGCCATATGTAGTAAATTTACCTTCCTAGCTTCCCTCATGGTGAATGAGTCATTTTGTAAGATAATAGGTCCATCCTTATAAAGGTGAATAGTGATAGGACAATCAGGTTTATCTGGTTGGGAAGCTTGGGGAACTTCTTGGGTTTCTTGATACAACTGAAACTATTGGTTAATGGACTAGTCTCAAATGCTAACAGGATCCTTAGCAAAATCAAAACCTCTGAAACTTAGGATTTTGATTTTCTGGGGGGTCTGTTTGCATTCAAAACTAAACTCTTGGAGGGAAAAGGATTCTTCAAGTGGCTGGTTTTGAAGCATAACAAACTCTGACTATACCAACCTAGGTTCTTGCAAGGGTAAAGGATTTCTGAAACTGGGAATCTTGACCTTGGAAGGAATAAGATATTCATTTTTCTTAAAACTATGAAGATTATACTTACAAATCTCTTCCTAAAAGGATTGATCTAGAATGGCAGGAGCTGCTTGGGCTCGAGTAAGAAAAATATTCATTTGTGTAGCTACCTCTCTCTCAAGATTCTCTTCAAATTGTCTCCTTTGTGTCTCCTGATCAGAACCAAAGGTCTCAAAGGGTGGCTACTCTGGCTATCAAAGGTAAGCTTGGTGATTTAACTCTTACAACTGTAAATCAAACTCTTCATACTGCCTTCCTTGAAATACCCCTCCTTGTTGATACTGGTAACTCTTTATGCTTGTAATCTATAGCTCAAATTGTGTTTTTTGTGCCTCCAACTCTTGCTCATGAAGATAGGCTTGATAAGCTAGTTCCTCTTGGTGTTGATTATACTCACGTTGCCTTTTAAACTCCTCCATTTGCTTGTTGAGGTCTGATAAAATGTCTTTAAGCTCCTTAATTTTAGACTGTTTTAGCTGGTAAGGATGCTAAGCAAGGATGGGTGGGTGGGTGGCAATTATACTGTGCATGTTGGTTTTGAAGGGCCATGGAATTAGAAACAATAGCATAATTGGTCTAATATGGCTGAGATGGGGATGGATAAGTGGCATTTTCATAGTATGGGGGTGGGTATACATGTTGGCTATGAAAAGTCAACATTTTTACTCATATAAAAGCTAGAAAATGGAATGAATAGGTGATTTTGTAACATACCAGCACTTGATCATACTGAAACAAGTAGATTCAAACTTGGAGTCACCAGATGTGTTCAATTTTTCTACCTCCAAAGGCTGAGATCACTGATACACACACAAAATATCATGATATATGAATGTATTGTTGGACTGGAACAGTCCAATTTGTCCCACCAGGTGTACCAAAAACTATTAACAATTAGGATTGCACCCTTAGCAAAGATAAACTTAGCTATCCTGTTGCAACATGGGATCACTCGTAGGCTTGTGGGTTTCCTAAACTCGGAGTGAACCTCCAAAGTGAGCTGGTTCTCCTTATGATTTTCTAATCTAATTGACTTTCTAGGAAAAGGGATAGAAGGATAACTGTAAATGAAACAAATGACTGAAACTAACTCCTGAGGTGATGCACCAAAACTCTATTTGTTCACTAACTTGACTCACAATCCTCCTTACAAAAGACTTTAATCCTCACAATTCCATTGGATTTAATGCAATACATAAGTTATTTGTATGAAAGTTTGAAAAATTAGAAGTTTTGCATGAAGGACAAACCAAAGTTTTATCACACCTTCAACTCAACTAACCAGTTTAGACACGACATACAACCTGCATCACATAAATTTTTCACCTTCAAATTTGCAATAATGAGACATAGGAAAAGGATCCAAAGATTGAATCATAATTGAATATCCAATCATTGATTGCAAAAAATGAATTAGAGAAATGAAAAGAAGAACTCTGATGCTCTATTAAAACTGAAAGGAGTACAAGGAGTTTTACAATCTCTTTGTGAATGAGTCAAAGAGAAAAAAACAACTAATCAGAACTGATGAGAAAGAGCTATCTTTCTCCAATATATGTTGTCCAAAAGATCTCCCAGAAAGGCTGAGAAAAGGATCCTAATAATAGTCAGGCCAATCCATTTTTGAGCTCCTCAGAAAAGCCAAAAAATAAGCCCTCAAATTGCCTTCAAACAGGTTGCCAAAACTATCAAGAAGCCCTCCAAGGTGGCCCCACTAGAAAATATGCTTTGCTGCTCAGAAAAACTTAGTTTTTTGTCCATACCTATCCCCAAAAGAAAGAAGACTCAAGAAGATATTATTTTCTTTGCTTTTTGCTTTAACTACATAAAATAGTTTTAATTTTAAAGCAATTTATAAATCATTGCTTTAAAACAAAATTTTACATTGAGATTGCAGTTTTATCCTATACATGATTTGATTTAATTTTTTACAAAAATGATAAGAACATATGTGGCATTTCGCCAAACATATTACATTACATAGCATTTGATTTTTCAAAATCATAAAAAATATATCAAAGCATATATGAGAATTTAAAAAAAAAATAAAAGGCCTTTAGAGCATGCCCTCCAAATAGCTCTACAAAACTCTAAGGGCATCTGATTCACTCCTCTAAGGAGTCCAAAGTACATGGCATTATCTCAAAAAGGGACTGAAATGAGTTCAAGGTAAAAACTAATCAATATCCATAAGGCATAAAGCCTAGGCACATATATTACCACTTAATACCTCGCAGGTATTAGTGAGGGCTTCAAAATAGAAATTGATGTGATGAAAATCATCATCAATTAGGCATCAATGGAACTCTAACCACAAAACACTTCAGCCCTACTTTCTCGAGTTCATTTCACTTTTGCATTTTTGTGATGATAGAGCTCTGCCTTGGAACCTCCATGGCTAGGGTTTGGAGAAAACCCTTTGATTCCTCACTACTCCTAACAATTTCTCTACAGTCTTCTTTAGGAAAAAGAAAGGTAAGCTTGTTCTTGTTCATTTGATCCATTCCTCTCTATTACTGGGGAAAATTTTTGGTCTTAAGGCCATAACTATGATAGATTTTCTGATAGATCTATGTTTATTTTTAATGCTACTCCTCCGTTGTATACTTATGGCCGCTACATCTGAGGTCGACACTGGGTTTTAAGGCCACGGGCCACCATGTGGTCGACCTATTTTGAAGGCAACAAAAATTGTTAGAAACCCACGATTTTATCTGCATATATCATACTCAGAAAACAAGGTAAAGCCTCCCTTTGAGCTCTACATTATTACTTTCATTTTCTATTGATAAGGGGTTTGATATGGAATAACAGGCCGCAACCACAACCATATTTTATGAGAACCTTGTGACAACACATTCTCTTTTGATGATAATTTACAGTCAAAATATAAATGTTTCCTTGATGCTTTCTTTTTGTATATGCAAAGAGACAAACTCATACTCTTTATTCCATCTACGGAAGCTCTTTTCTATGACATGGCAGCATATGGACTTATGATGTCCACTACAAGATGACATATGAATGTTCTTTATTCCTTCTATAGTTGTCTTGTAGTTGAATATATATATTTCAAGGTTCCATTATTGCCATGATGAAATGTATCAGATAAAATACATGTTCTTTTGTACTTCATGTAGATGACAGAATTCATTTTATTTGTTCCTCTTTCTGCCACAACTGTATAGACGAACATGAATGTTGTTTCTTATTGCACCCAACAATATCCATATCATTTGTTTCTTTTTTGTACTTCCTGTGGCTGTATATGTTCATAGTTGTAGCTATACAGGAGCATTTAGATTGCACTATTTGCCATGATGTAGTGTATGTTGTTCCCTTCTCCTGGAGCTTCCTATAGATGCATTTGAACACTGGAAATTCATCCTTTTGCATTGGTAAAGAGTATACCAATATTCTCACTCATACAGTTGTACATTTTATGCTTCATTTGAACTTTGTGATGAAAATATCCACATCAATTTCCTTCTGTAGCTGAAAAGTGTATATTAATGTTTTAGTTTATACAACTATGACTGTTGCATGCTCCACTTAATGATGATTTATCTATTATGTATGCATTTTGAATGATCTGTTAGGACATGGCATTGTTTGTTTTCAGTTGAGCTCACTACATTGCATTAAATGGACTAATATACACATCACATTGACTGGCTGAAACTCCTGCACCTTTCTAGCTGAAGCATGAACACTTTGTGTATATTATTTCTCCACATGCTACCTCTTGTAGCTAAATGTGAACATGGAGATTGAAAAGTGTATTTTTATATTCATAAAGTTACACCCTATTATACTCCACTTGACAACTGTGACACTTCTACTCCTTCTCTACATTTACTTAACATGGCTATATTCAATATCTTTTACCTCTTATGTAGATTAATATGGACACTGAAACCTTAAGTTCTCATAATCATACCTGTGTATATATCTCATTTGATGAATGTGGCACTTCCAATATCCATTTGGCATGATCACCTTCAATTTATGACATGGCATGTTACTTGCAGTCACTTGTACTCTGCAAATTCTTTGGTTGTCTGGTACATCTATGTATGACTGTCTCCGTACATCTGTACCTTCACTTTCTCATTGTGTGATTCCTATAGCAGCATGATTACGTTCAACCTGTAACATGGCATATATTTTTGTTGTCTAGTTCACTGTATCATGAATAATATGTAGATATTCATCTTTATGTGTTATCTTTCCACACAAACATTACTCAGCATGATCTCATGTAGCTCTTGACAGCTTTACTTTTGGTCCTCTATGACTTCAATACTAGATATTCTATTTTCTTAATCAGCAAAAAGAATATAATGTTGTCCTCATCATGACTACTCTATTTGTTCTTGCTGCCACCCATTTGAATTCATACATATGATATTATATCAGCAAATAGTAGAAGATATTCTGAGTTTAATCATACCTGTTCTCAGCTTCATACTTCACTAGTCTGACTTGGACAAGTTACTCATTGCACTTGTATGGCTATCACCTCATGCTTCAAGCTGATGATTATGGAAGGACAATGATCCTAAGGTTCAATCATTTAGTGAATTCTTCTTTTGAAATGTTCTCTTTGCACAATGTGAATAAGTATTCCTAAATCATTCCCCTTAATATCCAAGGGCAGCATGTCGGGCTCAAACCTTGTGGGAGCCCATTTTCACCACATGCATGTCTTTAGATTAGCTACATGACTTATCCTATACCTACACATGAAACAAACATGTTAGTTTTAAAAAATGAAGATCAATGATGTTCATTTCCAGTTTTCTGTGCATATGGATGATTTAATCTTCTAGCCTAGTGCATCATAGGTAATGTATTATGCCTCTGTTGATAGGCACATAGGGAGATTTATATCTGGAGCTCTAACAAACTTTCTTTCTCATGACACATGTTCATCTAGAGGTTGGGAGCGAGGAAGATCAGGCTGCACTAGACACCAACTCATGACCCCAAATAGGCAAGGATGGATGTAACTTTTCCTATATGCTTCTTTTATTTTCTTATCTATAGATGCATAATGGATTCCCTCTATTTTTACTTGGTTTAGCTATTCCCAAGGCTTGTGTGGGACATTGGATCTATCACATTTTCATTCAATGCAATGTTTATTTCTTTTTCTATATCTCATTTATAAAATGAATAATCATTGTAGTGAAATGAAATAACTTATCTCTCAAGTAACCTTCTGCAAATGAATGAATAATAGACTGACTGTCTCTGTAATGACAAAAATTAAACCCTCCTCTTTTCAAGCACTCCAAACTATGAAAAAGTTATCATAGCAAACAAATGTTACTTTTCATCCTAAAATGAACTTAATGCAGCAGCTCTGCCAATTTGAGTTGTAGGCAAAAAATGGTAACAGTTTCCTTATTCTTGAAGACTTCCACAACTGGGTGTTTGAATCTACAACTGTTGTCTTTGTTTCAAAACCCCAAATGGGTATCAACATTTGCAGGAATTGAGTCTCCTTTCCCCTATCACAGGGTACAGCCTTCATGGCATAGGTTCCACTTATTTTTCAATATGAAATGACTTGGCAGAGCTCACGACTGTGTATATGCTCATTCCTTAGCATTTCGAAAACAAAACCCTAGGTGGGTTATACTATAACTAGGCCATTATTGGAAATGATATCTCTGGCATATTAAGTGTTCCTGAACATTTTTGAAACCTTCATAGCAAAACACTTAATATTTTTTACTTATGGGCATTCACTGTGCTTCTAGATTTGAAACCTTTGATTTCTTCATTGTATCTATCTTTGTTTTGAGACTGTGGTTTCAAATGAAAGTTTGAAACCCTAAGTAGGTTAATTCTCTAGCTAGTCGTGGCTAGTAAATGATATCTCTTGGCTGTGACTGAAGTTATGCATCTCATAACATTTTTCAGAATGAAATCCTTTATGGTTTTAAGCAAAATAGTTTCATCATTTCATTTCTTTCTAAATCTATATTTTGTCATTTCTGAATCTCTTCTTATTACATAATCTTGGAAACTTTTCTATTCAAAACCCATACAAAATGATGAGGGTTCTGTCATGGTTGTAAAGAGAATACCTTGCCTGACCGCTAACTTGTTGGCACAAATGATTTTCTCTGCACATTATACAGGTCGCGGGCTCATATGATTTAGTCCTTACTTAACTGGCAACTAAACCCTCATGAGCTCAGGACTCACTCTTTCTTCTGTGTTTGTCTTCACTCTGTATACAGAAAGCTTGATTGAACTTGTCTCATGAAAGAAAATGCAAACTCATTGGGTTATGAGACTCCTTGTTATGGCATAATGAAACTCAGAGATTTGTTTAGATGCACTACTCTTGTCATTATCCCTATGTTCTGTTTGCAAAACTACCATCACTTGATTCTTTTCCTATCACTCTTGAGATAGTAGCAACAAAATTCTCTTCTTTACAATGGCAAAGGCATTTGATGTGAGTTGTGCTCCATCTATATTTTCATGGCACTAGTTTGATCATTATATCTGTATGGCTCTCTTCTGCACTCTTCAGTTACTCAATTATGCATAGAATGATACTAAGATTTGATGTTATACACATGCTATGATTATGTTTGGCATTCAAATGGTATAACTGTACCTGTAAACTCTAATGCCTTGGTTACATGCAAGCATTATGAAAGATACCTGTCATGTTGACATGGAATACCACTTCTTGATCAGCAAAAGAGTGCTCTAGTTTTCCTATAACAACAAATAGATGAATAATCTTTTCAATGCCCTTACTCTATTTTAGACATTAATGACCTATTTCAAATGGCCTTTTGCTAATTTCTGAGTTGCTATTGTAGCAATAATGACAGTTGTTCTCATGCATTGAATGTTCTCCTATATGAGTTCAGGTCACTTTAATGCTTTCATTTCATCATTACTTGAACTGTAAGCATTAGATTGATATTGTACTCCTTCAATTAACTTGTTTCAATTGAGAATTATGAATATAATTTGCATTCCATCCCCTCTGAGGACCAAAGGCAGCATGCTAGGCTCAACCCTTGTGGGAGCCCACTTTACACCACATGATGATATGTCTTAAAACAACTACATGACTTATCCTATACCTGCACACGAAAAAAACATGTTAGATAAAATCAGGGAAGTACAATGATTGCTTCTTTTCAATCTCTCTTACATGTGAATGACTTGTATTTGACTTAGTGCACTATAGGCAATGTATTATGCCTCTACTAATAGGCGCATAGGGAACTCATATCCAAAGCTCTTACAAGTATCTTCCATTCTTGCATTTTCTTATTGGAGATCAAGAGCAATGATAGAAGGCAACCTCAAAAACTGAAGACACTGATCAGGCAATGATGGCTATGATCCCCCCCTCCTATTTCCATATGCATAGTAGATTTCTTATATCTATACTTGTTCAGCTATTCCCATGGCTTGTGTGGGACATTTGATATATTATGCTTCCATTCAATGCAATGTTTATTTCTTTTATGTATCTCATTTGTAAAATGACTAATCATTGTAGTGAAATGAAATAACTTACCTCTCAAGCAACCTTCTGCAAATGAATGATGATCTAAAAATTCTTTTCCTCTATTGAACAATTGAATTGCAACATAACTAAATATCTCAAACACTCCAACTATGCAAACAAGACATCAGGCAAATGTTAAAAAAATTTCTCATTTAAAATGAATTGAATGTGCTCCAGCTCCACCAATTTGGGCTATAGAGAAAATTAGTAATAGGCATCTCACAAGGTTGGGGACACATGGTGTGGTTAGTTGAATAGGAAACTAGTTTTCACCGGTTGTCAATTTCGGTGCATAATAAGATGACTTCACAAAAACAATTGTTCAGGGAGATTAGAGAAGTTTGACTACAAACCCTCTTAGAGACATATTATTGGATCCATTTTGGAATTATTGGTGAATATTTCATGGGCAGATCTTTCATGGTTTCAGAGAAGTAATTTTTCTTGTGATAAGTGCTGGCAATTTGGTGGAACATTATAATTTTGAGTACTGTGAAGTTTGGGTGTAGAACGACTTGGGGGAAGTCATCGTAATACCCATCCACATGTATTTGCAATTTTTTTGTTAGATTGTGAGTTTGTGGCAAAATGTTACAATGAAAAATGGTTTTCAGCTGTCGGCACATTGTGGTGAAGTCGCACAAACTCTTTATGGGGTTTTCAAGTGCAATAGCTCTTTACAAATGAATTTATTTAACAGTATAACATCGGTGTTGCAGTACAAATACTTAATGGTTTTTTTACTCCAGTTGTCAAGAAGTAGATAAGAAGAGTTATCACTCATTAGAGAGGATATGAAGCCATTTAATGAGTTTTATTTTGAAGATTTCAAACAAGGGTGGCTTTGACGCCATAGGAGGAAGAATGCCATGCTAAGACAACAAAAAAATTCCAGCACTGAACTTGAGTACTTTACGTGATTTTTCCAACAAGTAAAAAAAATGCCTCTTAGAGGCTAAACTGTGGGAATAAAAGACAAAAGACAAGCTTAATAATGCAGTGCAATAGAGATATCTATATTGGAGTTTTATTATTTACATATTATGTGCTTTTTTAGCATGGCAAGAACGAGGAATTTCTAACGCCTATGAAGGAGTCAAGCAAGAAATTCAAATGACTTGTTTGAGATCATAAATTGAGGCTGCCTTTTGATGAATTTAAAAATAGAAAATTAAGGAATTATGTGGGGCTACCTAGGAAGGGAGACGCCTCATCTTGAGGCTACAAAGGTTGGTAATTAAGGAAAAGAAAATACCACGATTGAGAGGTAAGAATGATATATTCCAAAAGAAAATTTAATAAAAAAAAGAATGTGAAGTGAAAAGATTGAAGATCCCAGTGCATGAAAAAATGAAATGCCACGCATGACCAAAGGTACAATAGATAAATTAAAAGAGAGGTTGATTTGGTGGGGGTTCAGCTATAATAGAATGAGGAAGGAGGTGAATTGAAGATAATAGTAGATTGATATCACAAAGGAGGTCAACGGCCAGAGAGAGGGATCAAAAGGTGCAATAGAAATGTGTGGGGCTACATAGCAAAGGAAAGATTGTTGTATAAATGCTACATGGAGAAGAGGAATCGAAGAGGTATGGTGAAATTGTCATCTATAATTTATTTGGAAGACTAGTGTGATGTTGGTGGATTCTGAATTCAACAAGTTTGTGTTATGAAACAAAGACAGATTGTTCAAATAAAGTTACTTTAAGTCAGTTCATAACCTTATAGGCAAGTATACCATACTATCAGTCACATGAGATCTATGTAGAGTCGCAACCAAGAAGGAAGATAAAGGAATAACTTTGCTATCTTTCGGAAGCATGTAGACTGCTATGAAGTGAAGTTAATGCTTGAGGTAATTAATAAATCATGCAGTGCTGAGTGGAGATAGGATTTCTTGGAGGAAGAAATATAAGGATTATGTCTCTGTGAGAAGCAATTGTAGACCCATATGTAAATAGAGTTGTAGAGTTTGTACTCTCATTTTTGTTGAATAAAGAATCTTAATAATAGGTGAGTTAAATTGGATTTTGTTGCAATCTTGTTTAAGAGTCTTGAGTTGTGTGTTTTGTGCAAGAGAGAGTGTTCTTTGCCTCATAGGGTTAACCCACAATAGTGGGTTACACTTTTGTGGATGAAGAATAATTGAAGGTGCCAAAAAAACTATAGCAAACACCTTTGAATGAAGGTATTTTCTTCAATGGAAGGCCTTGTTGGCCTTATTGAATCTTGAAATAATAGAACCTTCATTCGAAGGAGGTCTATGTTCGAAGACCTTTGGGTGCCAAATTAAAACAATAAAATAATGCCTTCATTTGTAGAGCGTCTTTGAATGAAGGTATTATTTTATTGGTTTTTTAATAAAAATGTTTAAACTCTTAAATGATAGGTTTTTTTGTCATTTGAGAGTGCACAGTGTTCACGAATGGAAAATGAAGGTGACAGGGAATATTGCACATTGAAGGGGTTTAAGGGGTCGAAGGGGATAGCGAAAAAGGCTACGACAAGGCCCCACATCAACATTTTAGCATCCCTCCAGATGCATACCTCACTATATATGCTCACCGTTTCTCATAGAAAAATTGTCATTTCTCATAGAAAAATTGTTGTTTCTCATATACATATACACCTATGCATGAAAAATTCCATTGCGTTGTTGAATTCTTGAGTAGTTAAAGTTCACTGTCAAACCCTAGTTTGCCAAACTAGGGTTTTTTCATGCCACCTTCTCAACCATATAGGTTCTCTCTATTTGTATAATAGATAATAGAGATCCATGTTATAAAAAAAAGAATCTATTTGCTAGAGTTAGAGAGAACCTATGTGATTAAGAACGTGGCATGAAATTTTCATCCAATATGTGCCATGAAAACTACTCTTGCTCTATGCAACTATGAACGACTATAGCTAAAAGAGAGATTCCATTCAATAGCTCACAACTATGTAAAAAAAAGGTCATTTCTTATTTATGAAATCATGTCTCTTATATTACTTAACAATTTACAAGAGAATTACTTATATTCATTGCAATGAGACATCTCTAGCCACACAATCAATCTCTCTTTTCACCTGAAGGCAAATAACCAATTCAAAATTTGTAACTACATGTAGTTTAGATGTATCATGTTCAGCTTAATATGTGCTAGGTATCAAAATCCCTAGTTCTGTAATGCTAACAAAAAATTTGATCACTAGACTAGTTAGGCATATCAAAAGGGTTGTTATTGAGTCTACTATTACAAGATCCTAGGAGACATAAAGTTATATATGAGTATAGGTGCAGTAGCTGTCCTATGAAGTGAAGTTGTGTCTATCGAGCTTACAATTGTGGGTATATTGAATCTAGAGCATACTCCTACTTGTATTGAAGATTGTTGCTATTGCATTTGGTATCATCTACACAATATTTACAAAGCAATTCTTAGCATTTTTCCTAAAAAACAAATAATGTGTTCAAAATGAAAAGAAAATTAAATTCATCCCAAATCTTATCAGTGATGGGAATATTACCTTTTTGGAAAAAAATTTGTTTATGTTCAATAACAACACAATCAAATTTAGAGGATTAAATGACAATAGAAATTCATTGGTGGAACTTACTGAAAATAATTTAAAGATATATGTAAATCCATTTCCAAAAAAATTCTAACATATAGACATGCACTTGTTATTAATAATGTTATCGACGATAATGATGTTGATGATGTTGGTCAAATCTAATGCTACATCTTCCTCTCCTTCTATGTCACCATTGATTGCATTTTTTGATGAGGATATTGTATAGAATAAGTATTATGGTCTATTGTACATGCCAAGTATTATGTGAAGAGATATATTGCTACAATTGCACTTGCAACCTTATTATATATGAAAAGAATTTATCAACCCAGCTTTCATTTAATCTAGGTTAATTGTGTTTAATTCTAGTTGCATTTATTTATTAGCCTATATTATTTATCTAAAGCATTTAAAATCTATTTATTTCTTTACAATTTTATATTCAACAATAAAATAGAGAACTTATGATCAAGGTATCCTTTATCAAATGTAGTATTATGTGCATGCCTAACACATGCTTTAAAGATAAAAGGTTGACTTCAAGTTCAATGCCTTTTAAGGATATCCTATATATTATGACTTTAATAATTTGATAGGAAAACAAAATGTCTACTAGATTAGTACAATGTGTATGAAAATTTTGTAATTTGAAATTTATATTTAATAATGTCCATTTGTAGTAACCAAAATAGGTTAATGGGGAGTTGCATGAAAAAATATATTTTAAAAAAAAATTGAAAGAAAATTCATAATTCAAGTTATGAGCTCTTAAGAATGCAAAATTATGTTGGGTCATGTCTCTAATGAATACAACTACACATCTTTGATCCTCAAAATGAATAAGATCTTAGTGAGAGACATGAATTTCTCTAAAGAAGTAGTAAAACCTGTCACATATCTCATAATACATTGGACACCAAAAAATAAAGTGTTTTGAGTCCTTGTGAAGGTAATTTGAGAGCACACTCATAATTGGCCAAAAGGAAATCTCAAACCAAAAGAAAGTCTAATACATACTCGAGAGTAATATTGTATATCCATGTCTTTGATCCATAAACTACTAGATTGATAGCCTTAATGGTGCATCAATTATGGATTCCTAAGTTAACTCTTCTTCATCAATTCTTAGCAATCTACCCTATTAACCTTTATACTTGTAGTAGAATAAATATTCAAATAACAAGATGGAAAATAACAAATAATAGAGCATAACACATAAGATATAGAATGTAGATGACACAAAGTTTCAGATCTCAAGAAAACCAAAATGGGTGAAAAACTATAGGAAGAGTGTGATACAAGCACCCCATCACTATATGGTGTTAATACATGGAGTAAAATGGCCTTTTCAATGGTCTTTAGAGCTATATAATGAACCTATATTCTCCCCTAGCACTTTTCTTCTACAATCAAAAGAACACTAAATGTGCACCTTATATTTGATTGAATTCACAATGAGAGTCACTTGTATGAGCCAACCACTCATAAATGACTCGATGTTGGTATTTTTATCCCCTCTCTATCCATGTAGCCAGAGGGAAGATGGATGAATGCCTTGGAAGGGCAACGATTGTCCATTCCCAACTGTCCAAATATTGGACCACATCCATGAAAACCTAATGCCCATCCTTCTACCCTAGTGGCTACCAACAAGGAATATGAAGTGTCATCTACCATAGAGAATGAAACCTATCATGGTTTGATGAGGAGAAGAGCATCTCACAACAAGTGAACGTGAATGTTAGATCAACTACTAAAACAAACATGACTAGGTAAAACATAGCTAAATAAAGTCAACAAGGGCACTAATAATCAAAAAAATCAAGTCTCACCAAAAACCTTCTACCCTAATGATTTCTAGTATGTTGAATCAACCAAAGTTCAAGATCTTCAACAAGCATGTGTATGGATAATCAAATCCACAACTTCATGTTGAATTTTTGAACCACTACCAAGATGCTCTAGTATCTACCCAATTTATCCAACCACATATTTCTTGTCCACCATTTTTTGCATTCATAGAATTATTGAAAGAAATAATAATCACTAAACAAAATGATGTTTTTCAAGAAATTCCAAAATTTTGGTCATCCAAAAATCATTTTTTGTTTTGTGTTTTTAAATTTATGTTGGTATGCAACGAATTTGATGGAGACTACAAATTTTACATTTGAATAATTTATTTAAAACAATTCTAACTAGAAAAAAAGGTAGGAAAGTAAAGAAAAATAAAATTTAGCATTCAAAATAAATGAGGAATGAAACTATTCAAATGAACATGTGTGATTTTATGTAGAAAAAGGTTTTGTGATAATTTTGCTTCATGGTGGGTAATACACTGAAGCTTGCATGTGATGAAATATGTAATACTTAGTGTTCTATTTAGATCCATTCAAAATTACATGTACACATGTATCTATCTAGATATGATACAAATTATTTACCATGTAGTCCTTTAATTTATTGCACTTGCTTTTCATGTTATATCACTTGTTTCAAAGATGTATTTAAATGTTTTCAAGTGAACTAGAACATGTGATCTTGGAAGTTAAATTTAAAAATTAATTTAGATGTACTAGATGTACACATACATTGGAATAAGTAATTTATTTTCAGGCACAATTCAGGTCAATATATCATGGCACATGCACCAATGCCTCCTAGTTCTATATTTACTCATACAAATTCTGAGATTCATACATTGAGAGGTGTTCTATCTGACCCCAACACATCTGGGGTTTATAGGGACACCTAACAATCAATTTTATCTAGATTGCAGTACATTAGGGAGGCTCTAGGAGATACCTGTGTTTATTCGGGTGATACCCTAGCAGCTATTCTTGCCTAGATGCGGCAAGAAGTGACTGGTGATGTTTTTCTTTCTTTTGTTTAGCTTAGTGTCTCAAAAGAGACCATCAAATCCCAATATTTTCCATATTATGTTGGTAGGCCTAATGTGAAGGCCTACCAAGTGACTAGATGTGTAGACCCTTTGATGGCCCCTTTGATATATCCACATTTTCTTGTTTCTCATGGTCATTATCCTAAATAATGACCAAATTCCTTTATATTTTGTACAACAGTTGTACACAGAGGTTCATTTGGGCCTCAAGGTCAACTACTTGGATCTACCAGAATATTTTGGTCAGGAGCGGGGCAGGGTTGCTGATAGAGATGCTTATTGTCAAGCAGATTGATAGGATCCAACTTATAGGGCCTTGGTTGGTGAGTGGATGCCTGCTATCTCCCTAACCCTAGCCCCTATTACTGATAAGATCATCATTGCTTCCCAAAGGGAATAAATTAACAGTGTCAAGGTGATATTGTAGCTACAACATCTAGGATATCTTCTGATCATGTGGGCATATATTTGATGTGTCATCATGGATGATCCAGACCATTGGATCATGCTACTGATCCTTATGCTATCATGAGTGTCCCTTCACTCGTAGACATAGATGGTCTTAAAGGAAACCATATGCTTCGAAGTATAGCAAGTTATTTGTCCTCAGACCTATTGGAGTTGTATGCTTTCATTGCATCATAGCTTGGGATCCCTTTAGATGAGTTTAGAGGACATGTGGATAGAGCTTTTCGTTCATAGGGGTCACGATCCAGCCAGGCTGTGATACCTTCTCATCACCTTGGTAGTACCCCACATCCTGATCCACCCATAGATCATTCAACTGCTGCAGAGGCAGATACACCTACCCCTTCTTCTGTGAGTGTTGAGCATCAGACATCCCAACCCTACCTAGATTCACTTGAGGAGCTGCAGTTCCAAATGGGATCATTAGGTTATTTGGATAGGCTTCTACATTCAAGCTCTCAAATGATGCCAGCTCACTTGCATAGTCCACTTCACTCATCATTACTGGAGCTAGCTAGGGTGACTAGTGATACAAACGAGTTGGCATCGGATACGATCATTGCACCACCTACTACACAGGTATGTACATGTGTATGTGCACACATGTGATTTAAAAGAACTTAAATTAAATTAAGTTTTACTTAAATGCTAGATAGAGTCCTTATATATATATTGTAGGGGTTAGCTCATGTTACTCCTAGTCTGGGGACGAAGTGTGTACGTAAGCATGATTCAGTTGATGCCAGTAATGTTAGTGGATAGGTGAGTTTTAAATTTTTAAATCATGTACTTATGTTTGCATATAATTTATACATGCATATACATATATATTTAACATTATTCTAATTTAACATAATGTACTTTTATGTACATGTGTTGTACTATCTCTAGGGCTTGGCATATCCATCGGAGCAAGATTCTCACTCAGAGGGTCATTCTACTTGCAACCAACATGATGACCAAGCTACCAGCACTGCCTAGACATTTCTCTACATGTTTTCAGACATTTCTATCTACAGGTTTGTGGACATTTCTACATGTTTGTGGATATTTCTATCTACATTTGCACATGTTTGTGGACATTTGTATCTACATTTGCACATGTGTTTGATGAGATATATATTAATGTACATGTTTGTAGACATTTGCATGTTTGATGATACTTTTGTGGACATGATTTATGTTAAATGATGATACATTTATGGAATTGATTACATGTTTGATTCAATACATTTATGGACATTTATATGTTTGATGATACATATATATATATAAATTTATGTTTGATGATACATGTATAAATACATATATATACATATATATGTTTAATCATGTATACATTGGATGCACGTGCACATGTATAAATAAAAATATGTTTAAATATGTTTATAATAGATTGGAATATATGTAATCACATTGGATAGAAGAATTTAATTAACTCATGTAATAATTTATTGTTTAGTGTCCATCAAGAATAAAGCCGCATGATTTTTTAAAATGTGTTAAACTTGTCCATGGGTAAAAACACACTACATATAAGTAGGTATGTCATTCCCTTTTTAGACTAGAGTATGTAGTCAATACACTTTTTGACCACAAATATATGTGTGTGTGTGTGTGTGTGTGTGTGTGTGTGTGTGTGTGTGTGTGTGTGTGTGTGTGTGTGTGTGTGTGTGTGTGTGTGTGTGTGTGTGTGTGATAATTAATATGAATTTGATTGCCACTTTAAGTTTAAGTCATCAATTTTTTTTATCATACTATATCACAATATTAATATTTGAAAGTTGTAAAATAGAAGAACATATTTACCTCAAGGTTTATTCACATAACCTCTTTGCTAAATATGTTTGATATACTTGTAAGATTTGTATATATAGACATGATACTCTTATTGGGGAGAGATTCTAGTGCAGGAGCATCTTCTCTATGATGCAAGAAGTCATGTTTTTGTTTTGTTTCAATAAGGCTTTTTAAGCCCATCATGTTTGTAATAAGGACTTTGTGTCAATTTGGTCACTAGACCTATGTAGACCATGTTTTGGTCAAGTTTGATGTAATCACACAAGGAAAACATGTAGTTTTCTTGTGTTAGGAGAAATCCAACGGCTAACTGTTTTCAAATCAGATTTGTACGGTTGGAGGATGTAAACTGCTATCTCTAGCCTTTTATAGGTGAGAAGTTGGATGTAATGGGGGAGACACAGAAGGGAGTGAATGAATGAAGAACTAGAATTTGGGTGTTGAACATTGTTCTTTCTAAGTAATTCTTTGTGATTGTCATTCGGTATTGATTGGTAGTATTCATGCATTGAAGTAGTTCCACTTGATAGTAATCTGGTGACTTAGAGTGTTGTAGTTTGTTAGATAGTATTCCTTTTTACAGAGATTGATCTAAAAATGAAGAAACTAGGGTTAGTGAACAAATGGAGTGTTATTCCTCTGTCCACTGAAAGCATTCTCATTCTTAGTGTGATGGAGGGATACAATACATATTTTGTGTTTTCTATTGTTCTAGATCAGACACCCAAAGACCCAAGGAGTTTGGTATAAGTCGACTAGGCATCTATATGTGACTAGTCATAGAAGTGATAGGAAAAGTGTTGTCGAGAAGTGGCCAAGTTGGCGGGCGATCAAGTGTTCACAGAGGGTGTCCGTACTATTGAGCCTTTGTTTCTGTGTGTTGGTTTGGTGTTTGTGTAATCGCAGGGTAAACGAAGTGTCAGCGGCGTGACATAGCTTTCAGAGGAACCTTTTGGAGTTGCACAGATCCTCAGTGTTAGGCCGATAGAAGGGCATCGACGAAGATTGGGTTGAGTCTCGCCGAAGAACATACATTGATGCAAGCCTTGTATCGATTCCTCGAATGTATATTGTAAATGCATATCGCATTGTACATTGAGAATATACATTTCATATGATACAAGAGGTGACTAGCCGCAATGGTGGAATCGAATGCATTTTAAGGACACAACTTTCATTGGATACAAATGGTGACCCACGATAGTAAGTCATGCGAAGCACATACAAGTTGATGTGTATCGGCGGAGTAGTTTTCAAACTTGCCAATGAGTTAAGTCACACCAAAGGAAGGGTCCCACCAAATGTATATTTCAAATATATTTTGAGAATGCATGTTGAAACATACATTATGTTAGATACAAGAAGGTGATCAGGTGTAGTGGTGAATCAGTGCATATGGACTGTAATCCACCAGAGATAACAAATGAAGCGATGTATATGAGTGAATAAGGCATTGACATATTGGTGTAGTGAATCCTAAAGTGGCCGATAGTAATTGTCTGACCGACAGAGTCATGACTACCATTACAGTTAAGTCAAGGGGAGTGTAACCACCATCGGGGATCAGTAGGAGAAGTTAGTAAGTGGCTAACAGAATATGTTTGGTTGACAAGGTTTGGTTGCCAAGACATAGGCCACATCTCGCTAATCAATTGTGTGTTGCCTCCTACTATGCGCTCTGCATCATATTGGTATCAGAACCAATATTTGAATTGGAGTAGTGTATGTCAAACATGAAGATAGAAAATGAGGCTAGTACAGTGCCTCCCAAGTCTATGAGCAAAGAAGCCATCAAGAAGATGGTAGAGGAGATGCTTGAAGCAAGGCTGAAAGAAGAGAGACCCAAGGGTAAGAGTAAAGAGGATGGAAGTGCTTCTGATAAAGAAGAAGAAGAAGAGGCAGAGGAGAGCCCTCAAGGTGAAGGTATGTCTATAGACCAAAAGGCATTCTTGAATGCACTCAAAGGTCATGGAGATAGTGGCGATCCAAAGATGGATGTTCCTACATTCAATGGGAAACTATTTGGAGATGCCCTCATGGATTGGATTGAAGCCATGTGCAATTATTTTGACTTCAAGGAGTATAGTGATAGCAAGAATGTCAAGTTTGCTAAGACTAGATTGAGAAGTTCTGCCCTAGTTTGGTGGAACTATACACAATGTGAAAGGGAGAAAGTTGGAAAGAACCCTATCACCAAATGGAGTAGAATGGTGGCCATGTTAAGAGACAAGTTCATGACATCTGATTATGAGATGCAGACCATTAGGAAGTTTAATCATTTCAGACAAAAGGATATGGATGTGGCTACATATACTGAAGAATTTCATAGATTGAGCATGAGAGCCAATCACAAGGAGGAGAAAGCGATGGTGGCCAGATATCTCGATGGTTTGAGGTATAACATACAAGATGAATTTAGTATGGTGGTTCCCAAAATAGTGGATGAGTGTTTTCTATTAGCCTCTAGGGCTGAAGAAAAGTTGAAAAGAAAGGGTGATCAAAACACCAGAGGAAGAGGTGGCAGAAATAATAGGGGAAGAGGCAATTTTGGTAGAGGATAGTCAAGTAGAAATGAAAATTCAAGTCAACAAGAGTCTCATTTTGATGTAGAACATAGAGGTGGTTTCAGAGGTTGGAGAAGACCTAATGGCAGAGGTAGAAGTCGTGGTGTAGGCAGAAGACCCAGAGTTTTCACTGTAATCAAGTAGGCCATACTGTGAGCAAATGCCTTGAGAAGGCATCTAGTTCCCATGATGGTGGAAGAAGGAATCAGTTGTTGAAAGATGATGATTTCCAAAGTGTGAATTCACCCATTAGTAGTGTTGCACCAGTCCTTGAAGGAGAGAGCATGATGATCAAGAGAACCTTGATAAAGATGCCATTGAAGCAAGAACCCCCACAAAGGAAGACTCTCTTCAGAACCCAAGGTATAGCATATGGTAAGCTTTGTAAAATCATTGTTGATTCAGGTTCTACTGAGAATGTAGTATCTACTGAAATGGTAGAGAAATGTATATTGAAAAGGCTGCCCCATGTTAGTCCTCACAAGATTTCATGGTTGAATAAGAATCAAAATTACATGGTAGAAGAACAAACCTGGGTTGAGTTTGAGATAGATGATTATAAGGACAAGGTACTATGTGAGATTATTCCTATGGATGCTTGTCACCTTCTTCTTGGATGTCCATGGCAGTATGATGGCACAACATGATGGTGAGAAGAACACATACCTCATCAGCAAGAATGGAAGGAAGTTTAGAATGGATCCTATGCCAGAGCAGATTAGAGAGAAGAGTAATGACAACAATGTCATGATGGTTAGTGCAAAGAGTTCTTACACCTCATGAAGGAGAAGGATACCCAAGGGTATGCCTTGATAATGAAGCCTAAGGATGAAATAGGTCAACAAGATAAAAAGTAGAAAGAGATCCCACTGGAAGTACATCAATTGTTGGATAAGTACCAAGATCTTGTGGTAGAGGATACTCCTAACTCCTTACCACCCATGAGAGATATAAGTCATCAAATTGACTTGATCCTAGGTGCCACATTGCCCAATAAGGCTACCTATAACTTGACACCACAGCAAAATGAAGAGGTGAGTAGACAAATTCAAGAACTCTTAGAGAAAGGCCTGATTAGAAAGAGTCTTAGTCCATGTGCAGTCCCTAGTGTACTGGCTCCAAAGAAAGATGGAAAGTGGAGACTATGTACAGACTCAAGGGCTACAAATAAGATCACAATAAGGTATAGGTTCCCTATGCCAAGGATTGAGGATCTTTTGGACTATCTTGGAGGGTCATGTTACTATTCAAAGATTGATTTGAAATCTGGTTATCATCAGATCAGAATCAGGCAGGGAGATGAATGGAAGACTACCTTCAAGACAAATGAAGGTCTCTATGAGTGTCTTGTCATGCCATTCAGCCTTAGCAATGCCCCAAGATCATTCATGCATTTGATGAATGAGGTACTTGTTGAATTCATTGGCAAATTTGTAATTGTTTATCTTGATGACATACTTATTTTCAGCAAGACAAAAGAAGAACATGTGAAGCATCTTGGACAGGTGATGAAGAAGTTGAATGAGAGTAAGTTGATGATCAACTTGGATAAATGTGATTTCATGAAAAGTAAACTTGTGTATCTTAGTTTTATTATTTCTAATGGTTGTTTGAAGATTGACCCCACAAAGGTTGAGGCTATTCTCAATTGGCCTACTCCTAAGACAGTGGGAGATGTTAGAAGTTTCCATGGCTTGGCAACTTTTTATAGGAAGTTCATTAGAGGATTTAGTCACATAAGTGCTTCTATTCTCAACGCCATCAAGGGTGGAATAAAGTGCAAATTTCAATGGACAAGGCAAGCAGATGATAGCTTTGAATTGTTGAAGAAGAAAGTGGCCGAGTTACCTACATTGGTGCTCCCTGATTTTGACAAAGTTTTTGTAGTGGAATGTGATGCAAGTCAGTAAGCAATAGATGCTGTTCTCAGTCAAGATGGACATCTAGTGGCATTTTTTTTAGAGAAGTTGAATGAGGCTAAACAAAGGTATTCTACCTATGACCTAGAGCTTTATGCAATGGTGCAAGCTCTCAAAAAATGGAGACACTATTTGCTGCCCAAAGAGTTCATTGTTTTTACTGACAACCATGCTCTTAGTTTTCTGAATAGTCAGGAAAAGTTGAATCATAGGCATGTTAAGTTGATAGAACAATTGTAGGCCTATACCTTCACTATTAAGCATAAAAAGGGTGTTGCCAACAAAGTGGTGATGCTTTAAGTAGAAGAATGCTGGTCTAACATGAAGTGCAGATGGAAAGTATGGTGATAGATTGTTTGAAGGAGTTATAAAAGGAGGATGCAGATTTCAAGGCTGCTTATGAAGTTTGTGCTAGTTTGGCTAACACTTTTCATGGTGAATATTCAGATTTTATGTTGCAGGAAGGTCTCTTATTCAAAGGCAATTTGCTATGTGTTCCTAAATGTTTAATGAGGGACAACATCATCAAAGAGAAGCACAATGGAACCTTAGGAGGACATTTTGGGTTGGACAAGACTTTGGAACAAGTCACTAGATTCTACTACTGGCCAAAAGTACAATCAGATGTCAGGAGATATGTTGCAAGTTGTACCATATGTCAAAAGGCCAAAGGTATGTCTTCTAATGTTGGTTTATACCAACCCCTTCCAATTCCCAATAGGCCTTGGGAAAGCATTAGTATGGATTTTGTACTTGGTCTTCCTAAAGTAGCGAGGGGTGTGGACAGTGTTTTTGTCATTGTGGATAGATTCAATAAGATGGCTCATTTTGTGCCATGCAAATGCACAAATGATGCATCTCATATTGCTGGTCTCTTTTTCAGAGAAGTAGTCAGAATCCATGGTTTGCCCCTTTCAATTGTCACTGATAGAGACTCCAAGTTTGTTGGTCATTTTTGGAGGACCTTATGGAGAAAATTGGGCACACAATTATCTTTCTCATCAGCCTACCATCCCCAAACTAATGGTCAAACAGAGGTTGTTAATAGGTCCTTAGGAAACCTTCTCAGATGCCTTACCAAATAGCATGGGTTGGCATGGGACTTGGTGATCAGTCAATCTAAGTATGCTTACAATGATTCGAGGAATAGAAGTACTGGGAAGAGTCCATTTGAAATTGTTTATGGTTTCCATCCAAGAGGACCACTTGAACTCAAAGACCTACAAGGTTGGGATAAGAGAAGTGCTCTAGGAGAAGATTTTGCTACCACCATGAAGTCAGTTCATGATCAAGTCAAAGTTCAGTTGGAAAAGATAGTCTCCAAATACAAGGATAGGGTAGATCGCAAAAGGAGAGATGTACAGTTCAAGGTGGGAGATTTGGTGATGGCCTATCTGAGGAAGGAAAGGTTTCCTAAAGGACAGCCAACCAAGCTTCTGATGAAGAAAATAGGACCATGTAAGGTAGTGCATAAGTTTGGTCCAAATGCATATGAGATAGAATTACCATCCAGTCTTCGTATTTCTCCCATATTTAATGTTGCAGACCTATTTCCATTTAGACCTCCACTGAATGTTGAAGATGGATCAGATGTTGTGATTGAAGATGAAGACTAGATCAAAGATCTACCTCCAAGTAAACCTTTACAGTTGGAATGCATCTTAGATTCCAAGGTTGTCAAAAAGACAAGGAAAGGTGTGTACAAGGAGTACTTGGTCAAGTGGAAGGATCTTCCTGATTCAAAGGCTACATGGATGAGTGAGGTAGACATTCTAAAGCATGGGAAGGCATTTCAACAGCTAGCAACTCAAGGGACTTGAGTTTTTTTCCTGCAAGGGAAGTATGGTGCAGGAGCATCTTCTCTATGATGCAGGAAGTCATGTTTTTGTTTTGTTTCAATAAGGCTTTTTAAGCCCATCATGTTTGTAATAAGGACTTTGTGTCAATTTGGTCACTAGACCTATGTAGACCATGTTTTGGTCAAGTTTGATGTAATCACACAAGGAAAACATGTAGTTTTCTTGTGTTAGGAGAAATCCAACGGCTAACTATTTTCAAATCTGTTTTGCATGGTTGGAGGATGTAAATTGCTGTCTCTAGCCTTTTATAGGCAAGAAGTTGGATGTAATGGGGGAGACACAGAATGGAGTGAATGAATGAAGAACTAGAATTTGGGTGTTGAACATTGTTCTTTCTGAGTAATTCTCTGTGATTGTCATTCGGTACTAATTGGTAGTATTCATGCATTGAAGTAGTTCCACTTGATAGTAATCTGGTGACTTAGAGTGTTGTAGTTTGTTAGATAGTATTCCTTTTTACAGAGATTGATCTACAAAACCTAGAAACTAGGGTTGGTGAACAAATGGAGTGTTATTCCTCTATCCATTGAAAGCATTCTCATTCTTAGTGTGATGGAGGGATACAATATGTATTTTGTGTTTTCTGTTGTTCTGGATTAGACACCCAAAGACCCAAGGAGTTTTGTATAAGTCGGCTAGGCATCTCTATGTGACTAGTCGTAGAAGTGATAGGAAAAGTGTTGTTGAGAAGTGGCCAAGTTGGCGGGCGATCAAGTGTTCACAGAGGGTGTCTGTACTGTCAAGCCTTTGTTTCTGTGTGTTGGTTTGGTGTCTATGTAATTGTAGGGTAAACGTAGTGTCAGCGGTTTGACATAGCTTTTGGATGAACCTTTTGGAGTTGCACTGATCCTTGGTGTTAGGCCGATAGAAGGGTGTTGATGAAGATCAGGTTGAGTCTCGCCAAAGAACATACATTGATGCAAGCCTTGTATCGATTCCTTGAATGTATATTGTAAATGCATATCGCATTGTACACTAAGAATATACATTTCATATAATACAAGAGGTGACTGGTGCAATGGTGGAATCAAATGCATGTTGAGGACACAACTTTCATTGGATACAAACAGTGACCGACGATAGTAAGTCATGCGAAGCACATACAAGTTGATGTGTATCGGCGGAGTAGTTTTCAAACTTGCCAATGAGTTAAGTTACACCGAAGGAAGGGTCCCACCAAATGTATATTTCAAATGTATTTTGAGAATTCATGTTGAAACATACATTGTGTTAGATACAAGAAGGTGACTGGGTGTAGCGGTGAACCGGTGCATATGGACTATAATCCACCGGCGATAACAAATGAAGCGATGTATATGAGTGAATAAGGCATCGACATATCGGTGTAGCGAATCCTAAAGTGGTTGATAGTAATTGTTTGACCGACATGTTAAGTCGAGGGGAGTGTAACCACCATCAGGGATCGGTAGGAGAAGTTAGTAAGTGGCCGACGGAATATGTTTGGCCGACAAGGTTTGGTCACCAAGACATAGGCCACATCTCATCGATCAATTGTGTGTTGCTTTCCGCTATGCACTCTGCATCAGCTTCCTACAAGTCCTACTACATTCCATTCTAATCCTTAAAAAAATTATCTTATGATGTGGTATAAAATATTTAAACTTTAATTTGTTATGGTGGAAATTACATACCTTGCACTTTTCTCCTTTATTTTAAGCTCACTTTATTTAATTGGATATTGGACTTAGGTAATGAAAAGTGTACAAGAATGACCTTATTTATGCTAAAATTTGGCACATAACCCAAGACTAGATTCTATTCGTAATCACTCTTAGGGACTAGTCTTGAGATCCCTAATTTTACCCATTTCTCTACCCATGTTTAGATCTACAATTTGTGTAAGTGGTCCCCAAATTGGTTGTGTGACAAAAATGAACCTTGATATTTAAAATTTAAAATTCAAATTTAGATCCAACCTCACCCTCCCAACTAACCATTACACATCAACTGAATGCATGAAATGTTTCTTTTTTCACCTCAAGTAATTATATTTAAGGACTTTAACTCTAGTTCATTTGAACACATTTAGCGCTTAACACTTAGAGAGCATGTTCAAAGAGCATATAGCATTGAATCAAAGCATTCAAAAATGATCATATCACATGCTTGAATAAGAATCTAGGGCATTCTCTACATGACTTCCTATTGTCTTTCATCTTTGTAATTTCATTGTGTCTTTGGTTGACTTGACCCGGTTGCATCACCATTATTTTCCACATGATGGAGGTAATTATTCTATTTTTTATCCTATCTATAATGTTGGTTTCAAAATCATCTTTTCGATATGTTTACAAAGATTAAAAATACATTCTAGTTGATCACAAGTTCATAATTTGTACTGTAAGTGTTCTCAAATTCTGTGTAGTCACTATCTGATCTATATCAAATTGTCTAGTAAAATGATTTTCCTATTGCTTTCATCACATCCTTGTCAACCTATGGATTTAAGAAAATTAAATAGCCATTAATCATGTACATAAAATGTGTTCTTGTATAGGAATGAAAAGAGTAGGAGTTCAATATATTTCATGTGTACACTCAAGTTAAAGTGCTTTATATTCCTTGATTTTTCAAAAATTTCTATATCTATTATGTGGAAAGTGTGTAGCATTAAATGTTAAAGAGAAAGCACACTGCTAAAGAGAAAGTGTGTAAAAGTTTAAAATATGATAACTTAGGATGTATTTAGATGTGAGTTCTAGCTATAGATAGATCTATTATTTTCAAGGACTTATGTCTTTATAGATCTAATTGTGAGAAGATTTTGGATAGTTTAGTTCATATACGATCTAAACATTAGAGAGTGTTAGTGCATATTCTTGTTTATATTTGGAAATTTCAAACTATAATGTAGCAATTTCTTAATTTGAAAGATAGTGTATGAAGAACTCAATAACTTGAAATATTTCCTTTCAGCAAAAATCAGTCATAAATAAAAGTAGACTATATATATATATATATATATATATATATATATATATATATATATATATAGAGAGAGAGAGAGAGAGAGATCATTTGTTAAGAACCACATATTGAAATTAAAACTTGTTCAATGACAGAACTATTAATTTAACTTGCATAAATTTTAAAACAATTAATACATGAACATAGATCTAAATAGTGAATTTAGGTCTTCAAAATGAATGCTAAGTTCTTCATCCATATTTTTCATACCACATCAAGTGGTTCAGCTCACTCTTTAATCACATCTAATATTATCTGATGATCCTCACTATCTAGTCTCCACTTATGACATCCACATGCATGTGGAACTGAATGAAGATATAGGGCAATAGCAATTACTAGGTGGCTATACTGATATACCTTGTTCTCAGGTAGATAATCAATAAAGTGAATCCCATATTGAACAATCTTGAATTGTTTGAGATATGTCCCTTGTACTACAACTAAACCTATGGGAAACAACATTCCATGGTAAGACATAACATTTTCAAGGTAAATGTAACCTACATAGTTCATGTATAGTATTTTCATTGCTCGGTAAGACATAAAATAAATTATAAAAAATATAAATTGAATGTTTAAATCACTCAAGGTACTTGACATGTACATAACAAATTCAAAATTTAAATATATTATAAAGCTAAACCTATGGGAAACAACATTCCATCACTTCTTTCTAGCTTTATTAGCTTTTGCCTCTCTTCTATGCAATACAATAAATAATAACTAATGGCTTCTATATTTCCAATCTCTACTATGACTGCAAAAACATCTCTTGCACCAAATTTACATACAAAATTTGTAATTTAGAAACTTTATAAATACCTTATATAATTTATATATATGTACACATACCTTTTTTACTCAATCCTGAAATATGGTTATAATCAATTGAAATCAAAGGAATGTCTTCAAAGATTTCATCCTCATCTTTGTTGTATGTGTTGGTAAAAACTAATGGAACATTTTTCCATCCACTGACATATCCATGTTGTTGGTTCTTACAATTCGCACAATCTCCCAGCATGCACACATAACAAAAACAAGAGTAATCCCTAGTGCGTAATGCCCATGTCTAGCTATCTGTACTCATGACACAATGCAAAGATATTGTTTTCTCTACCCTCTTGTATCCATCCATTGATCTTCTATCCACACCTACAAGTTTATTATATTGTACATTATAAATATAATATAAATAATTAAATTCAAACTAAAGTAAACAAACTCATGTACACATGATATATGAATATACATAAAGTATTAAATTTTCAAACAATACATACCTGATATCTCCCAAAACACTCTATGTGGAATGTATTGGTTTGTTCTTGAAGATGTTCCAACCTCATTTGATGCAAAGTGTGTCTTACACCATTTTACAACATCATGTTTATCTTTTATACGATCTCCTGTATAATTCATTTGATGCTTTCTTAGAGCACGTTTGATGTAAGCTTCTTCACCATCATGTTCACCCTTTCCATTCCCACTCTCAAAGAAACTCCAAACATGTGGTATATTCGTATTTCAATGATATCTACATAGTGCATAAAATGGCCTTGATGATTTGAATTGTGACGCACATCCATCTAACCATACAAAATGCTTTTCAATTTTTACATGCCTACTTGCCAAATATTCAAAAAAATTCTTAAAGCAATGTTCTACAAAATGTGTGTCATGCTCTTTATCATCACTAATATAAAAGTGACATTTTTTCGTAATGACTCATGCTTCAAATGTAGTATCAACACCATCCAAATCTAATTGTGCATGCCGATAACACACATACACCATAATAGTGATCTACTCTAAAATGTAATATTGTGATTGAATCTCTATTTGATGTACAAAAGAGTAATTTTCTAGAAAGTCGACTACTGATAAAACTATTCTAGGTGGGAAGGTATCTCTTAATGTTTGAAATTGTTGTGCTTTCCACTTAGCAAAAAGAACATGATGTATGTATCGTTATATCAATTTATGAAAATTTTTCATAAATGTTCCAATAGCTATCTCCTCTTCTACATAATCTAACCTTGTGGATTCTTTCCCATTTTTTGTTTGAAACTTTATGTACTTATAACTCTCACAATTTACCAACTTCATTGGGTCGATATCTTCATTTCTCAAAGGAATTTTAGTCAAATTTTCACATGTTTCACAATGACCTTTTATGCAGTTTATTTGACCAGTTGCATTATCATCACTTGATTTATCACATAAGATGGATGCTATGAACTGACTTTCCTGTTTAGGAGGTGCATTTACAAAACCACCACTATCTTCTCTTATCTTTCAAAACACTTGATCTAGTAGAGATCAAATTCAATATGATCACAAAAATAAGTTTCAAAAACCTTGTTTGTCTTCACATAATATGGCCTTAACCTTTCAAACATTGTTTGCCCAATCTTTATATGAGGATTTGAATTACAAAAAATCACATCCATCTCATGTTGTGTTATGTCTAACCAATGTTTTGTATGAAGAATCATGACTATTGGGCCTAGTTCTGTGTTTGATAACATCTCTACTATTTGATGAAGCATGGGTATTATCATTCCAAAAGGTTGAGATCAAGTTCCTAACAATAGCTTGAATCCTGTCAAATTGAGGAGCTCTACACATAATTGCCCAATTGCTTTCTGAGGTACTATCATCCAATAATTTTCTCCTTTTCACATATTATGTTAGTGTCTTTCTATTGAAACCAATCTCAGTTGAAATCAAAGACAATTGTCTTTTTTTGGAAGTTTTTTCACTTAAAATAGATGTCAACATCACTCTTCTTGAAATGGACTTATCCACAGATCGAGATTGTTTCCAAATGGAAGCCAAACCTTTTTTAACATTTTCAGCAATATCTTTTTCTAGGTGTGAACCTTTCCCCTTTTTTAATGACAAATCTACATCAAACAATTGTAATGGTTCATTTAGCTCATTACTAAGAAGTACAATTGATAATAATTAGGTTCGCTCAAGTGTATCAAGATTATTGAAATGAGCAACTATTTCCTTTGTAGTTTTATTCATTGACCTCCTATTAGTATGTCTAGGTTGTTCAACATAAAGTTTCAATTTCTCCATATCTATTTCAAGTAAATGATCTAAATTTCTATAAGAATATTTTCTCTTCACCTCTTTAGCTAGATTCATATGCACTCATCCATGGTCAAAGGAAGTGATCCTGACCCCTCTACAACATCCATTGTTTGCACTTGGGCCTCCTCTGGGCTAACATCAACTATGTGTTCTTTAGCCTTGTTTGCTCCAGTGTCTAAATTTGGGTCTTCAATTTCTGCATGTTGAGCCTAGGTACACACAAAAGTCATATATATTCCAGAGAAAACTTTAGAATATTTAATTTAAATAATAAGCTCTCGAAACATTACACACCAAGGAAATACATATTAAAGAAAACCTATAATTTAACTAAGTCTTGACATATTTTAAAGAGGGCCTCCATATCAAATTACTATAAAAATTAATATGTAGATGTAATAACTAATATTTATGACCACACGTGATATATATCCTCATACACCAGTGACAAATATGAGTACAAGATACATAGGTAGTTATACCATTTAGGATAAGTGTGCAAGCATGCACAATTATTCAAGTAAGATGTACAATTTGATATATATGAAAGCTCCTATAAGGGTGATTTCCCTTAATATGGACGGTACATATGGTAAGATAGCTCTAGGCTTGAATGATTTAACAAAGTGCAATCCTTTGTTGGATTATATAATAAAAATGATATGAGAATTATACTTGTAAAGAAAAGATAGGGCTTATATAAGTAGCAACATAATGTAGCAAAATAGGCCTAACTGTTGGCAAGAGACACTATATGGATTCTTGATTGTTGTCATTGATGGCAACAAAGTTCATCCCACACATCCGCGGGACATGGTGTGTCTCTACCGGAAGTCAGAGTGAAGAATGTTGTGGTCCGGTAAACAAGAACAAAGCATGTGACGAGGTCCAACAAACAGGTCCGGATCTATTAGAGGAAGTATCTTGGTGAAGTATGGATTTAGGGAAGTCAAGAGGACTACCTTGAGTGATAGATTCCAAGGATTTAGCCTCCGGTGATAGATGAGGAAAAATATATGAATACTTGAGTACTAGGTTCCTGAGTGACAGTATGAACAGAGGAAGAACTGACTAGCAGAACATCAGACTTTATTCTGGATGTGTTACTAGTGGTGGTAAAGGTTATGAAGGCATGAATTATGTTTGGCTAACATGATTAATGATTTCCACAAGTATATCCTTGTTCCACAATGTTTGGTAAGCAAGGATTCAGCCGACAGATCAGAGTTTGTGAAAAGATTGACTATTCCGGATGCCCACTAGAAAGGTGATGAAATCACTTGTGCAGATATATATACAAGATGGATTTAGTTGTGAGAGGTGTCATGGTCATTTTGTGATGTGTGAATAAAAGTAGAAAAGAAGAGTAAAAGTATTAAGGAAGATCTGGTATGTGAAGGGATAGCAGCATAAAAGAAGAGGAAAGATGAAGTGCAGCAGATCAGTATACTGAGCCTAACCAGAACTGAACTCCAGCATATGTAGATGCTCCCAATCGGTTCAAGTATTGTATAACACTCCTTTTGTAGACAGTGAGTCTCTTGTAGGCAGTGTGCCTCTTGTGAGCAGTGTGCTCGGGCAGTGAGCCCTAATTGGCAAGTGCCATTTTGTATTTCCTTATTCTTCTAACAGAGAATAATCCTTGGGTTAATCACCATGTGGTTTTCTCCCTTAATAGGGTTTCCACGTCAAAAATATTGTGTCATGTGTATTTCCATTTCATGGTTATGTTTGCTTGTTGAATTAATGCTGCATTAATTATTAAGAAAGTTTAGAAAGCAGAAATAATTAGGATAACTAATTCACCCCCCCTTCTCAGTTATCAACAATTGGTATTAGAGCTAAGTTCCTCCTAACAGAGTCTAACAGCTTGAGGAAGATCTGGGAATCCAAATGGATGCATATGGTTTAAGGGAGCAACTCAAGACTACCCTTGAGGATCTTGAACAGTCAAACTCTAAAGTTAATGAATTAAAGGAAAGACTCAAAAAGGCTGATGATTTCATGAGAGAACTAAAAGACAAATTAAGTCTCTTTATGAAAAAGAGAAAGGAGCTGCTTTAGCAATTGGCAAGACAAGGTGAAGCAAATGATGCAAATGAAGAGATGAATGAGAAAACCAAGTTATGTGAAAAGTTATTAAAAGAAATCATTATGGTAAGACATGAAATGGAATCAGGAGTTATGAAGTTTACCCAAGAAGTTGAAGAGAAAAGAAAAACTGAAGATAATCTAAGACAATCTCTCAAGGAGAAATCAGAAGATTGCCACCAGATGGATAGAATTATCAGACATCTTGAATCTGATCTTGAAGATGCTAAAGATAATGAAGAAAAACTTGAGGATCAAATTGTCTCTCTTAAAAGGGATCTTCAAACAACAAATGAATATAAAGAGAAATTCAAGATAAGTTCTGCTCAACTTGAAGTTCTTATTGGAAATCAAAAGAAGGTAGATGACAAGTGTGGCTTGGGATATGAGAAAGGAGAAAGCTCCGGATCCGGTCAGAAGAATTTTGGATCAAAAAATCCAAGGAATAGGCCTAGAAGACCTCCGGTAAGACAGCCTAATGCTCAAAGATATCCATCCTTCAATGGATACTGCCACAACTGCAACAACTTTGGTCATAAAGCTAATCAGTGTAGAAATAGAATGAATCAAACTAATTCATGCTTCTTTGGACAGTGTTTTAACTGCAAAAGGTATGGTCACAAATCTCATGAATGCAAAAATATGCAAATGAACAAATCATTCAATGGTAGATGCTTTGCATGCAATAGAATAGGTCATATGGCTAATCAATGCAGATCAAGAGGATATCAGTCAAATATGCAAAGAAATGTTGTTTGCCAAATCTCCAATAGATCCAGTCACAGTGCAAAATTTTGTAGAAGCAAGAATCAAGACAAAAGAGGTCCGGTATATCATAATCAGAATCAAGATAAGGGTAAACAAAAAGTGAATGCGGATGAAGTTAAAAGTGAGATGAACAAGATTTGGGTGAAGAAAAGTACAGAGAATGTAGAGGATGGATCTGCACCAGACTCTGGTGCTAATATTCCTTCCGAAAACTAAAAAGTGAGCTCTGGCTCAGGGGGAGACACAAAGAAAACCTTGTTCCCCCAGCAAGTCAATTGGTGCCAGAACTAGCACAAGAAGAGTTGCAGATTGAAGGGTTCATAAGGGAAACATCCAAACAAACTATGGTTAAGATTTGGAAGATCCGCAAGATGTTTAAAGATTAGGACTGATCCAGTTCTTCAAGTCATCCAAATAAGGCAAACTGGAATAACTTAGGTTGAGCATTTATGGCAACCTGACATTAGGGTTTGCAGAGCAATATAAGGGTTTTCTCATTAAGCATTTGTTCATTCTGCATTCAAGAAGAAAAGAAAAGGAGCTCTACAAACAACTTCTCCCAAAAGGATCAAGATTATTCTTCATATAGCTCAATCTAGATTTCATCGTGTGCCCTAAATTGTGCAAAAGGTATTCTTCGTTCTTGATATCCTTCAGTAAGATTCTTTGATGATGGCTACTTTGAATATAGTAAATATTTCTAATAGACCTCGCCCCACATTTAAGAAACATCCACACAAATCCTTGGAGGTAGATCCCCTAGGAGCATTTTCGAGTGTTCTGCATGGCGTATTGCATACAGAAGACATTAGGGTTTACATACATGTGAGTATTGAAGAATTTGGGGAATCAAAATTAGTAGATATCTATCACAAACAGTTGATAGATGATTCTTTTGAGATTAAACCTCAGTATAAAGCCATCAGGGATAAGCATTTTGCATAGTGCATTCATTTCCCCTATTTTGAAGAAGATGAATGGGTCCGGTATGTATTGAGTAGAGTGCATGACAATTTCCTATGGTTGAATAAACCATTCAAGATCACCAAAGATGCAATTAGGGCAGTAACTGGTCTACACTCATCCGGTGGAATACCTATTCTCAAGTCTGTCAAGAATCAGATAGTAAGTGATGCAACCAGATCAAAATTTGACAAGAGAGCTATGACAATTGAAGACATCACTGAACCGGATGTCAAATTTGCATCCATGATAATTGGTTACAAGATTTATCACTCCAATAGGGAAAATTCAGTATCGGGAACTGCAGTTTACAAAACCTATCAAATGCTGAAAGAAAATGCTAACTATGATTTGTGTGAGCTTCTTCTAAGCCAACTTTTGGAAAATCTACAAAAGATTAAGAAGGATAAGAAGAACTCCTTCAAGTATGGTGGCTTGATACTCTGCCTATTCTTTTATTACATGAATGAGCTTCCTGGATCCAATGGATGGGTATGGCAGAATGACAGACCGGTTGCCATCCAAATCAGAGACTATTTACATGGGCTTGGGGATGCTAAAGCAAGAAATACAGCCTTGTGGGGTTATTTCAAGAATTTTCAGAACATGATGCAAGCAAGAGAAAGGATTCCCTAGTCTCTTGTTGAGAAATACAAAGACAGTTTGTTTTATGGTAGAGACTGATCTGTGCCTAATGGAGGCAGTAGAACCAAGAACTGTATGGATCATGCCCATGGGGTATGAAGTTGATGAACAAATTGTGGAGCTGCATGTTCAACACATGCTAAGTCAGCCAAAGGATCCAAAGGCAAAAAGGTTTGGAACCTTTGAAGAGCTGAGTATAAAAGTTCATGTGGAACTTAAACAACCAGAAATGAAGAGGAAAGTAAGAAAAGAAGTTGAAGAAATTGCAAAAGGCTTAGGCATCTCAAAGGAGGCTCTTGATGCCAATAGAGAAAAGGTGGAAAGGGCAGAGAAAGAGAAGAAAGAGGCAGAAAAGAACAGTGAGGATAGTGTTCCAGTAAAATCTTCCACCCGGACTAGATCATCAAAGAGATCAGCACCTGTCCCTGCTAAAAGCTCAAAACCGGAAGTCCAGGCAACTGGAAAAGGAGAAAAGAGAACAAAGAAAAAGGCAACAAGGTCCTATGTTAGCCTAAAGGATGATGAGGAAACTGAATCAGATGAGGAGATAAGGAAACTAAAGAAGAAGAAGAAATCATCCAGTGAACACTCTACCGGTCAAGGAGAAGTGAAGGAAGAGGAATTTGTTGAAAAGCCCACCCTGTCTTTAGAAAGTGTAATCAAATCAATCACTGTGGATGGAAACCTTCAACCAATGGCTGAATTCTCTGATGATTATAATGAGGCTGACCAAAAAATCTTGCAGAAAGCTACAGTTAAGTATCTCAACATATATAATAAGGCTTTCATTGAAATTATATCTCTTATTCCCAAGAGCCTAGAAAAGGAGTTATAAATGAAAAAGACTAATGCCATGGCAAAAGACCTTGAGATCCATGAACAAATAGCTATTCAGCTATATCCTTCAATTGATTCAAAGAAAATGAATATGATTTTTAAAAATTGCATGGATGAGTTCAGGAGCAAAGCCAGAATGAATCAGCTCATGCTTGGTGAGACTGACAAGGTAGCCAAAGACACAGAAGAGATTCTCCGGAAAGCCTTCAAAAGATTCAATCTTCCTATCATAGAGGACTTGGGTGTTGACCCCTGTTGGATCTAGGGCATACAACTGAGAGGGGGGGGGTGAATCAGTTGTATAAAACTTCTTCTCATTCAAACACTTAACTCACTGTTGTTAGTTAGCAGCATATCAAATAATCATCCATGGAAGCATAATACATAAACACAAGAGCAGATAAGCATCAACACATTGAACACCAAGATTTTGACGTGGAAAACCCGGTTAAGGGAAAAACCACGGGGTGATTAACCCAAGAATTATTCTCTGTTAGAAGAATAAAGAAAAATGAATGGCACATGCCAATAAGGGCTCACTGCCCGAGCACACTGCTCACAAAGAGGCCCACTGCCTACAAGGAGACACACTGTCTACAAAGTGATGAAAATCACAGTCTTGAACTGGAGAATGACATCTCTACCATGTCCGGATCAGTTCCAATTAAGCCCAACAATCTCTGCTCTGCCTTTCGCACATTTCTTCGCTATACCATACTCATCCTCTCTCCACACACTGAAATGAACTCACAAACCGTTATTTATACAAGACATCGACTTAGGAACAAACATCTAAGTCGGCAAACAACCATAGGAGTATCCGCAAGATGAATAACACATCCGGTCGGCCATCACAAGAACATTCGTAGGATGAACAACTCATCCGGTCGGCTACACAGAGCAAGAACTTCATCCGGAAGAATAACTTCAATTCCGGGCTCTACCATCAATGCGGACCAACAACACAACCTAAACAAGATCCAAGAACCTTCACAAGCCTGTCTGAATGTCCGGATACATCCGCACTTCCTCTGCTTACTGGGATCTCTTGTCTTCCTCATCCGAAACTTTAAGAACACAGTCTGTCGCCACTGTCATAATCCAAGAGGTACTTCCGGACCTCCAAATCATACACAAATCAGGATGATACATCACAAGGACATCCCAAACACTCTTTCCAATCCACAGATTGGGATAATACAATTCCGGACCTCACCGGACCTTTTTGTGATCCTTTGTCACCTCCGGATACTTGCCGGACCCGGTTCTATACCGGCAGCCACAACTTCTTCAGATCTTCATGCGGACCTCTGAAATCTTAACTGTAGCATCTCAAGACTCATATCTACTAACCCTTTGATCCGCATCCTCCGGTTCTCATCCTATACAGTACATTTACCTTCTTCTTATCACTGTTCTTCACTGTTCCTGACTGAGTCTAATTTTCTCAATATCCTCAGCACACAGCTCATCAAATCCTTCTTGTCAATGCAATATGAGTATGTTGACATCAATGACAACACTGGTTCACCTCATACTTGCAACAATCTCCCCCTTTGTCATTGATGGCAACATATGATGTGAAAAACCATTAAGACAAGAACTTCAACTTTTCATATGTCTTCTCTTCCTTTACTGCTCCCCCTTTGATCATCAACCACTTGTTTTTCACATGTCTTCTCTCCCCCTTTGACATCAATGGCAAAGGGCTCATACTTGCAATTCTCATGCATCAGAATCATACCAGCTGCTCCCCCTTAGTTGCAGCTCCCCATTAGTCCGGATCACAAGATATGACTGTGATAGCCACCGGACTGATGCACATCAGTGCATCTTAGTTCATCACCGGAGGGGCCATGACCCCTAACTTCTCCCGGAGATATTCAAAAGAGTCCTTGGGAAGAGGCTTTGTAAAGATATCTGCAATCTGATCCTTGGAGGGAACATACTCCAATCTGACTTCTTCTTTGTTTACTTGTTCTCTCAAAAAGTGAAATTTGATAGATATGTGCTTAGTCTTAGAATGCAATACCGGATTCTTGGAAATATTAATTGCACTTGAATTATCACAGAAAATTGTGATAGGCTCCTCATATTCAACTTTGATGTCTCTTAGCATCTGCTTCATCCATAAGATTTGAGTGCAACTACCTGCTGCTGCAATGTATTCTGCTTCAGTTGTAGACAGAGATATTGCATCTTGTTTCTTGCTTAGCCAAGAAACCAATCTCTTCCCCAAAAAGAATGCTCCACCACTAGTGCTCTTCCGGTCATCCACATCTCCTGCCCAATCTGCATCTGTGTAAGCATGAAGAGAGAAATCCGGATCTCTAGGATACCATAGACCATACTCAACTGTTCCTTTCAAGTATCTAAAAATTCTTTTGATTGCCATAACATGAGATTCTCTAGGATCAGCCTGGAATCTTGCCACAAGACCAACAGCCTGCATTATATCTGGTCTAGTTTGAGTGAGATACAACAATCCACCAATCATTGATCTATACTTTGTCTGATCTGCCTTTGGAGAATCATCATCTTTGCTTAACTTACATCCGGTTGCCATAGGAGTGTTCATAGGCTTTGAGTCTTCCATACCAAATTTCTTTAACAATTCTTTCACATATTTGGTCTGAGAGATGAAGATCCCTTCTTTTGTTTGAGTAATTTGCAGACCCAAGAAGAAATTCATTTCACCAAGCATAGACATTTCAAACTCACTTTTCATCTGATTTGCAAAAATTTTGCACATACTATCTCTTCCTCCAAAAATGATATCATCCACAAACACTTCAACAATTAGAATGTTTTCATGATCAATTTTGAAATATAAGTTACTGTCAGCAGTACCTTTGTTGAATCCAATCTGCACAAGATGCTTATCCAACCTTTCATACCATGCTCTTGGGGCTTGCTTCAATCCATACAAAGCTTTCTTCAACTTGCAGACCATATCATTATTATCAGACAATTGAAATCCATCCGGTTGTTCAATGTAGACTTCTTCTTCCAGATCACCATTTAGGAAGGCAGACTTGACATCCATCTGATATACCTTGAAGTCTTTGAAGGCAGCAAATGCAAGAAGTAATCTGACTACTTCAATTCTTGCTACCGGAGCAAAAGTCTCTTCAAAGTCAATTCCTTCTATTTGAGAGTAGCCTTTGCAGACCAATCTAGCTTTGTTTCTGATTACTTCACCAGCTTCATTTAGTTTGTTCCGGAAGACCCACTTGGTTCCAATTACATTCCTGTCTCTAGGTCTGGGAACAAGATCCCAAGTATGATTTTTCTCAATTTGCATCAGTTCATCTTCCATTGCTTTGGTCTAGTTTTCATCATTGCAGGCTTCATTTATTGTTTTAGGTTCAATCTTTGAAATCAGACAACATTCATTCTGATCTTGAGCAATATTCCTTCTAGTTTGTACACCTTTGCTTCTGTCACCTATGATCTGATCTTCAGAGTGATTCAGTCTTACATACCTTGGAATTTTGGGAGTATCTAGCACTGTTGTTTCTTGATCAGCCTCATTCAAATCTAACTCTTCTTCCTGATATACCGGATCAGGCTGACTCTGTCTCACCGGAGAGGATTGAGGTCCTTGAACACTGTCTTGGTCATCTTCATCAAACTCATAAAATCTTGAAGTCTTCTCAATTCCTTCATCAACCTTCACATTGGTGCTTTCTATCATCTTCCTCAATCTCTTATTGTAACACCGGTATGCTTTGCTTTGAGTGGAGTAGCCCAAGAAAATTCCTTCATCACTTCTAGCATCAAACTTTCCTAGATCTTCATCTCTTTTAATATAACACTTGCTACCAAATACTCTGAAATATTTCACAGTAGGAGTGATGCCAAACCAGAGTTCATAGGGGGTCTTACCGGTGTTGTTTCTGATTTGAACTCGATTGAGAGTGTAGACTGCAGTGCTGATAGCTTCTTTCCAAAACATTTGAGGAACATTTGCTTCCAACATCATTGTCCTAGCAGCTTCCTGGATGGTCCGGTTCTTTCTCTCAACTACTCCATTCTGCTGTGGAGTCTTAGGAGCAGACAACTGTCTCCTTATACCCTGTTTCTCACAAAAGTCAATGAATTCACCAGATGTAAATTCACCACCTCTATCAGACCTTAGACACTTTAGTTTCAATCCGGTTTGATTCTCCACCATAGCTTTGAAGATTTTGAACTTCTCAAAAGCTTCTGATTTTTCTTTTAGAAAGGTAACCCACATCATTCGGGAATGATCATCAATTAACAACATGAAATATCTATCACCTTGCAGACTCTTGATTCTTGTCGGACCACATAGATCAGTATGTACTAATTCCAATAATCCGGTAGAAGACTGATCTTTGCTTTTAAAAGAGACTCTGCTTTGTTTGCCTAACTGACATTCTTTACACACACTATTTGTAGGTTTTATCAACTTTGGAAGATCTCTCACAGCCTGAGTATTGCTTATTTTGATGATGTTATCAAAATTTACATGACACATTCTTCTATGCCATAACCAACTCTGATCAATTTGAACAAACAAACAACTTTTATTTGAACCAATCAGATGAAAGATGTTACCTCTTGTCTGAGTACCGGATGCAATTTCAGTTCCGGAGCTTGTAAAGATTCTGCATTTTCCATTCTTGAACCGGAGATCATAGCCTTTGTCCACTAACTGACCAACACTGAGAAGATTGTGCTTCAATCCTTCAACATACAGTACATTTCCTGTTTTTCTCTTACCATCAAAGGAAATAGTTCCCCTACCTCTGATTCTGCCAGCAGAATTGTCACCAAACTTTACCATTCCTCCTTCATATCTTTCCAAGTCTAAGAACTTATTCTTGTCACCAGTCATATGGTGAGAACATCCACTGTCAATAACCCAGTCATCCTTTTCTTCTACTTGAGCAGCCAAGGCTTTTTCAACAACTTTGTGATTGACAGATTCAGAGAGCAAGGAATCTTCTTCCTTGATGGCTATAAACACCCACTCATTTCCGGATTTGCTTCCTGGTTCTGATTCATCATCTGTTACTCCTTCATTGTCATCTTCTTCATGAACATAATAGCAATTCTTTTGAAACCTTTGTCTGTGAGTATTAGATCTTGCAGATCTCTCTGGACATCTTGAGGCAAAATGACCAATCTTATTGCAGTTGAAACACTTAAAGGGTAGTTTTCCTTCATACTTACCGGATCCTCTTGGCAGTCTCTTTGCAATGAGGGCTTCAAGTTGAGCTGTTTCTGCTTCTTCTTCTTCCATGTCTCTTCTTGCTTGATCATACCATGACATTTTCTTTGATGAGTTTTCACCCGGATCAAATCTCTGTTTGCCTTTTACATAGGCACTGGATTTGAAAGCAGATTCAGTCTTGGGAGGATCATCTCCAAACTCGGTCATTTCAAATGCAGCTAGTTTGCTAGCCAGTTGTTCTCTTGTGACAGTTGTGTGGGCTCTGAATTCATCAATGGCAGCAACTTTGATTTTGTAGGCAGCAGGAAGGGATCTTAGGATTTTGTAGACAATCTCATTTTCATCTAAAGTTCCACCAGCATTTCTGATTCCACATACCAGCTCATTTACTCTTGGCATAAAGGTAGTGATGTTTTCATCATCTCTCATTTTCAATCTTTCAAATTTCCCTTTCAGACTTTGCAACCTTGCACTTTTGACAAACTCATCTCCTTCATACAAAAGTTCCAGTTTAGTTAGGATCACATATGCAGTGGGTAGGTCAATGACATTCGAGAGATCTGAGTCGTTCAATGCGCTTAGAAGAGCTTCCTTGGTCCGCAGATTGTTTTCAGCTTCTGTGATTTCATTCAGAGTTGTCGGACCACCTTGTGGAGGTACATATGGTTTTGAAATCATACCCAGGTATGCTTTTCCCATGCATTCCAAGTGACACTTCATGCGACCTTTCCAGAGAGTGAAGTTGGTTCCATCGAACTTCGGACTATCCTTCTTGTATGACGACATCCTGGATCTCCTCAAGCGGTTAAGCTCTTGTCAGAGGAACTTGGCTTTGATACCAATTGTTGGATCTAGGGCATACAACTGAGAGGGGGGGGGGTGAATCAGTTGTATAAAACTTCTTCTCATTCAAACACTTAACTCACTGTTGTTAGTTAGCAGCATATCAAATAATCATCCATGGAAGCATAATACATAAACACAAGAGCAGATAAGCATCAACACATTGAACACCAAGATTTTGACGTGGAAAACCCGGTTAAGGGAAAAACCACGGGGTGATTAACCCAAGAATTATTCTCTGTTAGAAGAATAAAGAAAAATGAATGGCACATGCCAATAAGGGCTCACTGCCCGAGCACACTGCTCACAAAGAGGCCCACTGCCTACAAGGAGACACACTATCTACAAAGTGATGAAAATCACAGTCTTGAACTGGAGAATGACATCTCTACCATGTTTGGATCAGTTCCAATTAAGCCCAACAATCTCTGCTCTGCCTTTCGCACGTTTCTTCGCTATACCATACTCATCCTCTCTCCACACACTGAAATGAACTCACAAACCGTTATTTATACAAGACATCGACTTAGGAACAAACATCTAAGTCGGCAAACAACCATAGGAGTATCCGCAAGATGAATAACACATCCGGTCGGCCATCACAAGAACATTCGCAGGATGAACAACTCATCCGGTCGGCTACACAGAGCAAGAACTTCATCCGGAAGAATAACTTCAATTCCGGGCTCTACCATCAATGCGGACCAACAACACAACCTAAACAAGATCCAAGAACCTTCACAAGCCTGTCTGAATGTCCGGATACATCCGCACTTCCTCTGCTTACTGGGATCTCTTGTCTTCCTCATCCGGAACTTTAAGAACACAGTCTGTCGCCACTGTCATAATCCAAGAGGTACTTCCGGACCTCCAAATCATACACAAATCAGGATGATACATCACAAGGACATCCCAAACACTCTTTCCAATCCGCAGATTGGGATAATACAATTCCGGACCTCACCGGACCTTTTTGTGATCCTCTGTCACCTCCGGATACTTGCCGGACCCGGTTCTATACCGGCAGCCACAACTTCTTCAGATCTTCATGCGGACCTCTGAAATCTTAACTGTAGCATCTCAAGACTCATATCTACTAACCCTTTGATCTGCATCCTCCGGTTCTCATCCTATACAGTACATTTACCTTCTTCTTATCACTGTTCTTCACTGTTCCTGACTGAGTCTAATTTTCTCAATATCCTCAGCACACAGCTCATCAAATCCTTCTTGTCAATGCAATATGAGTATGTTGACATCAATGACAACACTGGTTCACCTCATACTTGCAACAGACCCCTTGGTAGCAAATATTGTAGAAGAATTCACTGAGAAAATGGCAGAAGAAGTAATGGACACTGGTACAGAAAAGGATAAGGACTTAGAATCCTCTGTTCCAGAAAAGGAAGAGGTGGCTCATGAATAGACAAATATCTCTCCTTTGGTTTCCCCTGCTGACTCTGGATCCAAAGGAGAAGAAAGAGTAAAGGAGAAAGAAGCAGTGGTAAAGGGAAAAGAAGATGTCAGTACAAAGGTTGTGGAAGGGGAGAAAGTTCTAAAAGACAGTTCTGTGACTGCAGAAGAGAAGAAAAATCTGTCTCTGGCAAGAGACACTACAGAATCAGTCAAGGACTTTTTGACAAAAGTATCTATGGATATTGATGAACCGGATCTATTAAAAGGGCCACTAGACTTTGACTCTCTATCTCTGGTGCAAACAATGAAGATAGCTTCATTTGCAAATGCGAAGGCCAAAGAGAATCTACTGAAATCTCGCATGGAAGACTGTGAGCTTATAGAGGTAGCATCTAGAGTTTTGGAAAAGATCATGCCATCCTTTCAGAAGGATCCCATAGCCTCCTCTTTTGGTAATCTCAAAACTCTAGTCAGCAGTGTTAATACACATTTTGATTCTCTAGAGAAGTCAGCTGAAGAAAAGGTCTGGAAGGAGTTTTTGGATAGGAGATTCTCAAAGGTACAAGGGTTGATCATTAATGATAGGAGAAATATGAATATTGGGATAAAGAGATTAGAAAATTCTCTTAAAGATGGCAGAGAAATGTACAAATTTTGCTTATCTTGGCCCACAGTGACCAAAGATATTGAGAAGAAAGTAAAAGAGCAAGAGGATAAACTACTAAGTTTGTCTCAAAGTTTTGATCCTCTCTCATCCTCCATAGTTAATCAAGAGTGTTAGACTATTGTAATCACAAATGCAATAAAGAATTTTGAGAAGGAAAGGAAGAACATAATTAGCCGGATGGGTGAACTTAGAAGGATCCTTATCTCTAAGTTAGAGGCCATGCATGAGACCATAAGTGATGCTCAGACTACCACCTGAACCAATGATCTGATAGATCTTAAGAGGGCAGAAGCTTTTGCGTTTTTGTTGAGTGGTCACATCTCAATTTTGGATAGAATGAAGCAAAGTTGGGCTGCAAAACTCATCCAATTGAAGACATCTTTTGCAGACATTCTTCAGTTTATGTGAGTATGTAATATGCGGCTAAGTATAGTTAAGTTTTTGGTATGTGGACCCTACCCTTTCCCATTGATGTCAAAGGGGGAGTGAGGAGCAATGAAAAATGAGGAATCCAACTAAGGGGGAGCTCCGAAAAATGTACATAAAGACAGAGCATCAGCCAAGGGGGAGCATAGTGTAAACACTTAGCCATTTTTCACTAAGTGTTACCATCAATGCCAAAGGGGGAGATTGTTGGCAAGAGACACTATATGGATTCTTGATTGTTGTCATTGATGGCAACAAAGTTCATCCCACACATCCGCATGACATGGTGTGTCTCTACCGGAAGTTAGAGTGAAGAATGTTGTGGTCTGGTAAACAAGAACAGAGCATGTGGCGAGGTCCAATAGACAGGTCCGGATCTCTCAGAGGAAGTATCTTGGTGAAGTGTGAATTTGGGGAAGTCAATAGGACTACCTTGAGTGATAGATTCCAAGGATTTAGCCTCTGGTGATAGATGAGGAAAAAGATATGAATACTTGAGTACTGGGTTCCTGAGTGACAGTATGAACAGAGGAAGAACTGACTGGTAGAACATCAGACTTTATTCCAGATGTGTTACTGGTGGTGGTAAAGGTTATGAAGGCATGAATTATGTTTGGTTGACATGATTAATGATTTCCACAAGTATATCCTTGTTCCGCAATGTTTGGTAAGCAAGGATTCAGCCGACAGATCAGAGTTTGTGAAAAGATTGACTATTCCGAATGCCAACTAGAAAGGTGATGAAATCACTTGTGCGGATATATATACAAGATGGATTTAGTTGTGAGAGGTGTTGTGGTCATTTTGTGATGTCTGAATAAAAGTAGAAAAGCAGAGTAAAAGTAGTAAGGAAGATCTGGTATGTGAAGGGATAGCAGCATAAAAGAAGAGGAAAGATGAAGTGCAGCAGATCAGTATACTGAGCCTAACTGGAACTGAACTCTAGCATATGTAGATGCTCCCAATCAGTTCAAGTATTGTATAACACTCCTTTTGTAGATAATGAGTCTCTTGTAGGCAGTGTGCCTCTTGTGAGCAGTGTGCTCAGGTAGTGAGCCCTAATTGGCAAGTGTCATTTTGTATTTCCTTATTCTTCTAACAAAGAATAATCCTTGGGTTAATCACCCCATGGTTTTCTCCCTTAATAGGGTTTCCATGTCAAAAATATTGTGTCATGTGTATTTCCATTTCATGGTTATGTTTGCTTGTTGAATTAATGCTGCATTAATTATTAAGAAAGTTCAGAAAGCAGAAATAATTAGGATAACTAATTCACCCCCCCCCTCTCAGTTATCAACACTAAGATTAAAGTGAAGAGAAACCTGACCATGGATTCAAGGTAGTGAAGTTCATTAAGCTCAATGAATTCAAGGAAAATCAAATGAGAAAAGAAATAGAGCTCTCCAAGTTAGTGTAACAAGTACTAATATCTCCATTGAAGATGAGCACAAGAAGAAAATTTTAATATACAATTTTTTCTAGAGTTCACTAATGAAAATAAGGATGAGAATAGAATTTTAAGGACTAACCTTTAGCTCTAAATGGAGTTCTAGCTTACAAGATAATTAATCCAGTAGCTAAGTTAGAGGTTCAACTATAGAATATGTGACAAAATCTAAGATACCATAAGCAAAAGACTCCTTTTGGTAATGTTTGGATTAGAAGCATGTAACAATCCTCCTTGTTGGCAATGAGAGTTGTGAGAGGCATTAGGTGGAAGTTACCAATGGAGAAGTAGTTATTATGACATCAAACTCAACTTGTATAACTTTCAAAATTAAGATGTCTTCACCATACAACTTTAACGTAAAATGCTTTAATGTATTTGTTACTTTTTGTAGAAGGAAGTTGTGGCCATGAGGTGGGTGAAAAATGTTTATGGCAGGAGGAAAATTTCAAGATGGCAGATGGGAGAGGGCATAGGAGTCAAGCTAAGTTAGTTTTTTATGATTATTGTATTGGAATCTCTTCCCCATGCCATACGATGGCTCTTGGGAGTAGGCAAGTTTGATGAATGCAGTGAAAATATCTGATTGAGAGTTTAGTTGATGTTGGAGAAAATATTTTTGAGAGGGTGATCAAATTGTTTAGTGGGAGAGATTAATAAGGAAGTAGCATGTAGAAGGAGGCTCTCCTTTTGCTTGGTCAACACCTGATGTAAAACGCTGTGAAACAAAAAAAAAAGAAAGATACTTTGGGTTTTTTGAGAATAGAGAAAAGAAAGTAAAAAGAAGAACTGAGGGAGGGAAGAGCAGATAACTCATTCAAGTGCATCAAATTGGAAGAGGAGAGGTGTACAGCAAAGGAGAGTGTGATCTAGTTTGGGAGACTAGAGGTGCACTAAAAGGGACTACATTGCAATGTATTTACATCAGCTCTTTGTTCTTTTTTCACCACAAAAAACTAAAACCTGTTGCTGTGTATTTCCCAACTATAGAAATCTGAAACCTCATTACTGCCTTTTAATAAAAAAAACTACAAATGTTTTATGTTGTTTCATTAAGCATAGAAAAATTGAAACCCATTACTACCTTAGGAAAACTATGCTATGTAATATTAATTTCATTGCAAGATATTTACATTTCCTCTGTCCTTGAAAATTATTTTCCTTATGTAGATCATATTCCCTTATTCTTTAGATTAAGGGGTTTGCATAGAAAGATCATGTGTCTTCTAATTTATAATTTTAGAAAGAAAAGCTAGGTCACGTGGTTTTTTATTTAAAATATTTCTTCTAGAAAAACAAGGGATTTGATCTTATAGAGAATAGAATAAATGTAGCCATACAAACTGGGATGTAATGATAGAGATTGTAGAGATCTAAGTCCCATGAACCCTTTTGTTATTTGATGACTTCTTTGAGGAGATTTTCATCATAACTCTTCTTAAACAAAATAAAACTTAGTGGCTCTGTTTTGGTCATAATGTCATTTCTGCTAAATCTCCAGCCTTGTGGAAACCACCATCTTTGAGTTAAAGAATGAAATGACACTAAAATACCTTAGAAACATCTACCTGTGTTTGTGCATTAAAATTGGTCACATAAACTCCAATTAAGAAAAATCTACCCAAGGATGTAAAGGAACTACTGTAGGAGGGAAAATTACGATTTCCATTTTGTAAGTCTCTTTAACCATCTATTTTGTTATGTTAAATATGGTAGACAATACGTAAAACTTAGGCTTTGAGTAGATGTCTAATACCAATTGTCGTGCCTTTCTTGTATTATCTATGCATTTCTATGAGAAGAGTGACCAAATTGGGGTCACTGGAGTCATTACAAAACTGATCTAACTGGCAAAGGGTTGTTTTCAATAAATTACTCTGTCGTCAAACGTTTGGGTCTTGTAGATCACATTTTTCATCTTTACTATTTTAAATTTATAATTTAGTGTTTTTAGTCATTTTGGATTCCTCATTGGTTAAACGAGATGAACTAGGTCTAGGCATTGCAGTGGTCATCTGGAGTGGCTCTCTATGAGCCCAGGGCCCATAAGTGGTTGCCAAGGGAACTAGTAGTAGAGTTACCGTAACAAGTGATAACTAAATATAAAACATTGGGGTAAAAACATTAATAAGATAATTAGTCCTCGTGCATGGCCTTGAGCACTTGTAAAGGCTATGGATGCAAAGGAAAGGCCTATCCATCTGTGGGGCATCAAGTAATCCATCTGTGGGGCATTGATTTGGGCATGATTGAGTCTCCTCATCTGCATGAGAGGAGTACTTGGTTCCATTTGATGCCATCCCTTTGAGTACACATGATGATACTCCATCTGATTGCACTCTAGTATCTAGCACCTTAGCAGTCATGAGTAGTACCTGACCTATGACTTGGATGAGTACTTCTATGTTCTAACTTTGGCTGTATGCATTGTTCTGCATGTCTACTCTGTGATTGATGTGAGTGTTGGCCATCTTATATCCCCTTGTTGTTGTTCTTCTATTTGGGCATTGTGACTTTCTCTGAGCATGGCAGGGTGGTCTCTTATGAGTCAACATGGTTGGGAGGCATTGCCACCGCCATTGGGGACCAGTGGATAGGTTATTAGATGCCTCAGGTTGGAGATGTTCTCTCTCTCTCTCCATTACTTCATTCAATTATTGTACTCGTTCAATCATTGTATCATATTCTAGACTATATCATTGTACTTGTATATTCTTTTATGTAATTATACTCTCTTAAGAGAGAAGATGTAATCATTGAATTTAATGAGAAGAAATGAGATGTTCTTTATTTGGTTAACAAATTCTTGTGTGGGTATTGGATCCGCTTGTACTATGATGCTTTTGGATTCATATTTTTGATCTGGAATGGGTTATAGGAACATTTGGGTTGGTGTTTAAAATGAACTTAGTTGTATTAATGTTTCTCTAGAGAGTGATTTAGTCCTCTCCTATGGGTTGTGCATTCGACCATACTTGGCCATGAATGTTGTCGATCTACTGAGTCAACTTGTATGTTATATACTTATGTCAAAAAAATTTATCTTGTCCTCTTTTGGCTCTTACCCTTCGGGGGTTACATAGCGGGATGTTACATCTAGTATTAGAGCCCATGTTCACACACTGGGAGCTCTGGCATACTTGAGCCTTCTATGTTTTGCTATGTTTGGTGTGTGTGGTGTGAGCTTGTTATATTGTTTTATAGTTTGTTGTTATGGTTTTATGCCTTAGTATGGTGTATAGGTCATCCTTGTGATGGTATATTTTGATGTGTTCTTTGTTTCCTTTAGGATGCCTCCTAGGGACAGATCTAGGGGCAGGGTTAGAGGTATAGCCACTATTTTTTGGTGTAGCACCTAGTGTAATGTTGATCTGGGTAATCAGGGTAATTGGGGTGAGCGTGAAGAGGAACTGCGTGTTGAGAATCTAGATGGACTCAGGGGTGCTCAGGTTTTTAGCTCTTTTACAGTAGATTATGAACTGATTAGGACCTCATTAGGAGGTATCTCATGAGGAGGAGTCACACCCTTCTCGTCAAGATGGTCAGGATGCTAGAGCTAAGTGTGAACATTCCTGTAGTCTGAATCAGTCGAGAGTAGTTGTTTTGAGGGATAGGGTGGATGGAGATAGTGTTCCTATAGGTCACATGAGGGATCTTCTTAGAGCTCATCCCCCTACTTTTGATGGTTCTGGTATAGGTACTGATGTAGAGACTTGGTTGATTGATCTAGATCGATGCTTTGCCATGCATCCTTATAGTAGCAATACTAGAGCTCGATGTGCCATTATGCATCTCAGAGGTTTTGCGTCTACATGGTGGAGAGTAGAGGAGCATAAGCTTTACCTAAACATTGCTTCTGTGTCATGGGGACTATTCTTAGAGAGGTTCTATGCTTCATTTATTTCAGACTACTACTGGAAGAGATGTACTGATGAGTTCCATGAACTTCGTTAGTTGACTATGATGGTAGATCAGTATGAGTACCATTTCTTTCATCTTAAGAAATATGCTAGCATTTCTGATGACGAGTCAATATTAGTGCAAAATTTCATTAGGGGCTTGAATGTCCATATCAATGGTGGTGTCTGTGTGTTTGAGTTGAAGACCTTAGAGATCACCGTGGAGAAGGCTAGGTTGATAGAGAGAATTTGACTAGAGGCTTTGGTGGTTAGGCAGGTGTTTAGATTGGTAGTCCCCCTCCTTTAGGATTAGTTTCTCGAGGTACACAATCTTAGGGAGCTCAACCATCTAGATCTCAGTCTGTACCTTCTAGATCTGGTCAGCAATAGAGGCATAGGTCTACTTGATGAAAGATGATTGTCATTGATGTCAAAAAGGTGTTGAGATGTTGATACAAAGATAGTTGTTATTATATTCACAATTTTGTTCCATTGTATTGTCTTCAACTCAAATTAGGGGAATAATGCTTTCATGATTGTCTTGTGTTCGCAAAGTTGACAAAGGATACATTACAAATCAGGAGATCTCAATTTTATTGATTGGCTATTTGATGGCTACAATATGCAAAGAGTCAAATTGTTGTTTATCATAATGCCTCAGTGAGTCTTCAAGACTTCTTCATGTTGATAGTGTGTTCTTGTAGTCCAAGAGAATGAATGGATCACAGATAATTTCACATGCCTCTAGTTTTTTTTTATGTCTCAAATAATGTAATTTTCATGCCCTTCATGTGGTTGTTGAGATCAGGATGTATGTTCAAAGGATGGTGACTTGAGGTAGCAATGTTGATGTTCTTGTTGTTTGTCTTGATGATTGATGATCTTAGTGTTGATAGTTTCAAGAATTTAGTTTTCATCATTATACTTCATGGTGCTTGATTTGACCTTCAAAATGACACATAGAACAAGGAGTTTACATGATTTGGTGATTGTTCAGGTTGATTTTTGTGGCATGCATCATAAGAATATCAGTGAAAGAGGTATGGCAGATTTCACAGGAGTCAAATGTTGGTGGTGTTCAAATGATAGGTTGTTTTCATGTGAACATTTCAAGTCAGGATACTTCAAGATCTTCTGGTGTATATGTTCATGCTTTAGGAGAAAGGATTCTTGCATGACATTGTTGATGATCAAGACCTCATGATTTATTCATGACATGGAGCTATTCAAGATAGCAAGGTTGGATGTTGGTTTGACAATGGTGACTCAAGATGGGAGTTGATTAAAGGACATAAACCTAAATCCTAGATCTAATACCTAAGTCTTAAAATAAATCTAAAAGCCTAAATGTCTTTACCACTATCCTATCTATCTACAACAGAGTCAATACTATTTCTAATTTCTCAATATCCCAGAGATCTTTGATTCAAATACCTAAAAGTCCTAAAAATTAGATCTAAAATAATTCTAAGTCTATGACCTAAGATTTTAACTATGCCTGTATATGACTTTTTCACTTTATGTTTTAATTAGTTATTGGCATGCGATTGCAGGTCACTCCACTTAAAGATGACCTATAGAACAGGTCCTTAGTCATCTTGACGACTGACCTCTCCTACTTGTTACCGATGATAGCAGTCTTCATCATATGTGAATGGGCGTCAATTTCATATCAATGGTTTCTATTTGAATGTTAAGTGGGCACGAATAAATAATCTATGGCTATTATTTAAATTTGATCTCCCTCTCCATTGTTTCATATTTGACGGGTCTATGGCCGTCATCTTCTTGACTGCATTGTTTTTGTTTTTTAGAAGGCTATATTTAGTCAATTTGGAAAAGGTAGTTTGTGGCGATTTAAAAGCTCAAATTTTAAGAATATTTTCTTTTCTTTTTATTCATTCTCGTTGCATAGAAGACTAAAAAGAAAAGTTTTTTTAGGAGGGCAAGCTTCCTTATTGATATGTATTTTTAAGGGACTTTTTGTCTTCTTACAGATGATTTTTTTTAGAAAGGGATCCGAATAGGAGAGAGATTTTAATTTCTCTTACAGAGGTAGATTGATAAAATTTATTAAAGATTTTATGCAGAGAAGAGACATATATATGAATATATTTTTTGCAGATTGGAGAAGATAAAAAGATTGAAGAATATTGAAGAGAAAAGTATTGCAAGCTATCCATTCTTTTTTTATTGAAGACAAAAATGTTCAGATTGAAATGTTTGGAAGGAATATGAAAGGTCAAGTTAATTTTATTGCAGGTGAATTGATTTAATTTGTTAAAGGACTTCATGTAGATGAACAAAGAGTTTTATTTCTTTGATAGGGGTAGATTGCTTAAATCCATTGATGACTTTAATTACTGATATATGATGAATATCATTCATGGTTTTTATTGAGAAGATGAAAGGGTTTTTATTTTATGAGAAGAGAAAAATGAATCAGAGAAATGAAGAATATGAATGGTTATGCAAAGTAGAGGAGTTTAATCTTACTTTTTACAGGTTCCTAATAGATGAAATATATATAGAGAAAAGTAATGTTTGATGATTGATACAGAGATGAGAATAATGTGAAAGTATATTTTATTTGCAGGTGCATTTGAGATGAAGACATTATTTTAAGGGTGGTTTTTGAAGAAGAAAATGAAGGTGAATCAGGTTATACAGAAAATGATTGAGAGAGATGAATGAGATGTATTTGTAGGTGATTTGATGAGATGATTGTATTTGAATTTTTGAGTGATGAATCACAGGGTATGTAATGGTGCAAATCAAATTGACTTGCAATCATTCATTACACACTAGGTTTTCTGTTTTGATAGTGGAGATTGTATATGCATGTGAGGCTTGTATGGTTAGTGAGACCTCTTTGTAGCCAGTGAGGCTTTTGATTAAGCTAGTGAAGCATTTCAGAGTGGTTTTTCTTCCCCTAAAGGGTTTTCTACTCATCAAATCAGGTGTCATGGTTCTTGTTTGTCTTCATGTGCTCTAATGATTTGTTTTTAAGGTCCTGACTTGTATTTTATTATCATACTTTTGTATATGTGTTTAACATATCATTGATATCTTCCTCTCTATTTGTCTTGAAAGTTAATTTGTACAAAAAGTTGTAAAAGTTTATACAACACTGATTAACGCCCTTCTTAGTGTTGTCCTGGACTCCAACAAGTGGTATCAGAGCATAGGTTCGCTATATAAGTCTAATTTTCTTGGGTAGGTCCTGTTAGTGGAGTACCATGGGGAAGTGTAGAAGAAATAAGAGCATGAGAAATGTCAAGCCTCATACTGGTCATAAGACACAAAAGACACCATCTATATTAGATGTTGATATACAATCAGTTGATAGAAAAGTTTCAAAAGTGGAATTAGGTATTAAATTAGAGAAAGAATTTTATGGAGTTCCTCTCTTTGATGGTTCAAACGTCTCTGCTTGGTATATTCGAATGCAAGTATATTTATCCTCTTTAGGATATGGTGTTTTGATGTCAGTTAAGAATGGGTATAGTGTTTCCTCTTAATCACCCAATACTACAAATTGTTGCAAGTATGGGCCTAACCGGTGTTGTCATTGATGTCAACATACTCCTGTTGCATTGATGAAAAGGATTGGATGAGATGAGTGCTGAGGATATTGAGAAAATTAGCCCTAATCAGGAACAGAGAAGAACGGTGAAGACAGTAAGGTAAAAGTCCAAGATAATATGATGATTAGAGGATACGATTTAAAGGGTTTGTAGATATGTGTCTTAAAGTGATCTATTAAAGATTTTAGAGGTCCGCATGAAGATCTGAAGAAGTTGTGGCTGTTCAAGTAAAATCGGTTCCAGCAGGTGTTCAGAGGTGACAGAGTGATACAGATAGGTCCGGTGAGATCCGAGAATGTATTATCCTATTCTACGAATTTGAGGGAGTATTAAGGAAGTCTTTGTGAAGTGGCATCTCAATTTGTTCATGGTTTGAAGGTCTGCAAGCATCTATTCCTTTGTGACAGTGATGACAGATTGTGTTCTTAAGGTTCTGGATGAAGGAGAGAAGGATTTCAATAAGCAGATGAAGTGTGGATGTTCTTGGTGATTCAGGCAATCTTGTGGAGGTCTTTGGATCATGTCCAGTTTGTGTTGGTGGTCTGCATTGGAGTTGGATCTTGCAATTGAAGAATAACTTCCGGATGATGGTGTTCTTCCTGAGACTGGTCGACCAAATGAATTACACATCTTGCGGATGTTCTTGTAGATGTTTTCTGACTTAGATGATTATTCCTAAGTCGATGTCTTGTATATATATGGAGTTGTAAAGTCTTTTCAAAGTAGGATTTGTGGAGATGTGAGTGTGGTAGCGAGGAAGAGAGCAAAAGGTAGAGCAGAAGTTTTGGGCTTAAATGGAACTGATTCAAGCATGGTGAAGATGCTATTCTCTAGTTCAATTATGTGATACTTATTACTTTTGTAGACAGTGTGTCTCTTGTAGACAATGAGCCTCTTGTGAGCAGTGTGCTCAAGCAGTGAGCCCTAATTGGCATGTGCCATTTTGTTCTTTCTATTCTTCTAACAGAGAATACAATCTTGGGTTAATCACCCCATGGTTTTTCCCTTAACTGGGTTTTCCACGTCAAAATCTTGGTGTCTTGTGTGTTGATTTAATGCATTATGTTTTCATGATTAATTTATTAATATGCTGCTAAATCACAAAGTGGATTTAAGTGTGTAATTGGAAAGAAAGTTTTGACAACTGATTCACCCCCCTCTTAGTTGTCTATCCTGAATCTAACAATTGGTATCCGAGCTAAGTTCCTCTAAAAGAGCTTAACTGCTTAAGGAGATCCAGAATGTCATCCTATAAGAAGGATAGTCTGAAGTTTGATGGAACCAATTTTAATCTTTAGAAAATTTGCATGAAATGTCACTTGCAATGTATGGGAATGAAGTACTAGACCATGGCTTCAACAAAGTATACTCCTCCACAGGGTGGCCTAAAAGCCCCAAATGAAATCACAGATGCTGAAAACAATTTGCAGACTATAGAAGCTCTTCTAAGCACATTATCTAATTTAGAGCTTTCAAATGTTGTTGACCTACCAACTGCTTTTGAGATTTGGGAAAAACTAGAACTTCTGCATGAAGGAGACAAGTATGTTAAATGTGCAAGGCTACAGAGTCTAAAAAGGGAAATTTGAAAATCTGAAGATGAGAGAAGATGAAAATATCACTACTTTTATGCCAAGAGTAAATGATCTTATTTTTGGAATTAGATGTACTGGTGGAGTCTTGGATGAAGATGAAATTATTGGCAAAATTCTCATATCCCTTCCTGTTTCTTATAAAATCAAGGTTGTTGCCATTGAAGAATTCAGAGCCCATACAACTGTCACAAGAGATCAATTAGCTGGTAAATTGGCTGCATTTGAAATGATCGAGTTTGGAGATGCCCCTCCCATGACTAAATTTGCATTCAAAGCCAGTGCCTCTGCAAAAGGTAAACAAAGGTTTGATCCAGGAGAGAACTCTTCAAGGAAACTATCATGGTATGAAAAAGCAAGAAAAGACTTGGAAGAAGAAGAAGCAAAAACTGCTCAACTTGAAGCCCCCATTGCAAAAAGACTGCTAAGAGGATCCGGTAAGTATGAAGGAAAATAGCCTTTTAAGTGTTTTAACTGTAATAAGATTGGTCATTTTGCCTCAAGATGTCCAGAAAGATTTTCAAGGCCAAATCCTAACAGATCAAGGTTCCAAAAGAATTGTTACTATGTTCATGAAGAAGATGATAATGAAGGAGTAACAGATGATGAATCAGAGCCAGGAAACAAATCTGGAAGTGATTGGGTGTTTATTGCCATCAAGGAAGAAGATTCAGTGCCCTCTGAATCTATCAATCATAAAGTTGTAGAAAGAGCTCTAGCTGCCCAAGTTGAAGAAAAGGATGATTGGGTCATTGATAGTGGATGCTCTCACCATATGACAAGTGACAAAAATAAGTTCTTAGATTTGGAAAGGTATGAAGGAGGAGTGGTAAAGTTTGGTGATAATTCTGCTGGTAGAATCAGAGGTAGAGGAACTATTTATTTTGATGGACATAATAAAACTGGTAATGTACTGTATGTTGAAGGATTGAAGCACAATCTTCTGAGTGTTGGACTGTTGGTGGAAAAAGGCTATGATCTCTAATTTAAGAATGGAAAATGTAAGATCTTTGAAAGTTCTAGAATAGAGATTGCATCCGGTACTCAGACAAAAGGTAATATCTTCCATCTAGTTGGTACCAGTAAAAGTTGTTTATTTGTGCAAATTGATCAGAGTTGGCTATGGCATAGGAGGATGTGTCATCTGAATTTTGATAATATCATCAAGATAAGCAACACTCAGGCTATAAGAGATCTTCCAAAACTGGTGAAGCCTACAAATAATTTGTGCAAAGAATGTCAGTTGGGAAAACAAAGTAGAGTCTCATTTAAAAGCAAAGAACAATCTTCTACCAGAATATTGGACTTAGTTCATACTGATCTATGTGGTTTGGTAAGAATTAGGAGTGTGTAAGGTGATAGATACTTCATGTTACTAATTGATGACTACTCCCAGATGATGTGGGTAACTTTTCTGAAAGAGAAATCAGAAGCTCTTGAGAAATTCAAAATATTCAAGGCTAGGGTAGAGAATGAAACCAGATTAAAATTAAAGTGTCTGAGGTTTGATAGAGGTGGAGAATTCACATCTGGTAAGTTCATAGAATTCTGTGAGAAACATGGAATAAAGAGACAATTGTTTGCTCCTAGGACTCCACAGCAAGATGGAGTAGTGGAGAGAAAAACCGGACCATCTAGGAAGCATATAGAACAATGATGATGGAAGCAAATGTTCCTCAGATCTATTGGAGAGAAGCTATCAGCATTGCAATCTACACTCTCAATCTAGTTCAAATCAAAAACAATATCGGTAAGACTCCTTATGAACTTTGGTTTGGCATCACTCCTACTATGAGGTATTTCAGAGCCTTTGGTAGCAAATGTTACATCAAAAGAGATGAAGATCTAGGCAAGTTTGATGCTAGAAGTGATGAAGGAATATTCTTGGGTTACTCTACTCAAAGCTAAGCATACCAGTATTATAACAAGAGTCTGTGAAAGATTATAGAGAGTACAAATGTGAAGGTTGATGAAGCAATTGAAAAACCCTCAAGGTTTTATGAATATGATGAAGATGATTAGAATGGTGTTCTGATTCAAGAAGCCCAAGCCCCTTCTACGAATCAAATTCAAACTGATCCGGTAAATCAAGAAGAAGAGATGAGTTTCAATTAGCCTGATCAAGAATCAGAAGTGCAAGAAACTCCCAAAGTTCCTAGGTATGTAAGACTGAACCACTCTGAAGATCAGATCATAGGTGATAAAAGAAAAGGTGTACAAACAAGAAGGAGAATTGCTCAAGATTCAGATGAGTATTGTCTGATTTCAAAGATTGAACCTAAGACAGTAAATGAAGCTTGCAATGATGAAAACTGGACTAAAGCAATGGAGGAAGAGCTGATGCAAATTGAGAAAAATCACACTTGGAATCTTGTTCCCAGACCTAGAAACAAGAATGTGATTGGAACCAAATGGGTCTTCCAGAACAAACTAAATGAAGTTGGTGAAGTAATCAGAAATAAAGCCAGATTGGTCTGCAAGGGCTACTCTCAAATAGGAGTTGATTTTGAAGAAACTTTTTCTCTTGTGATAAGAATTGAAGTAGTTAGATTATTTCTTGCTTTTGTTGCCTTCAAGGACTTCAAAGTATATTAGATGGATGTCAAGTCTGCCTTCCTGAATGGTGACTTGGAAGAAGAAGTATACATTGAGCAACCGGATGGATTTCAATTGTCTGATCATGGTGATATGGTCTGCAAGTTGAAGAAAGATTTGTATGGACTAAAGCAAGCCCCAAGAGCCTGGTATGAAAGATTGGATAAGCATCTTTTGAAGATTGGTTTCAACAAAGGTACTACTGACAGTAATTTGTATTTCAAAATTGATCGTGAAAACATCTTGATTGTTGAAGTGTTTGTTGATGATATCATTTTTGGAGGAAGAGATAGTATGTGTAAAACTTTTGCAAATCAAATGAAAAGTGAATTTGAGATGTCCATGCTTGGGGAAATGAATTTCTTCTTGGGTCTACAAATCACTCAAACAAAGAAAGGAATCTTCATTTCTCAGACCAAATATGTGAAAGAATTGTTGAAGAAATTTGGGATGGAAGACTCAAAACCAATGAATACTCCCATGGCAACCAGATGTAAATTGGGCAAAGATGATGACTCTCCTAAGGCTGATCAAAAAAAGTACAGGTCAATGATTGGAGGATTGTTGTATCTCACTCAAACTAGACCTGACATTATGAATGTTGTGGGTCTTGTTGCTAGATTTTAAGCTGATCCTAGAGAATCTCATGTCATGGTAATCAAGAGGATTTTTAGATATCTAAAAGGAACAGTTGAGTATGGATTGTGGTATCCCAAAGATCATGATTTCTCTCTTCATGCATATACAGATGCAGATTGGGAAGGAGATGTGGATGACCGGAAGAGTACCAAAGGTGGGGCATTCTTTTTAGGGAAGAGATTGGTTTCTTGGCTGAGCAAGAAACAAGAGGCAATATCTCTGTCCATTGCAGAAGCAGAATATATTGCAGCAGCAGGTAGTTGTAGTCATGTTTTGTGGATGAAGCAAATGCTAAGAGACATAAGAGTGGAGTATGAAGAGCCTATCACAATCTTCTGTGATAATTCAAGTGCAATAAATATATCTAAGAATCTGGTGTTGTATTCAAAGACTAAACATATATCCATCAAGTTTCACTTTTTGAGAGAACAAGTGAACAAGAATGAAGTCAGATTGGAGTTTGTACCTTCCAAGGATTAGATTGCAGACATCTTTACTATACCTCTACCTAAGGACTCTTTTGAGTATCTCAAGGAGAAGTTAGGGGTTATTGCCCCTCCAGTGATGAACTAAGGTGCACTGTTGTGCATTAGTTCGGTGGATATCACAGTCATATCTTGTGGTCCGGATTGATGATGGGGAGCTGCCACTCAGGGAGAGCAACTGATATGATTCTGAAATGGTGGAATTGCAAGTATGTTCCCTTTGCCATTGATGTCAAATGGGGAGAGAAGACATGTGAAAAAAAGTGTTTTTTGATCAAAGGGGGAGCAGGAAAGGAAGAGAAGACATGTGAATGGTCATTGCTGATAGGGGGAGTTGTGACAGTAAGGAGAAGTTCTTGTCTTGATGGTCATAACAATTTTTCACATCATATGTTGCCATCAATGACAAAGGGGGACATTGTTGCAAGTATGGGCCTAACTGGTGTTGTCATTGATGTCAACATACTCCTGTTGCATTGATGAAAAGGATTGGATGAGTTGAGTGCTGAGGATATTGAGAAAATTAGTCCTAATCAGGAACAGAGAAGAACAATGAAGATAGTAAGGTAAAATTCTAAGATAAGATGAGGATCAGAGGATGCAGTTTAAATGGTTTGTAGATATGTGTCTTAAAGTGATCCAATAAAGATTTCAGAGGTCCATATGAAGATCTAAAGAAGTTGTGGCTGTTCAAGTAAAACTAGTTCCGGTAGGTGTTCAGAGGTGACAGAGTGATATAGATAGGTCCAGTGAGATCCGAAAATGCATTATCCTATTCTGCAGGTTTGAGGGAGTATTGAGGAAGTCTTTGTGAAGTGGCAACTCAATTTATTCATGGTTTGAAGCTCTGCAAGCATCTATTCCTTTGTGACAATGATGACAGACTATGTTCTTAAGGTTTCAGATGAAGGAGAGAAGGATTTCAGTAAGTAGATGAAGTGTGGATGTTCTTGGTGATTCAGGCAATCTTGTGGAGGTCTTTGGATCGTGTCCAGTTCATGTTGGTGGTCCGCATTGGAGTTGGAGCTCGTAATTGAAGAATAACTTCTAGATGATGGTGTTTTTCCTAAGACTGGCCGACTGGATGAATTACACATTTTACGGATGTTCTTGTAGATGTTTTCTGACTTAGATGATTATTCCTAAGTCGATGTCTTGTATATATATGGAGTTGTAAAGTCTTTTCAAAGTAGGATTTGTGGAGATGTGAGTGTGGTAGCGAGGAAGAGAGCGAAAGGTAGAGCAGAAGTTTTGGGCTTAAATGGAACTGATTCAAGCATGGTGAAGATGCTATTCTCTAGTTCAATTATGTGATACTTATTACTTTTGTAGACAGTGTGTCTCTTGTAGACAATGAGCCTCTTGTGAGCAGTGTGCTCAGGCAGTGAGCCCTAATTGGCATGTGCCATTTTGTTCTTTCTATTCTTCTAACAGAGAATACAATCTTGGGTTAATCACCCCATGGTTTTTCCCTTAACCAGGTTTTCCACATCAAAATCTTGGTGTCTTGTGTGTTGATTTAATGCATTATGTTTTCATGATTAATTTATTAATATGCTGCTAAATCACAAAGTGGATTTAAGTGTATAATTGGAAAGAAAGTTTTGACAACTGATTCACCCCCCTCTTAGTTATCTGTCTTGAATCTAACACAAATAATAAAGAAGCTCTTGAATGTAATCATATAGGAAAGAAGGTTATTCTATCTAGATTATCAAATGATGTCTCCTGTAAAGTTATGCATTGTGAAACAACTTAGGATTTGTGGAAGGAATTGATAAGAATCTATCAAGGTGATGATGAAGAAGAGGACAGCTTGGTGTTTGAAGAAACTAGCAATGAAAGGAGAGTTTCACATAAAGGAGATGAGACTCAATCAGATTTAGAAGAAGATCACATTATTAGTAATGATGAACAAGAGTTTGAAATTGATATAGAAGGAGAACTCATATGTGCTCTGAGGGAACTCAAGAAATATAAAAAGGAGAACCAAAAATTAGAGTTGCAGCTACAACAAGAAAAAGACTTCAAAGACAAAGCACTCTCTAATCTTGAAAAGGCAAGAAATCAGATTGTGAATTGAAGGACAACAATTAATGAATCAAACATTTTGATTCTTAGTCTGAAGACATAGGTTGAGGAAGCTAAGAGGATATCTGATGTAACAAAATCTGACCTTGAGGTTAAAAGAATTGAAAATATGAAATTAGACACTAAAATTGTTAATCTGAGAAAAGATTATGAAGGTCTCAAGGTTCTGTCCAAGAAATATCAGGAGTTTGAAGAGAGCTCAAATAAGTTACATGAAATGTTAGGAAAACAAAAGTATCATAAGGACACTACTGGTCTAGGTTATGAAGAAGGAGAGTGTTCCAAATTCAGAGAGATTCCTAGAAAGAAAATTGATTTGAGTTATCATGTTGCTACTCCTGAAGGCAAAAAGAAGATTGAAGCTGAGGTGAAAAACAAAGATGAGTTTGTAAAAATTCACAATCAAAGAAGAAATTTTAGAAGAACTACTTTTGTAAGACAAACATATATGTACAGGTATAATTATTCATTTTTTGGTTATTTTTATACCTATAATCATTTTGGACACAAAGCAGTTAATTACAAAAGAAATCAATTTGCTTCAATAAGCAATGCTAATATTGTGTGTTTCAAGTGCAATTCTCCTGGTCATAAAGCATATAATTGCAGAATGTATGGAAGAATAGCATTGCCTAGTTTGATAGGTTGGAAAAAGAAAAAGGTTGAAAAGGTTTGGAAGAAGAAACCTGAAGAGAAGAAAGAAGTGAAAGTGTGGAGACTGAAACAGAGCCAAGAGAAGATAGATCCTAATCTTGTGCATTTTGTACAATTCACATCATCAGTTGCATAACAAATAGCATGAAGTGAGGGGAAGTTGTTTAATGTTCTATCACTTATCGCCAAGAAGTTTCAGGAGGAGATCATTTGATGTTTGTCAATTTGATGATCTTGTTTTGTTTATCATGCTATTGGATTCTTGCCTGATAATGTTGACTAAGATGTTGCTCATATCAATCTTATGAAATGAAGTTCATGTTAGTGATACAGGTGATTAGTGGTTCATGGTGTCATAATGCAAACAAGGTGTTGATAAGATGTTTAGAGGTTCAATGTACAAAGTGTTTAATGATGTTGAGTGACTTGGTCCTATTTGTATCTTGTTCATATCATAAAGTTGCAGTTCAAAGTGTTCTTGATATGTTTGTGAGAATTGAAGTGTTGTTGCTAGAAGAACTTGATGGTGTAATTAGTTTGTTAATGTGCATACTTGATGGGATGATTTGAGTGATGATTAACTAGTCCTAGGATAAAAACCTGACTCTGAAAGACAAGATCCTGGGTGTACTCAAGAAGTTCTCCTCACATGTTAGCATATGTTGATTGAGGAAGTTGCAAATGGAAGAAGTCAATTCATAACATGTCTCTGCATTTGGATTTGCAAAGGTATTGATAGTGGTTTTGTATATATCAGATTTGACATTGTGTTGTAAAAAGTGTCATGTGCAGAAACAAGAAGATAGTCTTCATTCCTTATAGGATGGTCTTCATTCTTTATCATGCCAAGAAGTGTGTGTGGGAATAGATTGGTTGCAGGTTGTTGCAGGTTGATTGTCCATCTTGTAGTCACTATCATGAAAGTCTTGGTAAAGTCATCTCTTGTGTGGTCATCATGTCATCATGAGTTGTGAATTTTGTGATGAGTAGTCTTCATGCTGTTATCAGAATCTTGCTTGTTGAACCTGCATTATTGTTCATCCTAAGTGTTGATGTGATTATGATATATTTTCATGGAGTTCAAGTTCATATGAGTCATATTAAAGGAGTCAATCAATTTTATGCCTTCATAATCATACATCATACTTTATGCTTTGGGAGATCTTGGAGATGTGTCGTTTAGGTCAAAAAGGGTTGATGATTGTGAAAGATTTGTTTGTCATGAAAAAAATTATTTTGCAACCACAAGTGATGTCATCAGGAGTTTGTATTTAATAGCAAAGGTATGTCAGTTTTTCATCTTCATGTTCATACTAGCATTGTGACAAGAAGTGGTATTGTGATGAGGTCCTATGCTTCAGGATGTATGTCTTCATATGTGTACTTCATGGTGATTTGTTACTCTCAAGTTGAAGAGTTGTTTTCAGGTATTATCAACATAGTTTGTTATATACTTGCTTCAGGATTGTTATTTTTGTCTTCATAGATCATCGCAGGTTCAAAGGAAAGACAACAAGTTTAATAGGGGAAGTTAATTCAGCCTTTCTCATTTGATGTCAAAAAGGGGGAGAGAGAAAGAATGCATCATGTAGTTTTACCATCAATGACAAAGGGGGAGATTGATGGAAGATGATTGTCATTGATGTCAAGAAGGTGTTGAGATGTTGATGCAAAGATAGTTGTTATGCTATTCACAATGTTGCTTCATTGTATTGTCTTCAACTCAAATTAGGAGAATAATGCTTCCATGATTGTCTTGTGTTCACAAAGTTGACAAAGGATACATTACGAATCAGGAGATCTCAGTTTTATTGGTTGGCTATTTGGTGGCTACAACCTGCAAAGAGTCAAATTGTTGTTTATCATCATGCCTTAATGAGTCTTCAGGACTTCTTCATGTTGATAGTGTGTTCTTGCAGTCAAAGAGAATGAAGGGATCACAGATAAGTTCACATGCTTCTAGTTTTTTTATGTCTCAAATAATGTAAGTTTCATGCCCTTCATGTGGTTGTTGAGATCAAGATGTATGTTCAGAGGATGGTGACTTGAGGTAGTAATGTTGATGTTGTTGTTTATCTTGATGATTGATGATATTAATGTTGATAGTTTCAAGAATTTGGTTTTTATCATTATACTTCATGGTGCTTGTATTGACCTTCAAGATGACATGTATAGAACAAGGAGTTTACATGATTTGGTGATTGTTCAGGTTGATGTTTGTGGTATGCATCATAAGAATAGTAGTGACAGAGGTGTGGAAGATTTTATAGGAGTCAAATGTTGGTGGTGTTCAAATGATAGGTTGTTTTCATGTGAACATTTCAGGTCGGGATACTTCAAAATCTTCTGGTGTATATGTTCATGCTTTAGGAGAAATGATTCTTGCATGACATTGTTGATGATCAGGACTTTAGGATTTCTTCATGACATAGAGCTATTCAGGATAGCAAGGTTGGATGTTGGTTTGACAATGGTGACTCAAGATGGGAGTTGATTAAAGGAAATAAACCTAAATCCTAGAACTAATACCTAAGTCTTAAACTGAATCTAAAATCCTAAATGTCTTTACCACTATCCTATCTATCTCAAGAAGAGTCAATACTATTTATAATTTCTCAATATCCTAAGAGAGATCACTGATTCAAATCCCTAAAAGTCCTAATAATTAGATCTAAAATTATTCTAAGTCTATGACCTAAGATTTTAACTCTGCCTGTATATGACTTTTTCACTCTATGTTTTAATTTGTTATTGACCTACGATTGTAGGTCACTCCACTTAAAGATGACCTACAGAAGGGGTCCTTAGTCATCATGATGACCAGCCTCTTCTACTTGTTATTGATGATAGCGATATTCATCATATGTGAATGGATGCCAATTTCATATCAATGGTATCTATTTGAATGTTAAGTGGGCGCAAATAAATAATCTATGGCTATTATTTAAATTTGATCTCCCTCTCCATTGTTTCATATTTGATGGGCTTGTGGCCATCATCTTCTTGACCATAGTGTTTTTGTTTTTTAGAAGGCTATATTTAGTCAATTTGAAAAATGTAGTTTGTGGAGATTTAAAAGCTCAAATTTTAAGAAGTTTTTCTTTTCTTTTTATTCACTCTCATGGCATAAAAGACTAAAAAGAAAAGTTTTTTTTAGGAGGGCAAGTTTCCTTATTGATATATTTTTTTAAGGGGCTTTTTGTCTTCTTACAGATGTTTTTTTTTGAGAAAGGGATCCAAATAGGAGAGAGATTTTAATTTCTCTTACAGAGGTAGATTGATAAAATTTATTGAAGATTTTATGCAAAGAAGAGACATATGTGATTATATTTTTTGTAGATTACAGAAGATAAAAAGATTAAAGAATATTGAAGAGATAAGTATTGCAAGTTCATTGTTTTTTTTATTGAAGACAAAAATGTTCAGATTGAAATGTTTGAAAGGAATATGAAAGGTCAAGTTAATTTTATTGTAGGTGAATTGATTTAAAGATGTGAAAGGACTTTGTGCAGATGAACAAAGAGATTTATTTCTTTGACAGGGGCAGATTGGTTAAATCCATTGATTACTTTAATTATTGATATATGATGAATATTATTCATGGTTTTTGTTGAGAAGATGAAAGCATTTTTCTTTTATGAGAAGAGGAAAATGAATTAGAGAAATGAAGAAAATGGATGGTTATGCAAAGTAGAGGAATTTAACCTTATTTTTTGTAGGTTCCTAATAGATGAAATATATATAGAGAAAAGTAATGTTTGATAATTGATACAAAGATGAGAAGAATGTGAAAGTATATTTTATTTGTAGGTGCATTTGAGATGAAGACATTATTTTAAGGGTGGTTTTTGAAGAAGAAAATGAAGGTGAATCAGGTTATACAAAAAGTGATTGAGAGAGATGAATGATATGTATTTACAGGGGATTTGATGAGATGATTGTATTTGAATTTTTGAGTGTTGAATCACAGGGTATGTAATGGTGCAAATCATATTGACTTGCAATCATTCATTGCACACTAGATTTTATGTTTTTGATAATGGTGATTGTATATACCAATGAGGCTTGTACGGTTAATGAGACCTCTTTGTAGCCAGTGAGGCTTGTATGCTTAGTGAGTCCTGATTGTAACCAGTGAGGTTTTTGATTAAGCTAGTGAAGCATTTCAGAGTGGTTTTTCTTCCTCTAAAGGGTTTCCCACTCATCAAATCAGGTGTCATGGTTCTTGTTTGTCTTCATGTGTTCATGTGCTCTAATGATTTGTTCTTAAGGTCCCGATTCATATTTTATTGTCATACTTTTGCATATGTGTTTAACATATCATTGATATCTTCCTCTCTATTTGTCTTAAAAGTTAGTTTGTACAAAATGTTGTAAAAGTTTATACAACACTAATTCACTCCTTTCTTTGAGTGTTGTCTTGGACTCCAACACTGGTCAGTCTCAGTAGAGTGGGTAGAGTCCTGGCACTCCGTTTTCTACAGATCGTCCATGTCATCATTCTTAGAGTAGGCATCATAGTGCTCTAACACAGAGTTATCAGAGTGCACATCAGAGTTCTAGGGGTGGTGGTGGGGCAAAGTTTTGGTAGGAGTGGTTCTTTTTCTTGTTGGAATCATGGTCATATAGCTGCTCATTATCCTCGGAGATCAGTGGCTGGAGGTAGTGAGAGACAGGCTACTTCAAAGCCTACAGTAGGTGATGCTGGCAGATCACATAGAGTTTTTGCAGTGATTGATAACCGTTAGGCTGAGCATCAGGGCACCATGGTTAAGTATTTAGGTGTGCTATGTGGGGTTACCACATCTATCTTGTTTGATTAAGGAGCTTCAGATTCTTTCATTTCTCTTTCTCTTGTGGAGAGTTGTGGATTCATGGTGGCAAGGCAAGATGTTGGTTGGCAGGTTGAGTTAGCTACTGGATCCAAGGTGGTTATAGACTCGCTTGTTTGTGGTTGTGTGTTGGATTTGGGCACCTTCTCTACCACAGTGGATCTCTGTGTGTTGCCTTTGGGGTCCTACAGGATTATTTTAGGCATGGATTGGTTGGAGACCCACCTAGCTAGTATAGATTGTCAGTGTAAGTCAATTCAGTGTGTTGATGATGTTGGAGAGCATGTTGAGTTAATTGGGGTTTAGAAACCCTTTTCTCTCCGTGTGATTTCAGCTATGTAGCTAAAGCATGCCATGTGGAAAGGTTGTCAGATGTTTGCTATTTTAGTTAGTGATCTTGTTGAGGGTGGGATTCAGGAGGTATCTCTTGATGATCATCCTATTCTCTAGGAGTTTGCATATGTCTTTCCAAGTGATATTCTAGGTATGCCACCTAAGCGTGACATAGACTTCCATATTGATCTCATTCCTAGTGCAGAGCCTATTTCTTGGGCACCATATCACATGAATACTTAGGAGTTGAGTGAGTTGTGGTTCTAGTTGGAGGAGCTACTAGAGAAGGGTTTCATTCATCCTAGTGTATCCCCTTGGGGAGCACCTGTCATCTTTGTGAAGAAGGAGGGATCTCTTCACTTGTGCATTGATTATCTCCAATTGAACAAAGTGACAATGAAGAATCATTACCTGTTGCCTCGGATAGATGATTTGTTCAATCAAATGAGGGGAGCCAAGGTGGTCTCCAAGATATATCTGAAGTTAGGATACCATCAGCTTCACATTCATGAGGTAGACATTCACCAGATATTATTTCGTACACACTATGGGCATTATGAGTTCATGGTTGTCCCTTTTAGGTTGACCAATGCTCCATCAGTTTTCATGAGTTTGATGAATGGGGTGTTTCACACCTATCTTGACTGGTTTGTTCTCATGTTCCTTGATGATATTTTGATTTATTTGAGGACTATGGAAGAGAATGAAGGCCATTTACGGCAAGTGTTGCAGTACTTGCGAGATAATCAGTTGTTTGGCAATTTGGCCAAGTGTGAGTTCTTCTAGACTGAGATGAGACATTTGGGCCACATTATCTCAGGAGAAGGTATCTCACTAGATCCTTCTAAGATTTAGGCCATTGTGGATTGGCCAGTGCTGATGAATGTGGTCGAGGTTTAGAGTTTCATGGGATTGGTGAGTTACTCTCTCCAATTTGTGAGAGATTTCTTTCAGGTAGCCCATCCCATCACTTCTCTTCAGTGAAAAGGGAAAAAGTTTGTGTGGTCAGATTAGTATGAGTTAGCTTTTTAGGCTCTTAAGGAGTGGGTGACTAGTGCACCTATCCTAGTAGTGCCAGATCCTTCAGGTGATTTTGTAGTGTGTACCAATGCTTCATTTGAGGGTGTGGGGGTAGTTCTTATGTAGGAGAGACGAGTGATTACATGAGTCCTGTAAGCTCAAGGATCATGAGCTGAACTACCCCACCCACAATTTGGAGTTAGCAACTGTCATCCATGCACTTGTGCATTGGAGACATTTCCTCTTGGGACATTGGTTTGAGTTGCATAGTGATCACCACAATTTCCAGTATATCTTCACTCAACTAAATTTGAATGCTTGGTAGCGCCATTGGATGGAGTTCCTATGTGAGTATGACTTCAAGGTTCTCTATATCTAGGGTAAGGAAATGTTGTTATGGATGCCTTGAGTAGGAGGAGACATGAGATTTTAGTTTGTCTCTTGGAGAGGATTTACGGAGCCGTATTTTGGAGTCACTTCCTAGTGATTCTTGGTATCAAGAGGTGAGAGCAGAGATTGATTCTTGGAGAGTCCTTGAGGGTAGGTTTGCAGGTTTCTATCTTGAGACTGACGGACAGACAAAGTGGGTTAATTAGGTCTTAGAGGATATGGTTCGGATGTATGTTATTGATCAACAGTCTCATTGGGAGGACTACTTGTACCTGGTTGTGTTTTCTTATAATAATGGGTGTCACAGTTCTCTTGGTATGTATCTCTTCTAAGCCTTGTATGGTAGGCCTTGTTGCACTCACTGAGTTGGGATCGCTTAGACAACTAAGTTCTTTTGGGTCCAAAGATGCTTCAGGATATGGAGCAGTAGGTAGTGCGAATCAAAGAGTAGTTGGGTATAGCTTACTATTGGTAGAGGAAGTATGTCGATGCCCGTAGGTTGGATCGCCACATCTCGGTGGGTGACCATGTGTTTCTAAGAGTTTGTCTATGGAAGAACCCCATCTATTATGGGAAAGGCTTGAAGTTGGTACCTCATTTTTTGGGACCTTTTGAGATCCTTGAGAGGATTGGTCATGTTACCTATCACCTTACATTACCACCGAGTCTATCGAGCATTCACGATGTGTTCCATGTTTCAATTCTTAGACAGTATATTCTTGATGTGACCCATGTTCTTGATTAGACTGCTTTGTAGGTTGAGGTGGATGGGTAGCTTTCTTTGGAACCCGTACGCATCCTTTAGTATCGGAGGTTGACCCTCATGGGTCGGGACATAGAGCAGGTAAGGGTCCAGTGGGATCCAGATGGTGAGTCCTCAGTATCTTGGGAAGATGCAGCAAGGATGAGAGACCTTCATCCATATCTTTTTGCAGGCTTCCAGGAGTAAGCCTAGTCTTAGGGGATGTAATAACCCCCTGTGTTTGTATTATGCTTTTGCTTATCTTGATGGATGTCGATGAATGTATACTTTGTATTGAATTATGCATCATGTTATTGTTTTGTATTGGCACCAGTGATGTACAATCTCAATACTATTATGATGTGGACATTATTATTGCTTATGATGGATTTCATGCTTACATGATTGATGTTGCTTTGGCTATTTGATATATGTATATGCACAGGTACCTTGACGTGTGCTTGGAGTGTTGCAGGTACTGAGTATGGAATCTACTTGGATTCATAGGCCTGAGTGTACTCTTATTATCCCTAATGGTGGTTACTAGAGATAGTCATAGGCCCTATTCCCTACCCTAGCCACTATACCCTACTAGTGCAGTGTTCCTGTGTTGTTGTCTTATCATCCGGTTACCTAATGGTAATGCCTAGATTGCCCCTTATGGTCATTTGTAGTTTTCTAGTGTGATGATTGAGGCTTTTCTCCTTGGTTTCTGTTGATTGTTCGATGTGGCTTCCTTGGCATCATTCTTTATTTTGATTAGAGAATTTTTTTTATCCTAATGCATATTTCATAGGAAATGAGTGCCTTGCCTATTCCTTATCCATGTACTAGGACTGCTTGTATGTAAATGTGCATGTGATAACTTGATTTTTTTAATCGTATCAAGTTTCATGGACTAGTGTGTGCTTTGGCTGCATCTTAGCATTTGCAGGCTTCCAAGAGTAAGCCTAGTCCTAGGAGGTAGGATGTAACAACCCTCCCTCTTGGCAATGAGAGTTGTGAGAGGCGTTAGGTGGAAGTTACTGATGGAGAAGTAGTTATTATGACATCAAACTCAACTTGTATAACTTTCAAAATTAAGATGTCTTCATCATACAACTTTAACTTAAAATGCTTTAATGTATTTGTTGCTTTTTATTAAAGGAAAGTCATGGCCATGAGGTGGGTGAAAAATGTTTATGGCAGGAGCAAACTTTCTAGAGGGCAGATGGGAGAGGGTGTAGGAGTCAAGATAAGTTAGTTTTTTATGATTATTTTATTGAAATCTCTTCCCCATGCCATACAATGGCTCTTGGGAGGAGTAGGCGAGTTTGATGAATGCAGTGAAAATATTTGATTGAGAGTTTAGTCGATGCTAGAGAAAATTTCTTTGAGAGGGCGATCAAATTGTTTAGTGCAAGAGATCAATGAGGAAGTAGTGTGTAGAAGGAGGTTCTCCTTCTGCTGGGTCAACGCCTGATTGTAAAAGGCTATGAAACAAAAAAAAAAAAGAAAGATACTTTGGGTTTTCAAAGAACAGAGCAAAGAAAGAAAAAATAAGAACTAAGGGAGGGCAGAGCAGATAACTTAGTCAAGCATATCAAATTGGAAGAGGAGAGGTGCGCAACAGAGGAGAGTGTGATCTAGTTTGGGAGACTAGAGGTGTGTTGAAAGGGAGTACATTGCAAGGTATTTACATTAGCTCTTTGTTCTTTTTTCATGACAAAAAAACTAAAACCTATTGCTGCATATTTCCCAGCTACAAAAATCTAAAACCTCATTACTGCCTTTTAATAAAAAAACTACAAATGTTTGTTGTTGTTTCATTAAGAACAAAAAAACTAAAACCCATTACTGCCTTAGGAAAACTATGCCAGAAATATTTATTTCATTGCAAGATATTTACATTTCCTCTATCCTTGAAAATTATTTTCCTTATGCAGATCATATTCCCTTATTCTTTAGATTAAGGGGTTTGCATAGAAAGATCATGTGTCTTCTGATTTATAATTTTAGAAAGAAAAGTCAGGTCACATGGTTTCTGATTTAAAATCTTTCTTCTAGTAAAATAAGGGATTCAATCTTATAGAGAATAGAATGAGTGTAGCCATACAAACTAGGATGTAATCATAGAGATTGCAGAGATCTAATTCCCATGAACCCTTTTGTTATTTAACGACTTCTCTCAAGAGATTTTCATCACAACTCTTCTTAAACAAAATAAAACTTAGTGGCTTTGTTTTGGTCACACTGTCATTTCTGCTAAATGTCCAGCCTTGTGGAAACCACTGTCTTTGAGTTAAAGAATGAAATGGCACTAAAATACCTTAGAAACATTTACCTATGTTTGTGCATTTAAATTGGTCATATAAACTCTAATTAGGAAAAATATGCAACCCAAGGATCTAAGGGAACTACTGTAGGAGGGAAAATTAAGATTTCCATTTTGTAAGTCATTTAACCATCTATTTTGTTATGTTAAATATGGTAGACAATACGTAAAACTCAGGCTGTGAGTAGACGTGTAATACCAATTGTTGTGCTTTCTTGTATTATCTGTTCATTTCTGTGAGAAGAGTGACCAAATTGGGGTCAGTAGAGTTATTACAAAACTGATCTAACTAGCAAAGTGCTATTTTCAATAAATTACTCTGTCGTCGAAAGTTTGGGTCTTGTAGATCACATTTTTCATCTTTACTATTTTAAATTTATAATTCAGTGTTTTTAGTCATTTTGGATTCCTCGTTCATTAAATGAGATGAACTAGGTTTAGGCATTAGAATGGTCATCTGGAGTGGCTCTCTACGGGCCCGGGGCTACTAGGGGAACTAGTAGTAGAGTTACCGTAACAAGTGATAACAAAAATTAAAACATTGGGGTTAAAACATTAATAAGATAATTAGTCCTCGTGCATGGCCTTGACTACTTGTAAAAGCTAAGGATACAATGGGAAGGCCTATCCATCTGCAGGGCATCGAGTAATCTATCTACGGGGCATTGATTTGGGCATGATTGAGTTTCCTCGTCTACATGAGAGGAGTACTTGGTTCCGTGTGGTGCCATCCCTTCGAGCACACATGATGATACTCCATCTGATTACACTCTATTATCTAACACCTTAGCAGTCATGAGTAGTACCTAACCTATGACTTGGATGAGTACTTCTATGTTATGACTTTGGCTCTATGCAATTTTCTCTATGTTTGTTTTGCTATTGATGTGAGTGTTTGCCATCTTGTATCCCCTTGATGTTGTTCTTCTGTTTGGACCTTGTGACTACCTCCAAGCATGGTGGGGTGATCTCTTATGAGTCCACATGGTTGGGAGGCATTGCCACCGCCATTGGGGACTGGTGGATAGGTTATTGGATGCACCGGGTTAGAGATGTTCTCTCTCTCTCTCCGTTACTTCATTCAGTTATTGTACTCATTCAGTCATTGTATCATATTCTAGACTATATCATTGTACTTGTATATTCTATGTAATTGTCCTCTCTTACTTAGAGAGAAGATGTAATCATTGAATTTAATGAGAAGAAATGAGATGCTCCTTATTTGGTTTACGAATTCCGGTGTGGGTATCGGATCCGCTTGTACTATGATGCTTTTGAATTCATGTTTTTGATCTGGAATGGGTTATAGGAATGTTTGGGTTGGTGTTTAAAATGAACGTAGTTGTATTAATGTTTATTTGGAGAGTCATTTAGTCCTCTCCTATGGGTTGTGCATTCGGCCATACTTGGCCTTGAATGCTGTCGATCTACCGAGTCGGTGTATGTTATATACTTATGTCAGAAAAAATTATCTTGTCCTCTTTTGGCTCTTACTCTTCGAGGGTTATGTAGTGGGATGTTACAAATCATGAAACACTTCCTACATTTACTAACACATAACTCACTTGCTAAAGATATAGGTGAGAAAAATAGTATAAAAGGAAGAAGAGAGAGAAGGTTGGAGAGAGGGAGAGGGATATGGAGAGTTAGAGAGGGAGAGAGATAGCTAGGGAGGCCCGAGTGAGGGAGAGGTAGAGGTAAAGAGAGTGGGCAAGGTCTGAGAGAGAGTGGTGGAGAGATAGGGAGAGGTATGTAGTTATCTCTAGGTAGAGAGGTGGAGATTATAGCCAAGAATGATAAATGACTTTGTTTAGGGTAAAATTGGATTTGTAGATCTTTTGTGGTTTAGGTGTTAAAATCCTCCTTTCACCCTTACATTGAAGGATCTAGGGTCGAGTGGCGAGCACTATCATACCCTAGGTCACTTGTAAATGTAGGGAAACTTGGATTAGAGAATTAATTGTCAATTTTTCTTTCTCCTATGATCAATTGACCATTAAAACCCTAATTATGCAAATATGACAACAAATTAATAAATTACAGAAAAAGTTCTTGCAGACGGGAGTAAAATGCAAAATTATAGAATACTTGTTTTTGGGGTTCTGAAGCAGAACAGTCGGGGACACTAAAGCGGGCACCCAAGTCCAAGGTACCTAATTTTTCAGGGAATCTAGACCTCCTTCGGACATTGATCAACCTTGTAACTTCTATTTTCTAGAATCTATCTACGGAGGACACTAGAGTGAGTGTCATAGTACTGGAAGTGCTCCTTTCTCTGACTTTTCTTCAGATCCCAAATCCCTGATGTCTTCCTAGCTTTCTTGTAACTCCACTTTTTTCATATGCGACACATGTAACCTACAATCACAAGACTTGGTTTGGGGGTTGTGGTGTTTAGAGATTTGCCTCAATAAACCACAGAGGACACTTAAGTCTCGAAACACCATTGTTAGATAAAGAGGGCATGCCCTTGTGAGGCAGAGGCCAAAAACTAAAGGAATCAATGATAAAAATACAATGATATGTCACCTTGTAGTGAAGCTCTCATGGAGGAAGATGAGCTCTTCATGCTATGAGGAGATTAAAGCTCAAATCTGCAAATATCAACACACAAAACATACAAGTCTACTATTGCAACACAATAGAAAGCCTTGAATCACCTTGAGAACACAATAGCTTGCTAGTAATCATCTAGTTGAGATCTAGTTTACAAATGAATGCCTACACATGCTTATATATGCATCTAGAAGCACTCCTGCCAAGATATTTGAAATTCATACTTACTGTGTTGGTAAAGGGACCTAATAACAATCACTAACTGATACCTAGAATTTGGGCCTGCTCTAAAATAGGGCAGGACTAGGGCTTGGGTGCCCAAGTCTTGCCCCTATTTTAGGTAGGGCACAGCTCAAGGGGTCCTCCTAGGTCCTATTTTCCATGAGACTTAGGTCTCATTCCATCGGGATGCTAAAATATGAACTAAAATGTCCTAAATGCACTCTAAAGACCTAGGAGCTAAACCTTATGAGGGAAAAGCCCCCAAGGGGACATTTTTTGACGTTACATTTAGCCCCCACTTTAATATATGTATAAACACGAGGCTAATACATGCATTAAAGTAAGGTCGCAAACAAAATAAACACACCAAACATGGAGAAGACACGCCAATCACATAGAAGACAGTAACATGCATGCAAAACACGGAGAAGACAGTTACAGTCACACAGAACACAGAGTAGACAATTAATGTATGGAAGACACATTAATGCAAAGAAGATAGAAATACTATCTTTTCTTTTCTTTTTCTCATATATATGAAATGTGAATGCAAGTACTTGAAAGTAAACAAACCTCCCAAAATGTAGGAAGCACTACTAGAAGGTGCTGGTCTCTACATATGGGGAAACACACACACAATACATGCAAAACATCCCAAAATGCATGAAGCACTACTCAAAGGTGGTGGTCTATGCATATGGGGAAACAAACACTCCATACAAAACAAGCACGCCAAAACATACACTTGAAGACATGGAGAAAACACGGTAGACAAGCGACAGAGTGTACCTATTTCTAGGTCCAACACCATCTCAGACACATTACAGGCACACACTAATGATTGGGATTCACCAAAACAATCACTGAAGACACGCTTAAGGGTTGAGTTAGTCACAGAACCACTCCCTGCCTCCATAGAGGACTTTTGAAAATGATAGGATGATGCAATCTGCTCTGAGAAATACACTATCGCCACCTCCATAGAGGGCTTACATGATTGATTGATTGATTGCAAACAAACTCAGGATGCACAATGCACTACTCTGGAGTGCAGGTCTATGCATCTGAGGTCAAACACATTGCTAACATCTATAATAGATAGCTTACCCTATATGTCCCTACCTTAAGGTGGTTGATATCAGTTATTGATATCAAGCATGTTAAGGTAGGAAGAAAGCACACAAGGAAACACTGAATTTCGCAAAGCCCATGCCCCCCGAAAGTGACATGTACTTTACGATCACCAAATGTTCCCACAAACGCATCCCTGCAAGAAACATGTTAGTGTCTACAACATAATGATAAAAAACAACATCAATGCATATTATTAACCACACAAAGAGCCAAGTTTATACAATGAATTTTGAGTTTGAGGATAACCAGGGGCTATATCACGAAGTTCTCTAAATCAAGTACCACTAAGGCTAGATTCAAAGGCAAACAAAGGTGCACAGAGCATCGGTATTGTTAAGGTTTGTAAATGCGATAGAAACATCATAAAATTCACTACACGGAAAGCATGAGTGCTTCCACTAGCCAAGCATTAGATAAGATATACAACCCCATCGTCATATTAGGAACTATAGTCTATTTTTCAATTGCTCTCAAAATGGACAATAGGTCTGCATCAGTATAAATGTTTTTTGTCATCCGCCCGCTAGATGGAAACACTAGAGGAAGGGAAACAATAAATAAGAGAGGAGTAACAAGTGTCTTAGGGATAGTCATGTAGGAGGGTGCCCCCAGGTCACCAACCATGACGCTATGTCTGTAAGACACAACACACAATAATGAAATCAAAGAGAGGTACTTTTAGAAGAATGATGATACAAATAGAAGAAGGTCACAACAGATGTGGTCTCTTGGTATCTCAAACCTTACAAGAGAATCTGAGGTCATTCCAGGAGGCCTAAACAACACATAACACATCACGGGGGAAGCACATCATGAGAGAGATAAAGGGTTAGATATACTTACCTGTAGGGTCTTCTTTTTAGAAGTCATCATTGGGTGGGTCACCATCTTCCCAATCTCTAATGCTAGAGGGGAGAGTTGTATAAGGTACTATAGCCCAACTTTTGTTCTTGTTTCCATGTTGTTCAGTTGTAAGTTCCTCAAGGTTTGATTTAATGTTAGGTTGAATGTTTTCTTGTTGAAGTTCATTAGTACCCATATTCACTATCCTCGTAGGTGGTGGGAGAAGCAAATTATTTTGAGTGATCTCAACATTCATCCTTGAAGGATTAAATGTGAGAGACTTCTCCTCATCTGCTAGGACTACATCCTTAGTGATGTCTAAATGATTTGAATATTCAAACAAAGGAGGTACATTAAAGGTCTTCTCTTCCTTAATGAAATCCAAGATATGTGAACAATCAACTAAAGGAACAAGGTTGCTAGGATGATCCATAGAAGTTTCATGCATAGAGTTTTGATTGATGTTAGATGAAAGCTCTTGGTCTACCCATGGAATGCTCTTTGTTGAAGGTAGTTCTTCATTCACTAATGCTTCCTCTTGGCCAGGGAGAGCATTGGAATGGCAAATTGGTGATGGCTCTTCATTTGCTAATGCGTCATCTTGGCCAGAGTGAGCATTAGAATGAAGACTTGATGATGTGATGTTAATAGATGTGTTAATGAAATCATCCTCTTGCATCAAAGTGTCCTCATGAGGGGGAATAACTTTTGGAGATGAATCATAAGGTAAACCAGAGTTATCATCACATGTTTTATCAATAGGTGCCATAGTAGAATTTCCCATAAAATCATCCAAGGCTTCATCTAACATTTTAAGATCATCAGTAGTATATGTATTATTGATCATGAATTTAGTGAGATCATCTTATATCGAAGGGTATATTCCCATGAGAGTTGTGAAGTTATCAAAGTCACCTATATTACAAAGGATTTCATATGTGGAACATATAGAGAGATTAACTTCATAAATGTATGCTATTTGTTAAAGGACTTTAGGATGTTTATCAATGAATTTAGAGAAATGCGCAATGTCTATGATGTATGCAAACAAAATTACTCCAAAGAAGTAGCCATGATATATGTGTTCAAATCAATGTGAAATAAGATTTTGAAAGCTTTCAAAGGACAATTGCAACAATGACGTAAATGTTTGATTTTTTTGTACTTTTTCCAATGCAAATGCATGAAACAAAGGGCGCTGTAAGGATTTTGATCAGGGGCAGAAAATTATATGTCTGATATCAGTCCAAAATAGCAATATAATCACTCTCAACACACTCTTGATACAAATCCAAGATAATGCCAAGTCAAAATATAGTGAAAATATGTCAAAATAGGCACTTTTTTCACTAAAATTGAATGCAAAAGAGCATAACAAAGGGTGTTGTTAGGAAAATGATGATGGAAAGAAAATAATATCAGTAATAACAGCCACTTGGTGCCAAAATATCTAACACAACACACTTTTAGTGCCACTTAAGGTCAAACCCTAGTGAAAATATAGCAAAAATAAGCTATTTTTCATGATTTTTCAACTCCAAGACCTAGAAAAGGGGTGTTGTAAGGAATTTTAGGAGGTAAAGAAAAGAGTATCAATAATATCAGTCACATCAATCCAAAAAATTGATCACAACATGCTTGGAGTGCAAACTAGGTCAAACCCTAGGGACAAAATAGCTAAAATGTGTAGTTTTTCACCAAATTTTCACTACAAGAGCCTGTTAAAAGGGTGTTGTGAAGATTTTTATGAGGGGAATAAAATTATTACCTTTATAACAGCAAATTAATGAAAAAATATCCTTCACAACACACCTATAGTGCAATTTTAGAGAGTCGATAAGGCTGATTTTAGTGAAAATCGTTGTTTTCGAAGCCCTAGGTTTGAGATTTTGGAACAAAATGCTATGTGAATAGTTTGAAGTCTTATTTTTGGTGGAAATTGCATACTCTAAGATCTGAAAATGATTTTCAAGCTTAAGCATGAAAATTCCCATGCAAATTTAATGAAAATGCACCAAAATTGCTAGTTTTTGTTGAAATTTTCAATGCAAAAATGCAAATAATTTAAATTTAAATGAAAATTCACACTAAAATGAAAGACTACAGAGAAATGAAAATTTTATTGAGCCTCTAAAATCAGTATAAAAATCTGATAAAAGATTTTTCCTACAAACCCTAGATTTTGGAATTACTAGGTTATCTAAAAATTGTCAAAATTTCCACAAAACCCTAGCAATTAAATGATGAAAATGCAAAGAAAGATTTTTAATTTTCATATTTTTCTGTATTTTATATCAGATCTGATAAAAAAATCATGAATTAGGAAAATTTAGGAAGAATTGACACAATTTAGTAAGCCCAACAATGCAATTTTTTTTGTATTTTTCCAAATTTTTTAATTTTTTTGAAATTTTCTCAATGCAATAAATTAGATGTCTATATGAATGAATGAAATAAAACCAAATCTACAGAAAAATACTCATCAAGTTGCAATTTAATTTCAAATACATGGGTTCACCAAAATGTTTAGGGTAAAACTGGATTTGTTGATCTTTTGTGGTTTAGATGTTAAAATCCTCCTTTCACCCTAACATTGAAGGATCTAGGGACAAGTGGTGAGCACTATCATACCCTAGGTCACTTGCAGATGTAGGGAAACTTGGATTAGGGAATTAATTATCAATTTTTCTTTCTCCTATGCTCAATTGACCATTAAAACCCTAATTATCCAAATACAACAACAAATTAATGAATTACAGAAAAAGCTCTTGCAGACGAGAGTACATGCCAAATTATAGAATACCTATTTTCAGGGTTCTGAAGCGAAATAGTTGGGGACACTGGAGTGGGTGCCAAAGTCTAAGGTACCTACTTTTTTAGGGAATCTGGACCTCCTTCGGACACTAATCAGCCCTGTAACTTATGTTTTCTAGAATCTATCTAAAGAGTACAAGTTGGAGCAAGAATCCTAGTCCTAGAAGTGCTCCTTTGTCTAATTTTTCTTCAAATCCTAAATCCCTGATGTCTTCCCAACTTTCCTGCAACTCCACTTTTTCTAGATGTGACACCTATAACCTGTAATCACAAGACTTGTTTTGGCGGTTGTGGTGTTTAGAGGTTTGCCTCAGTCAAGCCTCGGAGGACACTTAAGTCTTCAAACACTGTTGTCAGATAAAGAGGGCATGCCCTTGTGAGGCAGAGGCCAAAAACCAAAGGAATCAATGATAAAAACACAATGATATGTCACCTTGTAGTGAAGCTCTCATGGAGGAAGATGCTCTTCATGTCATGAGGAGATTGAAGCTCAAATCTGCAAATATCAACACATAAAACATATAAGTTTGCTCTTTCAACACAATAAAAAGTCTTGAATCACCTTGAGAACACAATAGCTTGCTAGTAATCATCTAGTTGAAATCTAGTTTACAAATGAATGCCTATGCATGCTTATATATGCATCTACAAGCACTCCCACTAAGATATTTGAAATTCAAACTTACTATGTCAATAAAGGGACTTAATAATGGTCACTAACCGACACCCAAAAATTGGGGCTACCCTAAAATAGGGCAGGACTAGGGCGTAGGCACCCAAGTCCTCCCCCTATTTTAGGCAAGGTACAACTCAAGGGGTCCTCCTAGGTCCTATTTGCCATGGGACTTAGGTCTCATTCCATTGGGATGCTAAAATATGAACTAAAATATCCTAAATGCACTCTAAAGACCCAGGCACTAAACCTTATGAGGGAAAAGCCCCCAGGGGGACATTTTATGATGTTACAGACTTAAACTAAATGACATCCTAGTTACATGAAATCAATGTGTATATATTTACACATAAATCAAGTGACCTAAATTAAATGACATTCTACTACATGATGCATCAATGTGTATATATTTAAGCATAAACCAAATGATCTAGATTAAAAAGAAAAGAAAAGATGCATGCCTTGTTTTAGTTTATAATATTTTTGCAATCTTTCTTCATTTAATCTTTGTGTCTTTTCTATAGAATGCTTTCGTGCACTCTTCTTTTGTCTTGTCTTTCTATTTCCCATCTCCTTCTTTGTAAAATATAACTTAAAAATTCTTCTCTCAAAGATTTTCTCGTCCCTTGCAAAACAAAATGCAAATTTATCTTGTTATATTGATTTTTAAAAATGAAAATAAAACTTCCTATTTATATGCAATAGGAAAAAATAAAACATTTTAAAAAACAAAAGTCAGTAGTTAAAAATTTATTGTTTTTAATACAAGGAACCTTCGTTTGAAGGTGGTAGTTATGACGTTCCTAGCGGCATGTTTGGGTCTTTGAATGAAGGTCAATCCACTTTGAGAGAAGGGTGTCACCTACCTTCTCTAGGCTTAAATGTATGGTATCAGAGCAGGGGATCTTGAGAGTGGAGAGAATCCACCAAGACCTATAGGTAGAGTAGAGGAAGTGCGGTGAAGAAGAGCTTGTGTGAGGATTGTTGCAGGTAGAGAAAAGTCTTGATCAATCAAGAGCTAGGGAGCCATGAAAAGAAGTGTGATTGTAGATTGTAGAGCATGAGGTAAGAGTTGTGAAAGATTGTGGCAGACGAGATGGGTATAGTCATAAGGAAGAAGCCCATAATTTGGGAATTATCGAGATGGTACAAAGAAAATAAGACATGGAGGATGATCGTGGATATAAACAAGTAATTGGATAAGTTGGATAAATTGGAGGCCCAATTGAGTGGACAAGAATGCATGAGAAAATAGGATGAGAATCTAGAGAATAGTGAAGAGCCTGCAATAGAGGTATTCAAAGAGGAGAAAAATGAAGATGCATCGATGAAATGCGAAGAGGTTGCAGTGAAGGATGAGGATGAAGATGATTTGTTATCGTAGAATTTGGTAGTGGAGAAGATCACAATGATTGATGGTGAAAAAACAAGAATCGCAGTGAATAAAGTAGAAGTTAATGATAAAATTGATGGTGAATTTATAGTAGCGAGTGAAGAGGTACCCCTTGTTGTATTTATGATGATGCTTTTGTACTTCTATTTGAGGTAGCTAGGTTTGAAGAGTGTGGAGAAGAACCTATGTAAATCTTCAATTTCCATAGGTATTCGATGCAGATTTGTATACTACAGGTTGTGATATGAGTGACATGAGAGTTTGGTGGAGGCTAGTTACTAGTGGTCTAGATCCCACAAAGGATAGGAGGGGAGAAATAATTTGGTGGAGGGGGATGATACATGGTGAATGTGAATTCACGAGAGGAGAGAAGAGTGGTGAATGGAGTTGTGGAAGGAAGTGTTGGAGTCTAGAACAACACTGAGAGGGGGGTGAATCAGTGTTGTATAAATTTTACAATTTTTACACCTTTTGATTTACAGGATAAAGAGAGAGAAAGACAAAGTTATTTGTTAACAGACATATGCACAATTATAATATTGAAGGCATGAATCAGGACATTAATCACAAATCATATATGAACACATGAAGACACATAAGAAATATAACACAAGATATGATGAGTAGAAAACCCACAAGGGGTAGAAAAACCACTTTGAAATGCCCTACTAGCTTAATCAAAAACCTCACTGGTTACAAACAAGGTCTCACTAACCAAGGAAGCTTCACTAGCTTTACAAAATGCCTCACTGGCACATAAAGAGGTCTCACTGACCATACAGGCGTCACTGGCACATAAAGCGTCACTGGCACATAAAGCGTCACTGGCAAATTCAACCACCATCAAAAATATACTGTAAGGTGTGCAAGAAATGATTGCAACTCAATCCGATTTGCACCATTACACAACTTGTCTTCTCTAAATTTGCATATCTCTTTTCAGTCACACTTAATCTAATCTGAATATCAGTCTCATTACAAATTCACAACCAATTCACTTGAAACATAATCAACTACATATTATCTTCATGATTCAATCTGAATGTCTATTGCATGATGTCTTCAACCTATGTGTAAAAACATGATCTCATACATCACATACAAGAATCATTAAATCCATTTGCATTTTCTCTTCAAAGATATATTCACAGAAATGTCTTCACTACTACATTTTTATTCAATCAACAATTCTATCATACAATGCACCTGCAAAACCAATACATATGAGATGACCATTCATATTATTCTTTTGCATAAACATTTCAAACCCATACATATTCCTTTTCCCAAAACTTCAATATGAAAAAATTAAACTTTTTATATATTCCTCTCCTCATCTTCAAACTCTTCATCTCCTCTGCATTAAAAAAAATCATACACCTACAATAAAAACTTTTCACCTTCTCTCTGCAATTTTCCTCTTTCAAAAAATCAAAACCCTTTCATCTTAAAAAATGACTCTTCAATCTCTTCACTCCGCAATAATAAAACCTTCAAAGAGTTTTATCCAATCTACTTTGTTTGAAGAAACTCTCTATCATGATGTTCAATCTTCCTTTTCTCCAAAAACCCTCTACAAAAAAAATCAAAAACAGGATTCTTCACAAAAAAAAGAGATTATATTCTTCTTTTCAAAAATATTTGATGCCTTCAAAAAAATATCTTCACAACCATTTGAATCTATTCCTCTCACAAAAAAACTCTTCCTCTTCTATTTAATCTTCTTTCAAAACAAACCTACAATATTCTTTAATCTGCAAGATTAAATCAATTCACCTCTAAAAAAAATATCCAAGCTTTCATATTCAAACCCATCTTTATCAAAAAAAGAAATAATACAATCTTCCTTTTTAAAAAAGAAATCCACCTTTCTAGTTTCCCTGTCCTGAGAGAAGTTTGAAAATAGAAATAAATCTCCATAAAAATTGTGCTTCCAAATCCCTTTAAAAAATGCCTTTATGGAGGGATAAAAAATAGCTTAAAAAATCACTTTATTTGATGTCATAAAGATGACATTTAGAGGGCCGACAAATTAGAAGATAAAAACAAATCTTTTAAATTTAAAAGCAAAGCCAATGATATGGCTTATACCTGCTCCCAATCACACATTTAAATAATGCTTTTCTTTTTTGGGTGCTCATGCTTATAAAAGGTGACCACACCAATCTGTAGACAAGTTAGAGGGGGCAGGTTGACAACATGTATAAAGACCCTCTAGCAGGTGATGTAAGTCATATGACCTGTGATAACAGGTCACCTTAAAATTAAAACAAAAGTGCAAAGGTATGAAGGACTTAATTTAGCATTGGTATGAAGGACTTAGTTTAGGATTTTTGAAATGCATTTAGGATTTAGAGGATCTAGGATCTTAAGTCAAACAAAAACCCTAGAACAATAAAAGAATTTAACAAGATATGATCACTGACAATATTAGTGTTCTTTCAGAGCTAATAAGTGGACTGAGAATCACACAAGATTAGCTTAAGGTTAATGATGATAAGTCTTCAAACAATTCATGTGACCCCAAAGACACATGCACATCTTGATAAGTCCTTTGCAACTCCCAAACATCTTGATAACTTATTGAAGTATAAACCAACTGTATGAGAGAGCATGAGAGCATGTCAACTATATTGTCAAGTGCATATCAACATAGAGCATGTTACTATCTTAAACCACACCAAAAACTAATCATATTGAAATCTTGATTCCAATGAACCACCACCAACATGAGACCAACAACAAGTGAAGAAGCATGAAGAACATCATCAACTTCATGTGATGCTATGAACACTCAACAACCATGAAGATCAAAATGCTTCAACATCATCAAGTGAAGATGTAGCAAGGCATCTACCTGGCATCTACTGCAAATGTGAAGCAACCTGTGCTTAAAACTAAAAGCATCCATTACACAGGATGATTTTGATGTCCTGCAATCACCTAACATATGAACACATGAACACATGAACCTCTTCCTTAACATCTTGAAACATGATGACAAGAACATCCTGCATTATACAATTAATATACAAATATCTTCTTCCCCTAATTGGTTTCTAAATTGAAACCAAGTGGACAACCTGTGAACAACATAACTACATCAACCATCTTGAAACATCAAATAAGATAAACACTTCCTGCATTTCATAAACCATCTGTATCTCCACAATTGTAAATCAAACTTGATGACATCAAACTTGAGAACACAACATCTTTTAGCATCAATGACAATCAATCTCCATCAAACTCCCCCTTTGTCATTGATGGCAAAACTACATGATTCATTTTTTCTCTCTCCCCCTTTTTGACATCTGATGACAAAGGCAAATATCTCCCCCTATGAAAGATAACTCATATACATTATTAGCAATAGATTAACAACCTATGCTAATATCAACTGACTACGTACCTTACCTTGTTATTTTTATACCAACCAAGAATAGAGATACCACTTATTCAAAACTTTGATACCACAAATTTCTTTCAAAAGATTGAAGATACTGATCACCTTTACTATTTGTTATCCTAAACTTATCCTGAAAGCTCTGACCTTGTACACCTGCATATTGAATAACTTGAATGCAACAAGACATCATGAAGTATAAGACCTGAGAGAAACATCATGAGAGGCACACCAAACAAAGCACAAAATCACTGTCATAGACTGAACCATATTATATGCACAATACTACTTCTTGTCACAACACCAATGTGAAGATGAAAAACTAATATCATTGAAATCCTATGAACACTTCTTTTGATAAGATGAAGACTAAGATACCTCTACTATCAAATACACTCTCCTGATACCACTTGTTGCAAAACATTTTTTATAAAAAATAATTATTTCACAATCATCAACCATTTTTGACCTAAAATGACAAATCTCTCCCAACCAATGAAGGCATACAATTGACTCCTTTGATATGACTCATATGAACTTGACCTCCATGCAAAAATATCATAATCACATCAACACTTATGATGAATAATAATGTAGACTCACCAAGCAAAAAAATCATGGAAACTACTCATCACACTATTCACAACTCATGATGACATGATGAACACTCTTGAGAGGACCTTGCCAAGACTTTCATGAGAATGACTACAAGATGAACAATCAGTCTGCAACCAATTTACTTCTACACACTGGTGCAGGAGCACATTCTCTGTAGTGCAGGATCATCTTTTCTTTTGTTGTCTCATAAGGCTCTTAAGCCATTTCATTTTGTAATAAGGGTCAATTTGGTCCCATGAATGTAATTGTGCCAGGCACACATGTAGTTTTGCTTGTATGACGGGTAAACCAACGGCTAACTGATTTGAAAATTAGTTTGCACGGTTGGAGGGGATAACTGCTGTCTCTACATCCTCTTTAGAGGCAGGTTGTATGTCACACGGAGCAGGGAGAGAAGTGTGTATTACAACAAGTTCTTTTTTTTGATAACTGAATAAAGAGAGTTCTGGGTATGATCTGTGTTGATTTTCTTGGTTGCTCTTAGTGATTTGATATCTTTATCCTGATTTTGGTAAATAGAACCCTAACCGGATGCTATCCGTCAATCCATAGTGACTCCGTAGTGTGCAGACGGTGTAAAACCCACGGTTCCACAGTGGCTGGTTCGTAACCTAGGAGTAGGGTTTTGATTCATACATGGAGGCCCTTTCCTCTGTCCACTGAAGCCCTGTATAGTAACAGTGGGATGGGGGAAAGACTTCTCACGTTTGTTGTTGTTGAATTCTTACCCAGGAAGCCAGCGAACTCAGTCAAGTTCGACTAGACATCGTCATGTGGTTAGTCGGGAAATCGGAGTGAAATTGGACAGTTTTGATGTGGGATCAGATTGCTACAAGTGATCGAGGGTTTGATAAATGAAACGGCCTAATTCCGTTGTTCTGTCGAAGGGAATTCTGGTTCGGCGCCTCCGAACAGTTGGAGATCCATCGGCGTGAAAGGCCCTCCGTCTTGCCGAAGATTGGTATAGTGCTGGAGGCACATACCATCATTGTTCGCATCGGTGAGAGAAACGATATCGGGCTAAGGAAAATATACTTAGCCGACGGTATAAAGTTTCACCGATCGGTGAGACATCCTCGGAGTATTGCCGATAAAGAGTATCGGCGTGAGGAACCTTGTCGGGGGAAGCCGAAGAAGTCACGGCGACCGTGAGAGTCCCGCCGATAAAAGTTCATCGGAAGGAGTTCGAGAAGTCTCAGCGACAAAGGACTCGTCGGAGTGAGATGAACCATCGGGACCACGAACCGAAGTCTTACCGAAGCAAGAGGTCTGGCCGATGTGCCTGACGATATCAGCGAGAGACAAGGTGTCGGTGTAGGTGAAAGAAGCTTCACCGAAGGAGGAAGTCTGGCCGACAAAGATTGGTCATCGGCGTGACGGAGTATATCGGCATAAGAAATTTCTCGTGGTCCGATAGAATGAGGTGTTGCCGATAGGCAACGAACCACTAAGGAGATATCGGTGAGAACTTGGCCATCGGGATAAAAGAATAAGGTTCGGCCGATAGTTCATGTCTTTCCGATAGCGAAGACATCCTTGACTTCGGTGAAACACTGGAGGACCTCTTGCCGATAGGGAAGATATAGTCAAATCTTCATCCGCTTCTGCTGGGCACTCTGCATCAAATTGGTATCAGAGCCAATATTCTGAATCACAGCCGTGTATGTCAGACGAAGAATTGGAGATAGAAACAGAGGCTAGCACAATGCCTCCCAAGACGATGAGTAAAGCAGCCATCCAGAAGATGGTGGAAGCAATGCTCGAAGAGAGACTGAAGGAAGAAAGATCCAAAGAGAAGGATGGAAGCACTTCTGAGTCAGAGGAGAATGAAGAAGGAGAAACTGGGGAGAATCCTCAAGGAGAAGGTATGACTGCTGATCAAAAGGCATTTCTGAATGCACTCAAGGGTCATGGAGATAGTGGTGATCCGAAACTGGATGTTCCCACGTTCAATGGGAAACTGGATGGAGATACTCTTGTGGACTGGATTGAAGCCATAAGTAATTACTTTGACTTCAAAGAGTATAGTGACAGTAAGAAAGTAAAGTTTGCAAAGACCAGACTGAGAGGTTCTGCATTGGTTTGGTGGAACTACACTCAATGTGAAAGGGAGAAGGTTGGAAAGAGTCCAATCACCAAGTGGAGCAGAATGGTGGCCATGCTGAGAGCCAAATTTCTACCATGTGATTATGATCTGCAGACTATCAGAAAGTTTAATCATCTTAGGCAGAAAGATATGGACGTGGCTACATACACTGAAGAATTCCACAGATTGAGCATGAGAGCCAATCACAGAGAAGAAGAAAAAGAGATGGTGGCCAGATACCTGGATGGACTGAGGTACAATATACAGGATGAGTTCAGTATGGTGGTTCCCAAGACTGTGGATGAATGTTTTCAGTTAGCCTCTAGGGCAGAGGATAAACTGAAAAGGAGAGGTGATCAAAATAACAGAGGAAGAGGTGGCAGGAACAATAGAGGAAGAGGTAATTTTGGCAGAGGACAGCCAAACAAAGGTGAAAGTTCTAGTCAACAAGAATCACGTTCTGATACAGAACAAAAAGGTGGTGGTTTCAGAGGTTGGAGAAGACCTAATGGCAGAGGAAGAGATGGTGGTGCAGGCAGAGGACGTGGGGTCTTCACTGGAAGATGTTACAACTGCAATCAAGTAGGCCACACTGCAAGTAAGTGCCCTGAGAAGGCGTCTAGCTCTCATGACGGTGGGAGAAGGAACCAACTATTGCAGGAGGATGATTGTCAAAGTGTAAACTCACCAATTGGTAGTGTTACACCAGTGCTTGAAGGAGAGAATATGATGATTAAGAGGACCCTCGTGAAGATGCCATTGAAGCAGGAGCCCCCACAAAGGAAGAATCTCTTCAGAACCCAAGGAATAGCATATGGTAAGCTCTGTAAAATCATTGTTGATTCAGGTTCTACTGAAAATGTAGTGTCTACTGAAATGGTAGAAAAGTGTAGACTGAAAAGATTACCCCATCTTAATCCTCACAAAATATCTTGGTTGAATAAGAATCAGAACTATTTGGTGGAAGAACAAACTTGGGTAGAGTTTGAACTAGGTGATTATAGGGATAAGGTGCTATGTGAAATTATTCCTATGGATGCTTGTCACCTTCTTCTTGGACGACCTTGGCAGTATGATGTGAAGGCACTGCATGATGGTGAAAAGAATACATATATGATCACCAAGAATGGTAAGAAGTTTCAGATGGATCCCTTACCAGAGCAGGTTGGAGAGAAGAGCAATGACAACAGTGTCATGTTAGTGAGTGGCAAAGAGTTCCTACAACTCATGAAGGAGAAGGATACCCAAGGGTATGCACTGATGATGAAGCCTGTATCCAATCCGCAAAGCAAACAGCAGAAGGAGATCCCATTGGAAGTGCAACAATTACTGGATAAGTACCAAGATCTTGTGGTAGAGGATACTCCTAACTCCTTACCACCTATGAGGGACATAAGTCATCAGATTGACTTGATTCCTGGAGCCACATTACCCAACAAAACTGCCTACAAGTTGACACCACAGCAGAATGGAGAAGTAGGTAGACAGATTCAAGAACTTTTGGAGAAAGGTTTGATTAGGAAAAGTCTTAGTCCATGTGCAGTCCCTAGTGTACTTGCTCCTAAGAAAGATGGCAAATGGAGATTATGCACAGATTCAAGGGCTATCAATAAGATCACCATAAGGTATAGATTTCCTATGCCAAGAATTGAGGATCTGTTGGACTATCTTGGTGGTTCATGTTACTATTCCAAGATTGATTTGAAATCTGGTTATCACCAGATCAGAATAAGGCAGGGAGATGAATGGAAGACTGCTTTCAAAACAAATGAAGGTCTCTATGAGTGGCTTGTCATGCCATTTGGTCTCAGTAATGCTCCAAGCACATTCATGCGGTTGATGAATGAGGTACTTGTAGAATTTATTGGAAAATTTGTTATTGTTTATCTTGATGACATATTGATTTTCAGCAGGACCAAAGAAGAGCATGTGAAGCATCTTGGACAGGTGTTAAAGAAATTGCATGAGAGTAAGTTGATGATCAACTTGGATAAATGTGATTTTATGAAAACTGAACTAGTGTATCTTGGATTTGTGATTTCCAATGGCTGTTTGAAAATGGATCCTACAAAAGTTGAGGCTATTCTCAACTGGCCTACTCCTAAGACAGTAGGAGATGTAAGAAGTTTTCATGGTTTGGCAACTTTTTACAGGAAGTTCATTAAAGGGTTCAGTCACATAAGTGCTCCTATTCTCAATACCATCAAGGGTGGAGTGAAGTGTAAATTTCAATGGACAAAACAAGCAGATGATAGTTTTGAACTGTTGAAACAGAAAGTGGCCGAGTTACCTACGTTGGTACTCCCTGATTTTGACAAAGTATTTGTTGTGGAATGTGATGCAAGCCAACAGGCTATAGGTGCTGTTCTTAGTCAGGAAGGACATCCAGTAGCATTCTTTTCAGAGAAGTTGAATGAGGCCAAACAGAGGTATTCTACCTATGACCTAGAGTTGTATGCAATGGTGCAAGCTCTAAAAAAATGGAGACATTATTTACTGCCAAAAGAGTTCATTGTTTTTACTGACAACCATGCTCTTAGCTTCCTAAATAGTCAAGAAAAGTTGAATCATAGGCACGTTAAGTGGATGGAACAATTGCAGGCCTATACCTTCACTATTAAGCATAAGAAAGGTGTTGCCAACAAAGTGGCAGATGCTTTGAGTAGAAGGATACTGGTCATACAGGAAGTACAAATGGAACATATGGGTCTAGAATGTCTGAAGGAGTTGTACAAGGATGATGCAGATTTCAAGGCTGCCTATGAAGTGTGTGCAAGTTTGGCTAACACTTTTCATGGCGAGTATTCTGATTTTGTGCTACAAGAAGGGCTCCTATTTAAAGGTAGTTTGTTGTGTGTTCCTAAATGATAAAGAATGAAGATCATCTTGTATGGAATGAAGATGAAAACTATCCTCCTATTCCTGCACATGACACTTTTTGCAACACAATATCAAATCTGATATATTTAAAATCACATTTTAAACATACTGTAATAAACAAGAACTGCTACCTCTTGACTTTGTCATTCAAATTAGCCCATTAATACAACACATCAACAAACTAACTGCACCATCAAGTTCTTCCTACAACAACACTTTGCAAAATCAAATGCAGAGATAAGTACTATGAATTGACTTTTTCATTTTCAGCCTCTTCAGCCAACATATGCTAATATCTGATAAGAGCTTTTTGAAAACATCTTAAGCTCTTTGCCATGATAATCAATACTCCACAATATCAAGATCACATTGAACTGCAACATCATGAAAACTCAACCTTTGTAAGTATCAACATGATATGAACAAAATATAAATAGGACCATTTATAATCCAAATCACTCAACATTATCAATCTCCTTGATCATTGAACCCTTGAACATCTTATCTACAATATGACATCATGAACCACTGATCACCTGTAGCAAAGACATACACATATTGACAAACATAAAACAATCTCCTTCATAAAAATTCTTGGGGATAATTGATAGAACATAAAAAAATCCCACTAACTTCATGCCATATGTTAGACAATTGATGATGTGACTTGTACAAGATGTACAATTTTAGGCTTTAACTTCCCTTTGCTTTATTTCAATCTCCACACTTTCACTCTTTCTTATGTTTAGGTTTCTTCTTCCAAACCTTTTGAACCTTTTTCTTTTTCCAACCTATCAAACCAGGTGATGCTATTGTATCATACACTCTGCAACTATATGCCTTGTGACCAGGAGAATTACACTTGAAACATACAACATTAGTATTCCTTTTGCAATCAACTGCTTTGTGTCCAAAATAGTTACAAGTATAACAATATCCAAAGAATGAATAATTATACTTGTATATATATGCTTGTCTTATAGGTGCAACCCTTCTTGAACTTCTCCTTTGATTGTTCATTTTACCTCCTAGAGAACTTAGATCAATTTTTCTTCTAGGAGTCTCTCTAGCTTTGGAACACTCTCCTTCTTCATAACCAAGTCCAATAGTATATCTATGTTGTTTTTATTTACTCAGCATCTCATGTAACTTGCTTGTGCTCTCTTCAAATCTGAGATTCTTTTCCAACTGCTTCTTAACATCCTCAAGATTTTTTCTTAAAGAGACTATTTCTCCTTGAAGCTTTTGACATTCAACTGCTTTAGCTTCCAACTCAAACTTTGTTACATTAGCTATCCGCTTAGCTTCCTCAACCTCTATCTTCAGATTCATAATTAATTTATTTGATTCACTTACTTAATTCCTCAAATCCATAATCAAATTTCTAGCATCTTCAAGGTCTAAAGATATTCTTTCAAAATATGAAATAACTTTGTCTTTGGATTCTTTTTCCAGTTGTAGCTGCACCTTTAGTCTCTTATTCTCCTTTTTCCATTTCTTGATTTCACTTAGAGAACATATGAGCTCTCCTTCTATGTCAATTTCACATTCTTGTTCATCATACTCCTAATTGTGATCTTCTTCTGAATTTGATTGGGTCTCATCTTTTTCATGCGATTACCTTCTTTCAATGTCACTCTTTTCAGACACCAAGCTAACCTCTTCTTCAAGTGCATCACCTTGAAAAATTATTTTCAATTCCTTCCACATATCCTGAGCTATTTCACAATTCATAACTTTACAAGAAACTTCATTAGATAATCGAGACAAAATTGCCTTCTTTGCAGTATCATTGTATTCATAAGCCTCTTTATTACTTGTATCATTAGGTGATAGAAAGGAAATAAAATAACCATTCTCAACAGACATCCATACACCATATCCTAATGAAAATAGATAGGCTTGCATCCTAAAGCACCAAATAGAGAAGTTTGAACCATCAATGAAAGGAACATCTTGTGAACATTTTGTATATAAATTGATTGTATATCAACATTTGAATTTGATACAGACTCCACCTTTTGATCAGAATGAGACATGACATTTCTCATGTTCTTATTTCTTTTGCACTTACCCATGGTACTCCACACTCAGGACCTACCCAAGCCGATTAGACTTCTATAGGGAACCTAGGCTCTGATACCACTTGTTGGAGTCTAGAACAACACTGAGAGGGGGGGTGAATCAGTGTTGTATAAATTTTACAATTTTTACACCTTTTGACTTACAGGATAAAGAAAGAGAAAGACAAAGTTATTTGTTAACACACATGCACATTTATAAAATTGAAGGCATGAAACAGGACATTAAACACAAATCATATATGAAAACATGAAGACACATAAGAAATATAACGTAAGATATGATGAGTGGAAAACTCACAGGGGGTAGAAAAACCACTCTAAAATGCCCTACTGGCTTAATAAAAAACCCCACTGGTTACAAACAAGGTCTCACTAACCAAGGAAGCTTCACTAGCTTTACAAAATGCCTCACTAGCACATAATGAGGACTCACTAACCATACGGGCATCAATGGCACATAAAACCTCACTGGAAAATTCAACCACCATCAAAACATACTACAAGATGTGCAAGAAATGATTACAACTCAAACTTATTTGCACCATTACAAAACCTGTCTTCTCTAAATTTGCATATCTCTTTTCAGTCACACTCAATCCAATCTGAATATCCGTCTCATTACAAATTCACAACCAATTCACCTGAAACACAATCAACTACATATTGTCTTCATGATTCAATCTAAAAGTTTATTGGATGATGTATTCAACCTATGTGTAAAAACATGATCTCATACATCACATACAAGAATCATCTAATCCATCTGCATTTTCTCTTCAAAGATATATTCACATAAATGTCTTCACTACTGCATTTTTATTCACTCAACAATTCTATCATACAATGCACCTGCAAAACCAATACATATGAGATGACCATTCATATTCTTCTTCTACATAAACATTTCAAAACCATACATATTCCTTTTCCCAAAACTTCAATCTGAAAAAATTAAAATTTTTATATATGCCTCTCCTCATGTTCAAACTCTTCATCTCCTCTGCATTAAAAAAAATCATACACCTGCAATAAAAACTTTTCACCTTCTCTATGCAATTTTCCTCTTTCAAAAAATCAAAACCCTTTCATCTTAAAAAATGACTCTTCAATCTCTTCAATCTGCAATAATAAAATCTTCAAAGAATTTTATCCAATCTGCTTTGTTTGAATAAACTCTCTATCATGATGTTCAATATTCCTTTTCTCCAAAAACCCTCTACAAAAAAATTAAAAATAAAAATGATTCTCCACAAAAAAATGAGATTATATTCTTCTTTTCAAAATATTTGATGCCTTAAAAAAAACATCTTCACAACCATTTGAATCTATTCCTCTTCACAAAAAGAACTCTTCCTCTTCTATTCAATCTTCTTTCAAAACAAACCTTCAATATTCTTTAATCTGCAAGATTAAATCAATTCACCTTCTAAATTTTTTTTCCAAGCTTTCATATTCAAACCCATCTTTATCAAAAAAGGAAATAATAAAATCTGCCTTTTCTAAAAAGAAATCAAGCTTTCTAGTTTCTATGTCATAAGAGAAATTTGAAAATAGAAATAAATCTCCATGAAAATTGTGCTTCGAAATCCCTTAAAAAATACGTTTATGGAGGGCTAAAAAATAACTTAAAAAATCACTTTATTTGATGTCATAAAGATATGACATGTAAAGGGCTGACAAATTAGAAGATAAAAACAAAGCTTTTAAATTTAAAAGCAAAGCCAATGATATGGCTTATACATGCTCCCAATCACACATTTAAATAAAACCTTTCTTTTTGCGTGATCATGCTTATAAAAGGAGACCACACCAATCAATAGACAAGTTAAAGGGGCAGGTTGACAACATGTATAAAGACCCTCTAGCAGGTGATGTTAAGTCATATGACATGTGATAACAGGTCACTTCAAAATTAAAACAAAAGTGCAAAGGTATGAAGGACTTAGTTTAGGATTTGTTAAATACATTTAGGATTTAGAGGATCAAGAACCTTAAGTTAAACAAAAACCCTATAACAATAAAAGAATTTAACAAGATCTGATCACTGACAATATTAGGTTTCTTTCAGAGCTAATAAGTGGACTGAGAATCACACAAGATCAACTTAAGGTTAATGATGATAATGTTGGAAAGAGACACTGTGTGGCTTCACGAGTGTTATCATTGATGGCAACAAAGTCTATCCCACACATCCGCAGTACATAGTATTCCTATAACGGAAGTCAGATTGAAGATTGTTTTGGTCCGGTGAACAAGAACAAAGTATGCAACAAGGTCTGACATCAGGTCCGGATCTTAGATGGTGTAACTCAGCAAGTTACGGACTTGGATAAGTCAAGAGGGGTGTCATGACTACTATATTCTAGAGATTTAGCCTTTAGTGATAAAGCATGAAAAATATATGAGCATCTGAGTGTTGGGTTCTAGACAGGCAGAGCAGACAAAGAAAGAACTGACCGGTAGAGTATCAAACTTCAATCTGGATGAAAAAATGATGTTCATCAAGCAATTTGTGAGCTCATACATTGTTGGCCAACATGATAAATGACTTCTATGCCTATGATTTAGATACGCATCACAAATCAAGCCTGGATTTAGCTAACAGATCAGTAACTTGTAAATATCTTGAGTGTTCTTGTTGCCAACTAGAAAGTTGATGAAATCCTTGATGCAGATATATATACCAAATGGATTCCAGTATGTAGTGTGTGTGAAAAATACAAGTGATGAAATAAAGTGTGAAGAAAAGCAGGGACAAGTGTGAAAGTAGTAAATCAAGTTCGGTATGTGATAGAGGAACAATATTAAAACAGAGGAAGAATGAAGTGCATTAAATCAGTGTATTGTGCCTAACCAGAACTAAACTCTTGCATTTATAGATGCTTCTCATTAGTTCAAACATCTTATTACCTTTTGTAAGTTCTTGTAGGCAGTGTGCCTCTTATGAGCAGTGTGCTCGAGCAGTGAGCCCTAATTGGTAAGTGCCATTTTGTACTCCTTTATTCTCTTAACAGAGAATACAATCTTGGGTTAGTCACCCCATGGTTTTTCCCTTAACAGGGTTTTCCACGTAAAAATCCTTGTGTTATGTGTGTTGATTTTATTTCTGTTCTTATGATCACATATGCTTATATGATTTGATGCTACACTGATTATTAAGATAACTAAAGAAAAGAAAATTAAGGAAATTTTGAGATAACTGATTCACCCCCCCTCTCAGTTATCTGCCTTGTTTCCAACAATTGGTATCAGAGCTTAGTTCCTCTGAACAAAACCTAACAGCTTGAGGAAGATCTGGAAATCTCAATGAACATATATTGTATGAAGGAACAACTTCAGTCTGCCCTAGATGATCTTGAACAATCCCATTCTGAAGTCAATAATTTGAGAGAAAGACTCAAACAAGTTGATGATTTCATAAATGAGCTAAAAGAAAAACTTAGTATCACTGTGAAAAAGAGAAAGGAACTACTTCAAAAATTAGCCAATCAAAGTGAAGACAATGATACTAATGAAGATCTAAATGAGAAAAATAAGCTATGTGAGAAGCTGTCAAAAGAGGTCATTATGGTAAGGCATGGAATGGAATCAGGGGTTATGAGATTCACCCAAGAAATTGAAGAAAAAAGGAAAATTGAAGATAATCTAAAACAATCTTAAAAATAGCTTAAAAAATCACTTTATTTGATGTCATAAAGATATGACATTTAGAGAGCTGACAAATTAGAAGATAAAAACAAAGCTTTTAAATTTAAAAGCAAAGCCAATGATATGGCTTATACGTGCTCCCAATCACACATTTAAATAAAACCTTTCTTTTTGCGTGCTCATGCTTATAAAAGGAGACCGCACCAATCAATATACAAGTTAAAGGGGGCAGGTTGACAACATGTATAAAGACCCTCTAGCAGGTGATGTTAAGTCATATGACCTGTGATAACAGGTCACTTCAAAATTAAAACAAAAGTGCAAAGGTATGAAGGACTTAGTTTAGGATTGGTATGAAAGACTTAGTTTAGGATTTGTTAAATACATTTAGGATTTAGAGGATCAAGAATCTTAAGTCAAACAAGAACCCTATAACAATAAAAGAATTTAACAAGATCTGATCACCGACAATATTAGGTTTCTTTCAGAGCTAAGAAGTGGAATGAGAATCACACAAGATCATCTTAAGGTTAATGATGATAATGTTGGCAAGAGACACTGTGTGGCTTCATGAGTGTTGTCATTGATGGCAACAAAGTCTATCCCATACATCCGCAGTACATAGTATGCCTATAACGGAAGTTGGATTAAAGATTGTTTTGGTCCGGTGAACAAGAACAGAGTATGCAACAAGGTCCGACAATCAGGTCTGGATCTCAGATGGTGTAACTCAGCAAGTTACGGACTTAAATAAATCAAGAGGGGTATCATGACTACTATATTCTAGAGATTTAGCCTCCGGTGATAAAGCATGAAAAAGATATGAGCATCTGAGTGTTGGGTTCCAGACAGGTAGAGCAGATAGAGAAAGAACTGACTGGTAGAATATCAGACTTCAATCCGGATGAGTAAATGATGTTCATCAAGCAATTTGTGAGATCATACATTGTTGGCCGATATGATAAATGACTTCTATGCCTATGATTTTGATACGCATCACAAATCAAGCATGGATTTAGCCGACAGATCAATAACTTGTAAATATCTTGAGTGTTCTTGTTGCCGACTAAAAAGTTGATGAAATGCTTCATGTGGATATATATACCAGATGGATTCCAGTATGTAGTGTGTGTGAAAAATACAAGTGATGAAATAAAGTGCGAAGAAAAGTAGGGACAAGTGTGAAAGTAGCAAATCAAGTTCGGTATGTGACAGAACAACAATATTAAAACAGAGGAAGAATGAAGTGCATTAAATCAATGTATTGTGCCTAACTGAATCTGAACTCTTGCATTTATAGATGCTTCTCATTAGTTCAAACATCTGATTACCTTCTGTAAGTTCTTGTAGGCAGTTTGCCTCTTATGAGCAGTGTGCTCGAGTAGTGAGCCCTGATTGGCAAGTGTCATTTTGTACTCCTTTATTATTTTAATAGAGAATACAATCTTGGGTTAGTTGCCCCATGGTTTTTCCCTTAACAGGGTTTTCCACGTAAAAATCCTTGTGTTATGTGTGTTGATTTTATTTCTGTTCTTATGATCACATATGCTTATATGATTTGATGCTACACTGATTAATAAGATAACAAAAGAACAGAAAATTAACAAAATTTTGAGATAACTGATTCACCCCCCCTCTCAGTTATCTACCTTGTTTCCAACAATTGGTATCAGAGCTAAGTTCCTCTGAACAAAACCTAACAGGTTGAGGAAGATCTGGAAATCTCAATGGATATAAATTGTATAAAGGAACAACTTTAGTCTGCCCTAGATGATCTTGAACAATCCCATTCTAAAGTCAATAATTTGAGAGAAAGACTCAAACAAGTTGATGATTTCATAAATGAGCTAAAAGAAAAACTTAGTATCTCTGTGAAAAAGAGAAAGGAACTACTTCAAAAATTAGCCAATCAGAGTGAAGACAATGATACTAATGAAGATCTAAATGAGAAAAATAAGCTATGTGAGAAGCTGTCAAAAGAGGTCATTATGGTAAGGCATGGAATGGAATAAGGGGTTATGAGATTCACCCAAGAAATTGAAGAAAAAAGGAAAATTGAAGATAATCTAAAACAATCCCTCAAGGAGAAGACAGAGGACTACCACAAAATGGACAGAATAATCAGGCATCTTGAATCTGATCTTGAAGAAGCTAGAGATAATGAAGAACAACTTGAGAATCAGATAGACACTCTTAAACAAGATCTTCAAACAACAAAGGAATACAAAGAGAAATTCAAAATAAGCTCAGGCAAACTTGAAGATCTTCTTGAAAGCCAAAAGAGGGTAGATGATAAGCATGGCTTGGGATATGAGAAAGGTGAAAGCTCTAGATCTGGACAGAAGAACTTTGGATTAGGAAATCAAAGAAACGGGCCTAGAAGACCTCCAGTAAGGCAACTAAATGCTCAAAGATATCTATCCTTCAATGGATACTACTTCAATTGCAACAATTTTAGTCATAAAGCAACTCATTGTAGAAGGAGAATGAATCAAACTAATCCATCCTTCTCTAGACAATGTTTCAACTACAAAAGGTATGGTCACAAATCTCATGAATGCAGAAATATGCAAATAAACAATTCATTCAATGGTAGATGCCTTGCATGCAATAGAATGGGACATATGGCTAATCAATGTAGATCAAGAGGATATCAATCAAATATGCAAAGAAATGTTGTCTGTTACAATTGCAATAGATCTGGTCATATTGCCAAATTCTGCAGAAGTAAAAATTAGGATAAAAAGGGTCCTGTTCAACATAATCAAAAATAAGATAAGGGTAAAGGCAAAGTGAATGCGGATGAAGTTCAAAAGGAGATGAGCAAGATTTGGGTGAAGAAGAGTATAGAAGATATTGGGGATGGGTCTGCACCGCAATCCAGTGCTGATATTCCTTCCGAAAACTAAATAGATGAGCTCTGGCTCAGGGGAAGTCACAAAGAAAAACAAATTCCCCCAACCAGTCAACTAGTGCTTAAATTCAGCACATGGAATGTTGTGGATTAAAGGGTTCTCAGAAAAACATCTACATAACCTTCAGTAGAAATATGAAAGATCCACATGGAGTTTTGCAAGAGTTTAACCACTCAAGTTAATCTGGTTCCGACAGTGCTCTGGTAAAGTAGGATTTTGACAGATAGATCTGGTATGATTCAAAATTGAAATACTTTGATCTATAGGCCCATGGCATGATTGAAGAAAAGAAGATACATTGTCAATCCTCACTGACAATGATTCTAAGTTTAGCACAGCGATTCGAGAAGATCTCTCTCAAACAGGGCAACCGAATAACTTATGTTGTGCATTTATTACAAAAAGGAACTTAGGGTTTGCACAAGAATAAAAGGGTTCATTCACTCATTATTTGCACATTTGCATTCCAGAAGAAGAAAAGAAGAGTTCTACAACAAAGTTTCTACAATTCACTCAAGATCAACTGGAAAATTGAATTCAACCAACAATTTGTTCTGGCTGCTATTTCAAACCCTAAAAGTGTAAAAAGGTATTTCCATTCTGAAAATCTCTCTCTAAATCTTTTGCAAGATGGCTACTCCAATGGTTGTAAAGATCACTGATAGGCTGCATCCTAAATTCAAGAAACACCCCTATAAATCTCTAGAAGTTGATCCTTTAGGCACATTTTCTAGCATTCCGCATGGGGTATTGCATGTAGAAGATGTTAGGGTCTATATCCATGCCAACATTAAGGAATTTTGAGACTCAAAATTGATGGACATCTATCAAAAACCACTAATAGATGACAGTTTTGAACTCAAACCTCAATATAAGGCCCTTCGGGATAAACACTTTAGACATTGCATACACTTTCCCTATTTTGCAGAAGATGATTGGATCTGGTATGTCCTAAGCAGGATGCATGATAATTTCATGTGGTTAATGAAACCCTTCAAGATAACTAAAGATGCCATCAGGGCAGTAACCAGATTGCATTCTTCTGGTGGGTTACCTGCACTTAAATTTGTTAAGACCCAGATAGTAACTGAAACCACTGGATCTAAATTTGACAAAAGAGCAATGACCATAGATGATATCATTGATCCGGATGTCAAGTTTGCTTCAATGATAATTAGCTACAAAATCTATCATTCGAGCAGGGAGAATTCTGTGTCTGGGACTGCAATATATGCAGCATATCAGATGTTGAGGGAAAATGCAGATTATGACCTGTGTGATCTTCTCCTAAATCAACTACTAGAAAACCTGTAGAAGATCAAAAAGGAAGAATTCCTTCAAATATGGTTGTCTAATACTATGTTTGTTCTTTTATTACATGAATGAGCTACCCGGATCAAGTGGTTGGGTATGCAAAATGACAAACTAGTTGCAATTCATATTAGAGATTATATGTATGGACTTGGTGATGCTCAAGCCCAAAACACAACTCTCTGGGGTTACTTCAAGAACTTTCAGAGCATGATGCAAGCCAAAGAAAGAATTCCTCAATCCATAGTCGAGAAATACAAGGACACAGTATGCTTCATGGTTGACACTGACCAATGTCTAATGGAAGTAGTTGAGCCAAGGACTACGTGGATAATGCCTATGGGATACGAGGTGGATGAAAAAATCTTGGAACTACATATTCAACACCTGTTGAGCCAGCCTAAGGACCATGAAGTAGAAAGGTTTGGCACCTTTCAGGAACTAAGTGTAAAAATACATGTTGAGTTAAGGCAACCAGAGATAAAGGGGAAAGTAAGAAGGGAAGTTGAGGAAATTGCCAAAAGATTTGGCCTATCAAAAGAGGTAGTAGATGCAAACAAAGAGAAAATGGAGAAGGCTGAGAAAGAGAAACAAGAAGAAAAGAAAGGAGATGTTCCAGTACAAGCCTCCTCCCAGACTAGATCCTTCAAGAGCTCTGCACTTGCCACTCCTATAAGCTCAAGGGCCACCAAACTGGAAGCCAAGACATCTAAAAAAGGAGAAAAGAGGATGAAGACCAAAGCCACAAGGTCATATGCAAGTCTCAAAGATGATGAAGAAATAGAATCTAATGAGGAAATCAAGAAAATGAAGAAGAAGAAAACATCTGGGGAATTCTCTACTAGTAAAAATAAGGAAGAAAAGGCAGATGAATTTGTTGAAAAGCCCACTCTTTCCATTGATGACATCATCAAGGTAGTTACTGTGGATGGGAACCTATAGCCAGTAATAGAGTTCTATGATGAATACAGTGATACTAACAAGAGGATTTTGGAAGAAGCCACAGTCAGGTACCTAAACATCTACAATAAAGCATTCATTAAAATTATATCATTAATTCCCAAGAGTCTAGAAAAGGTACTTGAACTGAGAAAAAAGAATGCAAAGGCAAATGACCTAGAGATTCAGGAACAAATAATGATTCAACTTTATCCTTCTATCACTCCAAGACAAATGGACATGATTTTTAAAGATTGTAAGGATGAGTTCCAGAGTAAGGCAAGAATGAATAAACTTATGCTTGGAGAAACTAACAAAGTAGCAAGTGAGACAAAAGATATCCTCCAAAATGCTTTGAAAAGATTCAATCTTCTTGTTATAGAGGAATCAGTTGAAGAACCTTCTACCATGGATGTTTAAGGATTAAATGTAACTAATGAAAAATCTTCTGATGTAGAAGGCTCAAAAGAGATAGATGAAGAGAAGTCGAAGGACTTTGATTCCTCTATTCTGGAAGAGGAAGTTCATGAAGCAGTAAACACAGGTAACATCTCTCCTCCATATCCCACTGTAGACATTCCAAATTCTGAAGCTAAAGGAGAAGGAAGAAAAGAGGAGAAAGTGAGTCAAGAAGAGGAGGTTAAGGGAAACGAAGGAGAACAAGTAGAAAAGACTAATGATGACTGTTCTGATATCCCAAAGAAGACTCAATCACCAGAAAGAGACACTACAAAGGTAGTGAAGAACTTCTTAAACAAAGAAATGATGGAGATAGATGAACCTGGGCTATTTCAAGGGCCACTAAATTTGGACTCTCTCTCTCCAGTTCAGACAATGAAAATAGAATCTTTTGCTCAAGACCAAGCAAAAGAAAAACTCCTGAAATCTCACATGGAAGATTGTGAACTATTGGAGATTACATCTGGAATGCTGGAGAAGATCATGCCATCATTCCAAAAGGATCCTTCAGCCTCACCATCCAACAACCTAAAATCTTTGGTAAATTCTATTAGCACTCACTTTGAATCTCTAGAAAAATCAGCAGAAGAAAAGGTCCGGAAGGAGTTTTTGGGAAATAGATTCACTGAAGTACATGGACTCATTGCTAATGATAGGAGGACCCTAGACATTGGAATAAAGATCCTTGAAAATGCTCATAAAGATGATGGGGACATGTACAAATTTTGTCTATCTTGGCCCAAAGTGACAGAGGATATTGAAAAGAAGGTGAAAGAAAAAGAAGGTAAACTGTCAAGCTTATCTCAGAATTTTGATCCCCTTACCACCAGGCCATTGTCATCATAAATGAAATAAAGAGGTTGAACAAAGAAAAGAAGGATATAATAAATATAATGAGTGAACTCAGAGGGATAATTATCGCTAAGTTAGAGGCAATGCATGAGGCCTTGACAGATGCTCAGACCACAGCCCAGACCAATGATCTGATAGATTTAAGAAGGGCAGAAGCATATGCATTTTTGTTGAGTGGTCACATCTCCATTTTGGACAGGATGAAGTAGAGCTAGGCCACAGAATTTGTACAGTTGAAGGCCATTTTTGCGGATATACTTAAGTATATGTAAGTATAACATATATATATATACTTATGCAGCCATGTATAGGTTAATTTTTGCAAAATTTTGGTATGCAGATTCTGCCCTTTGCCATTGATGTCAAAGGGGGAGCGAGGGGTAGTGAATAATGTGGAATCCAACTAAGGGGGAGCTCCAATAAAATAGTGCAAAAGACAGAGCATCAGCCAAGGGGGAGTTTACTGCGACACTTAGTCATTTTTCACTAAGTGTTGCCATCAATGCCAAAGGGGGAGATTGTTGGCAAGAGACACTATGTGGCTTCACGAGTGTTGTCATTGATTGCAACAAAGTCTATCCCACACATCCACAGTACATAGTATGCCTATACCGGAAGTCAAATTGAAGATTGTTTTGGTCTGGTGAACAAGAACAGAGTATGCAACAAGGTCCGACAATCAGGTCCGGATCTCTCGGATGGTGTAACTCAGCAAGTTGTAGACTTGGATAATTCAAGAGGGGTATCATGACGACTATATTCCAAAGATTTAGCCTTCAGTGATAAAGCATGAAAAAGATATGAGCATCTGAGTGTTGGGTTCCAGACAGGCAGAGTAGACAGAGAAAGAACTGACTGGTAGAGTATCAGACTTCAATCCAAATGAGTAAATGATGTTGATCAAGCAATTTGTGGGATCATACATTGTTGGCTAACATGATAAATGACTACTATGCCTATGCTTTTGATACACATCACAAATCAAGCATGGATTTAGATGACATATCAACAACTTGTAAATATCTTGAGTGTTCTTTTTGCTAACTAGAAAGTTGATGAAATCCTTGATGCAGATATGTATACCAGATGGATTCCAGTATATAGTGTGTGTGAAAAATACAAGTGATGAAATAAAGTGTGAAGAAAAGAAGGGACAAGTGTTAAAGCAGCAAATCATGTCTGGTAGGTGATAGAGCAACAATATTAAAATAGAGGAAGAATGAAGTGCATCAAATCAATGTATTGTGCCTAACCGAAATTGAACTCTTGCATTTGTAGATGCTTCTCATCAGTTCAAACATCTACTTAGCTTCTGTAAGTTCTTGTAGGCAGTGTGCCTCTTGTGAGCAGTGTGCTCGGGCATTGAGCCCTAATTGGCAAGTGCCATTTTGTACTCCTTTATTATTTTAATAGAGAATACAATCTTGGGTTAGTCACCCCATGGTTTTTCCTTTAACAGGGTTTTCCACGTAAAAATCCTTGTGTTATGTGTGTTGATTTTATTTCTATTCTTATGATCACATATGCTTATATGATTTGATGCTACACTAATTATTAAGATAACAAAAGAAAAGAAAATTATGGAAATTTTGAGATAATTGATTCACCCCCCCTCTCAGTTATCTACCTTGTTTCCAATAGATAAGTCTTCAAACTATTCATGTGTCCACAAAGACACAGGCACATCTTGATAAGTCCTTTGTAACTCCCAAACATCTTGAGAACTTACTAAAGTATAAACCAATTGTATGAGAGAGCATGAGAGCATGTCAACTATATAGTCAAGTGCATATCAACATAGAGCATGTTACTATCTTAAACCACACCAAAAACCAATCATATTGAAGTCTTGATTCCAATGAACCACCACCAACATGAGACCAACAACAAGTGAAGAAGCATGAAGAACATCATCAACTTCATGTGATGCTATGAACACTCAACAACCATGAAGATCAAAACTCTTCAACATCATCAAGTGAAGATGTATCAAGGCATCTACGTGGCATCTACTACAACTGTGAAGCAACCTGTTGTTAAAACTGAAAGCATCCATTAGATAAGATGATTTTGATATCCTGCAATCACCTGACATATGAACACATAAACACATGAACCTCTTCCTTAACATCTTGAAACATAATGACAAGAACATCCTGCATTATACAAACAATATAAAGATGGTTTCTTCCCCTGAATGGTTTATGCATTGAAACTAAGTGGACAACCTGTGAACAAAATAACTACATCAACCATATTGAAACATCAAATAAGATAAACATTTCCTACATTTTATAAACCATCTGCATCTCCACAATTGCAAATCAAACCTGATGACATCAAACCTGAGAATGCAACATCTTTTGGCATCAATGACAATCAATCTCCATCAGGAAGATGATAGATGTTTCAGTATTGTGCTAGAAGAGGAGGAAAAAGAATTGATCTTGTGAACTCATCCCAGCAATGGAGTTCATTGTAGGTTGGTTGCAACCTGGAAGAGTAGTTTGACTACTCAACTCCACTTTTGTGAGCATATGCTCACAAACTTTCTACTAGGTGTGTCTGATGCAGGAGCACCCAAGTGCATGTGTAATCGACATCACCCAAAAATAGTTTCTAGTTTTTGTTTTTGTTTTGGTTTTCTTGGGGTTTGTTTTGGTATTTTACAACATTGGGATAACATGGTGTGGTTAGTTGGGTAGGAAACTAGTTTTGACTGTTGTCGATTTCGGCACATAATAGGCTAGCTTCACAAAAACAATTATTCAAGGAGATAAAAAACGTTTGGCTGCAAACCCTCTTAGAGGAATATTACTAGATCCATTTTAGAATCACTAGTGAATATTTCGTGGGAAGATCTTTCATGGTTTCAGAGATGTAATTTTTTTGTGATCAGTCCTGGCGATTTGGCGAAAATATTAAAATTCTAAATCCTATGAAGTTTGGGTGTAGAATGGCTTGGGGGAAGTTATCTTAAATACCCATTCACATGTACTTGCAAGTTTTTGTTAGATTCCAAGTTCATCGCAAAGTGTTACAACAAAAATTAGTTTTTAGCTCCCAACACATTGTGGTGAAGTCGTGCAAACTCTTTATGGAGTTTCTAAGCGCAATAGCTCCTTACAGATGGATTTATTTTATAGTATAACATCGGTGTTGTAGTACAAATAATTAACAATTTATTTACTCCAGTTGTCGAGAAGCAGATAAGAAGAGTTGTCACTCATTAGAGAGGATACAAAGCCATTTAATGAGTTTTACTTTGAAGACTGCAAACAAGGGTTAATTTGGTGCCATAGGAGGAAGAATGCCATGCTGAGACAACAAAAAATTTTCAGCACCAAACTTGAGCACTTTACGTGCTATTTCCAATAAGTAAAAAAAATGCCTCTTAGAGCCCAAACCATGGGAAGTAAAGACAAAAGACAAGCTTAATAATGCAATGTAGCAAAGATATCTATATTGGATTTTTATTATTTACATCTTATGTACTTTGTTAGTATGGGAAGAAGGAATTTCCAACACCTATGAAGGAGTCGAGTAGGAAATTCAAATGACTTGTTTGAGCACCTAAATTGAGGCTACCTTTTGATAAATTTAAAAGTAGAAAGTTAAGGAATTATGTGGGGCCACCTAGGAAGGGAGACACGTCATCTTGAGGCTATAGAGATTGATAATTAAAGACAAGAAAATGCCACAATTGAGAGGTAAGAATGATATATTCCAAAAAGCAAATTTAATAAAAAAAATGTGAAGTGACTAGATTAATGATTCTAGTGCAGGAAAAAATAAATTTCCACACATGACCAAAGGTACAACAGATAAATAAAAAGAGAGGTTGATTTGGTGATGGTTCGGCTACAACAAAATGAGGAAGGAGGTGAATTGAAGATGATAGTAGATTAATATCATAGAGGAGGTCAACGGCCAGAGAGAGGGGTTAAAAGGTGCAACAGAAACATGTGGCACTACATAGTAGAGGAAAGATTGTTGCATAATGGTTGTGTGGAGAAGAGGAATAGAAGAGGTATGGTGAAATTGTCATCTATAATTTATTTGGAATACTAGTGTGATGTTGGTTGATTCCAAATTCAACAAGTTTATGTTACAAAATGAAGGCAAATTGTTCAAAGAAAATTAATTTAAGTCAGTTCATAACCAATTTATAGGCAAGTATAGCATACTATTAGTCACATGGGATCTATTTAGACTCATGACCAAGAAGGAAGATAAATGAATAACTTTGTTGTCTTTCGAAAGCATGTAGATTGCTATGAAGTGAAGGTAACGTCTAAGGTGATGAATAAATCCTGCAGTGCTAAGAGGAGATAGGATTTCCTGGAGGAAGAAACATAAGGATTATGTGTATGTAAGAATCCATTGTAGACCCATTTGTAAATAGAGTTGCAGAGTTTGCACTCCTATTTTTTTGAATAAAGAAGCTTAATAATAGGTGAGTTAAATTGGATTTTGTTGTAATATTTTTTGTGAGTCTTGATTTGTGTGTTTTGTGAGCAAGAGAGAGTGTTATTTGTGTCACATTAATGTAGTGATATGTAAATATAAAAATTAATAACTAGATATTTATTTTTTTAAGAAAGAATTGAACATTCTATGTTTATAATCATTTTAATTTATAAATGATTTATAAAAAGTTTAATTATAATGATAACAAAAGAGTTGTAATAAACCTAATAAACCAATGCATATATCTTAAATTCATCTTCCTAAAACATATTAAAATTATTAATGTTGATCCACCTATCTAACTTATCTCACAAATTCAATATAGATATATCTTTTAAATAAATATTTATCTTAATTGTAGAGAGGCATTATAGAGTGGCATAAGGGAAGGTCCCAAAAAGATTTAAAACTTGACCATGTACATTAAAACTAAAATAATTTTTGAAAAGTCAAAAAAACCTCTTAAATAAGTGCCACATAGTGGAAAATACCTACCTTGTAGTGTTGTAATAATAGTATGTGTTTTGTAATTGAATTTTTTTCTTAGATTAAATATTTGTTTAATATTGATGTGGAATTGATTTATTGCTAAATACTCTTCATGATTTGATTAGCTGATTTTGAGTTTGATTTTATATTTGTTTGGTTAGCATAGACTACAATGGAGTTTGCATTGGATTATGCCATAAAATATGAATTTTAGTCTAATATTGCCAATTCTTGAGTCTTTTTTTCATTTATTATAGAATTTTACTATCCATAATTAGTTTGCATCCCAAAGGTTTGACAAATTGCATTCTAATTAAGTAAATTAATTAGTCAAATATAGGAAACGTTTTGACAAATTACATTCAATTAGCGAAATTAACTAGTTGAATACAAGATCTTGGAAAAACTAATGACAATGACAATGCATTGTAGAATGTAGCATGTGCCAGGTACTAGGAAGGGATTTAAAACATGAAATATGATAGTTGATTGTATGTGCAATTTGTAGCATGTATAGATCAACATATATAAGTGTTAATTTAATTGAACATAAAGTTAAATAATATGACAAATTATTTACAATAAGTATTAAAGAAAAATTTAATTTAAATTCTATTAAAATAAAAAAATTACTATTTTAATTTTAATAGTATTTTATTTTATGATAAATGGTAAAGGAACAATAAAATTTACTTATAGACAAACTAAGTCATTTTCCAAATATCTACTAGCATAGATATCTTAAATACATCTATCTAAAATACGCTGAGAGATATCAGTCTTGAGGCGCCTATAGTTTAATTATTTTTAAGAATAGATAGGTGCCTCAAGACTGATATCCCTGGGTGTATTTTATATAGATGTATTTAAGATATCTATGCTAGTTTAATAATTTAATTAATGTATTTAAATATATATAGAGTGAGGAGGTAAAATATATACATATTAGTTTTAATTCATGCTAGTTTAATAATTTAATTAATATATTACAATATATATAGAGTGAGCAGTAAAATATATACATATTACTATATAATGTTAGTTTTACTTAAATAGTTATTATATTTACTTTATAGATTTGCAATCCTAAAAATTAGTTATTACTATTTGAAAGAAAGTAAAATTTTTCTATGCAAAACAATATTTATTGCTTGCAAAGTAAATATGTTTTTGCTATTTGAACAAAAGTAAAACAAATATTAAAACAAATTATGTTTTTGCAAAGTAAATATATTAAAAGTGAAATTCCAAAAACAGTCAAGTTATTACTATTTGAATGAAAGTAAAACAAATATTAAAACAAACTATGTTTTTTGCAAAGTAAATATATGAAAAGTGAAATCCCAAAAACAATGAAATCTTTGAGAAATATATAATATATAATTACAAATATTAAATTGAATTTTCCAAAGTAAAGAAAAAATATATGATAGATTTGCAATCCTAAAAATTAGTTATTACTATTTGAAAGAAAGTAAAATTTTTCTATGCAAAACAATATTTATTGCTTGCAAAGTAAATATGTTTTTGCTATTTGAACAAAAGTAAAACAAATATTAAAACAAATTATGTTTTTGCAAAGTAAATATATTAAAAGTGAAATTCCAAAAACAGTCAAGTTATTACTATTTGAAAGAAAGTAAAAATTTTCTTTTGCTATTTGAATGAAAGTAAAACAAATATTAAAACAAACTATGTTTTTTGCAAAGTAAATATATGAAAAGTGAAATCCCAAAAACAATGAAATCTTTGAGAAATATATAATATATAATTACAAATATTAAATTGAATTTTCCAAAGTAAAGAAAAAATATATGTAAACATAAATAACAATATAGTAACTTGGATTTTTTCAATTTTAATTTATTTGGTGCACTTTCCAAAATAATTTATTACTATGATGTATCAAACTATGTTTTTTGCAAAGTAAATATATGAAAAGTGAAATCCCAAAAACAATGAAATATTTGAGAAATATATAATATATAATTACAAATATTAAATTACCAATGATGGCATGGTTTAGTGGTTAAGTCGCTCGGTTGTAGTGGTGGCCACCAGAGTTCAAACCCCCACTGGGCCAACGAGCTCGCAAGGCTTTACGCCTTCGCTGGGCCAATGAGCTCACGGGTTTGAAGTGTTCTTCCTCGAGGAGGAAGAGGTCCCCCAGTTGTGGCCTCACCGATTCATTGCTCCGAGCAAAAGTAGGGTTTGAAGTGTTGCTCCAAGTAAAAGCAGGGTTTCTTCCTCGGGGAGGAAGAGGTCCCCCAGTTGTGGCCTCACCGGTTCATTGTGTTCTTCCTCGAGGAGGAAGAGGTCCCCCAGTTGTGGCCTCACCGGTTCATTGCTCTGAGCAAAAGTAGGGTTTGAAGTGTTCTTCCTCAGGGAGGAAGAGGTCCCCCAGTTGTGGCCTCACCGGTTCATTGCTCCGAGCAAAAGTAGGGTTTGAAGTGTTCTTCCTCGGGGAGGAAGAGGTCCCCCAGTTGTGGCCTCACCGGTTCATTGCTCCGAGCAAAAGCAGGGTTTGAAGTGTTCTTCCTCGGGGAGGAAGAGGTCCCCCAGTTGTGGCATCACCAGTTCATTGCTCCGAGCAAAAGCAGGCAAAAGCATTTACGTGGACCCGGAGGGCGTGGCCTCACCGGTTCATTGCGTATTTTAAAAAAAAAAAATTACAAATTTAATAATAGTATGTGTCTTGTAATTGACTTTTTTTTAGATTAAATATTTGTTTAATATTGATGTGGAACTGATTTATTGCTAAATACTCTTCATGATTTGATTAGCTGATTTTGAGTTTGATTTTATCTTTGTTTGGTTATCATAGACTACAATGGAGTTTGCATTGGAGTATGCCATACAATATGAATTTTAGTCTAATATTCCCAATTCTTGAGTCTCTTTTTTCATTTATTATAGAATTTTACTATCCATAATTAGTTTGCATCCCAAAGGTTTGACAAATTGTATTCTAATTAGGTAAATTAATTAGTCAAATATAGGAAACATTTTGACAAATTGCATTCAATTAGCTAAATTAACTAGTTGAATAAAAGATCTTGGAAAAACTAATGACAATGACATTGCATTGTACAATGTAGTATGTTCTCTACTAGGAAGGGATTTAAAACATAAAACATGATAGTTGATTGTATGTGCAATTTGTAGCATGTATAGATCAACATATATATGTGTTAATTTAATTGAATATAAAGTTAAATAATATGATGAATTATTTGCAATAAGCATTAAAGAAAATTTTAATTTAAATTCTATTAAAATAAAAAAATAGTATTTTAATTTTAATAGTATTTTATTTTATGATAAATGGTAAAGGAACATTAAACTTTGATTATAGACAAACTAAGTCATTTTCCAAATATCTACTAGCATAGATATCTTAAATACATTATCTAAAATACGCTGAGAGATATCAGTCTTGAGGCACCTATAGTTTAATTGTTTTTAAGAATAGATAGGCGCCTTGAGACTGATATCTCTCTGCGTATTTTAGATAAATGTATTTAAGATATTTATGGTAGTTTAATAATTTTATTAATATATTTCAATATATATATATATATATATATATATAGAGTGAGGAGGCAAAATATATACATATTAGTTTTAATTAATCCTAGTTTAATAATTTAAATAATATATTACAATATATATAGAGTGAGGAGGTAAAATATATACATATTACTATATAATGTTAGTTTTACTTAAATAGTTATTATATTTACTTTATAGATTTGCAATCCTAGAAATTAGTTTTTAATTTAATCCAAATGATAAAAAAAACTTAATTATAATTGTTCTATGAAAAGTGAAATCCCAAAAACAATGAAATATTTGAGAAATATATAATATATAATTACAAATATTAAATTGAATTTCCAAAAGTAAAGAAAAAATATATGTAAACATAAATAACAATATAGTAACTTGTATTTTTTCAACTTTAATTTATTTGGTGCACTTTCCAAAATAATTTATTACTATGTTGTATCAAACTATGTTTTTTGCAAAGTAAATATATGAAAAGTGAAATCCCAAAAACAATGACATATTTGAGAAATATATAATATATAATTACAAATATTAAATTGAATTTTCAAAAGTAAAGAAAAAATATATGTAAACATAAATAACAATATAGTAACTTGGATTTTTTTAACTTATTTGGTGCACTTTTCAAAATAATTTATTACTATGATGTATCAATTTATTTCTACTTTATAATATCCAAAAAGATTTCAAACTTGACCATGTACATTAAAACTAAAATCATTTTTAAAAAGAAAAAAAAACCTCTTAAACAAGTGCCACATAGTGGCAAATACCTGCCTTGTAGTGTTGTAATAATAGTATGTGTTTTGTAATTAAATTTTTTTAGATTAAATATTTGTTTAATATTGATGTGGAACTGATTTATTGCTAAATACTCTTCATGATTTGATTAGTTGATTTTGAGTTTGATTTTATATTTGTTTGGTTAGCATAGACTACAATTGAGTTTGCATTGGAGTATGCCATAAAATATGAATTTTAGTCTAATATTGCCAATTCTTGAGTATCTTTTTTCATTTATTATAAATTTTTACTATCCATAATTCGTTTGCATCTCAAAGGTTTGAAAAATTGCATTCTAATTAGGTAAATGAATTAATCAAATATAGGAAACATTTTGATAAATTACATTCAATTAACAAAAATAACTCGTTGAATAAAAGATCTTGGAAAAACTAATGACAATGACAATGCATTGTAGAATGTAGCATGTGTTGTTTTAAGATCCCACTACATAACCCTGAAGGGTAAGAGCTAAAAGGGGAAAAGATAAATTTTTTTTGACATAAGTAGACAACATACACATATTCGGTTGCCAATATGATAGATCGATATCATTTATTTTAAACACCAAAGCAAACGTTCCTAATCCAATCTAATATAATCATGAATCCATAATCAACATAGTACAAGTGGATCTGATACCCACACCGGAATCCGTAAAGTAATTAAGGAACATCACATTTCTTCTCATTAAATTCAATGATTACAACTTCTCTCTTAAGAGAGTAGAAATACATAACTGCATATACAATTACAATGATATATTCTAGAATATGATACAAGTACAGAATGGGTATAGTAGCTGGATGAAGTGACAAAGAGAGAAATCTCCAACTGGTGCTCCAAAACCTATTCATCAGTCCCCAATGGTGGTGGAAACACCTCCCAACCATGTGGACTCCTAAGAGACCACCCCATCGTGCTTGGAGATAGTCACAAGGCCCAAACGGAAGAAGAACAACAAGGGAATACAAGATGGCTAACACTCACATCAATCACAGAGCAGACATAGAGAACAGTGCATACAACCAAAGTCATAACATAGGTGTACTCATCTAAGTCATAAGTTAGGTACTACTCACGACTGATAAGGTGCTAGATACTAGAGTGTAATCATATGGAGTGTCATCATGTGTGCTTGAAGGGATGGCACCACACGGGACCAAGTACCCCTCATACAGATGAGGAGACTCAATCGTACCCAAATCCACATCCCACAGACGGATGACTCAACGCCCCATAGAGGGATAGGCCTTCTCATTGTATCCTTAGCCTTTACAAGCGCTCAAGGCCATGCACGAGGTCTAATTATATTATTAGTGTTTTTACCCCAATGTTTTAATTTTACTTATCACTTGTTACTGTAACTCTACTACTAGTTCCCTCGGCAGCCACTTATGGGCCCCAGGCTTGTAGAGAGCCACTCCAAATAACCACTCTAATCTAGTTCATCTCGTCTAACCAACGAGGAATATAAAATGACTAAAAAAACACTGAGTTATAAATTTAAACCAGTAAAGTTGAAAAATATGATATACAAGACCCAAACTCTCGTGAACAATGTAATTTGATGAAAATGACATTTTGCCCAATTAGATCAGTTGTGTAATAACTCCAGTGACCCCAATTTGGTCACGATTCACAAAAAGGTATGCACAGATAAAATAAAAATATGGCAAATGGCATTACAAGCTTTCTCACAGCCTAATTTTGCATATTGTCTACCATATTTAGCATAGACAAATAAAATGTTCAAAAGATTTGTGAAATTGAATTCCTAATTTTCCCTCCTACACTAGTTCCCTTAGATCCTTGGGTTGAGTGACAGATTTTATTTCCAAATAGAGTTTATGTGACCAATTTTAATACACAAAACAGGTAGACATTCCTAAGGTATTTTAGTGCCATTTCATTCTTTAACTCAAAGATTATAGTTTTTCACAAGGTTGACCATTTAGTAGAAAAATGATGGTGGTGACCAAAATAAAAAGCCACTCTATTTTCTCAATAAGAAATGCAAGGAAAATCTCATCAGAGAAGGCATTGAATAGCAAAAGGGTTACGTGGGACTTAGATCTTTTCATTCTCAATCATTATGCCCCAATTTATTTATATGGATGCACTCACTATGTTCTCTAAAACAATCGTACCCCTATTTTCTTTTCACCAACAATGGTAAATCAGAAATCATATGATCTTCCTTGAAAACCCATTGTCTAAAGAATTAATAAATGGTTCTACAGACTACTTCATACTAATTCCCACCCTATATAATTGATGGCTATTAAGCTAAGACTTTTCTAATGACTTTAAAACCCATTTGAAGAGATACAGGCTTTCAAACTTATTAACTGTCTGATAGAAATGGGTTGGATACAATAGACTACATAGCGTGGCATGAAATTTTATTTTGAAAGAATTCTCAGGCCTGTTCTATCTACAGTTTTATTTGATGTCATACCGAACTAATAATGATTACCAATGCAATATCGATGTGGTATATGAGTAGATTTTGTACCCAGAACTAAAGCCTAACAATATAAATTCCCATCCCTCAATAGAATATAGAATATATGGCTTCGCCACAACAAAGAGAATAGGGATTTTAAGACAAATGAATCCATTTGGAAAACCCATTTTTTTAATTGTATGAGGTCAAGTTCTTAAACAAATTGTTTTAGAAGAGTTTGAAATTTGCATTGAAATAAAGTTAGCATATTCCATTCAACGGCAATGATGGTTTTCTTTTTGTTTTTCTATGTTTAATGAAATAGACACAAACATATTTTTGTTTTTGTGCTGGAAAAGTAAAAAATACAAAGGTAAATACCTCTAATTGCACTCCCTACAACTCACCTTAGGTATTGCAATTTGAAATGCTTGCCTGGGACTAGTTCACACTCCCCTCAGCGTGCCTCAGCTCCTACAATCTAATCACCTTCTCTCTAAGTCTGCTATCCTCTCCTCTATTTTTTTTCTATGTTTTAAAAAACCCCCCTCTCAAACACATTGACTGCCCTCCATCTCTTATCCTCTCCCGTCCTCTAGACATGGTGTCGGCAGATAAGGGTGACCTCTCCCCCAAAACGTAAATTCTATCACCTACCTAGAAGATATTTCTTGCTCTCACATTAACTATCTCTCTGCAATCGTTCCCTGCAAGCCTTCAATTCTCCAACAAGAAAAGATATTTTCTTGCCGCCTCAAATGCCACAATCCCCTCACAAAACAAAGATTTAGTCAATGCACTGTTGTTACATCCTACCCCCTAAGACTAGGCTTACTCCTAGAATCCTACAAATGCAAAGATGCATCCCAAGCACACACTAGACCAAGGAACTCGATACAATCCATGGAAACCAAAGATAAAAGTCTCAACAAATGGACTGGCAAACTACACAAGGCCATAAGGTAATCTGGATAGTAAGACAACAACATAGAAACACTACACTAACTGGGTGCAGTGGATAGGGTAGGATATAGGGAATAGGGAATAGGGCCTATGACTATCTCCAGTAGCCACCATTAGGGATAATAAGGGTACGCTCATGCCTGTGAATCCAGGCGGAGTTGATACTAAGGACCTGCAACACTCCAAGCGCACGTCAAGGTACCTGTGCATATATATACATCATATAGCCGAAGCAACATCAATCATGTAAGCATGAAATCCATCATAAGTAATAATAATGTCCACATCATAACAGTATCGAGATTGCACATCATCGGTGCCAATACAAAATAATAACAAGACGAATAATCCAAAAAAAAGTATACAGTCATCCAAGTCCATCAAGATAAGAAGAAACATAATACAAATCTGGGGTCATTACATCCCCTAGAAGTCTGCAAAAGGATATGGATAAAGGTCTCTCGTCCTCGCTGCATCTTCCCAAGATGCTGAGGACTCACCATCAGGATCCCATTGGACCCTTACCTACTTTATGTCCTGACCCCTGAGAGTCAACCTCTGATGCTGAAGGATGCATACGAGTTCCAAAGAAAGCTGCCGGTCTACCTCAACCTGCAAAATAGTCCAATCAAGAACATAGGTCACATCAGGAATATACTGTCTAAGAACTAAAACATGGAACACATTGTGGATGTGTGATAGACTCGGTGGTAATGTAAGGTGATAGGCAAAAGGACCAATCCTCTCAAGGATCTCAAAAGGTCCAATAGAATGAGGTGCTAGCTTCGAGCCTTTCCCATAATGGATGGGGTTCTTCCACGGACAAACTCTCAAAAACACACGGTCACCCACCGAGAAGTGGCGATCCAACCTACGGGCATTGGCATACTTCCTCTTCTGATCTTGAGCTGTAGCCAACTGCTCTCTGATCCGCACTACCTACTGCTCCATATCCTAAAGCATCTCTGGACCAAAAAGAACTTGGTCTTCTAAGCGATCCCAACTCAATGGAGTGCGACATGGTCTACCATACAAGGCCTGGAAGGGTGGCATACCGAGAGAACTATGATACCCATTGTTATAAGAAAACACAACTAGGTCCAAGTAGTCCTCCCAATGAGACTACTAATCCATAACGTACATCTAAAGCATATCCTCTAAGACCTGATTAACCCGCTCTATCTATCCATCAGTCTCAGGATGGTATGCAGAGCTGAAATTAAGCTGTGCTCCCAAAGCATGTTGAAGGGAAGTCCACAAAGTTGAAGTGAACATTGGATCACGATCAGAAATGATGCTATAAGGAATACCATGCAGACACACAATATCCTCCATAAACACTCAAGCTACGAATGTTGTAGTGTAGGAAGATCTCATGGGTGAGAAGTGTGCCACCTTGGACAACTTGTCCACTATAACCATAATAGCATCATGACAATGCAAAGACATAGGTATCCCCACTATGAAATCTAGAGATATCATATCCCACTTCTATCCAGGGATGGAATGAGGCTGCAACAGTTTGGCTGGGTGTTGATGCTCTGCCTTCACCCATTGACACTCAAGACACCGAGCCACAAAATTGGCAATATCTCGTTGCAAACTTGCCTAATGATACAACTATCAAAGATCGGCATGCATCTTTGTGACACCCAGATGAGCTGAATAGGGTGCACGATGGGCCTCTGATAAAACCAAGGAACATAGATCACTAGAATTTGGAACATAAATATGACCAAGATGTTGCAAAAGTCCATCAGGCCTGAGTGAGAAACTAGCAAACCTACCCTCAAGGACTCTCCTAGACTCAATCTCTGCTCTAACCTCCTGATACCAAGTATCACTAGGAAGTGACTCCAAAATACGGCTCCACAAATCCACTCTAAGAGACAAAACTAAAATCTCATGTCTCCTCCTACTCAAGGCATCCACAACAACATTCTCCTTACCCTAAATGTAGTGAACCTTGAAGTCATACTCACAGAAGAACTCCATCCAATGACGCTACCGAGCATTCAAGTTCAGCTGAGTGAAGATATACTGCAAACTACGATGATCACTATGCAACTCAAACTGATGTCCTGAAAGGAAATGTCTCTAATGTACAAGTGCATGGATGAGATCTGTTAACTCCAAATCATGGGTAGGTAGTTTAGCTCATGATCCTTGAGCTTACAGGACTCATATGCAATCACTCGTCCCTCTTGCATGAGAACTGCCCCCACACCCTCCAATGAAGCATCGGTGCACACTACAAAATCACCTGTAGGATCTGGCACTACCAGGATAGGTGCACTGGTCAACCACTCCTTAAGAGCCTAAAAAGTTGACTCACACTAATCTGACCACACAAACTTCTTCCCTTTCCGCTGAGGAGAAGTGATGGGATGGGCTACCGAGAGAAATCTATCACAAATCAGTGATAATAACCTGCCAATCCCATGAAACTGTGAACCTCAGCCACATTTGTTGGCACTAGCTAATCCACAATGACCTGAATCTTAGAAGGATCCACTGAGATATCTTCTCCTAAGATGATGTGACCCAAATATCTCACCTCAGTCTGGAAGAACTCGCACTTGGCCAAATTGCGAAACAACTGATTATCTCACAAGCACTGTAACACTTGCCCCAAATGGCCTTCATGCTCCTCCATAATCCTCAATAAATCAAAATATCATCAAGGAACATGAGAACAAACTAGTCAAGATAGGTGCGAAACACCCCATTCATCAGACTCATGAAAACTGATGGAGCATTGGTCAACCTAAAAGGGACAACCGTGAACTCATAATGCCCATAGCATGTACGAAATGATGTCTGATGAATGTCTGCCTCATGAATGTGAAGCTGATGGTATCCTGACTTTAGATTTATCTTGGAGAACACCTTGGCTCCCCTCATCTGATCAAACAAATCATCTATCCGAGGAAATGTGTATTGATTCTTCATCGTCACTTTGTTTAACTGGTGATAATCAATGCACAAGCAAAGAGATCCATCCTTCTTCTTCACGAAGATGACAGGTGCTCCCCAAGGCGATACACTAGGATGAATGAAACCCTTCTCTAGTAACTCCTCTAACTACAACCGCAACTCACCCAACTTCTGAGTAGTCATGTGATACGGTGCTCGAGAAATAGGCTCCGCACCAGGAATGAGATCAATACAGAAGTCTATGTCGTGCTTAGGTAGCATACCTAGAATATCACTCGGAAAGACATCTACAAACTCCTGAAGAATAGGATGATCATCAAGAGATACCTCTTGAATCCCACCCTTAGCAAGATCACTAACTAAAATAGTGAACATCTGACAACCTTTCCGCATGGCATGCTTCAGCTACATAGCTGAAATCACATGTAGAGAAATGGATCTCTGAACCCCAACTAACTCAACATGCTCCCCAACATCATCAACACACTGAACTGACTTACGCTGACAATCTATACTGGCTAGGTGGGTCTCTAACCAATCCATGCCTAGAACAATCCCATAGGACCCCAAAGGCAACACACAGAGATCCACTTTGGTAGTGAAGGAGCCCAAATCCAACACACAACCACGAACAAGGGAGTCTACAACCACCTTAGATCTAGTAGCTAACAAAACCTGCCAACCAATGTCTTGCCTTGCCACCACGAGTCCACAATGCTCCATGAGAGAAGGAGAAATGAAAGAATCTGAAGCTCCTGAATCAAACAAGATAGATGTGGTAATCCCACATAACACACCTGAATACTCGACCATGGTGCCCTGATGCTCAATCTGACAGTTATCAACGACCGCAAAAACTCTATGTGATCTGCCAGTATCACCTACTGTAGGCTTTGAAGTAGCTTGTCTCTGACTACCTCTAGCCACTGATCTCTGAGGACACAGAGCAACTATATGACCATGCTACCCACAAGCATAACAACCACCCCTGCCAAAACCTCAGCCTGAAAATGGTGCACGTGACTGCTGGGATCCACCACCCCTAGAACTCTATTGTGCACTCTGAAAACTCTGTGTCAGACCACTCTGCTGCCTACTCTAAGAGTGATGACATGAATGATCTCTAGCAAACAGACCAGGATTCTACCCACTCTACTAAGACTGAGTAGGCCTATGCCTCTGTCACTGACCATGTCTAGGAGGTCCAGTATGAGATCTAGATGGTCCAACTCCCTGAGACTGTGTACCCTGAGCAACTGATCCCAAAGGAGTGGACTACTAATCTGAACAGCTGCCTGACCACCAAAACCTCTAGTCAAATTCTCCTCTATCAACCTCACCTTCTCCACGACAACCTCTAAGGTCTTCAGCTCAAACACACTGACACCACCATTGATGCAGGAATTCAAGCCCTTGATGAAATGTTGTACTAACATCAGCTCATCATCTAAAATGCTAGCATATTGTTTTAGCTTAAAGAAGTGGTGCTCATATTGATCTACTATCATAGTTAACTGACGAAGTTCATGGAACTCATCAACACATCTCTGTTGATAGTAGTCTGAAAGAAATCATGCATGAAACCTCTCTAAGAGAAGTCCCCATGACACAGAAGCAATGTCTAGGTGAATCTTCTGCTCCTCTACTCTCTACCATGTAGATGCAAAACCTCTGAGATGCATAATGGCACATTGAGCTCTAGTATTGCTACTATAAGGATGCATAGCAAAGCATCAATCAAGATAAATCAACCAAGTCTCAGCCTCGGTACCTATACCAGAACCATCAAAAGTAGGGGGATGAGCTCTAAGAAGATCCTTCATGTGACCTATAATAACACTGTCTCCATCCACCCTATCCCTCACAACAACTACTCTCGAATGATCTAGACTACAAGAACGCTCACGCTCAGCTCCAGCATCCTGACCATACTAACGAGAAGGGTGTGACTCTACCTCATGAGATACCTCCTGACGAGGTCCTAATCGGTCCATAATCTACTGTAAAAGAGCTAAAACTTGAGCACCCCTGAGCCCTTCAGCTTGATTCTCAACACGCAGTTCCTCCAGACGCTAATCCTGATTGCCCTGATTACCCTGATTGGAATCATGACGGGTGCTACATCGAAGAACAGTGGCTATACCTCTAACTCTACCTTTGGCTCTACCCCTAGGAGGCATCCTAAAGGAAACAAAGAACACATCAAAATAGATCATCACAAGGATGACCTATACACCATTCTAAGGCATGAAAGCATAAGAACATGACTATAGAACAATATAACAAGCTCACGCCACACACACCAAACCAAGCAAAACATAGAAGGCTCAAGTATGCTAGACCTCCCAGTGTGTGAACATGGGCTCTGATACGAGATGTAACATCCCGTTACGTAACCCTGAAGGGTAAGAGCCAAAAGGGGACAAGATAAATTTTTTTGACATAAGTAGACAACATACACATATTTGGTTGCCAATATGATAGATCGATAGCATTCATTTTAAACACTAAAGCAAATGTTCCTAATCCCATCTGATATAAAAATGAATCCATAATCAACATAGTACAAGTAGATCCAATAACCACACCGGAATCCGTAAAGCAATTAAGGAACATCAAATTTCTTCTCATTAAATTTAATGATTACAACTTCTCTCTTAAGAGAGTACAAATACATAACTGCATATACACTTACAATGATATATTCCAGAATATGATACAAGTACAGAATGGGTACAATAACTGAATGAAGTGACAAACAGAGAATTCTCCAACTAGTGCTCCAAAACCTATTCACCAGTCCCTAATGGTGGTGGCAATGCCTCCCAACCATGTGGACTCCTAAGAGACCACCTCACCATGCTCAGAGATAGTCACAAGTCCCAAACAGAAGAAGAACAACAAGGAAATAAAAGATGGCTAACACTCACATCAATCTCGGAGTAGACACAGAGAACAGTGCATACAACCAAAGTCATAACGTAGGTGTACTCATCTAAGTCATAAGTCAGGTACTACTCACAACTGCTAAGGTGCTAGATACTAGAGTGTAATCATATGGAGTGTCATCATGTGTGCTCGAAGGGATGACACCACACGGGACCCAGTACCTCTCATACAGATGAGGAGACTTAATCATGCCTGAATCTATGTCCCAGAGATGGATGACTCAATGCCCCGTAGATGGATAGGCCTTCTCGTTGCATCCTTAGCCTTTACAAGCACTCAAGGCCATGCACAAGGTCTAATTATCTCATTAGTGTTTTCACCCCAATGTTTTAGTTTTAGTTATCACTTGTTACTATAACTCTACTGCTAGTTCCCCTGGCAGCCACATACGGGCCCCGAGCCTGTAGAGAGCCACTCCAAATGACCACTCTAATGCCTAGACCTAGTTCATCTTGTGTAACCAATGAGGAATACAAAATGACTAAAAAAACATTGAGTTATAAATTTAAACCAGTAAAGGTGAAAAATACGATCTACAGAAGCCAAACTCTCATGAACAGTGTAATTTGTTGAAAACAACCTTTTTTGCTAGTTAGATCAGTTATGTAATAACTCTAGTGACCCCAATTTGGTCACGATTCACAGAAGGTATGCACGGATAAAATAAAAATATGGCAAATGGAATTGCAAGCCTTCTCACAGCCTAATTTTGCATATTGTCTATACCATATTTAGCATAGCAAAATAAAATGTTCAAAAGACTTGCAAAATTAAATTCCTAATTTTCCCTCCTATAGTAATTCCCTTAGATCCTTGGGTTAAGTGATAGATTTTCTTTCCAAATAGAGTTTATGTGACCAATTTTAATGCACAACATAGGTAGATGTTCCTAAGGTATTTTAGTGCCATTTCATTCTTTAACTCAAAGATTACAGTTTTTCACAAGGTTGACCATTTAGTAGAAAAATGACAGTGATGACCAAAACAAAAAGCCACTCTGTTTTCTCAATAAGAAATGCAAGGAAAATCTTATCAGAGAAGGCATCGAATAGAAAAAGGGTTATGTGGGACTTAGATCAATTCATTCTCAATCATTATGCCCCATTTTATTTATATGGATGCACCCACTATGTTCTCTAAAACAATCATACCCCTATTTTCTTTTCACCAACAATGGTAAATCAGAAATCATATGATCTTCTTTGAAACCTCATTGTCTAAAGAATTAATAAATGGTTCTATAAACTACTTCATACTAATTCCCACCCTGTATGATTGATGGCTATTAAGATAAGAGTTTTCTAATGATTTTAAAACATGTTTGAAGAGATACAGGCTTCCAAACTTATTAACTATCTGATAGAAATGGGTTGGATACAATAGACTACGCAGCGTGGCATGAAATTTTATTTTGAAAGAATTCTCAGGCTTGTTCTATCTACAGTTTTATTTGATGTCATACCGAACTAATAATGATTACCAATGCAATATCGATGTGGTATATGAGTAGATTTTGTACCCAGAACTAAATCCTAACAATATAAATTCCCATCCCTTAATAGAATATAGAATATATGGCTTCACCACAACAAAGAGAATAGGGATTTTAAGACAAATGAATCCATTTGGAAAACCCATTTTTTTAATCGTATGAGGTCAAGTTCTTAAACAAATTGTTTTAGAAGAGTTTGAAATTTGCATTGAAATAAACTTAGCATATTCCATTCAACGACAGTGATTGTTTTCTTTTTGTTTTTCTGTGTTTAATGAAATAGACACACATATTTTTTTTTTGTGTTGGAAAAGTAAAAAACACAGAGGTAAATACCTCTAATCGCACTCCCTATAGCTCACCTCAGGTCTTGCAATTTGAAATGCTTGCCTGGGACTGTTTGCACTCCCCTCAGCGCGCCTCAGCGCCTGCAATCTGATTGCGTTCTCTCTTAGTTTGTTGCCCTCTCCTCTATTTTTTTTTGTGTTTTAAAAAACCCCCCTCTTAAACATGTTGACTGCCCTCCATCTCTTATCCTCTCCCATCCTCTAGACATGGTGTCGGCAGAAAAGGGCGACCTCTCCCCCAAAATGTAAATTCTATCACCTACCCTGAAGATATTTCTTGCTCTCGCATTAACTATCTCTTTGTAGTCATTCCTTGCAAGCCTTCAATTCTCCAACAAGAAAATATATTTTCTTTCCACCTCAAATGCCACGATCCCCTCACAAAACAAAGATTTAGTCAACGTACGATTGTTACAACTGTACTAGGAAGGGATTTAAAACATGAAACATGATAGTTGATTGTATGTGCAATTTGTAGCATGTATAGATCAACATATATAAGTGTTAATTTAATTGAATACAAAGTTAAATAATATGATGAATTATTTGCAATAAGTATTAAAGAAAAATTTAATTTAAATTCTATTAAAATAAAAAAATTACTATTTTAATTTTAATAGTATTTTATTTTATGATAAATGGTAAAGGGACATTAAACTTTAATTGTAGACAAACTAAGTCATTTTCCAAATATCTATCATAATGCAATTCCTTTCACTTAATATGAGATGAAAGTAAGACAAATAAATATCTATCATAATACAATTCCTTGCAGTTAATATGAGATGAAAATAAGACAAATACTATTTGTCAAAATTAATTAGAAAGTGACTTGATTGCAAACATAGGAATAAACCTTATTCTCCTCTTACTTTGTTTTGTACATTTATTCATTAAATTTTCCATCCTATCCCCTTGGTAGCTTAAAGCTGGTAGCTTAAAGCTGAGGATGTATAACATTTATATTAATAATAAAATTTATATTAATTCATATTTAATTTTTTTTTTTTATATTCTTATGTGCATTTAAAGGGTTTTAGGATCCCTTCAAAACCTATATTAGGCTTTTTTAATAGGGAAAATTAGGGAATTTAGAGATATCTTGTTTTGCACTATAATATCTCCCATTTATTTTTGTATATATATATTAATAATAAAATTTATATTAATTGATATTTAATATATTTTTTGATATCTTATGTATATATTTTACTATAATATAACATAAATATAAATACATTATAAATTTGTGTAATGACCAATTTAATAGAAATTTTATTATATATATATATATATATATATATATATATATATATATATATATATATATATATATATATATATATATATATATATATATATATATCATTTCACTATATTTAATAATTTTAATTATAAAAATAGTATTAATTATATTATTTTAAATAGATATTTAAAATATCAATATCATAAAATACAATGAAAGAAAATTAAATAATCATATTAATATGAATATTACACAATATAATATATTAATATTTAGATGACTAAAATTTATTAATATTTAATATTTATACACAAATATATATAAATATTTCATTTTGTTATAATATAACATAAATATAAATACATTAAAATGATAATTTTATTTATTTGTATAATCAATAATTTAATATAAATTTTATTATTAATTACTCCAAAGAAAGAGTTAAGATTAGATTTCCATACACAAAAATCTCATAAACAAAAATAAAAAAATTCAAAAACTAATTTAGCGGATGGATAGTTTCAAAGGGTCGGTATATATTTATATATCTTTTTATATATATAACTCCAATTGTGGTAGTGAGGTGTGGCTTTCCGAAGAAAAAAATAAAGACGTTACAGTTTTAGTTCAAGGCGTATCCCCTAAATTCTAGTACCAATTTCATTTCCTATTATTGGGACAACTGTAGGCGTAAAAAAATAAGAAATGAAAAAGCATTTCATTTGAATCCAAATGATTCTTTCAATTAGCTTTCTTTTTTGTTTTTCATTCTAGGCGAGAATGGGTGCAATTAAAGAAGAAGAATGCAATAAAACCCAAGGAATTGGCATTAGCATAGAGATTTACTTAGTTTATAAAACAATTATAGTTTCTTGGTTTTGTTGATGGCAATTGATGCCTTTACAGAGGTCAAGAGTTGTTTTCAGGTACTCATTTGATGAAAGATCGAATCTGCAAGCTTCAAAAATTGGTGGCGATAGTTTTCTTTTTCTTTTTTTTTAAATAGAGGAGAAACCAATTTTTGTTATAAGTTGGAAAATTGTAGACAAAGTGTGTATGGGCGCACACCCCTGAATGTGAACAAGAATGGTTAAAAATAGAAATCTACAAGTGCTTATAGAAGTGCATGCCATTAATAAGAATGGTTAAAAATAAAAATCTACAAGTGCTTATAGAAGTGCGTCCCATTGATAAGTGGAAACAAGTTTTTTAAATATCAAAATTTTGTTGTGTTGACAAGCATGTGCCATACAAAAGATGAAGACAAATAATGGTTTTAAGTTCAAATGTGTAGAACAACATACCTACACATTCCTTCCCAAATGGATTCAATCTCTTGGATTCACAAGTGCAGAGCAATAATTTCGAGTGGCTTTCAAAATGCATAAGGGTTTATATTAGGGTTTGAATTTTGTATATATTTATATATCTTTTTTCAGATTTTGTACAAATAGACATATGATTATGTATTTTGAACAACTATTTAAATGTGACTTATTCCCTGCCATAGTTTTAACTAAACTCATTTTTTTTTATCAATACAAAAAACTATTAAAATGTATTAAGGTTCATGTAGATAGGTTTGGATTTTTATTTATGTAAATATTTCTGAAATGTTTGAAGAAGGTATATTCAATTGTAGGTATGCTTCTAAATCATATTTTATTAAGAATTAAAAATTATTTTGTAAACTAGTTGTATACAATATAAAGTACAACTTAATTTCATATTTTTTAAATTTTAGTCTTAATATACAAAGAAGTAAATTTACATTTCTTACTTAAATTTTCTATATAACTTCTTTTAAGGATAGCACCAAATAAAACAAGAGCTGCAAAGTAGCCAAGTTTCTGCCAAAATGTTAATTTGGTGTGTTTGTTTAGTTTTAGCAACAATGTTGATAATATAATAACTTTATAATAATCTTGAAATTTGTGAATTTTTTGGTTTAAGTTAGAGTTGACAGTTTTGTAATATTTACAATGAATGTTGAAAATTGAAGAACTTTGAGATTCTATATTTAATAATTAGATTGCATAAAATGGAAGTTACAAAGTAAGTGATTTTTTATTATACCTGAAGATTTATGATTATACTTCAACAGTTTGCATTTAAGCTGCAATACAAAGAGTTGTTAGTGCTATAAAAATCACTTAACATCATTATTTTAAAGATTTGAAGTTATAGCTTATAGTGAGGGACAAGTGAAACCCTAAAATTAGTTCTACCATATAACTAGCACTTGCACCAATAAGAGGATCATGGAATACCTTGTTTGGAATAGCAAACTAGTTTAGAAGATCTTCGAGCATGAATGTTGTTTACAACATGAAATTCAGGGAATACACTGATAGGAGCCAAACAGTTTAGAAAATTTTCCACACGTTCCAAGACAATGCACAGCCATGTCATTCACATATTAAATGATGAGACTACAAAATACAAATAGTTTTCTGCAACTCAAAATATGAAGATGACTCTGCAAAGAAGATATTAGAATGTGATAGTTGATAGCACGCAGAAAAAGCAATATCTTCCCTCAGTTTCAGATCAAAGAATGAAAGAAACTGTTGAGCCAATGACAGAAATAACAACTACTGCAAGAACCCAAATCAATTGAAGTCCGTGAACTAAAAAATAATTTAAAGTTTTTCACTCTTGCAATACCTCGAGATATCCCCAAAAATGTACCAAAAGTTGCATAACTCGGTAGATTGTTCTATCAGAAATTTGATTTAGGAAATGTAGGGTATTTATAAAATTTTGGCATAAAAATGGTTTGGGTAATTGAACTATAATAGTTAGGTGAACTGCACAGGTTTTGATTTAGGTTTTTAGGTTTGCAAATAATAAATTAAATTCCTTAATTTTAATTTTTATTTACTAATTAATTAATTAAAATTAATTAAATCTTATGATTACAAGTAGATTAGGGATTAAGGGAAATTTAATTAATTAATTAAAATTAATTGAATTTAAATACATGTTTCTTAATATTTTTATTTTTATTTTTATTTTAGTTATAATATATTATTTTAGTTATAATATATTTAAATCGGTTAATAGGTGAGATGCTAAAAAAATTTTACTGCTTAATATTTTACACATAAAGTCTCAAACTAGAAACTTAATAGTTTTAAGTATTATTATATTATTATCATAGATTAAGTATCTATCACAAAACTTTATAATATAAACCTTGATGATCCGTAATAATCGCCCTTATCAGGTGAAAGTTTTCTGCCAATTAGATTGAAGAAAAATCATTTTTCAAATATGTTTTGTTAAAATATTTGCATCTATACAATAGTAATAGCTAAATATTTTTTACATAGAAAAACTATTTCAGTTCTCATTGGTTGCAAAGAGAATTATTAATAACTAGTTAACAACAGGGCTCGCCTATAGTTTTCTTAGCAGAAACTAATAAACAAAAGAACAAGATTTCTAAAGTTACTAAAATTTCTAAAATAAATAAATTACTAAAGTTTCTAAAATTAATTCATAGAATATTAAGGTTTGTAAAATTTGTTTACTTGATGCCTTACAAAAGTTTTTTGTGTTTATTAAAATAATTCATGTGAATATATATTTATTTATATTTATTTTTTAATATAAATTTTCAAAAATATACCAAGTTTAAAGCACTTTATATTATATTAAAAAATTAAAAGATCATATAGTTTTATAAATAAAAATATATTTATTCATTTTAATACACTCACCAAAATCTATATTTTTTTATGGAACATTAACTATTATTTCTTAAGTGTGCTATAGTTTAAAGAATACTTAAATATTTACTTGGTCTATAAAATTAACACAATTTACTTTCCTTGTAAATTAAGACAATTCTATACATTTACTAAATGCACATGGAAATATGCTACCAAATGTCATTTTGCATTTTGTGTGAGAATACCCTCTATGTAAGTATTACAAATAAATGAATAATAAGGTTAATGGAAGAGAACCCCTTTAGTTTTAATTGAAATAAAATCAATTTTAATTACAATTTGGGTTCAAATAAAAAATTAGGGTTAGGGTTCAAGTTCAAGTTAGGATTAGGGTTACAAATATGGTTAGGGTTAGGGTTGGGGATAAAAGTTTTGTCAGGGTTATGTTTAGAACTAGAGTTAGAGTTATAATTAGGGTTGGGGCTAGGGTTTAGGTTAGAAATAGGGTTACAGTTATTACAATTAGGTTTAGAATTGTTAAGAGGTAAAAAGAGAAGATGGAATGTGTGAGTATAATAGATCAAACCCTCCTTTCATTCTAACATTCCAGGACAAAGACTAAACCAAGCCACTACAAAATGGAAGAGGGCTCAGCTACTAATTTTTGTGCTCTTATTTGTCAAGAAAAGATAAGATTTAACATATTACGTCAAAAAATGTCTCCCTGTGACTTTTTCCCTCCTATGTTTAGCTCCCAGGTCCTTTTAGTGTAATCATGCATGTTCATTTTAACTTCCGATGGAAATCCCTGAAAGCCCATGTCAAAATGGACCTAGGGGACTATGATGAGCTTAACCCTGCCTTAAAAAAAAGGGTTGAGGACTTGGTCACCCACTCCCTAGTCCTAACCTATTTAGCAGGGTCCAAAAATTTAAATGTCAATTATGCGACTGTTATAACTGTCTGTTGTTGACATCTCAAGTTTGAATTACGAAATTAAAGCGGGAATGTGTTTAGTTGCATATATAAGCATGTTTAGAGATTCATTTGTAAACTAGAAGATGATTATGAACTTTTGGCTCACTTATGATTTGAGAACATTCAAAGTATTCATTATTGCAGAGTAGACTTGTCTTGTTATTGTGTTTGTTATGCATATTTGGCTTCATATTCTCATGTGTTAAGGGATTTTCATCTATATGCAAGCTACACCTCTGAGGTGACATTTATTTATGTTTTTAATCATTTATCAATTAGTTTTTGCCTCTACCCCATAGGGATACACATGAGCTCTATCTGACAATAGTGTTTGGAAGACTTGAATGTCCTTCCAGGGCTTGACTGAGGCAAGCTCCTAGACACCACAACCCTGACCCTTTTTTCTATGATTACAGGTTATAGGTACAGAAGTGGAAGAAGTGGAGTTGCAGGGAGGCATAACAAAGTGTCAGAATTATAGATCTGAAAAGAAAAGTAGGACCTTAACTTAGGCACCTACACTAATGTCCTCCAGATTCTGAAACATAGAAATCTCTGGAACAATAGAAACATGTTACAAATAACTCTTAGAGATCTTGATAGAAAATGATACCTTGGACTTGGGCACCTTCTCATTAGTCCCTAACTTTCTCGCATCTAAAATCTCAAAGTTTGGTATGTATTTACTCTGAACATTATATATTTGTCTATGAGCATTTGTCATGTGTCTTCTATTTATTTATGAATTTATGAAATTAGGGTTTTAAGCATAATCGGGCTTTAATTAATCAATTAATCAACAAATTCCAAGTTTCCTCTTCATTCCAAGTGACACTAGATCTGTAGTAGAGCCCTCTTGCAAAGATTGTGGCTTGACTTGATTTATGTCCTTTAATGTAAGGTGTGAAAGGAGGATTTAACCTACACATTCATTGAAATTGAAAACCCCTCCTTTTACCCTGAAACATTTTGGTGAACCCGTGTTTTATTTGAATTTTACACCTTTCTAATTGTTGTACTTCAGATTTGCATGAATTTCATTCATCATTTTCATATTGCATTTGAAAATTGACCAAAAAAAAATTGAAAATTTTGAGAAAATTGGCATTTTAGATTGCATTTTGACATAATCTGAATTAATTTTAATTAATTTTTATTTAATTTATAATTTTTGCATTAGATTTGAAATTCATTTTATTTATCATTTTCATATTTCATTTGAAAAGTTACAAAAAAAATTGAAACATTTGAAAAATATGAAAAAATTGGCATTTTAGATTGTATTTTGACATAATTTGAATTAATTTAAATTTAAATTCATATAATTTCTGATTTTTTCATTAGATCTAATATAAATTACATAAATTCATCACATTATAACTCTTTGCATTGCATTTTTCATATTAAAATTGCTAGGGTTTGCTTGAAATTTTGAATTTTTCTTATAACCTAGTGATTTCAAAAACTAGGGTTTGTAGTTTTGTTTTAGATTTTACTACTCATCTTAGGCACTCATTCCAATCTGATTATGTTTGTAGTGTTTCATTTTTGTGTGTTTTTGCATTCATATTTCAAAAATTTGCATTTACATATAGATAATTTCAATAAAAACTAGCATTTTCATTCATCATCCTTAAAATTGCACTTGCATTGAGTATTATAAGACTTTTAAAAGCATTTTCAGATCTGATCTAGATCTTTTTCATCATAAATCTGAGTAGAATCATTTTCATATAATTTTGCAAATATTCATACCTTAATTTCACAACCAAGGTTTGAAAAACTTGCATTTTCATTAGACTTTGGCTTATTTTGCATATAGAATTGCATTATAGGTGTGTTGTGAAGGATATTTCTATATTATTGGATTGATATAATAGCTTATTATTCACTTCACCTCATCAATTTCCTCACAACACCTCTTGTTTTAGGCATTTGCATTGAAAAGTTTTGAAAATTGTGGAAAATTTGAGCATTTTTAGGCACATAAGCAAACATAAATGGGTGTTGTTTCATTACATTCACCCTAAATCTCTTTCATTTCAGATATCACATTAATATTAGATCATTCATTCAATTATCATTCAAAAATTGGGCTTTATTTCATTAAATTGTTTGAAAAATGACATCTTTTTTTATTACACAGTGTATATTTCAACACTAGTTGTTCACACACTTCATTCACATCTTTTGAACAAAACCTCTAAAATCATCAATTGGGCCTTGTTGTGTTGTACTATTTCCTCCTACCTACTATGTTTTTTGTGGACTCCGTGTGTCTTTTAGTACCCATTTCCCTCAAACAAGTGCTTTGGTGCGAAATAGTCTCACTTATTTGGCCTTGTTGATCGTTGTGAAATTCGTGTGTATTTGAGCTTTTTCAAAATTAGCATCATGGATACTTCTTGTTATTCATCTTTGGAAGCTTGATTTGCATACATCATAGACATTGATAATTTTTCCAAATTTATTCATGAATATCCTCAAGTCTTGAAACAAATAGCATGTATATATGATATTGATATTGATATTTCTATGTGTTCCACATATGAAATCCTCTGCTATATATCTGATTTTGATAGCTTTACGAATCTCATGGGAATATATCCTCTGATATTAGATGATCTCACTAAATTTATAGCCAATAATACATTTAGTAGTGATGACTTCAATATGTTCTAAGATGGACTCTTAGATGACTTAATCTCTATTGAACATTCCACTATGACTCCTATTGCTAAAACATGTGATGGTAACTTAGTTCTACCTTATGTTCTCTCTCCCAAAGTTGTTCCCACTTATGAGGACACTTTGGCAAAAGAGGATGAATTCATTGACACATCCCTTAATGTCATACAACCATATCTTCATTCCAATGCTCTCTGGCCAAAATGAAGCATTAGTGAATGAAGAACCCCCTCTAGGAAAGAACATTCCATGAATAGATAATGAGCATTCATCTAACAATATTAAAAATCATATCCTTACCATAGTGCATGAAGCCTCTATGGATAAACCCATCAAACTACATCCTTTAGTTGATTTGTCACATACCTTGGATATCACTAAGGAAGGGAAGACCCTTGATCTACCTCCTTTGGTTGAATACTCATGTCATTTGGATATCACCAAGGTTTTAAAAACATTGACTAATTCTACTTTGGTTGCATATTCTTTGAACGTCACTAAAGATGCAAACTTTAATAATTATCCTCACAACACCTTACCTTCCCTCCATTCCTATGCTCTCTAGCTCCAAAAGATGCAGCACTAGTGAATGAAGAAAGGTCTCTCACGTTAAATCCCCTATGGATGGATGTTGAGATGACTCAAAACAAATCATTTCTTCCACCTCATAAGAGGATAGTGAATAAGTGTATTTCTCCGTCCCTAAGCCACACTCGTTGTATCACCTATTATAGTTGCTCTCAATGGTTGCCTCCTCCTAGATATGTATGTTGTTAGCACTGTGTTGTATCAGGTAAGTATTTCTAACCCTTCTCTATGTGTTGTGTTTCCCCGTGATGTATTATGTGTTGTTCAAGCCTCCTTGGATGACCCTTGACACTCTTGCAAGGTTAAGGATATCGAGACTACCTCTATTGTAACCCTTCTTCTATTTGTATCATCATTCTTCTATCTTGCTTCTCCTCTATTTTTATTGTTGTGTGTTATGCCTTAGGGGCATAGCATTGTGGTTGGTGACCTGGGGGCACCTTCCTATGTGACGACCCTAAGGCACTTGTTCTCCTCTCTTAATTTATTGTTTACCTTTCTTCTAGTGGTTCTATCTAATTGGTGGATGATGAAACAAAAATGATACTAATACGGAGCATGTGTCCCTTCAGCGAGTAAGCAAAAATGGACGTAGTGCATACATGATGATGGGGTTGATATATATTATCCAACACTTGGCTAGTGGAATCACTCTGTGTGATATTTTGATGTTTTCTTATCATTACTACCAGACTATAACAATACATCTGCTCTATGTACTTTGTTTATCTTTGAATCTCACCTTGGTTACACTCTATTTTGAGATCTCTACAGTATAGCCCCACTGTTATACTTGGTCTCCAAATCCAGAGTATAGCCTCAGCTCTTTATGTGAATGATTACATGCATTTCTTTTATCATGTGATGTGGTTATATCTTAGAGAGATTTCTAATCTCTCTTCTTGCAAGAAACTATGTGTTTGTAGTAACATTTGGCGATCATGAAGCACATGTCACCTCTGGGGGCATGGGCTTTGTGAAAGCTCTTGTTCCCTTGTGTGTTTTCTTACTACCTTAATGTTCTTGATATCAATACGTGATATCAACCACCTTAAGATGGGGGCATATAAGGTAAGTCATCTGATGATTTTGCTACTAACGAAGCGTGTTTGTAAGCCCTTTGCAGAGATGGGATGTTGTATCTCCATGCGAGTGCACATAATTATTCTATATTGCAATAATTAAGCCCACTCTGGAGGCAGGATATAGTGCATATCCTTTTATTCAAATCCCTCTGTGGAGGCAAGGATGGTGTATCTCTCGAGCTAGTGCACATCCTTTTTATTCTAAAAGTCTTTTGAGTAGGTGGGGTTGGTGTATCCTCCCTTAAGCGTGTCTTTGGTGATTGTTGTGGCATCAGCCCAACCATCAGGTGTGCCTGAGATTATGGTGAACCTAACGATATAGGCTCCTTCCATCACTTGTTTGTCATCTTTTAGAGGTACAGTATGTCCTTGACATACTAAATGGCACTTGTGTCTTTCATGTGTTTTCCCCTTGTGTAGACTAAAGATGTGTGGCAATGAGTCTCTCCTACACTTAGGTTTTGTATGGCATGTTTGTTCCCAAGCATAGTCTAAATATGTGTGGCGATGAGTCCCTCCTATGATTTGGGATTTGTATGGCATGTTTGTTCTCAAGTGTAGTCTAAAGATGTACGGTGATGAATCCCTCCTACACTCTGAGATTTGTATTGCGTGTTTGTTGCCCCATATGTAGTCTAAAGACATGTGGCGATCAGTCCCTCCTACATTTTGGGTGGTGTGTTTACTTTCCATGTACTTACATCTATATTTGCATTCATTCATATATATGAAAATGAAAAATAAATAATCACTGCATTCACTATGTTTTGTAGGGTGGGTGCAAAAAGATGGGGGGCCAAAAAGTGGCCAAATTCTTAAAACTTTTTAAAAAGCCATAACGCGAGCGCGTTATAGCACACTCGCATTATAGTGTGCTCACATTATGGCTTGGTGTTGCCGAGCCTTTGGCTCGGCAACACAAAACCATAACGTGCTCGCACTATAACACAAGCACGTTATAACGTGAGCATAACTCACTCACGTTATAACATGAGCATGTTATTGTTTTCTTTGCATTTTTTCCTTTTTTGCAAAAGTTTGCCCAATGTTTAAGGGTTGAGGGTTTAATGGTTGAAGGATTAGGGTTTAAGGCATACTATCGAGGGTAGAGGGTTTAGGGTTGAAGGTTTAAGGGATGAGGGTTGAGGATTTAGGGATTAGGGTTTAAGGTATAGTGTCAAGGGTAGAGGGTTTAGGGTTTAAGGTTTAAGGGTTGAGGGGTGAGGCTTTAGGGATAGGGTTTAGGGTTTAAGTTATAGTGTCGAGGGTTGAGGATTTAGGGATAGGGTTTAGGATTTAAGTTTTAAGGGTTGAGGATTTAGGGATAGGATTTAGGGTTTAAGGTTAAATGAGAGACCTAGATGGCTAAGGATAGATGGAGAGGTAGACAAGGAATGACTAAGAAACTTAGAGAGGGGAGAGGTAGATGTGAGGGGGAGATAGAAGTGAGAGATAGAGAGGTGAGGGGAGAGATAGAATAAAATGAGAGAGTGAAGTTGACAACTTGAGGGAAAGATGGGTAAGGAGGAGGGAGACAGGTGGAGAGGAAGGGAAATATCTAGAGAGCCCTGAGAGATATACAAGTGAGAGACCTACAACCTAGGGAGAGAGGGGTGAGAGAGATATAGGAGAGATAGGAGTGAGGCAGATAGGGGAGGAGAGGGGTGGATAAGGGTTGAGGGTTTAAGGGTCAAGGGTTTAGGGTTTAAGGGTTGAGGTTTTAAGGGTTGAGGGTTTAAGGGTTGAGGTATTAAGGGTCTAAGGGTTGAGGGATTAGGGTTTAAGGTATAGTGTCAAGGGTTGAAGCCTAATCCCTGAACCCTCGACACTATACCTTAAACCCCAAGGTTGAGTGATTAGGGTTTTAAGGTATTGTGTCGAGGGTTGAGGGATTAGGGTTCAACCCTTGACACTATACCTTAAACCCTAATCCCTCAACCCTTAGACCCTTAATACCTCAACCCTTAAACCCTAAACCCTTGACCCTTAAACCCTAAAGCCTTAAACCCTTAACCCTTATCCACCCCTCTCCTCCCCTATCTGCCTCACCCCCATCTCTCCCCTATATCTCTCACCCCTCTCTCCCTAGGTTGTAGGTCTCTCACTTGTATATCTCTCAAGGCTCTCTAGATATTTCCATTCCTCTCCACCTCTCTCCCTCCTCCTTACCCATCTTTCCATCAAGTTGTCAACTTCACTCTCTCATTTTATTCTATCTCTCCCCTCACCTCTCTATCTCTCACCTCTATCTCCCACTCACCTCTCTACCTCTCCCCTCTCTAGGTCTCTCAGTCATTCCTTGTCTGCCTCTTCATCTGTCCTTAGTCATCTAGGTGTCTCACTTAACCTAAACACTAAACCCTATCACTAAAGCATCAACCCTCAACCCTTAAACCTTAAATCCTAAACCCTATCCCTAAACCCTCTACCCTCGACACTATACCTTATACCCTTTAATCCCTTAACCCTCAGCCATAAAGCCTCAACCCTCAACCCTTAAACCTTCAACCATAAATCTTGTCTCTAAACCCTCTACACTCAACACTATGCCTTAAACCCTAATCTGTCAACTCTTAAACCCTTAATCCCTCAAACCTTAAACCCTTAAACCCTATATACCCTTTACACTTAACCTTGGACACTTAACCTTGAACATTATCCCTCAACCTTCAAACCTCTACCCTATACCCTATACCCTAAACCCTAATCCCTCAACCCTCAATCCTCAAACCTCTACCATAATTTTGATTTTCTTCCATTGATTCAACATCATTGTTGTTTTTCCCATCAGAAACTAATTCATTCAGCAAATTGCTGCCCATTGGTTGACTTGAACTGCATATTCTGTTAGAAAAAGGGCATCTTTTATTTGTATCAATGTTGGTATTCATAAGCTGAAGAGCATTGATATTTTTCACACACCCTATTCTTTGAAATATCTTAACCTTAAAATATGACTTGGATATGTACTTGAACACAACAAAATCTCTAATCTCCAACCCATGATGATTCACAAAATTTTCCCAACCCTGCCTAAATTTTAGTTTATTTATTGTATACCCTCAACCCTAATCCCTCATCCCTAAACCCTAAACGCTATCCCTATTCCTAAACCCTCAATTCTCAACACTAAAGCCTAATCCATCCACCCTAAACCCTAATCCCTCAACCCTAAACCCTATCCCTAAACCCTCAACCCTCAACACTATCCCTAAACCCTCAACCCTAAACCCTATCCCTAAACCCTCAACCCTAAACCCTATCCCTAAACCCTAAATCTATGTTTCTTGTTGTCCACCCCACACTTAGGGGAGGTGTATTGTTATGAAATAGGCAAATAATCTCCCATTGTTTACTGGCTCGCGTTTTGTCCTGCTATAGATTGATCCATTAATATTTGTGCCTATCTCACCTTCGATAGCACCTTTACAATATCTCACCTCTAGTTCCATTATCTCATGTTCTATATCTCACTTATCTCTCCCCCTCACCTCTCTACCTCCCCCCTCTCTATGTCTCTCAGTCGCTTCTTGTCTACCTCAACCCTAAACCTTCGACCCTCAACCCTATCCCTAAACCCTCAACCCTCGAACCTCAACCCTCAACGTCAAAACCTAATCCCTCTGATGGTGTCAGATTGTCATTGATGTCAAAAGGGTCTTGCAGGATCTTGGTTTGATATTAGTAATAATTTGAGTAGGAGACATCATCTCTTGTGTTCTTTCTATTGTCATATCATAGCTTGTTCAGTGTTGTATCATTCAGATTGAGTTACATCAGGATGTCAGTGCTTCTTGAACATGTGATATCAAAGGTTGAGAGGATCTCAGTTGAACAATATATGATACTTGTGCTTCAAATGTTGAATATTCACATTATCATTCACATTCAATTATCTCACTCTCATTGGTGGAATGCAGTTCTGATAATCTTATTTAAGGTTGTCATTATCATCAAGGATGCCTTATTACTTAGAAGCTCCATTGATCATTAATGGAATGATATCTTCAGAGTTGGTGTTCAATATTACATGATGCCAATCAAGTGATTTATAATCTCTTGTTTCTTTGTGCTTGTACATAGCTACTTACATTTTAGATTGAGGAGTTGGTGAAGGCTTGATATCTATCTAACATTGGATGTTGATATCCATGATGTTAGTATTGTAAGTGTATTTCAAGGAAGTTTATTGGATAATAATCAAGGGCTCTAAAAGATTGTTTAACATCAAATATCCCAAGTCATTTATCTCATTCATGGAGAGCACTTTTGCTCTAATCTGCTGTTGACCTGATATCCCAGGGCATCTCACTAAAGGAAACCTGTAGAAGGGTTAAAATGACCATAGGGCAACCGGCCCCTTTCCACATTTTACCAATGGAGCAAGTCCTCTACATTTGCGGGCTTTCTATGTTTTTAAATTTAAAATCTTAGCATCAAAAAAAAAATCAAGAAGGCACGGGTTTATGTGAGCTCCATGCTTTAAGGAAAAGGCTATTATTTTTTCCTTAAAAATTTGTGAAGAGTTTAGAAATGTTTGAAGACCGAATAGTTTCTTTTTTTAAAACTTAATTTCCTTCTAAATCTTTGGTCGGTCCCTTATGTGATAAATAAGGAGTTTTTTTTATATAAGGAAATTTTTATTGTTTTTTCTAAAAGAGAAAATTCTTTTTGAAGAGATTTTTGTGAGGACAGAAAAGAGATAAACATCAACATTTTTTTTGAAGAGATTTCTTCTTTAAGGCAAAATATCTATGGAGAATTGGAAATGTTTTTTTTGCAAAATAAAGATTTTTTTTGAGATACACAGAAGATGAAAGGTTTTCAGAGATAATTTGTCTTGTGAGAAAATAAATGAAGATTTATTTATTTATTTGCAATCAGAGAATGAGAATGTGTTTTTTGCAGGAATATGAATCAAAATTTGAGCAGATTGAAGGGAATTTCAAAATGAAATATTTTTATGACAAGACAATTTGGTATTATCTTATAGATTGAGAAGATTATTTTTTTTTGAAGAAGAATTTGAAGAGGATAATGAAAAATTTGTTTGAAGGAATATGCAGCAGAGAAGATAATCAGACTGAAGGGTTTTATGTTTTGGAGAATATGAAACATCATGCAGAGATTGTAGATATGAGCAGAGAATATAAAGATTTTTCTATAGGGTTTGATATTATATGATCCTATTTTTAGATGGTTTTATGCAGGTATTGAAAAGGTTTTCGTGGAGAAGATTTGTCTTGTAAGAAAAATAAAGAATTCTATTTTATGAATCAGGGAGGAAATAATGTATTAAAGTTGGTTGTTAATATTTTGTGAAGAAAAAGAGTTTATTTGCAGGGAGATGAAGAAATTGAAATGAAAGGTCTCAAATATGAAAAGATATTCTTTCATCTCTAAAAGAAAATATAAATGGGATTTTGGTTTCGTAAATCTGAAGAATGTGAAAGGTGAAAAGACATCCAATTTGCATATAATAGTTTTTCAGGTGCATTGATTGGATAACTGCTAAGGCAGAGATGAAACATACAGAGTAAAGTAGTGTTGTTGAGCATATCAGAATACATGATTGATATGCAATGTTGTTGAATGGATTAGAATACAATGCAGTGTTCTTGAATGGAATAGAATACAAGATTGATATGCAGTGTTGTTGAATGGATCAGAATACATGATTAATTTGCAGAGAAAATTATTTATAGAGATTTGTATATGGAGCTTGTTTGCAGAAGTATGTAAAAGAAAATGGTCTTGATTTGAAAATCAAACAGGAGGTATAAGGTTGTATACAATGGTGCAAATTTGATTGAACAACAATCATGTCTTGCACACAAAGTTTGATGTTTTGTTTATAGTGATTGTGTTTGCCAGTGAGGCATAGTATGCCTATGAGGCTTGTGGTCAGTGAGACATTTGTAAGAAGATTTTTCATTTAAGCCAGTGAGGCAGTTCTGGAGTGGTTTTTCTACCCCTGGAGGGTTTTCCACTCGTGCATATCTTGTGTCATGATTCATATTGATCATCTTTGTGTGTGTTTTATTTACTTATGAAGTTTTGTTCTTTTTCTATATTCACAGTCATGTGAATTGTACAAATCAATGGTATCTTTCTTTTGAGCTCTGAAAGTTGAAGTTTAAACAAAGGTTTTGAAAATTCACACAACACTGATTCACCCCCCCTCTTAGTGTTGCCCTTGATTCCTACACCCTCAACCCTTAACTCTAATCCCTCAACCCTCAACCCTATCCCTAAAGCCTCAACCCTCAACCCTCAATATCAAATCCTAATCCCTCAACCCTTCACTCTAATCCCTCAACCCTAAACCCTATCCCTAAACCCTCAACACTATACCTTAAACCCTAATCCCTCAACCCTCAACCCTAATCCATCATCCCTCAACTCTAATCCCTCATCCTTAAACCCTAAACGCTATCCCTATTCCTAGACCCTCAATGGGCTCGATACTATACCTTAAACCCTAATCCCTTATCCCTAAACCCTCCAACCCTATCCCTAATCCTTATACCCTTGACACTCTACTTTAACCCTAATTCCTCGACCCTCAACCCTATCCCGAAACCCTTAACCCTCGAACTTCAATGTACTCAACCCTCAACATCAAACCCTAATCCCTCAACCCTTAACTCTCATCCCTCAACCCTCAATCCTATCCCTAAACCCTAAACCCTAAAGCCTCAACCCTCAACCCTCAACGTTAAATCCTAATCCCTCAACCCTTAACTCTAATCCCTCAACCCTAAACCCTATCCCTAAACCCTCAACACTATACCTTAAACCCTAATCCCTCAACCTTCAACCCTAAACCTTATCCCTAAACCCTAATCCCTCAACCCTCAACCCTAATCCATCATCCTTCAACTCTAATCCCTCATCCCTAAACCCTAAATGCTATCCCTATTCCTAGACCCTCAACAGGATTGATACTATACCTTAAACCCTAATCCCTTATCCCTAAACCCTCCAACCTTATCCCTAATCCGTACACCCTTGACACTCTACTTTAACCCTAATCCCTCAACCCTCAACCCTATCCCGAAACCCTTAACCCTCGAACCTCAATGTACTCAACCCTCAACATCAAACCCTAATCCCTCAACCCTTAACTTTGATCCCTCGACCCTTAACCCTTAAAACTTGAATCCTAAACCCTAAACCCTCAACCCTCAACCCTCAATCCTCAACCCTCAACCCTCAACTCTCAACATTAAACCCTAATTCATCAACCCTAAACCCTAATCCCTCAAACCTAAACCCTATCCCTAAACCATCAACTCTCAACACTATACCTTAAACCCTAATCCCTATCCCTCAACCTTTAACCCTTAAAACTTAAACCCTATCCATATACCCTCAACACTTGACACCATATCTTAAGCCTTAAACCCTCATCCCTAAAGCCTCAACCCTCAATCCTTAAACCTTCAACCCTAAACCCTATCCCTAATTCCTCTACCTTCGACACTCTAACCCTAACCTTGACATTAAACACTAATCCGTCAACCCTAAACCCTAATCTGTCAACCCTAAACCCTCAACCCTCAACACTATACCTTAAACCCTAATCCATCAACCGTAAAACCTAATCCCTCAACCCTAAACACTATCAATAAACCCTCAACCCTTGACACTATACCTTAAACCCTAATCCCTCAACCCTCAACCCTAATCCCTCAACCCTCAACCCTAATCCCTCATCCCTAAACCCTAAATGCTATCCCTATTCCTAAACCCTCAACCCTCGACACTATACCTTAAACCCTAATCCCTTATCCCTAAACCCTAATCCCTATCCCTCAACCCTTAACCCTTAAAAATTAAACCCTAAAACCTATCCATAAACTCTCGACGCTCAACACTATATTTTAAACCCCAATCCCTTAACCCTTAGCCCTAAAGCCTCAACCCTCAATCGTTAAACCTTCAACCCTAAACCCTATCCCTAATCCCTCTACCCTCAACACTCTACTTTAACCCTAATCCCTTGACCATCAACCCTATCCCTAAACCCTCAACCCTCAACTCTCAACATTAAACCCTAATCCGTCAACCCTAAAACCTAATCCGTCAACCCTAAACCCCAATCCCTCAACCCTAAACCCTATCCCTAAACCCTCAACCCTCAACACTATACCTTAAACCATAATCCCTCAACCCTAAACCCTAATCCCTCAACCCTAAACCCTATCCCTAAACCCAACAAAATTACTTTGTCTTATGTTAGGTTGTTAAACCCATCATTTTTGACACTCTTCTCTTAAAGATATTTGAGTTGCAAGAATATGTCAGAAAATGGCTATGAACTTTTTTAATGTTAGTAATGTTATATGGCATGTTTTTCTGGCCCATCTGGGGTTCATTATGCCAATAGGAGTACATGCTATGAGAAAAGCTTTGCGTATGGTATATCCACAGTGAGTAATTAATAGTTGAAACCAGAAGGATGATCATTATGAGAAAAGCTTTGCATTGAGGTACATCTATGTTTCTTTTTGTCCACCCCGCACTTAGGGGAGCTATATTGTTATGAAGCAGGCAAATAATCTCCCATTGTTTACTGGCTCTATCCACAAGAACTACTAAACTATACCTTAAACCCTAATCCCTCAACCCTAAACCCTATCCCTAATCCCTCAAGGTCCTAAACTCTAATCCCTTATCCCTAAACTCTAAATCCTATCCCTAAATGCTCAACCCTCAACCTTAAACCTTAATCACTCAATCCTTACCCACCCCTCTCCTCCCCTATCTGGCTCACTCCCATCTCTACCCTCCTCTACCCTCGACACTATACATACATACATATAGGCATACATAGATACATACATACATATAGGCATACATACATACATACATACATATAGGCATACATACATACATGATTAATAGCCTTGAACATAAAAAAATTTAAGTTGAACATAACGCACTCGTGTTATTTCAAACATGAAAAACATCACAAACTTTTGTGGAAAAGGAAAAATGTAAAGAAAAAAATAATGTGAGCACGTTATAACGCACTCGCATTATGTCTTGCTTTGGGAATCCCAAGCCTTGGGCTTGGGATTTGCTTTGGATTTCCAACCCAAAGGCTTGGAGTGCCTTTTGAACAATAACAGACGTGTTTTTCCATATTCTTCAAGATTTCACATAATTTCGTTCATGCTAACCCTCAGATTTGCACATGTTTCAAGGTCAAACAAATCGAACACCTGGGTAATGTTAGGCTTTCTCTTAGCTATCTGACGATGTAATTTTTTTCACATTTTAGCAATGTTAAGCCTTTCATCTTTAATTTCTTTTGTTTGTGTGTCCGTTTTTGGGCAAAAACCACTGTTTGGTCTCTTTTCATTGTAAATTAACTATTCATTGAAATTTCAAAAAAATTACATATTTAGAAACTAGACTCCATTCTACAAATATTAAAAAAAGAAAAAAATGATTTTCAATTAGTTTTCAAAATTTATAGGGGTAGCATGGCCAAAATTCTATTTTTTAAGATGTGTCCACTTTGAAAATTAATAAAAAATCAAATATTAATCAAAAAATTATCAAAAGAATCAGGCATAAACTACATGCTATTAGCTAATTTCTCACTAAAGTGATTTTAAAAATACCAAAAAAAAGTTGACCTTTTGAGGGAGCCACAAAACATGCTATGTTATGTTTTTTTGATAGAAACAACACCAATTTCTGTGGCTCCCTCTTTTGAACCCCTTAATCTATGCCATTTTCAAAAAAAAATAGTAGTTTAGAAAGTAGACTCAGAGCACTATGAACATTGTATTGGTTGCATCTCTAAATTTTGAGTGTAACTATGCTCAATTTCTCATCCAAGGCTAGTATTCCCTGATTTCAGAAAAAAAAGTGGCCACTTAAGACCCCTTTTTGGCCTCCCATCTTCTTGCACTTACCCTGCATGTCTTCAATGCTACCTTCTTCATGTTTTACGTGACTGTTACTGTCTTCTCTGTCTTTTGCGTGCCTATTACTATCTTTATTGTGTTTGGCATGTCTGCAATGTGTCTTCTCTAATATCTACATGAGATTGGGGGCTGGAAATAGTTCTCAATCTCTGTGTATACATTAGCTCTAAGTGCCTAGTGTGTTTGTTGTGTTTGTTGACCATACTTTAATGCATGTATGGGCCTTGCGTTCATGCATACATTAAAGTGAGGGCTAAATATTACATCAAAAATATATCCCTAGGACTTTTTCCCTCCTATGTTTATCTCCCGAGTCCTTTTAGTGTAATCATGTGTGTTCATTTTAACTCCTGATGGAAATCCCTAAAAGCCCATGTCAAAATAATTAGTCCTCAAATTTCTCGCATCTGGTATCTCGAAGTTTGGTATGTATTTACTCGGAGTATTATATCTCTATCTATGAGCATTTGTCATGTTTCATCTATTTATTTATAATTTTATGAAATCAGGGTTTTAAGCATAACCAAGCTTTAATTAATCAATTAATCAACAAATTCCAAGTTTTCTCTTCATTCCAAGTGACACTAAATCTGTAGCAGAGCCCTCTTGCAAAGATTGTGGCTTGACTTGATTTATGTCGTTGAATGTAAGGTGTGAAAGGAGGATTTAACCTACACATTCCAAGTCCAGATGTTAGATTATGTTGGAGGTCAAAATTGATGAAATGTTGCTAAGGATGCTCAGAACTTAGATCCAGAAGCTTAAGGCCTTGTAGAATAGGGTGGAAATCACCCAATTCCAGTTATAGGAATATTCCAAAACTATTTTTGGATCCCAAAACCCTATTTCCTACACTGCTTCCCTGTAGCTCCACTTTTCCTGAAACCTGTACCTGTAACTTATACATAAGATGACAAGAGAGGAGTTTGGGGGTTGTGGTGTTTAGGGATTTGCCTCAGTCAAATCCTAGGTTAGCATTCAAGCTTTCCCAACATAGTTGTTAATGAGCGAGCGTGCCCTTATATGGCAGAGGCTAAAGATTAATCCAAATAATGAAATGATTCAAATAGAAATGATGTCACATCAAAGGTGAAGCCCTTGGGAGGATGAAATCTCTTCAAATCACAAGGAGATGGATGATGAAGCCATATCTACAACAAACACACAAATACAAACACAAATCTGCAACAATAACACAATGAATGCCTTGAATGATCTTTTCTCCAATATCATAAGTTCACATTATCCATCTATGTGTAAAATGAAGTCATAAACTCACTTATATATGCTTTCCCGCTAATATTTATGAATTTAAATCACAAAATCTGACAAGGAGAAACATTTTGGAAGGGCCCAAGCTGACATACCAAAAGTTAGCCCCAACCAATTAGGAGAGACTTGGGTGGTTTGCGCCCAAGTCTAGGGGCCTAAACTGGGTCAAGGTTAAGATAAAGGAAGCCTCAAGGGTCCAAAATGTCCTAGGTTTTAGGTAATTTCCTTCGAGATGATCAATTATAATGTATAAAGAAGTAAATAGGACCTAGGAGCTAAACTAGGAGGTAAGAAGGGATGTGGTCACTTTTTACTCCACAACATTTAGCCCCCATTTTAATGTATGTATGACCATATGATCCATACATGCATTAAAGTATGGTCAAAGCACCTCAAACACACCAAATATACCTTAAGTTTGAAGACTATTGCTAGCCCACAAGCTTAGGCAAACATAAGAAAACACTTAACAATCACATAAGACACAATGAATACAGTAAGGAAGAATGTAATACATGGAGAATACATTGAATCATGCAATACATCCAGAGAAGACATGAATATAGTCATGTAATACACAAAGAACACATGAATAGAAGACATCATTAAGCAATTGCATATCTATATATAATGCTATTTAAAGTAAACAAAACCCATATATGAAGATATACAAAACACATATAGCATGGGGAGCGACTCATCACCACACAACTTTAGACAATGTGACAAAAATAGAAGACACATAGAGAAAACAAATAAAACACATGGAAGACACACATAATACATGAGTGTTGCATAGTCTACCATAGACACACTATACATCTTATACACATAAAACATGAGCGATAGGGAAAAACTCATTACTACTCCACTATGTAAAACACACCAAACACCTAAAAGTTGAGCTACACTACCAGAACCGCCAAAGACACACTTAATGGTGAATGACTCAAGATCCAACCTTGCCTCACGATGAGGATTTGTATAAAAGGATGTGCACTGGCTCAAGAGATACACCATCTCACCTCGTGATGAAGTCTTTGTATAATGGGATACACACTATCTCAAGAGATACGTCATCCCTCCTCACAATGAGAGATTCCTTGCTTTTAAAAGGATGTGCACTAGCTCAAAAGATAAACCATCTTGCCTCATGGTGAGGGCTTTCAAACATGCTTCGTCAATGTACAAAGATAATCAGAAAGATGCCATTATATATGCCCCCACCTTAAGGTGATTGATCCTACTTGTCGATATCAAGCACATTAAGGTAGAGTGAAAACACGCAAGGGAACAAGAGCTTTCACAAAGCCCATGCCCCCAAAGGTGACATGTGCCATGATCGCCGAATGTTCTAAAAAACACATTGATATGATCAACAATAGATAAGCTTTGGTTAGAAAATCTTTCTCTAAGATAACAACCAAATCAATTTATAGAATCTATGCATAAAATTATTTATCAAGGACCAAGGCTACACTCATAGGTTCAGAACTAAGTATTGTCGTTGGGCTATACTGTACATATCTCAAATCTGAGTGTAGTGACAAGGTGAGATACAAAACCATCCAAAGTGCATTGAAGCATATTGAGAGTATTGTAAGATGTTTGTTACAAGAGATTTCACATCATGAATCACAACACAGAGTGATTCTACTAGTCAAGCATTGGATATATATCAAACCCATCTTCATATATGGACTAGGTCCATTTTTTTCTTGCTGAAGGGACATGTTGGTGTTTTTTCTTGCAACCCTCAATCTTAAGGAAAACCAACATCAGATCGAGGACAAGAAAGGCCAATGAACAAGGCTAAGCATAGACTTCTAGTCTTTGAGCATTGCCAAGCTCGAGAGGGTGTCCCGAGAGACCTCAAAATAATTTAGGAAACAAATACACAGCAAGGGAGATCTCTAAATTTAGGCAATTAGGTTCAAATGGTGTTAAGATATGATAATCTTGGTTATAATTCTTGTGAATTTACTCATTTACATCTTCTTACAACACCATTGACCTAGGAGATACAATATGTGGAAGTCCTCTGAAGATTTGCATTAGTTACAAGTTTCTCATGAGGTTTAACAAGCTTTAGAATACTGAACTTTATGCATAAGGGTAGGACAGAACTAACCTAAAAATAATAATAAACATAACTAAATGCATTGAACCATCCCAAATATTTGTCCATGAAAGCATGTTCACTTAGATATTTAAGTAAACATTTAAGGAAAACATTATTACTGTATATCCTTGAAAATATAGACTAACATGGATCAAATAGAGAGTGTAGAAAATGTACACCCAGAGACCCGTTTGATCCCCTGAAAATACTCAAACATTGATGGAGATAGAGAATAGTATTGACATCACAAACATGGACTTATATTGATTTATTGAAAAGACTTCCAAATCTGGTACGGAAATTTATATACAAATAGACCTATTACATCATAAAGATAGACACCTGACTATTGCATAAAAATAGAACCCTTGGATTGATCTTTATCTTCCAGACCTAGTCTAAGGAGACAACCTGGAATCAACTCCTAAAATGGTACATAAGTTATAGTCTTATAGAAAAAGAGAGAAGAAGATGAAAAACCCTAAAAATAATCCATTGATGACACATGGCACACCTCTGTACTCTTGTTTCTACAACTGATATGCTTCTAGAAGATGCTCCTTATCTCATGTTTTCCCTTTTCAATCTACTCTCTCCCTTTTGCAACTGAAATTGATTTGTCCCAAATCTATTTTGCATTCCCATGCAAATTGTTCATCTGGGTGTAAAAACTCACTAACTGCCTCATTTTTCACTGGCAAGTGAAAAATGTCACTTTTGAGTAAATACCCATTTGGTAAATAATTGCAATTTGTCTTTACCTTGCATTTTAACCTTTGCAACCAAACATTCTCAAAATAAAAATTTGTAGAGGTGTCATTTGATTGCTGTCCCATTTTTTGCAAATGCTCTGTTATTTTTGGGCTTACCGACACTTCAAAATCACCGATAAAAATGTTAAAATGGCTTCCCAGGTAGGGAAAATGGTCTAGGCACTCATTGGAATCCAAAAACTACCATTTATAGCTCATGAGAGGCCCCAAAACACAGCTTAAAAAATAAAAAACGTGATCACTATACCTTCAACAGTCCTCTCCAACTCTTTCTGCAATTCGTCAACTCTATTTGTGCATTCACTCTTTGTTCTCCACAGAATGGCAGAATGCAATTAAAAATGCATTTTCTGCAAACTTTAACCTTTAGCAAATAGAGAATAATAAAATGTTTTCTCAAACTTTCTGCTATTCCGCATATCCACTTTGAGCGCTTGCCTTTGCCTTCTACAGAATGGAGGAGAAGAAATATTAAGATCAGAACTTTACACAAATCTTTAGAGAAGACATTTAAAACCTATTAAAATGCCTTTTCGTAGTTCCACCAATGCTTTAGATTCTTATTTTATTTGGTTCACGGAATGGTCGAAAACTTGGCAAAGCAAATATTTAAGACCTTTGAGACTTTATAAAGTTTTGGAAAATATTTAATTTGCCCCAATATTTCTTTCCATTTGCCCTTTGAAATTATTAAAAATATATAAAATATTTTAAACATTTGCATTTGGAACATTGGAAAAATAGTGAAATTTTAATTTTGCCTGTAGCCCAAATTGGGAAAATTCACTGCGCACAAACCGGAACACCTGGAACCATGAAAACTTACAAGAGGCATAATCAATTATTTAAAACATGTGTTTGTTGACGGATCTTGCCTAGCTCACCAAATTTATATACCTCCTTTGTAAATTGGTCCGTAAAATGTGTTCGCTGCAACTGAGATGCATTAAAATAATAAAGCATATGGACTTGATTTCTAATGAAAATGGAACTAGGCATGTTTGAGACTAGAACAAGAAATGGGTTGCCTTCAGATTTGTGAAATTTGAAACTTCTAGAAACACCAAATTTAGTCTGTTGTAGTCAGAAAACATATAAATAGCCCATCAGAACTCATCCTGGAGGTGTGAAACTACACAAACATGCTACCATATGTACCAAGAAACATTGTACCATACAAAATTTCAATATCACTTCTGAGTTGCAAAATTTTAATCGGTGAAGATGGCTTCCAAGGTAGATGTAGCAGTATGTCGACTTAGCCTCTGTCAACACATTGAAAGGACTTATGCACTCAAAATTTGCAAAATTTGAGGGTTCCACCAGTGGCTCTAGTTGGGGATGCATGCACCCTACGGGCATGGTGAGATTCCAAATCTCTGGGAAGTAGACCAAGTGCCTACTCCATTGGTTGGCTCTAAAAATTGATTCAACCTGCAACTTGCAAAGCTCCAACACACAATTTTTAAACATTATTTGATGGCCCCAGGCCACCAAATGAAAAACAAGGACCAATGTTTGCCTTTGTCAAATACTAGCCTGTTGAAAGAACTGATTTCCCTCAACCCACATTTACCTCTGCCACTGTCAACATTAACTCTGTCAATCTAAAAATTGCATTCAAACACCAACTGAAATCTATAATCATTGTCACATTTTACCTTATCTAGCTCATTGTCATGTTTGCTTGCTTCATTATTATCTAAGAAAAATACATCAGTACCTTCAACACCCCATGTACATGCTCAAAAGTAAGCAATTCTGGTTAAAAAATGTAATCACATTCAACCTTAAAAATAACATCCATGTCCATATGAAAAAACTCATGACTAGGCTCATCTAGATCAGAAAATAGACACTCATAAGAATTTACATTTAGAACATCCTGACTTTGACCACTACTACAATGAATTTCACAATCATCAGCTATCCCTTCATAAGCATTGTTATCCCACAAATTATCTTGTTTATTTGTAAATGGATATGTGTCATACTTAGTGCCCAAAGGAACATCATCATTTTCAAAGTTTATGTGAGTAGGGCACAGAGGCTCATGACCATTTTCATGTACATACCTCTAATATTCCATGGTCAACAAATCTGAAATTTGCTCACTATTTAGTGAACATGCCATTTCTTTCACATCTTCCACTACTTCTTCCTCCTGATCTCCACTTATTACATCAACAAGAATCTCCAAGGTGTTAAACTTAACTACATTGTCACTGAGAAAGAAATGTTGGTTGTTATTTATGCAATCAATAAGTTCATGCATTATATCACTAGGTATCTTTTTTTCATTCACATTAACCATGTAGCAATAAGATATCTTATGAATAAATCAGTGGTAAGTGGCAGATTAGTTAGATGGTTACTGCTCCTCCAGGAATTTGATATCACTATTGTGGACAAGTCTAGGAAGGCCAATGTTTTTGCTGACTTCCTCTCTAGGCTCCCTACTTGTAATGAGGACCTAATCATTGATGATTCTTTTCAAGATGAACAGTTATTTGCAATGACTATATAAACTCCTTGGTATGCAGATATAGTAAATTATCTAGTCACAGGAAAAACACCTCCACACCTCTCACCAAGAGAGAGGTACCATCTCGTGGAGCATATCTTTTCTTATTCATGGGTATCTGGTTACCTCTTCTATACAGGACCTGAACATATTATGAGAAGGTTTATTAGAGAGGATGAAGTATATGACATTCTCAAAGCATGTCATGATGAACCTTGTGGTGGACACTTTCTAGCTAAGAGTACAGTAGTCAAAATCTTGAATACTAGGTATTATTGGCCAATAGTGCATAAAGATACAACTCTCTATACAAGAAGATGTGACCATTGTCAAAGGATGGGTAGACCTAGAAGAAGTGATGAAATACCCCTACAACTACAACTGGTGGTCACACCATTTGACAAATGGGGCATTGATTTTATTGGACCCATAGATCTACCCTCTAATCACAAAGAATATATATTTGTTTCTACTAATTATCTCATAAAATGGGTAAAGGTAAAAGCTTTGATAGTAACCAGAGACAGTAAGGTTGCTAGATTCCTCTATGATAAAATATTTACATGGTATGGTGTCCCAAGGGAAATAGTCACAGATCATGACCATGATTTACATCAACACTGATTTCTAGCCTTATTCAGGAGTACGAAATCAGACATAAAAAGTCCACTCCCTATCATCCACAATCAAATGGTCAATTTGAGGTCACTAACAGAGAGCTTGAGGCAATATTGACAAAAAATAGTTGCATTACATAGGAAAGATTGGGCAACAAGACTCTCTAAAGCAGTTTGAGCATATAGGACTACATGGAAGACAACAACAGGGTACACACCTTATGAACTAGTTTATGGAAAGAAATATATCCTTCCTATTGAGTTTAAATATAAAACACTGAGAACAACTATCCAACTTGGGATGGACCTGTCAACATCTCAAAACGAAAGGCTGCACCAGCTTAATGCCTTGGAGGAGTTAAGGCTAGAAGTAGTTCATCACACTGAATTAGTACAAAATCAAAGAATCAAATGGCATGATCAGTATATCAAAATAAAGGACTTTATCATGCTATTTCTTTAATTGACATTTATTGCTACTTATTTTATGACTTTCATAATTCACACATCATTAATTTTACATATTATATCATTTCAACCTACTCTAAACCTATTCTTCAATACTACTAGCCTATCTTCTCATTTGAGGACAAATGAACTTATAGTTGAGAGGGAATACTGAATTATTTTACGTACATTCAAACTTCTTAAGTCCCTTCCTCCATAATTATTACCATCTGTCGCATAACATACAAGCCAAAATAGTAGCAATTGGTAGAAGCAAACTGGTAATAAGGGTCTAGTGAGTAGAATTGGATAGAGAACAGGGGATTGAGAGTTTTCATGAGATACCGCAATGGGTGGTGATCTAATCACGAGAGAGCCTACTATTCACTCAGCACTATTAGCTGACAGGGAGTGCATGCGTATTTTTAGTAGGCGGGATGGTTGGAATATTTTCTTAAGATAATAGAGTATAATGATAACATTACCCAGTAGTTTGTGGAAACATTCCAGAATGAGGAAGCTATAGTGAAAGGCTTACAGGTTGACGCAACTCTAGCTATTATAGCTGAAGTTACAGGGCTACAGGTAGTTGGAGAAGAATTCTTTGTAAGAGCTGATGTTATTTTTGCAAGGGCCAAGTTCATACAACCAGGTGAAAGGATGGAATCTACATCTCAAGGTACCAAATGACTCTCTTTACCTTGATTATGGGCCTCTATTGCTACCTATATTATTAAATATATTACCTGTGATGGGAGGCAATCTTTGCTTTATACTGTGCATTTTAAACTTTTGAGCTATCTCTATCATGGAAGGGTAGTGAATGTTGTAATTTTTGTTCAATTTGTTAAAAAGGATGTATGTTGAATATATAACAAAAAATTTTCAATCTTCATTGTCTCATCATCGTTTGGTTGTTCTATTAGTAAAGAGGAGTTTATCTATTTCGTACCCAGAAATTTCTTGGGAACATTTTCTTGAAGTTAATCATGTTAATGAGGAACATGTGAGGGTTGAACTAGAGAGAGAAGAAGAGGCACTGGTAGAAAATTTACAAACAGGGGAAGAAGAGGAAGCACTTGTGACCTCTTCTCACCTAGAAACTTCACCTAGCTGTTGCCATGAAACTGGTGAGGAGCATTCAGCTCTAAATTTTGATAATCCTATTGGAAAACCTACTAGTTCTTCCACACCTACAGCATCACTAGTTTCAACCCCCTTGCCAGAACATGCATCCTCACAGACTTCTAGCCAAAAAAAGAAAAATTCAAAATGGAAACCACTGCCTATAGCTTCTAGCTCACCGCCTGTAGTACCTGAAACTACCTATGAAACCCCTTCTATTAAAATCTCACCAAGAAAAGAAAATCATCCTCTTCTTCATCTAGAGTCAATAAGAAACAAAGAATCTCTACTCAATCATGTAGGCACTCAGATCTCGACCACCTAAAGGAGAAAGAACTTTTAGGGGAGCATGAAAAGAAGAATGTGGTTGATATCCACACTGATATAGACTCCAAAAGGGAGCATCTGTTTGTTGATAGGGAGAAGAAAAATGTGTGTTACACACTCATTCTAGAGTCTGAGGAGAAAGATTTATATACAACCAGGAAAAAGCATCAACCTCCCCCTGAAAATGAAAAACTAGAATTCTCAGCCTCTCAAGATGAAACATAGAAAGAAGAATTGTTCTTGAATTCTAAAGGCACAATAGAGGGTGAGAAGGATGAGTTACAGCTAGCCCTATAGAAAATTGCAAAATTAGAGAAGCAGTTGAGGGATTATCAACAAAAAGAGACAGGGTTAAATGAATGGGTTAAGAATTTGGAGGATTAGCTACATGTCTTCAAGAAATAGGGGTTAGGACTAGAACATTTGGCCTAGTTGGCCATCATAGAGATCAATAGAAGGAATCTAGAGTCTATGCAATCAGAAGAGCAGTCTAAGGAACCTGCTCCACCCACCTTATTTACAATTACCCTGTAACTATGGAATGAGATAGATAAATAATTGAAAGAACAAGGTGAAGTGGAGGAGAAACATAGCAAGGAGATAGAGGTGAAAAACACAAATAAAAAGATTGAAATTCAAAATAGACAAAATGGTAGACATGACTATTCAATTGATGAGGTGTCAGCCACCTACAAGGGTTTATGTCCTCTATCTACAAGATCAGTATCTAAGATTTTAGTTTAGCCAACTTTATAGTGATGCCCCTGTCTCCTTTTTTACACCTAGCTTATTTCTACAAGCTTACCAAAGAGCTACCCATGAAATGCAAAACCAACTATGTGAATTCTACCTACATGAACTTGCCATTCCATATGACACTCACAGGAATCCCCTAGTTGTTATCAAGGATGTGTAATTGAAGGCCCTAGCCTCATTCATTCAAAATGAGCATAGGATGGGAGAGTTACTGCAATAATATAATGAGAGAGAGAAGTCACTTCCTCTCAAATTAAAGGTAGAATCCCCAACTCCCCAAAAGATAGTGGAGGAATGGGTAGACCTGATTGAACATCAAGAGGTAGAAAATTAACTCCTGGAATGTAGAGCCATAAATTATGAGAAATTAAAGAATTAGTAAGGAAGATTTGGGTTTCTCACAGGGTAGATGGAAAGAATTGACACCAGTACTACAAAGGAAAGAGCCTCATTCAGTATTTAACCTCTCAACAGCAATCAACAGAGCATAGAGATATATAAGATCATCCAATCAACGTGGGATAACCTAGCTACCATTATTATTCCATCCTCCCCTACTTTTTATCCTATTACACATTGGGTGGGGTAGAGGATGGATCAGGCAGTGGAACGAGCTAGGTGGAACATATTGGCAGAATAGAAGGACTTCTACCTCAAATAGGATAGAGTAGTTCAAGAAGCTACAAATTATAGGGAGATAGTTCTTCAGTATAATTTGAGACCTTGATTGCTGGAGGACCATTAGCATGATTAGTTGGGGGGTGTGATGAGGCCATGTTTTGTCTTGTTTTTCTTGATTTAAGTACCTATTTCCTAAGATAATAGAGTATATATACTCTAATTATGTCTATGATTATCCTTAAGACATTGAAAGCATGAAGATGGGTATATAATATGTTGTTAATTAATTAAGTGTGAATGGTTGATTGCTCATGAAATATGTTAGTACTTTATGTTGATTTTAGTGATAGTGTTGTATAGATGCCATGTGATGTACTAACTCCTCATGCAGCAAGAACATGGTTTCATGTCATGAAGATTATCGGACAACCCGCAACAGGAGATGTTGATATCCATATTAGTTGATACAAGCACTTGCAATCAAATGAAGAAGACCATTAATTGCTTGGGATGAGTCATCCATAACTCTCCACTCTATGATAATTATCCTTTGACAGATGATGTAGTCTTAAGTAATGAAGGAAGCTTAGATCGTGCTCTATGTTATGTTTCTAGTTTTGATTGTTCTTCATGGATACTAGAAGGAGAGTTACAGTCGGATTGTACCATCTATGCCACCTTCATGTTAGTTTAGTTTCCTATTTCTAGTTTGCTTTGTAATAAAGTTATCTTCTTATGTTGATGGATAATGGACAATTATAACATTTATTGTTCAGTAGTTTTATTCAAATAGACAATGCTAATCTCATCTATGATAGATTAGATTTTTCTACTTACTGGTTAGACAGAGATTATAGTATCAAATTTCATTGTTGTACATTTTGATTTAGCATTCAATAAAGGAATACATGTTTTGAGTTCTATCAGTGGTTACAAAGATACAGTAAATATTTAACTAGATTTCATGGGATCACAGTTACTCAAGGAGGCCACTTGAGCTACTGTGTCTCTCCACTTTGTTTATATGTTTAGTTTATGATTGTATGTTTATATATGTGATTAATGCATGTTGTAATGAGTCGTGTTATGAGAATTAGTTAGACTTTGATAATCTGTGTTGTTAATTCCTATTGAGTCAAGGTGATCACTGAACCAATTGTTAGCTTCTCTTTTATCTAGAAGTTACATAGGACCATTTAATTACTATTGTTTTGAATAAGCTTTAGTTATTTCCTACCAGTCCTTCTTACATAGAATATTGTCAATCCTTGCAATTGGAATTGTGTTTCTTCTAGTTAGTTTATTCACTTACACAACCTCTAGATTAAAACTCAGAAATCCTTAACTGTACACATAGTACATGCATCATCCAAGAAGATTACGATTCCCTAGTTTGACAGTGTAAATGTAACACATTATATAGCTAGTAGGTTGCTTGATATAGGATCTGTTAGTCTATTGAGTAGTGTGCATGCCCTTTCTGCATCAATGTATTGGTTAATAATGGAGTTTGATAGGTTTTCTTTTATTTCTCATTTAATTTAGTTAATTTAGTTAAGTAATTTAATTTGTTCATTTGTTTAGTTAAGTGAATTATCTTTGTAAGTTATTTAATTTTTCATTTAATAATGAAAACAATATGTGGGAGAACAGATAAAATTGATTATTTAACACTTGTAAATTCTAAATTAGAAAATTAAAAATTTAATTAATAAAAGGAATCTTTCAAATTAAATCCCTTTATGATTTTTATGAGTAGTGGTTTTAGAAGTATAGTAATTTATGTTTACTAATTAATATTAATGAAACAACTAAAATATAAAATAAAAGATCTAAAGGAATCTATCAAATTTTTTCATCATGAAAAGAACCATATTATCTTTATATTTAGTATGGATAGTAAAATGATAATGTTTATATTTTTTTAGAAAACTAAGATCATGGAATAAAATAACAAGTACATGAATTGTAATGGAATCGACCAGTTTGTATTATCCAATAAGGCAAGTATAAATAGAGTTGTGAGGTACCCGAATCTCCATGAAAAGAGGGTAGGACTCCTCTATATGGAGTTGTGGCGAGTAACCTCCCACAAACATAGCGTGAGGTGTCAATGCAAGTCAACACCTCTCAAAACAGCTCCAACTACATTGACAAGTTCAAATGAACATGTGCCAATATGCCTAAGTGAGCTTAAATACAAATGTGTATGCCTATAGATTAAAGCTATACACTAACACACCCCCTTAAGCATAGCTTAGATGAGTATTAGGAAAAATTGGTCCCGGCTATAAGCCTGGTGAGGTGCCCATGTACAAAGCAAAAGAAAATGAGTCCCGACCATGAAGCCTGATAAGGTACACATGTACAATACAAACTCTCTAAAACCGGAGTAAGATAGAAAACCCAGTGGGAAAAAACCATCCTCCAAAAAGAGAGAAAAAGAAAGGCTTAAAAAGCCCCCCTAAAGATGATGTTGATGCTGATGTAGAGATGGAGAACTCTTGGAGCATGAGACAGTTGTAAATTCCACCCTTCCCTTAATTCTAAAGAAATTATCAAACTAATTGGAATTTGATTCTGAAAATGCACAAGATCCTGAAAAAAAGATGTGCATTAATGGCACATACAAATGAGAAGAGAATATAAAATATTCATTGCTATGATTGTTACAACCCCCCATTACACTTTATATATTAGTGTGAGTAAAATTTTCCCAAGTTCCCTTTATGTGTTACACACATTCAATTATATGACACTTTATGAGTGCATTTAAAACATATATGATTTTTAAAGTTCAACAACCTGCTAGATAGAACCAACTAAGATGAGATGAGAAGCAACACTAGGCTCTGAAGTTGCTAGTGTAGTGTCCTCTTAACTAGAAGTAAAGTGAGAAAAAATGAAGCTGCAATCGAAGTGACAAATCTTTGCTACTGCAACAATGTTTTGACTTTATGATTCTCGAATTAGGGATGTTGTGGCTATGAACCTAACTATTTTGTCTGAATAGGTGAGTTGATACACAGAGAGATGATTCCTATATAATTTGGGAATGAAAAGCACATTGTGTATTTATCCATTACCTAATTTTACAGTTCCCTTGCCACAAACATTATAATAGATATCATTTATCAGTATTTTAAAGGTGTTGCATACAAGGATTGTCGCAAACACCTCTTTGTAATGTGACATGTGTTTAATTGCACATGAACTAAGAATCCATTTGTTGACTTATGATTTTGAAGGTGCCATGGATTTTATCTTTTTGAATCTATGTGTTCCCCAATTTTGTGAATTGAATCCCTAATTGAACTTTATGTAATGTGGCACTTTATAAGTTGACTGCTTGATTACTCTTTTCTTATTTCCCCCCTTAAAGTGACACTTGATAAAGTTAGTGTCTTGTGAAAAATGAATACATAAGGCCCCCCCTTAATAATGTTTTTCCCCCCCAAATTTGTCACTTTATTGAAGGAGTGCTTTAGGTCACCCAAAAAAAGCATAAACAGCCACTTTATAATTTTAGTGTGATTTTATGCTAGTTAAATCCATGATGAAAAAACATTCACTTTTGCAAAAAGAAGAACTCAATTCCAAGTTGATTTGCAACAGTTATTGAAGTTGCAAGATTGGTGCAATTACAAAAAAAACCTTTGAGCAAAAAAAATTTCAAATTTGAGAAAATAAAACTTGCATGCAAAATTTGTGAGTGAGAAAAAAATTTTGGAGGAAAAATAAGCCCCCTTAGGCTGTGCATGACCAAGGGCTAAAACCCCATGTGACCAGGGGCTAAACTTTTCAAATGGTCTCCCCTCCCCTTCACTGACATAACCCCTTGAGTTTCTTACCTTAGCATTTTTGACATTTTCAAGGGTGAATAGTAACCCAATGCATGCCAATAATATTAACGCTTGTCATTGCAAACAAAGGGCCTTAAAGGCCATTGGAGGAGGCATTTTGGGTGCCGCTATCAGAGGTCATTTTCAACATGCCTGTCAAGAGGCGAGGCACTCCTCTGGTTGCTACGACGATGCGTTTCCAAGGCAAGTGAATACTGTGTGTGGAGTCTGTGTGAGGGCACTTAGTGGGCATGAGGAGGAGCGTCATCCTTCTAACTATTGTGTAGATCCCTTTGAAGGCATTTGAGGAGGCATGTGAACACATCAAAGAATGGCATCCAAGTTGTTAAAGAGACACCTTTGAAGGCTTCATGGATACCATGGTGGATGTAGCCTACAATGCAGGTAAAACCACAGCCTTCACAGCCCTTGTGAGGGCTATCAACCTCCTAAATGTAGGCACCTTGAGGGCATTCAACTTCTTTATGAGCTGGCATTTGTAAGCTGAGAGAATCACGACTAAAGGCCATTGGTCGACCTTTGTGCAGACCTCCAAGCCTCCTTTCAAAAAAAATGTCAAGCCTCCTTTCAAAGCCAACAAATAATATACATAGTTAGAATACAAACAAAAAAATAAAGCCTCACAGATTGTAAAGATTGGCATGAATTCTGCCGAATGGGAGTGAGTAACACAAAAACAACCATTGGCTTGAAACTAAGCTAAGAAGCTCTGATACCATGTAGAAAACTAAGATCATGGAATAAAATAACAAGCACACTAATTGCAATGGAATCGACCAATTTGTATTATACAATAAGGCGAGTATAAATAGAGTTGTGAGGTACCCAAATCTCCATGAAAAGAGGATAGGACTCCTCTACATGGAGTTGTGGCGAGTAACCTCCAACAAACATAGCGCGAGGTGTCGATGCAAGTTGACACCTCTCAAAACAGCTCCAACTACATTGACAAGTTCAAATGAACATGTGCCAGAACGCCTAAGTAAGCTTAAATACAAATGTGTACACCTATAGATAAAGGTATACACTAACATTTTTTTAATTAATTAATTTTTTTGATTAAAATAAGATAATTTAATCAATTTTAAAAAATGTTTCATTTTTAATTTTAAAAATTATTTCTTATAGTTATATAGTTTCTATTTTAAGATGATTAAATATTTTACTAAATCTTATTTTTAATAGTTATATTTAATAGAATAAAATTATAAAGAATATAGTTAAAGAAAAATTAATATATGCATTTTTGTAACTGGATGCTTCCAGATTAAACTGTGTGATAGTATTTTCTCTCAACATTTTGGATCACACTACATGATCTATCATCAAGAGAAAAGAAAGTGATGCAGAGCTAACACCACCAAGGGATCACAACCCACTACTTAGGAAAATAGGATACATAGGGATGGCAGGGTAAACAAGACTTTTAGGCCCTTGTGGACCTAGCTGCTCCATTTGTCTTCAAGCTGGACATGACTGTCCTCTCTTTGTCCATTGTTTTAATTGTAAACAACAACACCACCTTTGGGTTCATACACATGGGCTCTTTCCCAAACCTTCTAGGGACCCTAGACCACCTATGCTTGACTGATCAATGCTCACCAACCCATCAAAATGCTCTGGAGGCACCCCTTGTACCACTTCCTTCGCAACTGCTCCAACTTCCTTGTAGCCCTAAAACAGGGACTGTCAAGCAATAATTTTTTATGCTGACCTCAAAACAGGACTATGATGGGGTTGTTGAGTAACCATTATCAAGTTGTTTAACATACCAAACATGTACTATGTGGTCCTTTGGAACTCAAACCTCAAATTATGAATGCACTGATTTTCAACTAGGCTTAATTAGGTCAGTTTTACACACCAAGTAAACACAAACTCAACTCCATTCTTCTAAAACCTATTCCAAGGTTCCCAATTGGATGAAAATAGATAGATTTTATAATTTTTTCAGGTCTTAGGACATTCCAAGTTATTCTATGGTCAAACCTCCACTCTATCAAAACTAATTAGCCCCAACACATGGTGCAATTAGGCCCCAATGGCTCCAAACACCAACTTGCACTTGTCCTCTGCTCTTGCACATAAAACCCATTTGAAAACATACCATCCTAATCTCATTCCACCCATTTTGGGGCTCTAACACATATGGAATGGGTTAGGAACCCATTGATTTCAGTAAAACCCTCAAAATAAGGGTTTAAGACCAACCTGCACAAAAACAGTGATAAAATGTCTCTAAGCTAATGGAATTCCTTCAAACTTCAACCAAATGAAAGCTTAAACCAATCACTCCATGATTTTAGACACTTTTCCCTATGACAGTATTGTACGGCTTCACTCAGTATGTTGGAACAACAAATAAGACAGAAAAAATCAGAAATACAGGGCAGCAAGTAGTATTTTCTTGATTTTCTTCTCTCTAAACTTCATCAAGTCCACCCCCATGACATTTGAGAGGTAATATATATATATATATATATATATATATATATATATATATATATATATGTATATATATATATATACAATGAATTCTATGATTTCAAGACTCCCAATTCATGGGAAAACCCAAAAAAAGAAAGCATTAAAAGCTTGTCCACCATGACACCTCAAAATAGACTGTCCTAAACTATAGGAAACAACAAAATCCACTAAAGTAATTGCCTATTCTAGGCCTCCACTACAATATAATACCTCTAGAAAGCCTCAATACATTATTTCAAAATCCCATTTAGTCTCAAACAAACAAAATTTCAAAAATTTGACATAAAAACATCCTAGGTACACTACACCATATACCCCAACTTGTAATAATTTCAAGTCCCTTGGAAAGTTTGTTGTAGTTTGTCCACCTTTGTGCTCTTCACATCTTTGACCTTCATGTTTGTCTTCAACAGGTTCACTATCCTTGACATGGTTGTTTCTTGTTCCAACTGTACACTCTACCTTGTGGGGTGTTTCTTATCAACAAATTCTTCTACCTCACTCTCTTTTACCTCTGTTTTCAACCTTCTATCAACTATCAACACTTCCCTCTCACCTTCTTGCTTACACCACTACCTCATGCTCTTTTTGTCTCCATTATTTTCATTATCCACTATACCGGTACCTTTTACAACCTTGGTCAGACCTGCAACTAGCTTGTTCACTGTCCTAGGAACCTCTGTAGCAGCTTCAACTAACTACCTCTTCTCTGTACTCATCACTACAGGGCACATGACTATCCCTACTAAGATTTCTCCTATTATTTCTTGTCTTTGCATAGGCCTTCCACTCTTACTCTACTCTATTTTAGACCAAGACACTTTTTCATTCACCTCCTTCTTCCACATGAAGACATTTTTCTTCACAACTATCTATAAATCATCTTCACTCTTCCTCTTTGATGTCTCAACAACTTTATGCCTTGAAAAGGCTGCATACTCCTTGGTTCCATCCTCCTCAAGCCTTATTGGCTCCTTCTTACCAAACATTATCATCTATGTTGTCCTTGTCTTCTACTTGGCTTCTTCCTGCATTGGAATCAACACAAAAGTCTTCTCATCCTTACTAATGGTGTAGGTGTTAGATCTTCCATCATTAATTGTAGACCTATCAAACTTCCAGGGTCTTCCAAGTATCATATGACAACAATACATAGGTAAAATGTCACATAGGACCTTGTCCTCATATCCTCCAATCTTAAACTCAACTAATACTTGTTTAGTCACTAAAATGGACTGATTATCACTTACCCAAGAGACTTTGTAAGGTGTGTCCCTAGGTACTCTTTCCAATTTTAGTTTGTCTACCATTTCACTAGATACCATGTTATCAGTACATCCTGAGTTTAATATCACTTTACATACCTTGTCTTTGCATTTGCAAGCTGTCCTAAATAGTGCTCTCCTCTGAATCAACTCCTTCTCCTTGGAGGTCTTCAATAGTGCTCTTTCTCTTAGCATCAACGTTTCTCCTATCTCACCAACACAACTAGTGGGAGTAGAACCACCACATTCTTCTTCTTGGACTAATTGAGTCCTCCTCTCATTCTTCCTTTCACTATCACTTCTAAAACCTTGCCTCTCAGGACACTTGTATGCTGGGTGACCAAACTCTTGGCAATTGTAACACTTACCTACAAAGGTGTTTGCACTTCTTCCACCACCAAATCTAGCTCTAGTACCTCTACCTCTGAAATCTGCACTTTGTCCTTGTCCTTTTCTTACCTCTTCTTGACTCTCATTGACTTGTTTTGCATTTGTAAAAGATCCTTTGCCTCTAGAGGTACTACCTCTGCCTCTAGTTGTCTTATCCTGTCTCCTTTTTAGTTTTTCTTCTACTCTAACTACCATTTGATAACAATCTTCAACACTCCTTGGATTTGCCAACACTAGTTCATCATGCATGTTAAACCTCAAACCACCAATATACCTAGCAACTTTTTGCACTTCACTTTCATTGTGACCAGACTTTATACTTAACTTATCAAACTCTTCAGTGTATGACTTAACATCCATATCATTTTGTCTTAAACCTTGAAGCTTTTTAAACATTTGAACTTCATATCTTTAGGTAAGAACTTACCTTTTATCTTAGCTACCATCTTGTCCCATGAAACAATCTTTGTCTTTCCTTTCTTTCTCCTCTTTGTTTGTTGATAATTCCACCATAACAAAGCATGACCTGTCAGCTTGGTCTTTGCAATCTTCACTTTCTGCTCCTCAAGAACTTCATCACACTCAAAGTGATTATCCAATGCTACAATCCAGTCAAGTAACTCTTCATCACTAAGGCTTCCTCCATACTTTGGCACATCTATCTTCATCTTGTGCTTGTCTTATTTTACTACTTTCAGCAACTTTACCATACTTTGATCCTCAGGGTCTAGGTCCTCTTCCACATCTTCATATTCCACTTCCTCTTCTTCCTCAGACTCATTCTCATCACCTAGAGCCATTCCTCTTCTCTGATTTTGTTCTAGGGTAGCCATTATTTCATTTAACTCCCTCAACTCTCTTGCATGCTTCTCCTTTAGCTCATTCATCTCTTGAGCCATGTTTCTCCCTCTTGGAGGCATCTTGACAAACTACCTCTCCAACTTACCACTTCTCAACTACAACAGACCTACTAACTGTGCTCTGATACCACTTTGATGCAGAGCTAACACCACCAAGGGATCACAACCCACTACTTAGGGAAAGAGGATGCATAGGGATGGTAGGGTAAATAAGACTTTTAGGCCCTTGTGGACCTAGCTACTCCATTTGTCTTCAAGCTAGACATGACTATCCTCTCTTTATCCATTGTTTTAACACTAAACAACAACAACACCTTTGGGTTCATACACATGGGCTCTTTCCCAAACCTTCTAGGGACCCTAGACCACCTATGTTTGACTGATCAATGCTCACCAACCCATCAAAATGCTCTGGAGGCAACCCCTTGTACCACTTCCTTCACAACTGCTCCAACTTCCTTGCAGCACTCAAAAAGGGACTATCAAGCAATAAATTTTGAGGTTGACCTCCAAACAGGACTGTGATGATCTTTTTGAGTACCCATTATAAAGTTATTTAACATACCAAACATGCACTATGGGGTCCTTTAGAAGTCAAACCTCAAATTAGGACTATACCAATTTTCAACTAGGCTTAATTAGGTCAGTTTTACACATCAAGTAAACACAAACTCAACTCCATTCTTCTGAAACCTATTCCAAGGTGCCCAATGGGATGCAAATAGATAGATTTTACAAGTTTTGGGGGTCTTAGAACATTCCAAGTCATTCTATAGTCAAACCTCCACTCTATCAAAACTAATTAGCCCCAACACATGGTGCAATTAGGCCCCAATGGATCCAAACACCAACTCGCACTTGTCCCCTACTCCTGCACACAAAACTCATTTGAAAACATACTATCCAAATCTCATTCCACCCATTTTGGGGCTCTAACACAGATGGAATGGGTTAGGAACCCATTGATTTCAATAAAACCCTCAAAACAAGGGTTAAAGACCAACTTGCATAGAAATAGTGATAAAATGTCTCTAAGATAATGGAATTCCTTTAGAGTTGAACCAAATGAAAGATTAAACCAATCACTCCATGATTTCAGACACTTTTCCCTATGACAGTATTGTACGGCTTCACTCAGTACATTGGAACAACAAATATGACAGAAAAAATTAGAAATACAAGGCAGCAAGTAATATTTTCTTTATTTTCTTCTCTTTAAACTTCATCAAGTCCACCCCCACAACATGTGAGAGGTAAAATATATATATATATATATATATATATATATATATATATATATATATATATATATATATATATATATATATATATATACAATGAATTCCACGATTTCAAGACTCCCAATTCATGGGAAAACCCAAAAAGAGAAGGCATTAAAACCTGCCCACCATGACACCTCAAAATAGATTGTCCTTAACTATAGGAAATAGCAGACTCCACTAAAGTAATTGCCTATTCTAGGCTTCCACTAGAACATAATGCCTCTAGAACGCCTCAATACATTATTTCAAAATCCTATTTAGCCTCAAACAAACAAAATTTCAAAAATTTGACATAAAAACATCCTAGGTGCACTGCACCAGAAAACAAGAAAGGAAAAATAGAATCATGTAGTGTGATCCTCTCTTGATTTCTTTTCTTTTGATGATGGATCATGTAGTGTGATCTAAAACGTTGAGAGAAAATACTATCACATAGTTTAATCCAAAAGCATCCAGTTACAATATTATGGACTATGGAAATATGATGTCTATTATATGCATTTTTTTAAGAGTATGCATAGATAAATAAATTGTTAAAGAATATATTTTTTAAAATATAAATATGCATATACTTTATGATTAAGGGGTAAAATGGGTTTTGGAGGACCTAAAACCCTATACAACCAAACATTGTTAAACAAAATAAACACAACCAAATGAAATCAAAATGAACACCAACAATGAACCCACAACACTAGGTTTTGAGAGGACCCTGGAACCTAATACAAACAACCAAACATCATCATACCCAATGCTAACCCACACAAAAATAGCAGCCACGCTGCAACCAGGAACATATTTAATGAGAAGACTCACTAACACCAACCTCAAAGCAGGTTTTGAAGGGACTTGATACCCTTAACAAACAAATGATGTCTAACAAAATAAACACATCCAAACAATAGTTGAAAGAATGATAACAATGAACCCACAACAACAGCTTTTGATAGGACCCTGGAACCTAAAACAAATGATAGAAAATTAGCATACTTGATCCTGACCCACAAAGAAACATCAACTATGTAGCAACTAGGAACAATAGTTAATGAGAAGACTCACTAACCCCAACTTCAAAAGTCATCTCCATCTTCATCAAAATGAACTTTTAACCAAAACCTAGCCTCCATTTTACAAATGAAATCTCTCTTTTTCCAAAACACTATAGGACACACAATCTCCAAGGTTTGAGGAAAGAACCCCTTGGCCATAACACATATTTCAAGGAAACCCATTTCCTTCTAGCTAAGGCTCTAAAAAAATATTAGATCTAGATCCAAGAAACTAACCAAGCAAAAAAGTAGCTTCATCACAGGAAGCCCAAAGAGCTTTAAATCAGTTGCTAGAACATGATCCAAGAAACTAGCCTATCCAAGCCTTCTCCAACCATGAGACTGCTTGGACAATAAAGGCATCTCTATCACAAGAAACCTAGATAGCTTAATAGTCTCTGGGACATGAAAATACCTAGTCAAATCCCAACCCTCAGAAGGGTTGGACAAACACCCATCATGCCCATTAGTAGATGCATCCCCCATCACACCACTCTACTACTCCTCGCACAACGTAACAAAAGTATTAACTTGGATATGAGGGAAAGGGTATATCCAACCCGAACTAGGTACAAGAATCATTGCTTTAGCAGCCTTAAGCTTCTCCTAGCCTGACAGTAGAGGATCAATAACCCCTACTTCCACTAACAAGAGAACCCCAAGATCTCCCTCATCTGCACCATCATCCTCTCCATCTTCCCCCTCCCCATCCTCCAATTTGAACCTGCTTCCTCCCTCCTCATCTAACTACACACCATCAGCTAGATGACCTCCAACTGGGCTTCCTTTGCCAGCATCCCGAATGCCATGCTGAAAACCTCCACCTACTCTCATTGTCCACTCCATTTTTCTCAATTAAATATGCATATATTTAAAGAATATAGTTAAACAACTAAAAAGTTTTCAGAGAAAAGAAAAATTTTAGAACATAGTTTTAGCAATAATAAAAAAGAATGTGTCAAAATTTATATTAATGTGCATTGAGTTGATAGTACAAGAAAGAAAAACTATTTTCTTAAGGAAACTATAATTCTTAAAAATAAAATCAACAAATTTAGTGAAAATAGAATGCATATGTAGTCAATTAAATATACATTGTATGTTATCATTTTTTATTTTAGTGTTAATTAATGTTAGTATAGAGTCATTTAAATTAAGAGTTTAATTTCTTTTACAAATATGTTGTGCACTACAAATTAATTAGATATATCTATCTTAATGGATATTTCTAACTTATTTACATTATATTGTCAAGATCAAGGTGTTTCTACTAAAATAGTAGAGATAAGGATAAAAGATAGTGTAGAGCAAGTTCCTTTTACAAGAAACCTTTTGATTTTCCCCAGTGAAGAAGTGCAAGAATAGGCACTTCAAGACTTAGCCATTCTTGCAGACCATGCTTTTCACTCCCATGACTTTGAAGCCATTCCTCATGATATTATTTTTGATGTGTCATTAGAAATAATATTTTTCCATGCCTCATTCAGCTTATCTTTCATGAATCTCCTGATATACTACTTTTTTCCATGGAAACTATGGCAAACATTATAGAGTATGGGAATTATAAAGATATTGTGAGTGACAAAGTACTCTTACATATTGTGGCAATCATTTCAAGTGGTGACAAGAGAGATTTGGACATAATGAGGTAGCTTCATATGGAGATTTATAGGTTCATTTCCAATATCACAACACTCACCCAAGATTACATTGAGCTCACAATAAACAGAGGGGTAATTTTTGCACTTGTGGGGCTCCTTGGAGAGGCAATAAATTGTATAATGGAAGAAGCAACTTATGCTATTGTTAGTGGCATTATAGGTAGTAGTGATGAGAAAGTGGAATACTTCATCGATCTTGATTGTATAAATCTCCTTACTAATATGATTACACTTGTCAACAAAGGCCTTACACAAACTTACCTTACAGGGCTAGAGAGGATGCTGAAGCTCACAAAAGGTCAAAAAACACCCACATCTTTTCCAAACTATTAAGCTCAAGGATTTCATTAAAACACAAGAACAAAGCACTCTTTTTAATTATTTTGATCAATGGTTAGATCTAGAGAACTATACTTTTGTATTTCCTCCTTCTAAGAAGCCTTGTACTCGTTTGGAAATACATCTGAAAGATTGAAGCTGAGATGAAAACTTTGAAATTATAAAGGCATAATATTTTTGGTTTTAGATTATTAAATGTTGATATTAAAATTTTACATTGGAAATTCCATCTTTGGAAGATATTAAATGAATGATCCTCCATCCAAAGGATCCTGGGCATAGAAAATACACCCCATGAGTTAAGCCTTTAATGAAGTCTTAGTAGAGTTGAGAGAGTTGACTAGATGATGTGTAAGTGGTTGTGGGGTACCAACCACTGGGTATGACATTCATTGCAATCACTTTTATTTTGTTTGTGAATGATGTTACTGATAAAGAGAGTAGTGGCTTGAGTGGACCAAATGGTGAAAGTAAAGGCAGAGGAGAAAAAAATAAAAACATAGAGGATAAATTATGAAACACAGAGTTGCTGCTCTTTCTCCTTAACAAAAACTTTGACTCTGCAGAGTTGTTGTTATATACAAAACAAAATACATATATTTTGATTAAGTAGAACTACTGCTCATACATACATAAACTCAAAACAGAGTACACAAACCCAAAATAAGGCTGCTATAACATTAAACCTGCAGACAATTTTTACCAAAGAAAACAAAGTACTCTCCTCCTTTTTGGTGCTCTACACACACAAAATAAACAACAGATGTCTTCTTCCTTCAATAGAGCTACAACTCTTACATGCATAGCAAAATAAATATTACACAACTACTATGTATAGTTGAAAAACCTCAGTCAATTACAACATCAACAGAGGTATGGGTTACATTACATAATAAATAAAAGACATAAAGAGGAATGGAGGGAGCAGAACGGAGATGGTAGAGATCAATTTTTTATTAGCTAAAGTCTTCAACATTTAATGATATGTAATGTCCAGTCTACAAAGTTGAAGAATGTACAAGAAGGAAGATTTAAATGTGGTGGTTGGGGATTACTATTCCAACACTCCTCCTTAATCACAACTATCACCATTTAAGACTCCCAAACAATCTCTTAGATACTCAAAGATTTCTTTTCATAATGGCTTGGTGAAGATGTCTGCATACTGATCTTCAAACCTGCAGTGTTCCAAATAAATCTCTCCATTGTTGATCAATTCTCTAATGAAGTAGTATCTAGTGTCAATATGCTTGCTTCTCTTGTGAAAAATTGGATTTTTTGACAATGCTATAGCTGAGTTATTTTCGCAAAAGATCTTTGTTGCCTCTTCTTGTTCTTGCTTGAGTTCTCTCAACATTCTTCTCATCCAAACTACTTGACATGATGCACCTATGGCTGCTACATACTCTGCTTTAGCTGATGAAAGAGTAACAATTGGTTTTTTCTTTGAGGCCCATGAAACTACACCTGTTCCAAAATGAAAAACATAACAGGAAGTGCTTTTCCTATCATCAATACTTCCTACACCATCACTATCCATGTAACCTATCAGCGTGAACTCATTTGACCTTGAATACTGAATGCCATAGTTCCTTGTTCCACTCACATATCTGAGACTCTTTTTTTCCTACTTGCTAATGAGAAACTTTTGGACACTCCGTGAACCTTGAAATGTGACTAACTGCATACATTATATCAAGCCTTGTGGCTTTTAAATACATGAGGCTGCCAACAAGTCTTTAATACAATGTTGGATCAATGTTGGCTCCATTATCATCCTTGCTTAGTTTCAGTTCTGTGACAATTGGTTTTGGAGCTGATTTACAATTTGTCATGTTAAACCTTTTCAAAATGTCATTTGCATACTTAGATTGGGAGATGAATATACCATTATCATTTTGATTAACTTCAATGCCAAGAAAATACTTCATGAGTCCCAAATTAGTCATTTCAAACTCCTTTTTCATAGCTCCTTTAAATAAATCAATTGCCAAATCACCCATGAATATCAAATCATCAACATAGAAGAAAACAATTATGATCTCACCTTGCTCATTCATCTTGATGTATAATGTAGGCTCACTGGTACACCTATTAAAGCCATTTTGCAAAAGATAACAGCCAATTCTACTATACCAAGCTCTTGGGGCTTGCTTGAGTCCATAGAGTGCCTTTTTCAGTTTGTAGACTTTGTCTTCTTGACCCAAAATCTCATACCCAGATCGCTGCTCCACATACACTTCTTCTTCAAGGTAGCCATTCAAAAAAGCTGATTTTACATCCATTTGGTAAATTGGCCATTTGTTTTGAACTACTATTGCAAGTATATTTCTCACAGTGTCTAATCGAGCTATTGGAGCAAATGTCTCATTGTAATCAACCCCAGGCTATTGTGAATATCGTTTTGCCACTAGTCTTGATTTATGTTTTTGCACATCACCATTTGCATTCAACTTAGTCTTGTAAACCCACTTCACTCCTATAACATCCTTGTCTTTTGGAAGACTCACTAACTCCAATGTTTGATTCTTTTCAATTGCATCAATTTCATCATCCATTACAATTACCCATTTTTATCCTTAATTGCATCTTCATAATGAATTGGATCTTCTACTTGTGAATAAAATGCAAAAAGAGAAATCAGACCAACATTATTCTCACCTTCATTTTAATCATAAATGTCTTTCAAACTTCTAATTTTTTGTCTTCTTAAGCTTGTCAATGTTGGATTTGACATATCACTTGAACTTGGACTTGTGGAATGTGGACTTGATCATCCTGCACCTTGCTTGCCACTTGTAGATGGTGTTTGTTGTACATTTGAAGGAGTGGATGCTTGAATTCGTGGGGTTGTCCTTACACTTGATGATGGTGTCATTTGATGACCACTTTGTTAAGCTTAAATGGGTATGGAAATAGTCACATTTGATGGAGTACATGCTGGTATAAAAACTTCTCTGTCCTCTTGTGGTAAGTTGGCTACAATATTAATTATTTTCTCCAAACTTCCATCCCATGCTTCATCTTCTATGAATTGCACATCTCTGCTAATTATAACTTTCTTGGTTAATGGATTGTATAGTTTGTATGCCTTTGATTCATCACTATAACCAACAAATATACACTTTTCTCCCTTGTTGTCCAATTTTCTTCTCAACTCATCTGACACATGTGCATATGCCACACATCCAAATACTCTCATGTGAGCAACACTATATTTTCTTCTAGTCCATGCTTCTTCAAGAATTATATTCTTTACACTTTTGGTTGAACATCTATTCATAATGTATGTGTCACAAGCTATAGCTTCAGCCCAATATTCATTTGACAAATACTTTGCTTTCAACATGCTTCTTGCCATTTCCATGATTGTTCTATTCATTCTTTCAACTACCCATTTTGTTGAGGTGTGTATCTAGTTGTAAATTGCTTGCCAAATCCCATGGTCTTTGCAAAAATATAGAAATTCATTTGAGATGTATTCACCACCTCTATATGTTCTCAATGCTTTGATGTAGTGCCCACTTTGCTTCTCAACAAGAACCTTGAATTGACGGAAGAAATCAAACACTTCATTCTTTTTCCTTAGGAAGTAGACCCATGTTTTCCTTGATTAGTCATCAATGAAAGTCAAAAAGTAGTAGCTTCCACCAATTGAGGGTGTTTGCATAGGCCCACACAAATCTAAATGCACAATCTCCCAAGGGGTCTTTGCTCTTTTTGACTTCCCAGTTGGAAATGTCTCTCTATGTTGCTTTCCCAAGATGCACCCTTCACATACTCTTTCCAGTTTCTCTATTAGAGGCATTCCCTTCACCATACTTTTGCTATGAGGCAAATTTAGATCTCCAAAGTTTAAGTGCCCAAATCTTAGATGCCATAGCCAAGTTTCATCTTTTATTTCTACTTGAAATATTGTTTGTGTGATTGCTGCAAGTTCTTCTTTATCATCTTGTGGGTTCATTGTGGGTTGTGCTTGAGCATATTCCACATTCAAATATGTCTTAATCTTTAGGGGAAACATTCTATTGTTTTCCATTTGAACTTTAGCAATGAATTTGTTACTTGGAAATTTATCTAGAATAGTGCATTCTTTGTTTTTGAAGAAGACTCTATACCCCTTTTGAACAAGCTATCCAATGCTCATTAGATTATGTTTTAGACTAGGCACAAAATACACATCTGAAATATACTTCTTCTCCCCTTGTTTAGTTAGAATATTGATGTTTCCTTTGCCCATAACTAACACTTTGTTGTCATTACCCAATGTGATATCTGATTTTACACTTACATCTAAACTTGAGAACATTTCTTGGTTCCCAGTCATGTAATTGCTGCAACCTGAGTCTAAGAACCATACATCCTTTTGATTCTCTTGTGCTACATTGCATGCTATGAACATATTACTTTGATTTTGATTTTCTTTTGTGAAGTTTGCATTTGGTTTGCTAAAATCATACTGCTTCTTTCTACACTCATTTGAATAATGCCCATACTTCTTACAATAATGACATTGGAATTGATATTTGTCATACCTTTGACCATGTGGTTGATTTTGAGATGGTTTTGGGCTTGAGTTTTAGCTACTACCTCTTCCACTTGAGCTTGATGAGTTGCTTCTTCCACCTCTATATGAATTCCTTCCTCTACTTCTAAAATTTGATCTTCCTCTGCCTCTACTATGGTTGATTGAAACTTGTGACTTGAATGCATGCTCCAATGAGGTGTTTTCTGACCTACTTAGCCTATGTTCATGTGAGATGAGTGATGCATGGAGCTCATCAACTAAAAATTGTGAGACGTTCTTTATTTCCTCTATGGTCATAACTATGGATTCAAACCTTGTGGGTAAACTACTTAAAATCTTTTCAACAATCCGTATATCCTTAAGTGTTTCACCATGAGATCTAATTTGATTAACTAAACTCATCACTTGCGTGAAGAAAGAGTCTATTGAATCAGAATCCTTCATGAAAATTGTTTTAAAATCCCATCTTAGCATTTGTATCTTTGTTGTTTTCACCTTTGCCATTCCTTGATAGGTTGTTTGGACTATATCACATGCTTGTTTGGACTTAGTTGCTGCTGCAATCCTTAAAAAAATGCTCTCATCCATATCTTGGAAGATGTAAAAGAGAGATTTGGAGGACTCCTTCCTATTATCCTTCAACAAATCTTTCTCTGTTTGAGTCAATGTATTGTATGTTGCTGCAACTGTTGGTTTTGGGAATCCATTCTCAACAAGATCTCATATATCTTGAGAACAAAATAATGCTTTCATGGTGATTTCCCAATAATCATAGTTCTTCCCATTAAACTATAGAATCTGAGGGTTTGTCAAGCTTGTGCTTGTGGATGCCATTGTTGACTGTGAATACTTTTTCTAGATAATATTTGCTTGATGAAGCCCTTAGCTTTGATAACCTTTAGCAGTGGAAAACTTTTCTTTGAACAACCTTTATCTTTGATGCCAGGTGAAAGTAAAGGCAGAGGAGAAAATAATAAAAACACAGAGCTATTGCTCTTTCTCCTTAACAAAAACTTTGACTATGCAAAGTTGTTGCTATATACAAAACAAAATACATATATTTTGATTTAGTAGAACTGTTGCTCATATATACATAAACTCAAAAATAGAGTACACAAACCCAAAACAGGGCTGCTATAACATTAAACTTGCATATAGTTTTTACCAAAGAAAACAGAGTATTCTCCTCCTTTTTGGTGCTATACACACATACAAAATAAACAATAGATATCTTCTTCTTGAAATAAAGCTACAGCTCTTACACACACAACAACAAAAAAATATTGTATAACTACTATGTATAGTTGAAAAACCTCAGTCAATTACAGCAACAACAGAGGTATGGGCTGCATTACATAATATATAAAATACATAAAGAGGAATGGAGTGAGCAGAACAGAGATGGCAAAGATCACTTTTTTTATTAGCTAAAGTCTTCACCATTCAATGATACGTAATGTCCAGTCTGCAAAGCTGAAGAATGTATAAGAAGGAAGATTTAAATGTGGTGGTTGGGGATTACTATTCCAACAAGGACCCTGGGTGCAGAAAATACACCACATGAGTTAAGCCTTTAATGAAGTCTCATAGAGTTGAGAGAGTTGACTGGATGATGTGTAAGTGGCTGTGGGGTACCAACCACTAGGTATGACATTCATTGCAGTCACTTTTATTTTGTTTGTGAATGATGTTACTGATAGAGAGAATGGTGGCTTGAGTGGACCAACTCCAGTTAAGGCCCAAATTGCTCCCCATGACTGTGTCATGTCCATCCAAGCATTTGATCCAACCTAAATTTCATTGAAAATGTACACCCAATTTCAGATTATAATACAATCAAGGTAATGTTAACACTATGGAATACAATCAAGGTTATGATAAATGATGGATGAAATGAGATGAGAAGTGAACCTGTTGTAGTTGTACTCTTCCCACATCTCCATCGCCCCCTGCATTCTGGATAAGTATGGAGAAAAAATACTCGCTTGATCCCTCGTTTACGCGGAAAGTCAAGTTCATCCCTGGATACATGCATTTTGTCCTGTAATAGTACATTTTCCAATTTTTAACAAGAATATATATACCTAATAAGAACACAAAACTATTGCTTTTGGATGTAGGAAAGAAAAGATTATTTGAACCCACAAGCTAAAATCAATCACTTGCAGAGTGAAGTACTTCACCAAAATCTTTAACTATTGGCTTTGGAAGAAATTTTTGGGTTTGGACTATAACATTTGAGCTTATTAACAAAAGTTATTAAAGAACTCACATACAAAAAAATCAAAACTAAAACATAACTCACATATATTTGAAAAAACAATTCTTAAATAATTAAATAATTTTAAAAATAATTGTTCTGAGTAAATAGAAATAGCTTTTGGAGTAAAATAAACATTGTTCTTATACTATTATATAATATTATTTAAGTTATATGAAAGAAAAAAGTTGCATGAGATTAAGCAATACTTCTATATCTCAAAAAATTACTTTAAATTAACATTTAAGGCAACTAAAATAAAGTCATATTATTATAATACCTCATTATATATAGAGACACACAAACATCTCTCAATTATAAATATATAAACCTCTATATGTATGTATAGAAAACACTATACATATATTATATGTATGTATATAATATGTATACAAACTGTTCTCTTTATATACAAACCCCCTCTCTCTATACAAATTTATGTATATATACAAACCTATGCCTCCCCGTCTCTCTCTCTTTCTATATATATAACAAGCTATATGAAAAAAATCTATATATTTTTAGGTAACTATGTATTTAAGTAAAATAAAATAACTCTTAATTAAATAAAATAAAATAAATTAATATAATATATAAAAGTACAGTTCTATATTCTCTTCTAATATTGTATATTGTATAGTATTATATAATAATATGTATTTATTTTAGCTCCTCTATATATTGTATTATTACTTATACATATTTATACTTAAATATATACATTTATACTTTTATGCAAGTATATATAATGGGTTACTACTTATACTCTCTCACATATATATACATGCATACATAAGTATTAATAGAATACCTATCTTTATAAAATCTATGTAAGCAACCCTGAGAGATATATCATTCTAGGTGCTATTTTTTTACTAGATTTGTGATTAAAATGGAATATGAGAAGATAGGTATGTTAGTTATAAGAAGATGAGAAGTAAAATTGCCATTGATTCTTTAGTCACTAAATTCCATTTAATGTTTAAGTTGAATGACAAGAAACCCACCTCAATAATGATGATAATAATCTAGTCCATCTTTAAATGTGTAGGATATTTGTATGTTTGCTTGTACTACCCACTTAAACATCATCTATAATTTCGACCAATAAAAGCACAACAAATATTAACGACTTTTTTTGTGTAGGCAAGAGGTGAAATTATTATTGATTGTTTGACCATTGAAATAAAGAATATTTAAATAGAGTGTGTACTACCTCGCTCTACTTAAACATCATCCACTTCAATGGTCAAACAGCCAGTAGCAATTTTACACTTCATCCATAACAAAAAGTGCTAAATATTTGTCCTATTTTTATTGGCCAAAATTATTTTTTTTTTACTCTTGAAGTGGATGATGTTTAAAAACAGCCCTACTACCTTGTGTAAAGCACATAGAGCTTTCCTTTATTGCGAAGAGCCTCTGCCTGACCGGGCACTGCCATACGACCAAATGCTGCTCCGCTGAGATCAAACCATACAACAGAGGAGTCGCACCCTGGGCATTCATCCGTTATTATCACTGGCACTTCCTTTCCTGAGCATATGTCCTCAGTACATTTTACCTACATTTTACATACTATTAAACTAAGTTACCAATTATGGAATTGAAAAAGAAAAAGCATGTATGAATGATGAGAGAGCATGAATGGACCTTGTAGCATTCTCCACAACCTTTCCCCTGTTTCCACAGACGGGGATTTCCTGCGCTCACTCGTGTCCTATATGGCTCCTGACCCACAAGATTACCGTATCCACATGCACCTCCTACATAACAACATATTGCCTGTTATTAATCCTTTTTAAAATACACCATTTTTAAGTTCTACTTCTTAAAAGTAAGAGATTTTTAACTAAGACTGAGTACCGGTGCTTCCATCTCCTTCTGGACTGCCATACCAGGTAGCCGTAGCATTTAGCCATCCGCCGCCCAAACTTAGTCTCGTATACATTACTAACATGGTTAGTCCTAACAACAAAAGCCTTGTTGTAGTCATTTTTGAATAAGCGAATCAATAGCTTTGAGCAGAGTACACTGTAGCAGATGGGAAGATGATGTCTCATATAAATTCGCTATCAACGGCTTATCAGTTTGTTTCTCGTTCTCCGGGTGGGCTAAGATTAGACTGGGAGATTTATCCATACTATTGTTGGGTGACTAACTAAACTTGTCATGTTTAAATATGAGATGAGTAAGATCTCCTGATTCTTTTACACCATTAATGCCGCTTGCAGCGGTGGACGACAACAAAAGAAAACTGAGTTTGGATTCGTTCAAGTTTGGGCTGGGTCGAGATCCTAGGCATTGTTTTGTTTGTTTTTTCTAACAGAAAAATAGAATGTATTTGATCCACACAGACAAATATAGTACGGATAATGGGTTCGTTTAAAATGGAAAAGAAACGGTATGATATGAGATAAGGTTAGGTTGTTTTTTTTTTTCTTTTTTTCTTTTTTCTTTTTTAAATCAGAAGGTTTAACCGTTAAAACTTTTTATTTATTATTCTTGGTGTATCGGAAATGTAAATTTGTTATTAAAGCTTAACAAGTGTTGCTGGTGGCTTGCCTTTGCAGTATTGTAATAGAAGTATTTGTTTTATAATTGAAAAATTAATGAAAATGTGATTTTGATTTTATGCATCAATCTACTATTTTCTAAGAAAGGAGTTTGCATAACAATAGAGAATGGTTTATGTAGTGATATGTATTTATAAAAAGTACAAAAATTAATAACCAGATATTATTTTTTTAAGAAAGCGTTAAACATTTATAATGATTTTTATTTAAATGATTTATAAAAGTTTCATTATAATGATAACAAAAGAGTTGTAATAAACCTAATAAGCCAATGCATATATCTTAAATTCATCTTCCTAAAACATATTAAAAATATTAACGTTGAGCCACCTATCTAACTTATCTCACAAATTCAATATAGACATATCTTTTAAATAAATATATTTTTAATTGCAGAGATGCATTATAGAGTGGCATAAGGGAAGGTCACAAATAGAACTAAAACTTGACCATGTGTTTTGTAGTTAAATTTTTTTTCTTAGATTAAATATTTGTTTAATATTGGTGTGGAATTGATTTATTGGTAAATACTCTTCATGAATTGATTAGTTGATTTTGAATTTGACTTATTATTTGTTTGGTTAGCATAGACTACAATGGAGGTTGCATTGGAGAATGTCAAAAAAATATAAATTTTAGTCTAATATTGTCAATTCTTAGTCTCTTTTTCATTTATTATAGCATTTTACTACCGGTAATTAGTTTACATCCCAAAGGTTTGACAAATTGCATTCCAATTAGGTAAATTAACTAATGATAATGCATTGTAGAATGTATCGTTCCTCATTATAACATGTGTTGTACTAGGAAGAGATTCATAACATGAAACACCATGGTTGTATGTGCAAGTTGTAGCATGTATAGACCAACATATATAAGTGAAGTTAAATAATATGATTAATTATTTGGAATTAGTAGTAAAGAAAAATTTAGTTTAAATTATATTAAAATAAAAAATTTATTACTTTAATTTTAATGGTATTTTATTTTATGAAAAATAGTAAAGAACATTAAACTTTAATTGTAGATGTACTAAGTCATTTTGGAAATATCTATCATAATGCAATTCCTTCCAGTTAATATGAGATGAAAGTAAGACAAATAAATATCTATCATAAAGCAATTCCTTTCTGTTAATATGAGATGAAAGTAAGACAAATAAATATCTATCATAATGCTACTAGCATACCTATATTTAAAAAATATATCTAAAGTATGCCTAGAGATATCCTTTTGGAGGCACCTATTTTAGATATATTTTTTAAATATAGGTATGCTAGTATGAGATGAAAGTAAGACAAATGTCATTTGTCAACATTAATTAGAAAGTGACATGATTGCAAACAAAGGCATAAAACTTGCAAAAAGGTAATTTTCTATTATTTAACATCTTTCTCCTCTTACAAAACATTTGTATGATTATTCATTAAATTTTACATCCTATCCCCATTCGTAGCTTAAAGATCTTAATGCAAGAAGCTTCACCCCTCTCGCTGAAACACTCACAAACTCAAAACACAACATCATCTAGACTCGCTGCTCACAAATCTAATTCTCAATACAATACAAAGATTGCAATCAATAGAAAATGCATTCAAAATATTTATTAACATTCTTATTCAAATAGAATCTGCAACTAAATTTACACGTTAGCCTTCAATGGCATTTTCCCAGCTCAGTCTCTTTCTGGTATCTTTCCTTGGTAGCCTATTCACTTTCTTTTGCAGCCATACTACTCAGGCACCCACCTCTCACACACTGGCACCTCGTTTTTCCTTCTTTGGCGCTCTCCACACCAGAACCGATGCTCTCTTGTATGTTCCTCTCTCCCTTCTAATTTACCTTCCTTGGCATTGCCTTCCCTCTGTCCAAGCACCCCTTTTGTCCTATAGAAAAAGTAGTTTTATGCCTCTAAGAATGTGGTGCTTTAACTCCTTAATTTTGCGTTCCATTTCTCACTTCAATGCAGTTTGTTTTTCTGATGTTGGTGCCTCTAATATTCCTTATGTCTTTGTTCTAACTTGCATAAGAAAATGAATCAATTCATTTTATTAACAAGGTATATTGGTTGAGCCACAAAAGAGGCGTTTTATCTCCTGTAGCGTCCCCTCATATGGACAAACTCTTTTAAATCAGACGCTTATTTCTTTTGGCAACGACCCCATCGTCCATTTTTCTTTATATGGTTGAAAGGTATTCTAGATGTTCTTTTCCCCTTGATGCTTCCTCTTCCATATATAAAACAATACTGAAATTTCAATTTAGTTATAGATCAAAAGATTTAAAAATTTAAATGTAGTTCCCTTCGCAGCATACTAGTATCTTTGTTGACGCCTTGGGATTGGGAGAAAGGAAATACTAAAGTCATAAAATATGACGGTTTTTAACATCTGTGACGGTCTTTAACAACACATTGCCTGTTATTAATCCTTTTTAAAATACACCATTTTTAAGCTCTACTTCTTAAAAGTAAAAGATTTCTAAGTAAGACTGAGTACCAGTGCTTCCATCTCCTTCTGGACTGCCATACCAGGTAGCCGTAGCATTTAGCCATCCGCCGCCCAAACTTAGTCTCGTATACATTACTAACATGGTTAGTCCTAACAACGAAAGCCTTCTCGTAGGCCTTTTGGAATAAGCGAATCAATAGCTTTGAGCAGAGTACACTGTAGCAGACGGGAAGATGATGTCTAATATAAATTCGCCATCAACGGCTTGTCTGTTTGACAATCAGTTTGTGCGTGTGGTTTGGCATTGTTTCTCCTTCTCCGGGTGGGCTAAGATTAGAGTGGAAGATTTATCCATACTATTGTTGGGTGACTAACTAAACTGGTCATGTTTAAATATGAGATGAGCAAGATCTCCTGATTCTTTTACACCATTAATGCCGCTTGCACTAGTGGACGATAACAAAAGAAAACTCTGTACGGAGTTTGGATTCGTTCATGTTTGGGCAGGGTCGAGATCCTAGGCATTGTTTTGTTTGTTTTTTTATAACAGAAAACTAGAATGTATTTGGATCCACACAAATATAATACAGATGATGGGTTGGTTTAAAACGGAAAAGAAACGGTATGATATGAGATAAGGTGTTTTGTTTTGTTGTTTAACAGTTTAAAAAAAAAATTTATTATTGAGGGTATATTTAAAGTGTAAAATTGTTATTAGTATCGGCCTTCCGCTGGTACTATTGCAATGAGTTCACACTTATCTAATTATTAATCTATTGATTGCAAACCAATCAAAAAACATGATTATTTTTCTTGTCAGACAAATTTGATTTAAATTTGTACTTTTCCTATGTCAACATGATAAATTTTTAACCAAAAAATTATTGAAAAATGATTTATCTATATTGTCATTGGTTGAAAAAAAATAACCTCTTCTCTGGGATTGTCAGAGAGTGCAACAAAAAGCTATAAATGCGGAGACAATTTTGGTTTGAGGGGAGGATGTGGCATGTAAACAAATTGTGAACACAAATTTTGTCTCTCACTAGTTAAGTCATGCCTAAATGGATGGCGATAATTATGAGAAGGAAGAATCATTATTTATGAAATTAGATTATTTTTGGGATTTCAATTTTATTTAAAGAGTTAAAAATGTAGTATTTCAATTTTATTCACTAAAAAGTTAAAAAATCTACAATTATTACATTGTTAATTTTATTCTTCAAACATATAATATTTTAATGCATTTTAAATTATACAAATATGCAGGCTTTGTAAAGTTTAGTTTTATAGTTAAGGAAATATTTGTGTTATTTATTGTTAATTTTATTCTTCAAACATATAATATTTTAATGCATTTTAAATTATACAAATATGCAGGCTTTGTAAAGTTTAGTTTTATAGTTAAGGAAATATTTGTGTTATTTAATAGGCTTTGTAAAGTTTAGTTTGATAGGTAAGTAAATATTTTAGTGCTATTTCATTTTTATTTTCTAAGATTTCAATTTTATTTACTCAAAACATTTCAAAATGAGTTCACATAATTTTTTCCTTATAAATTTAGTTGTGGAAATATAATAGTTACAAATTTGAAATGATAAACAATCTTTAGGAAAAATTATTACTAAAACACAATATTAGATTAATTAAAATAATTAAAATCATCTTCTCTAAAAGTACTTACTATTATTACTTCCTCTTCCGTATATGAAACAATAGTGAAATTTCAATTTAGTTATAGATCAAAAGATTTAAAAATATAAATGTAGTTCCCTTCATAGCATACTAGTATCTTTGTTGACACCTTGGTATTGGGAGAAATGAAATACTAAAGTCATAAAATATGACAGTCTTTAACATCTGTGCACTTGATATCAAAACTAAGTATGCGAAATAGAGCCATTTTGAGAATTCTCCATGTGAGCTATGGCTAATTGATTTGGAGTAGCAAAATCAATTTCTAGTTGACAATATGACATATTTCTCAAATCTTTTAGATATGATTCTGAGGGGAGTTCAATCAAATTGTCACCAACAATATCACAATCAATCATGAAGCAAAGTGTGAAATGAACATTGATTTCATAGCTAGTGAAGCACCTTGAACCAAACCCATCAACTGTGATTCCTTTAGTGACAAAGATTATTTCCTTTAGATTTCCTCTTAAACAATATTGGAGAAGAAAATTGTGAAACTTACTTACATGACTTTGACTTGATGTGCAGGGAGCTGAAAACCACTTTCACAGTAACTCTTTGCCATAAACTCAAAATCTTACAAAATCTTGTAGTGATGAAGATGTCGACAATCCCAAACTCTCCACCACATTATAGCGAAGTTGCACAAACTCTTTATGGGGTTTTCGAGTGCAATAGATCTTGACAAATGAATTTATTTAACAGTATAACATCAGTGTTGTAGTACAAACAGTTAATGGTTTTTTTTTACTTCAGTTGTCAAGAAGTAGATAAGAAGAGTTGTCATTCATTAGAGAGGATATTCCCCTTGATGCTTCCTCTTATGTATATAAACAATAGTGAAATTTCAATTTAGTTATAGATCAAAAGATTTAAAATCTAATTGTAGTTCCCTTCACAGCATACTAGTATCTTTGTTGACATCTTGGTATTGGGAGAAATGTAATACTAAAGTCATAAAATATGATAGTCTTTAACATCTGTGCACTTGATATCAAAACTAAGTATGTGAAATAGAGCCATTTTGAGAATTCTCCATGTGAGCTATGGCTAATTGATTTAGAGTTGCAAATATCAACTTCTAGCTGACAATACGACATATTTCTCAAATCTTTTAGATATGATTCTGAGGGGAGTTCAATCTAATTATCACAATCAATCATGAAGCGAAGTGTGAAATGAACATTGCTTTCATAGCTAGTGAAGCACCTTGAACCAAACCCATCAACTGTGATTCCATTAGTGACAAAGATTATTTCCTTTAGATTTCCTCTTAAACAATATTGGAGAAGAAAATTGTGAAACTTAGTTAAATGACTTCGACTTGATGTGCAGGGAGCTGAAAACCACTTTCACAGTAACTCTTTGCCATGAACTCAAAATCTTACAAAATCTTACAGTGATGAAGATGTCGACAATCCCAAACTCTCCACCAAACCATTCTACCTCAACACTCACAGATTTCAAAATTTTAAAGTTTCACAAAATCACTAATGCAAGTCACGAAACTTAAAAATATCATAAACCAGAAAGAATTCAACTATAAAAGCTTTAAGTATAATTCTAGAACTCTCTTAGAATTGTTCCTATAAGAGGGTTTGTTTCCAAACTTCATATATTCCTCCAAAAAATTGTTTCACTGAAACTACCTATTATGCGTCGGAACTAAAACTCTACGAAATTGCAACTTTGCAATTCTAACTGTGACAATCACATCTAATGCTAAGAAATGCCAAAAAATACAAATACACACCAAAAATGAAGAAAATAACTTCAAATGTTTTAGTTGATGTTGATCACCAATCCATCTGGATGCTCCTGCATTAGATACGCTAGGTAGGAAAATTTTGTGAGTAGAACTCACAAAATGGAGTTGAGTAGTGGGATTACTCTTTCATATTGATTGCAACTTGAAGTGAACTCCATTGTTTTAGACATAAATAATTTCTTCCTCTACCTTTTCCAATACTTAGCCAGGACACTTGTCGTCCTTCACCAAGTGTGCACCTTATTCCTTCTTCCTCTTGTGGACTCACATCCACCATATACCATCCTCCTACACTAATGGCTCTCTCTTCCCCTCCTCCAATTACTCTCTTCTCTTCTCTCCTCTTCCATAGGATCAATCCCACCATAGACTGACCGCCTCCACCAAAATTCCTCATTGATACTTGTAGCATCCTCATACTAATATGCATCTACAACTCCATGGAAATTAAATATTTCCATGTGCTCTTCTCCATAGTCTTCAACCTTTACCATCTTAACTGAAAATAAAATAGCATCATCACAACATACAAATAAATTTACCTCTTCATTGGTTGTGGAAAATTTTCCTTCATTGCCATCAGTTGCATCATTTGTTTCTTTCTTCATTGTGATGCTTGTATTATCACTTCCATTGGTTGCAACATATCTCACACCTCCAACTGTGTAAATCTTTTCTAACCATTTGCCTTCTATCATTGAAATTTGTGACAATAAATATTCTTTCCCCTTGCCATCTGCTACAACATCTTCGCATTCCATTGCTACCACCTCAATTTCCATAGCTACATCTTCATTGTTTTCATTCTCGCTACCCACCTCTTCATCTTCATTTTCAGCCACTATACTCACATCTTCTTTTTCATCTTCCTTCTTCATGCCTTAATCAGGGAATGCTTCCACTACACATTATTGCTTCTCATTGCTCTTGACAAACTAGAGCCATGCTACAGTACTTCCAATCTATCCATCCTTGCATTTATATCCACGATCATCAAAAAGATCTTCCTCTTTTGATACTTGCTCCAACTTTCCCGCTCCAACTTTCCCATATCACGGGCTTCTTCCTCACGAGTACACCCATCTTGTTTGTTGCTATAATATGTCACTAGACCCACATTACACATTCTACAAAAATAATTTCTTCATAGCTTCTAGCTCTTAATCGCTCAAAAATTCTCACACCTAGAATGATTCTTTCCAGCTCTTCACAACCACGCTTCTTCTACCCACAGGTCCTAGTGCATACTATACACACTCAGGGTCTTCTAACTCTCATACCACTTAATGCAAGAAGCTTCACCCCTCTCACTAAAACACTCACAAATAGAAAACACAATAGTAGAGACTCTCTACTCAAAGATCTAATTCTCAAATACAATATACAAAGATTGCAATCAATAACAAATGCATTCAAAATATTTATTAACATACTTATTCAAACATAGATATAGAATCTACAACTCAATTTACACATTGGCCTTCAATGGCATTTTCCCAGCTCAATCTCTCTTTGGTATCTTGTCATGGCAGCCTCTTCACTTTCTTCTGCAGCCACACTACTCAGGAACTCACCCCACACACTGGTGCCTTATTTTTCCTTCTCTAGCGTTCTCCATGCCAGAACTGGTGCTCTCTCTACTTTCTTGTATACACCTCTCTCCCTTTTCCTCTACCTTGCTTGGCATTGCCTTTTCTATGTCCAAGAACCCTCTTTTATCTTGTAGCAAAAGTAGTTTTTTCCCTCTAAGAATGTGGTGCTTTGACTCCCTTAATTTGGTGTTCCATTTCTCACTTCAATGTGGTTTGTTTTTTTGATGTTGGTGCCTCTAATATTCCTTATGTCTTTGTTCTGACTTGCATAAGAAAATGAATCAATTCATTTTATTAACAACATATATTGATTGAGCCTCAAAAGAGGTGTTTTATCTCCTGTAGAATCCCCTCATATGGGTGGGCTCTTTTAAATTAGATGCTTCTTTCTTTTGGCAATGACCCCATTATCCATTTTTCTTTATATGGATGAAAGGTATTCTATCTATTCTTTTCCCCTTGACTCTCCCTCTTCCATATATAAAATAATACTAAAATTTCAATTTAGTTATAGATCAAAAGACTTTAAAATCTAGACGTGGTTACCTTCGTAGCACACTAGTATCTTTGTTGATGCCTTGGTATTGGGAGAAAGGAAATACTAAAGTCATAAATAGTCTTTAACATATGTGCACTTGATATCAAAGCTAACAATGCGAAACAAAGCCATTTTGAGAATTCTCCAAGTTAGCAATGGCTAATTGATTTAGAGTAGTAAATATGAACTTCTAGCAAGTACAATACGACATATTCTTCAAAGCTTTTAGATATGATTCCAATGGGAGTTCAATCTAATTAGCACCAACAATATCACAATCAATCATAGTGAAGTGCAAAAAGAACATTTCTTTCATAGGTAGTGAAGCACCTTGAACCAAACCCATCAACTATGATTCCTTTAGTGACAAAGCTTATTTCCTTTAGATTTTCTCTTAAACAATATTGGAGAAGAAAATTGTCAAACTTATGTTACATGACTTCGACTTGATGTGTCGAGAGCTGAAAACCACTATCGCTGTAACTCTTCGCCATGAACTCAAAATCTTAAAAAAAATTTGTAGAGATAAATATGTCAACAATACAAATCTCTCCACCAAGTCATTTTTCCTCAACCCTCACAAATTTCAAAATTTTGAAGTTTCACCAAATCGCCAATGCAAGTAGTGAAACTTAAAATCCTTGGAAACTGGAAGGAATTCAACTACAAAACCTTCATGTATAATTCTATAATGCTCTTAGGATTCTTCCTATTAAAGGGTTTGTCACCAAACTTCATAGACTTCTCCGAACAATTATTTCACTGAAACTACCATGTTATGCACTAGAACTGAAACTCCAGGAAACTACAACTTTGTAATTCTGACTGTGTCAATCACATCCAATGCTGAGAAATGTCAACAAAGCCAAACACACACCAAAAATGAAGAAAGAAACTTTAAATTTTATTGGTTGATGTTGATCGCTGGTCCACCCAGATGCTCCTGTATCAGTTGTCCATGTATAACACTTGTATTAATATTTCAATATTTAATATTTATATTAATAATAAAATGTATATTAATTCATATTTAATATATTTTTTGATATTCTTATGTGCATTTAAAGGGTTTTAGGATCCCTTAATAGGAAACAATGAAATTACATAAACTATCAAGTAGGGAATTCAGAGATATCTTGTTTTGCTCTCCAATATCTCACATTTCTTTATATATATATATAATTAGAATTTATTAATATTTAATATATTTTTTGATATTTTATGTATATATTGTATGATTGTATTGGAACTTTAACTGGGGGAAAATTCCACACTATATGTGTTATTAAAGTGCAAAAGAAGTTCTATAATATAACATAAATATAAATACATTATAAATTTGTGTAATGAAAAAATAAATATAAATTTTATTAGTAATATATATATAAAATGAATACAAAATTAAATAATTTTCATAAGGCTAAATATTATATTAATAATATTGCACAATAAAATAAATTAATATTTAGATCACTATAATATATTAATATTCAATATTTTATTTGATAATAACACTCTAGTTAAAGGACCAGGACCCGTTCAAAAAAGGGGCATAGCTCATTAGTCTTCCATAATAAACATAAATCATTAACCCCCTCTATCTATGTAGCTACTAACAGACAAGAAAAAGAATATAATTACGGAATATTTCATTCTTAAAATTACAATTTATTCAAAGTTGGAGTCATAGTGAAATCTTTCACTTTTCATTTACAAATATTCTGCTATTGGCAACATAAATAATTTTACATCAATACATAAAGAATACTGCATCTAGAATCTTGACATTTGTAACTCAAGACTCAGCTAGTCTTCTACTTCAGAGGGAGAGCATCATCAGAGTTTTTGCCTCCAACCATAGACCACCGATCTCCCACACACTTCCCTGTAAGTGGCCCTACCCTTCACAAAGAGTATATAAATAAGGAACCAACAGGTTTTTCCATCTAATTTCTAGTGTTGTGTCGTACGTAACTCAATCGACCATACAACTCTAGACCCTTCTAGCTAAGTATGATCATTCTGATTGGTCACACCATTTGGACTATGAACCAACTAATGCATGCAGAGATGGATGCATTACATTGGCCAAACATTCAATATAAATCTATAGATGTTTTCAATAAATGTAGTCATGAGTCCACACACCTCTAACTCAACTTAGAAACTATCCCATCCTACAGTTTAGTCTTTTTTTGACTAATAACATTTAGACATACTTGTCTGAATTATACCCAATTTCTAGTCTATCTAACATAGAAGTTTTTCTTATCTAGGTTAGATATCTTTATCTTTCTCAATACTCTGTGACCCTCTGTCAGTACTCTCTAGTGGATGATAATTGTACTGGGTATACGCATAACAAAAATTGACTTTCTAATTTAGAAGTACTTCTAGTCATTTGGTAAATTCAAGATCTATGGTTTCTCAGCTCTTTCATCTATCGACCAAAGAACCCTCTAAACTATACAATATTAACAATAACTTGAAAGCTATAGAATACTAACCCCCTTTAACAAATTCTAGGGTCCTCAACTCCTTTAACCTGGTATTTTGTAATAACAAGTACCCTTAACTTATATTAAAATATAACTATAATTAAACCTTGACTACCTAATCATATGATCGATCCAACCTTTCACATAGATCTCAAGGATTATCTTTCCTTATAAATAAGTCATAGACTTAGCAGTCATCTCTCATTCATCTATATAAACAAATTTTTGAGCGATAAATCATCTTAGAATTACATAAGTTAAGTCAAGTAAACATATTGGTTGGTATATAATTACATAGTGTAAATTTTCTAACGATATCTTAATACTCTGCAAGTAACGGATATTCTTTCCCAAAATCTTCAAATGAAAAATCGTTAAACTCAAATGAGTTAAGAGATAAAAGAAATCTATATCTCGAATCTTCTAGTTTTATCCAAGATATAAACATCAATCATTAATAGGCTCATCCTAATGTCAAATAAAGATACCATAAATTAAGAGAAATGAAGATGTCTTAAGATTAACCGCTACCCTTAAATACGGTATTCTTCGATACCCTACACAGTTACTAGACTACTGTCAATATTTTTGACGTTTCTAGATTAGCTAAACCCTGCATTACATTCAAATGCTTCATGTCTACAGGCAACTAAGAAAAGTTTGTTAACTAAAACTAATAGGCTTTCGAAACATGCTTGAAATACCAATGAAGAAGCTCTTTTAGATGTTTTTGGATCAGCGTTGAAGCTAATTTTATGAACTTCTAAAGAAACCGATAAGCCAATAATAAGGTAGTTATTATAACTACCTATATTGTCGTCTTTATGACAGGAAGTTTCAACATTTTCGATGTAATTCATTCCCAAATCTTTACTTGCATCCTTTTGTCCTATGACAAAAGAGGAGCTCTTGAGCGAGTGTATGAATATTTATTGAAGCACAGAATTGCTACTACGTTGGTAATACAAAAGGCTAAGCAAGACAAAGAAATGTGGTCTTATGTAATGTGACACCACATGATATACACAAAGCGGATCTGTTATGAAGACTTTTGAAAATTTTAAGCAAACGTAACTGGCAGGTGTAACACCCGTCCACCGTAAACAGCCCATGTAAACGATCGGCTCTAAGGATTTTTCCACAGAAATCAGATTTTTCACAGAAATTTTTGACTAACAACCAAAGCCACTCAGCTACTCTCGACCTGTTCTTCCATACTGCTAGTCGACTGGGTTTCGACCAGTTTTCACCAACTGATTGTTTACAATGTACCAACTAGTTGTTAAGTCCTTCCTGTAAAACCAGACTCCATGACCTTTGCCAAACATCTCACAGCCCGTGAACATTCAGCCAAAATGGGAGCTTTCGAATAGGGATGGATATCCATCAAAACGTTATGAAAGGAGGAATTTTTTGTTAGATATTGCTGATGCAAGTGTTTTGGTAGACATGTATGCAAAATGTGGAAGCGTAAACATGGCGCCTTAGCTGTTTGACAAAATATTTCAAAGAAATGCATTCCAATAGAATGCAATATTGCAGGATATACAACAAATAGATTTGTTGAAAAAACTTTAGAAACTTTCAAGTAAATAAGCTTGGCAATTTTGGCCAATAAAAATACGACAAAATTTACAATTTTTTTTGTTGTGGATGAGATGTAAAATTGCTATTGACTGTTTGACCTGTTTGACCATTGAAGTGGATGATGTTTAAATAGAATGAAGTGCAACTCTACAACCTTTGAGAGCATATTGTTGGTCTGTGATTAATGGGAGTATTGGAAAAGGGTATGGATCCGTCAAAGCATGATTGAAAGTAGAGTTTCATTGTATGTTGTGGTTGTAGCACCCTAGTAGCCATATATGTAAAATGTAGATGAATAAATAGTGCGTTTGAAATGTTTTCCAGGTTGCACAAAGAAAATGGCAGGCATTTAAACTCTTTTGAAGGTGTTTGGACTGTTTTGGAGGCGCCTCAATACAGATGTCACCTCATGGAATGCAACTATGCGATGGGTAGTTATAAAACCAACTCCATAACTTTTCCAACGTCCTCTCAGCCTGCATGAGACTTTGACAAATGCCTCAAAAAAATGTGGTCTGGGCTTAAACAACACACACTAAGCTTTGACTTGCTTAGGTGGCTGGTGGGCCCTTCCTCTTACTCTATTTTGTTAATGTGTCAATAAGAGAGGGGCCCACTAGCCACCTAAGCAAGTCAAAGCTTAGTGTGTGTTGTTTAAGCCCAGCCCTCATGATATACAATGAATACAATATATGTAGAAAATAAAACGTGTCACAAAGATTTAGAAGCTTCCAAGCGAATGCAATTGATAGGTGTAGATCCATGTTCTGTGCCCAAATGGGAACTTTAGAAGAAGGATTTGCACACAATGGATTTCTTGAAAAGGCTTGAAAATCTTTCTGCAGCCATAAAGACAAATGCCACGAACTTTGCCAACATTCACTCTATTAGTGCCATTATGATGAAGGGGGTAAATCATAAAACACACAATAACAAAAATTGCACATAGAAAATAGAACTTTTTTTATTGATTTGGACAACCTGTTACATTACAGAAGCTCAAATACAATTAGAGGAATCAACCCTCCATAGGCTGCAACACATTACAACTTCCTATCACCAGACTCCAAAATCATCTGCCTTCTGTAACCCCAAATCAGCTAGGGTTTCTATTTTCCTGCCTATTCTTGACTCCACACTTGCCCCCTTAACTCTACTACTGCCCAAGGTTCCCAAAAATGGTTATTAATAGCCTTTTTGGCAGCCAACAACCTAATTTCAAAATTTGCATCTCCCTCCAAAAATAGGTCAACTTTCAAGAGCCATAACTTTTGATCTGGGTGTCTGATTAACGAACCATTTTATGCATTGAAAATCTCACGAAATGCTCTACACTCTAACAACCAACTTTTCTAGTTCTAGCCATTTTTGGACCCGTACGGGGCCATTTAGTGCCTCAAACCTAAGTTTGAATAATTTTCAGGCATTTTTTGGGAAACAGAAACTTTAATATCTTTTAGCTCGCAAATGATCTTTATGTGATTCCTTCGCCAAAGGTCTTATATTTCCGTTATGTAACTTCCTGTAAATTTTCACTTCAATTCGTGCCCAAATGCAAACTTTCTAAAAATAGCAGGTTATTATTTTTAGTAGTTTGGAAAAACTGAAAGTTCTACATCATTATTCAAGCGATTATGGAACCAGAACCACAAATTTTGAAAAGAAATAGAAAGAACATCAACAATTTTCAAACACATCTTTTTTTTGGGTGATGTAAGATTGCCCCAACACCACTAGATGCTCCTGCATCACATTATGGGATGAGGATTTTGTTAAATTTTAGCGGTGGAAATGCTATGGCAGACCAGCATAACCAATGCACATGAACAGTTTGAACGGATGCTTCAAAGAAATGTGATCTTGTGGTAACAGCAAAATATTTCTATTGGAATCCTTTTTGTAGCCACTGGTTGCATGGTCACTCTACTTAAATATCATCCACTTCAATGGTCAAACAATCAATACGAATTTTACACCTCATTCACAACAAAATGTGGTAAATATTTGTCATATTTTTATTGGCCAAAATTTACCTTTGACTGTTGAAGTGGATGATATTTAAGAACAGCTATTTAGATATGCCTTATTGTCACTCATTGATAGCATGCACTTACTTGTGGTTGCTATATTGTTTTCCTAGGCAAGTTCTATAGCTTTCCTCAAAAGACCACCTCCACTGGAATTGGAATTGTCAAAAGAAATAGTAAATCGTGCTACAACATGAAAGCGTGTTATGATTAATTATTTGCTAGTGGTGGCACATGATATCACCCATTACAAAGATTTCAAGCATTTTGCAAAGCCATCGTAGAGAAGGAAATCATAATGCTTTCAAAGAAATTTGATGAACACATTGGAGGAAAGATTGTGATGGTTCTTTCAAAAGAGAAGAAGATGCAATAAGATAGACATATCAGCCATTAGGAGTCTCATATATGGAAGTGTGGGAAACAAGTTTATCTTGGTGGCTTCAACACGACTCATGCAACGGCCAGGGCATATGACAAGGCTAATGTTAAGTTCCGAGGGGTTGAAGCTAACATATATTTTAGCCTCAGTGATTATGAAGATGACATGAAGCAAATGGGCCACCAACTGATTAGTATAAACTCAAGAATATTGTGATTTCGTTAATCAATAATAAGGCTATGGTTTGGTATGAAGAAAATCATGTGGCTTGATATGAACAAAATACCTCCAAGAGAAATGAAGGTTACAACTAATTACATATTTCTTCCAATTTGAAGGTAGAATATTTTTGATGTTGGTAAACTTGTTAATGAAGATATGCTCGCAATTACAGGAGGAAAAGGATTGTTCAATATTTTGTGCATCATTTGTAAGGAAAGTGACTCATGAAAAAACACATGCTTTCTTTCTTTATTTGATACCAAAATAAAATGTTTGATTATGGCAGTAATAAAGAAAGTTCCAAGAATTGAAGTAAATGGCAAGAATGTTACACCAATGGCATCTAGATCAATAAATATTCTTCTTAATTTGTAGATGATGGATACTAAAGATTGGGAAAAACTATACTTTGGATGATATGAGATTTTGCTATATGATCAAGGAGTTGCATGTGAACGAATCATGTATTGACTCTGTTCATGACATGGAGGATATGCTACTTGATTTAGAAGGACATGTTTTGGTCAATGAAAGTCACATTATAAGGCCATTGTGAACTATGCACTTTCATGATGAGTACCAAAATCTTGGTTTAAGAAGGATGATTAAACATTTGGATTTTTGTTTTTTGATAATATATAGGCAATCTTCCCATTACAGACGTATAACTAGAAAGGAAGAGTCCTCACGGGTGGTTTATGTGTAGTAAGTAAAATGTGCAATATCTCCTTCAACTAATTCCTCTCTGCATGATGCTATGAGATTAATATGAGTAGCAAATGGTGATGGCATTTTATGATTGTAATAGGAGTGAGAAAATGTGCACAGTTATCCAATCTACATCTATTCTGTGGTGTTGTCAGTGAAAGACATGATATTTTCACAATTCATATTTTGTATGCTTGGATGCAGGAGTCTAAGATTTAGGTATTCAAAGGATTTTTCAAGTTTGCCAAGGTTTGATTGTCAAAATGGAACAAACAGAGATGAAAAGTAACTTAGCAAAATTCTTAAATTGAAAGTTTCTAGTTGTCTTTTTGTAAAAGTGACTTATGTCACTTATTGTAATTAGAAGTTAGAAAATAGGTTTATATTTCTAGAAAAGTTGAGAAAAAACTAACTAGAATAAAACTTGTTTTTATATTATTGTATTTCAAAAGGGTAGTTATAAAGTAGTTATTAGGTGGTTACAAGGTAGTTACTAGGGAGAAGCCTATAAATACAAGGCTATTTCATATGTAAGGTGACTTTTTTTGGGAAAGATTGGAGGGGGACTTATGGAGAAGCTTTTCAAAGACCTTTGGTCTAACACTTTGTACATGAAAGCTTTTGAAATTATATAATTTCACAAAGATAATAAAGAGTGCATTTGTTTTGTTTGTTCCAATGGTACTTCTGAGTTATTAGTATTCTCATATGTTAGATTGCTAATACTTTTGTGTCATTGTGTATATCATAGGTCATCCATTGAAACACTTTAACTATGCAATTGGTGTAAAGAAATGCAATCTTATCTTGGTATCTTGATTTGAATATTGTTGATATACCTTATCTCATAGTGTGTGGGATTAGTATGTCATTCTTTCATCATTATTGTAGTATCATATACATTGTTGTCCCATTCATCATATAGGTTTAGGAATATAGTTTCTAGCTCTTATGGTGAAACCCCCCTTTAACCTATTAATAGGTTTATGAAATCTCAATTGGTATTCATATGTCCACTACTAGGGTTTTTGTAATTCATGTTCCTTTAGTTTTTCTTTTTCTCCTTTTTGTACTTTCAAGTTAAAAGTACACAAAAATGCCAAATAGCCCCATCACAAACACAGAGGAAAGTTGTTAATCTAGTAACAACTTATCCAATTGTTGGAACATTTGTCACTGCCCACTGGGTGAGTCACCTTGAAATCTACAGTGACAAATCTATTTACCAACAATCCTCAACTAGAATTCTAAATCAAAGAAAACTAGCTACCCCTTCAGATTTGAGGCAATGTGGACTAAGCACCCAGACCTGCATCAATTGATTTCTAAATGGTGGAATCAGAGAGTGAATGGCTTAGAAATGTATAGAGCAGCCCAAAAACTCAAGTTGGTTAAACAACATCTCAAAAGTTGGAATAAGATTTCCTTTGGGAATATTTTTATTCAGAAATGAGAAATAAAAAACTCAACTAAGAAATATCCAGGAAGATATGGATGTTGGCCTCATCTCTAAGGAATCTATTGCACTTAAGAAGTCCCTCCTAAGCTAACTGCACAACATAGTGGGGAAGAAAAAGACCTATTGGAAGCAAAGATCCAGAATTCAGTGGTTAAAAGGAGACAAAAATACCAAGTTTTTTCATCAATCAACCATAAAACACGGGAAAAGAAATAAGATAGCTGAAATTATCCTTGAGAATGGGACAATTATAAAGGATGAAAACCAAATACAAGTTCAAGGAGTTAAATACTTTGAGAAAATGTTGAATATGGATGATTCCTATCCTCCTAATGATGAAAGAATGTTGTCACAGCTGTTAGAAGTCATACCCAACATTCTGTTGTAGGAAGACAACTTGAGCAAGGAAAAGAAGTCTTTGGAAGATGAGGTAAAAAGTGTGGTTTTGTCCTTAAATCCTTACAAAGCCCTGGGACTGGATGGATTCCCTCCAATCTTCTTCCAAGATTATTAGGAAATAATTGGGAATGATATAACAGTTGTGGCCAAAGAATTCTTCTAAAGGGGGAGAGTGTTGAAGGAAATCAATAAAACCTTTATAGTACTCATTCCCAAGAGAGAGGGAGCTAATAAGATGACGAAATTTCTTCCCATCTGTCTTTGTAATACCTTGTACAAGATTTTTTTGAAGATGTTGGTGTTAAGAATCCAACCTTTACTGAGCAAAGTCATTCACCTTAACCAAAAATGATTTGTCCTAGGGAGACAAATCATTGATACCACAATCACCATCCATGAGAGTAGTCATTCTATGGTCAAAAGTAACAAACAGGGTATGATTATAAAGCTTGATATCTCTAAAGCTTATGATATGGTCTCTTGGCATTTCCTTGAAAAAATCCTTTTCAGGTTTGGCTTCCAAGAGAAAGTGATCAACATGATGAAAAATTGCTACAGTAATCCTACTTACTCAGTGTTGATTAATAGATCTCCCAAAGGGCATTTCAAGTCCTCAAGAGGTCAAAGACAAGGGGACCCACTCTCACCCTACTTATTTATCATTATGGCTGATGTTCTAGGAAGAACCATAGAAGACCAGGTCTTGAAAGGCAATCTGAAAGGTTTTATTCTGGCTTCTACCTTGCAACCTTCCTCTCATCAACATTTTGTTGATGACACTATTCTTTTAGGAAAAGCCATGTTGGAGGAAGCCAGTGAATGGAAAAACATTCTAAATAACTTTGCCTTAGTCTTAGGCTAGAAAATAAATTTTGAAAAAAGTGGTATCTTCTTCTTCAACACCCCCCACAAGTTGCAGAATCAAATAGCTAAAGTTCTAAATTGCAAAATAAAAGGTATGTTTGAGACATGCCTGGGAATGTCGTCAGCTTACGGGAAGCTTCACAAATCCAACTGGAACATCCTAATTGAAAAAATGCAGAGAAAGCTAGCAACGTGGAAAGGCTCTCTACTAAGTCATGCAACAAAAATGCATCTTCTTCAAGCTTCATTAAAAAGTACCCTGGTCTACCTATTGTCCTTATTCAAATTACTGGGAATAAAAAAAAATCAAAGAAGATTCCTTTGGAGTGGTACTGAGGAGAAGGAGAGATTATCTCTTGTGGCATGGGAAGTGGTCTATAATTCTAAAAAAAGGGGAGGACTCAATGTAAGGAAGATCACTACTCTCAATAAAGCTTTGTTGGCTAAAGTGAGATGGCTTCTTGTGACTGTTGATAATGACTGGACTAATATAATGAAAGCTAAGTATTTAAATGGTTTTAGAGGACACTCCCTCATGTACAAGTAGTTTCTTCCCACAAGATCGTCAATATGGAACAACATAGTGAAGTCTAAAAGCACTCTTACAAAGGGCCTTTATTGGAAAGTGGGAAAAGGGAACAATGTCAGGTTTTGGGAGGACCCATGGATTTCTATCCTACCACTGAACTATCACCCTGTGTACTCGGCTATAAAAGGTTTCCTGCAGAACAAACTTGGACAGAAAGTTAACAATTATTGGAATTTAAAAGAAGGCAAAGAGGTTTAGAATTTCACCCAGTCTAAGTTTGAACACCCCCTAAGAACTTTTGCTGACACCTTGCTGAAGATTATTCAAACCCACATATTTCATAGCAAATTTAAGGAAGATCAATTGCTCTAGAAAGAAGACAAAACTGTAAACTATATAGTTAAGTCAGGGTATAAATGATTGGAAAATTTGGGCAGCGAGGGATATAATTGGAGGCAAGTATGGGACAATAAGTCTATACCCAAGGTTAAATCTTTTTGGTGGACTTCTAATCACAATAAAATCCTAACAGTTGACAATCTTCAAAAAAGAGGGTTCCAAATGGCAAATAGATGCATTCTTTCTGAAAAGGCCAAGGAAGATGTTGACCACCTGATGTTTCATTGCAACTACACGTGGAAGGTTAGACAAAATTATGAGCAATTTCCTTTTCTATTGGGTTTGGCAAGGAAATATCAAAGTTATCATTGAGAGTTGGGCCCCCACTTTCAAACATCCACATATTAAGGAATTGTGGTGGCAATCTCTTTTACATGTTGCCTAGGGGATTTGGAGGGAAAGAAACAATAAGGTCTTCAGAGAGGAGAAGAGGAATTGGGAAGCGTCTGCTGAGCTAATCAAACACAAAATTATTGAAAATGTTAAAGTTTTGGAGCTCAGTACCCCCAACCAAAACCCCACTGAAGTTGAAAGCACTATTGCTAAGATCTAGGGATTACAAGATAGACTCAATCTAGCAGATCAAGTCAAAAAGAACTGCAGAAAGAATACCAACTTGTCCCCTTTAACTCCGGATGGGTCAAACTCAACTTTGACGGAGCTTCAAAAGGGAACTTGGATTAGGCAAGTGGGGGTGGTCTCTTGAGAGACAATGAAGGAAGGGTGATAGGAGCTTTTGTAGAAAAGTTGGGGACTCAAACTAGCAACCTCACTGAAGCAATGACAACCTATCAAGATATCATAATGGCTATGAATCAAGGTATTAGTAAGTTGATTGTGGAAGGAGACTCCAAGAATATTATAAACATGCTTAGTTCCAAAGCTAATCCTAATTGGGACCTCAAGGACCTAATAGAATTGAGAAAACAAAGATTGGCGGCACTAGACAAAGTGGAGTTTAGACATGTCTATAGACAAGGGAATGGCAAAGCGGATTCCTTATCCAATTTAGGATCTAAGGTTGAAGACATTATGTTGTTGCCCCAAAATTAGAACTTCAGTGCATTCCCCTAACCTGCCACATTCTGAAAAATAATTATTTGTGCAAATCTATGAGAGTTGGTACAAATTCCTTTAATGGGCCTAACCGTAACCTCGTTCTGCACAATATACCAAGTTTTTAAGCCAAAACACTTCGGCAGTTGCAAGATTTTTAACTTCACTTTTTACCGTCCGTGACTCACAAACAAGTTAAAAAATTGACTTTTTAGTTGCTAGAACCTAAAAGATTTTTGGGTTCTACTTTACTGTGTCTAATTATTATGCTATCCAAATTTCATGCAAATCAGAGCTGTTTTGTGGGAGATATGAAAGTTTTTGTGTTTCAGTCATAACATGGTTCCACAAAAAATGAATAAAGGCATTATTAGAGTGTTGTTTCATGTCATCCAATCAGTTTCAAATAATATTTAAGGGCGTAAATTATTTCACTCTCATTTGGAGAGTTAGGAGATGTGAATATTGTGTAAAGTCCAAATCCATGTTACTTGAGAAGTTAAACTTTAGCCATGACTTTATAAGGTTAATATTTCTCCAAGGCTCAAAATTTTTAAAGTGCCATTAAGTTATATTTTTCAAAGTTGAAAAAATGGCCAAATATATTCATTTTGGGAAATGAAATTTTTCATGGTGGCGGATTTTTAAAGTGTCATGGTTTTAAATGAATTTTGTTACGGTGGCTTTAAATATTGGAGGATTTCTAACTTTATGAAAGACTTTACCTGAGAGGCGCCCAACTCTTCGTTGTCAGGAGATTTTAAAGTTTTCAAACCTCACATACACCTGACTCCTTGGTTCTAGAGTTCTAGAAAGCCCCAACCCCCCGACTCTTTATTATCGGGCTTTCATGGAAAGAATGAACCTCATAAATAGGTTCAGAAGTTCTTAAAGAAGTGACTTGCTGACATGGAAAGTTTTAACTTGATTTTTGAGGGACAAATTTAGGGTTTTCAAAAAGCTTCTCCATCAATGCTCTAGTAGACATGTACGTGCAATGCAATGATCACAAAAGTTTACAAATGGATTATTGAAAATGTTTTCAAAACTTGCAAGAAAATACCATTCTCAGGGATAGATCCAAGTGTCCAAACTCAGATCCAAAGAGGAACGACTGATGGTGTAATAGCAATGGCAGCTACGGTGTGAAAGAAAACCAAAGGGGTCACCTAGTAACTGTTTCACCTCGTTACCAGATGCATAAGTAGCTTGGAGGTCTTGATCTTAATTGTTGATAAGAACTTGTTTGCATATTCACCAAAGGATGCTTAACAGAAAAGATTGTTTCAAATATGGAAGGTTGCAGTCAATATTTCTAGTATCTTCTAGCAGTCTCATATGTGATTACACTGACATACACATAAAAGGTGACAGTACCAAACCTGCAGCAAGTAAACTGTTTAACAAAATCATTTCTTGGAATTGCAGAGCCGAATCAATCATTAATGGATGTCCATCAAAAGAAATTGTAAGTGGAAATTTATAGTTTTTATAGTTGGAAATATTTTGGTGGCATGTACGCAGGATGCAGGACAGGGACAAAGCCATCTGAATGTCCAGAGGAGAAATTGCGATCTCATGGAATGCAATATTTGAGGCAAGCTGTCCTATGCAACGATTGCAGGTTATACACGAAATGAGTTTCTTGAAAAGGCTTCAGAAATTTCATAGCAAGTGCGGTGGGCTGGTGTAAGGCTAAGTTCAATGATCTTCGTTGATATCCTTCCTGGCTGCAAGCCATCACACGATGTGAAGGTTTTAATAGGTTTTAGTGATTTTTGAACAAAATGCAATTGGTTCTGGAACTTATGTCGGCATCCTCTTTTACCATTTTCCAGCATTCTCCTAGCCCGTGCTATCATGGACATCATTCAAAACATCAGATATTATGGTTCGAAATGCACCCTAGTAGACATGTAAGTGCAATGTAGAAGCATAGACAAGGCATGTGAACTGTTTGGTACCTCTCAAGGAATGGCATGATCGCGGGATATTCACAAAATGGATTTGTTGAAAAAGCTTTAAAACTATTAAACAAATGCAGTCAATAGGTGTAAAACTATAGTCCTTGCCCCCTGCTAGTATTCTTACCCAACTGTGCAATAGAAATGAAAGATTTTTGTAGATATTGAAGTCAAACGCTCTACTAGACATGTATGCAAAGAAGGTTTAAGGTGTGGGTACTGCACTTCAGTTTTTTGAGCTCCTTTTTATGAGAAGCAACCCTTTCTAATATGTGGTAGAATTCTATGTGTTGAATACCGTGCATCTTGGTGATCTTCCACGATATATCCTAGATAGCCAGCTGCAACCCAAATTGGTTCTTGTCAAAGTCATGTCTATTATTGACAGTAGCTATGGGTTATCGAAAGGATTTGATGAGCTTTTGATGTAGAAATGGGCACAGCCGATGCTATATTGGACCAGATTAGTAGCGGAGCAGCTTTGTGTCAAGTGAATATCTCATCTAGATCAACAATGTACATGGAATGCCGCCACTGAATTTGGGCACAGTAACCCTCTCATGAAAGGGGGCCTGGTTTATAAAAGGGATGAGGTTTCCTTGACATTGTAGAAAGTGTCAACCTTCTGATGTCTTCAAAGGTGCTTTCTATCAGGCATGTCTGACTTGAAATTGGGCTTGAACGATGAAATAGACCTTGCAAAAGAATCAAAAATTATAGCTCGTCCAATGAGAAGTGATAAAACAATTGAACTTGATGATACTATTTCCCATCAATGTGTGAGGATGAAGTGATTCAACTCTGAGAAGACATTTGATTTGTCCTAGCTGGTGGAGAATTTGAACTGATGAAGTACAGTATTACAGGAGGAGTTAGCCTTCCTTTCCAGATTTTGCCAACTACCGAGAAACTGAGATTGATACGGCTGGAAGTAAATGTAAGGTGTCACCAGTCCCATCTTATTTACTGACCTTAACCATGCAGTATAGATTTGAAAGCTGTTGGATTGTAAAATGTTTGAGCATAGGCAGATCATGATGTTCTTAATACTTTAATTATTGGGAAATAAAAGAATCTGTGCTAGAGGAGGTTCTATGCTTGAGGTTAATCTTGCAGCTGCTACAAAGAAAGTTGTGTTCAAGGGATCAGTGACATCACTGTGATGGACTATATTAACAAGAAAAGATGAGATGAGATCAATAAGAAATATGATGTTACTTCCCATTTTGAACTTAGGAGTGTGTTAGTAACCTTTAAATGTATTTAAAAGAGGATTTCAAATTGTAGGTTACGAAAAAAAACTGAGAGGGAATAAATAATAGAAATGGTAGGCATGAGTTTTCCACAGTCCATGAAATGAGATAGAGTGCTTCTGGATTAAACTGTGTATGTTTTTGCATCAACGTTTCGGATCATGCTCAATGATCCATCATCAAGGAGAGGACGGTGTATAGATAGGATAGACTGGACCTTATAAAGGAATGAGAGAGGAAGATGAGACAAGGAGCGCATAACGAAAGACAGGATGGGTAGTGTGAGCCAAAGAATAAATTGAAAATAAAGAAATAAAAATATATGCCTACACAAATAAAGTAAACCTACCAAAGCTCAAGTATGAGCAAAAAATAAAAACACATGAGAACATAAAAATGCAAATGAGCACCCATATTAACTTAGATATAGCCTATATAATACTCTATAAAGCTAAATAATACTAAAAAAATACAAGCATATGTAAAGCTAAAAAATAACAAAATAGTAAAGTTCCAAAAAAACTATAAAGGGAGAGACCCTATATGTGTGTGTGTGTGTGTGTGTGCACCGCTTAAAATAACAACTAAATTAACAAGTATGAAATGGTACTAAAAAATTTTTATTTAAAAATGCAAAAAGGACACAACTATATAAATCAAACCTAAAAAAGGGGAATGAGATGTAAAATAAATCAAAAAAGAAGAGGGAAAAAATTAAACAAGGAGAACAATAGACAAAAGCAAAAAATATTGAAAGAGAAACCATAGGATGAAAACAAGGCAAACACATAAATGGGCAAAGGAATATAATCCTACCCAAAAATACATAAAAGAGAAATAGGAAAACAATAAGCGAGAAAGATAACCAATAAAATAATAAACAATAAAATTCAAAACAAAAGCACATAAATGTTCCAAAATGTATACTAAAAAATTCACATACAAAAAATAAACAAGACCTATAGATTAAGACACAAATATACAAACACAATTATATGCAAAACAATACAACGAGAAACCCCATAAAAGCAAAGGGTAACCCCGGATGTGCAAAAGTGTAAGTAAGAATGCCAGGTGGTAGGAGAGTAAGCAGGTGAAACAGCAAGTGAGTAAGCAAGGGTATAAGCAAAAAAGATAGCAAGAAAGTATAAGGAGGCAAGGAGAACTATGGGCAAAGAAGGAGAGGACACAGACCAACAAAAACAAAAAGAACCACCCAAGGGGAAGAGAAGAAAAGGGGAAGGGGATGGGAGGATGAGAAACAAGCCAAGACAGGGGAAAGAGAGGAGGGGGGAAGAGAGGGTGAAGAGGTTGGGAGGGCAACACCTGAAGAGGGAAGGAGAACGCAGGGACCAGGAGGATCACACCAGATTAGGGGGCGAAGGGAGGGAGTTCAATAAGGGTTGCCAGGTGGGGCTAAGATGCCACCCTTCATCCCGATTGAGGATGGAGGGGTGACTTTTAATGAGGATTGCTTCTTGGAATTTCCTCCTAAAGAAACAATCTTCCTTCACTAAGACTTGGGTATGCTCAAGACAAATGTGGTGTTTGGTGTTGAAAGAGTGTTCAGCTAAGGCAGATTTGGAGGTACGATCATGCCTGATGTCTACACAATGCTCTTTGATCCTAGTGCTAATGGATCGACCCGTTTCTCCAATGTATGGAGTCCCACAAGAGCAGATAATCTTATACACCCCGGAGTTGATAAGATTATTTCTATGGTCTTTGATGGAAGGAGTAAGATTCCTAAGGGTTGCGAAGGGTTTGAAAGTACAATGAAGGCCCTTCTTGTGTAGGATTCTAGAGATTTTGTTTGAGAGGCCCTCTATGTAGGAGAGGGTAGCAACCCAGGCATCACTTGGGGCATCAACCTTGGGCTTAGGGTTGACCCTACTTTTGGCATGTTTAAGGGCACGGGAGATACATTTATGTTGGTAACCATTGAGCTTGAACACTTGGGATAGGTGTGAGAGCTCAAGGTCAATGTGAACATCATCACAAATGTGATAAGCATGAATGGCTAGAGACTTCAGGACACCAGTTTTTTGGGAAGGATGGTGGTGAGAGGAAGCATGAAGGTAGAGATCGGTGTGAGTGGATTTTCTATAGACAGTGCGAGCAAGGGAACTGTCCTTTTTCCTCATGATTAGGACGTCCAGGAAAGGAAGTTTGTTGTCAGACTCGAGCTCTTTAGTGAATTGAATGCAATCCACCAGATTGTTAAGGTGAGAGTGGAAAAGCTCTAGACTCTCAGGACCATGGGGCCAACATATGTTGGTGTCATCAACATAACGTTTCCACCATCTGGGCTTTAGTGGGAAGGAGTTGAGGGCTAGCTCCTCAAAGTGCTCCATATAAAGGTTGGCAACGACAGGGGATAAAGGAGAACCCATGGCCACTCCATCAGTTTGGTCATAGACAATGTCTAGGAAAGTAAAGAAGGTAGACCGAAGGCATAAATCCACCAGAGAAGCTAGCTCATCATTGGTTTTACGCCTGATAAGTTCCATCGAGTCATAGACAGGGACTTTGGTAAATAAGGACACCACATCAAAGCTCACCAAGATCTCATGATCTTCTACCTTCTTGTCTTGAATGAAATCAACAAATTGGGTAGTGTCTCAGGAGTTCTCTTAATTTTTTTTAGAAAAGAGATAAATTAATTCTTTTAAGAAATAGTCATTTCTAGGAAGGTGAAAAGTGAACTCTATTTTCTATAATTTTCAAGAAGTCGTTAAAGAAAAGGGGAATTTCTTTTTCAAGAATTGGTTACAGATGGAATTTGGGGGAAAACAGAAAGGTCATTTTGAAAATCTATAAATATGTAATTTGTAAACGTAAAGAGGGATCTTTTCTAGCTATTTAGGAATGGAGGAGCAATCCAGTTTTGTTTTTCACATAGTTTTATTATTCAGGGGTGTTGAGTCTGTGAACTCTCATTTTGACATTGGAGAATAAAGGGGATGTTTCAGATCTATATATTTGTTTATGTTTTCTTTAAATTGCAAATAAACTTTGTATCTTTGTAATCACTCTTTGGTGTTTGTTCTGATTATATGGTACAATGTATGTGTTCATTTTTGAAACTTTGAATTCCAGATTGACTCATCTATTGAAAGGGGATTTGTTGTTCATTCTTTTCTTGGTACTTTGTGTCATTTATCTGTATCCTCTTCATTTCAGTTTTAATCTTTCACATATACTTTCATGGTTATGGGTATATGTTTGTTAACCTTTTCTGCTTTTTGGTTAAAAGCATACCCTATGTTCTTATTCATTGCAAACCATTCGAAGGTAACTGCGCCTTGTTAAACAAGCAGAGAGCACTCACTCATACCATTGCAAGTGACTGAACTATTGGTCAAGTTCCCATCATTATGAGTAAATGGAGTATAAATTGAGGTGACAAAATCTATTAACCAACAGATTTTTGGTGACTCTACTGGGAATTCAAAATTGAAGATCAATGCTATTGTTTTCCCAGAAATTTGAGGGTGCCTCCCTGAGGACGAAGGCTGCTGGCTCTATGAATTGGAATCCACTCAGAAATATTATGTTCCCGTGAAGACTACTGCTGATTTATTTTTTAGATTTAAACTATGGCCTTGATTTCTTCCTAGCCATGGGGAAATCACTTTGGGCCTCTTTCTTTGCCTGTATATTCACCATTGCCTAAAGGATCATGAAAACATTTTCCAAAGTTCAGTGGGGAAGGCTCTCAAGATGTTGAAGAACACATTCTGGGGTTCACAATTGCATGTGGCATTTTGGGGGTAAGTGAAGAAGATGTTTTTGTTAGATTATTTATTGAATCTCTTACTGGACATGCAGCAGATTGGTTTTGTTATTTAGAAGAGAAGTGCATAACTGATTGGGATTCATTGAAGAAGAAGTTCTTGGCAAGTTATAAAGGCCCTGTTGATGAAGCTACTTTCCTAAATCAACTTTTTAATATTCAAAAACAAAATGGTGAGTCCATCAGAGATTTCGTAGACAGATACAACCGGCTGCTCAGAAAAATTCCTGCACCCATTCAACCAAATAAGAAACTTAAACTCTGCACTTTTTATTTTTGCATTGCATCCAGATGTTCAATTTGAGTTAAAAAGAAGTAAAGTAAATGAATTTGAAGTGGCACAACAAGAGGCCGTAAAAATTGAGGATGATATGATTACAAGTGGTTTATGGAAAACAAGTCAGGTTATGAATTATTTGAGTATTGAAAATGTGAGGAAGCCTATCATACACAAACAAAATTTCCAGTCTATAAGTTTCCATAATACACAACCTCCATCTCTTGAATGCTTCAATCTCTCTGTTTTTTATTCCAAACACTTTGGTAGAGATAAGGCAAGCAATGTAGAAGTGAAACCTCATATGGATAGGAGAGTTGAAGCATATTATTTGCATTATGAGGAAGACAATGATAAATCTATAAGTTTTCCATGCAATGTGGAAAATGAACAACCTTTCCATGGTACAAATGATAAAGAGGGTAGTGCAAATGATGTTGTTTTAGCCTCTTTATATGCTGTAGAAATAAACTCATTCACTTTCACAAATGATGAAGAACAACTTGAGAGTATACAGCATAAAAATGAAATCGTGAATGTCTTCTCTCCTGATTGCGCACAAGTTGAATATGATGCCTTCACTTTTTCTGAGCAAGATGATATGAAGGTATGACTGCAAGAGGTCAAGAATGATTGTACTCTTGAATCCTTTTTATTTTAAAAATGTGGATGCCAAAATTTTTAAACAAACATTGGAAGATGGTGTGATAAGTAGTCATGATAGTCTAGATGAAATTGATCAAATAGACAAGTTTGATGTGTCTCATGTTGTTTACATTCCAAACTGGTGTCTTAATGCAAGTGAGGATGAATTTTTGTGTGGAGAAGAAGTTGCAATGTCTAATCTTCAGGATATGGATAGAATTGATGAAGTGAGTCATGAAACTATTGAATCAAATCCTATGGAGAAAGATGAGATTGTTCCAATTGAGGATGATTTTTAGCCTCATGAAAATATTGTTTGCAATTCAGATTTTCAGTCTAACCCACTTCCAATTTTGCATAAGGTTGATGATTGGTCTTCCAATGATTCAAGTGGTTGTTTTCATGCTTGGGATGTTAATTTGTCTGCTCCAGAAAGAGATGGTTATATGCAGGAAAGGGCAATCACTCCCACATACATCACCAAAGAAAAGTCTCTATCTCAAGATGTTTGTGTGGGATGTCTAATTCGAGGGTTAGTTTCTCTGTGCTTGCAAAATCAAGTGCATTCTAACATTATACATGAGGTTATACAGACAGATGCTAGTAATCATGTACTAATCAATGTTGATATGAGTCAAACATTTACAGGAGTATATGATGAAAAATGGCTTTTCAAACATCAGATCATACCCAGAGAGTTTTTATATAATTCCATTCTTATCAATTTGGTTGTGGTGATCACAAATTGGGAGCTGATTGCGTGCAGGCACCTCATTCATCAACCATTATTTCGCAGCGGCTGTTACTTCTCCCCACCCATTAATGGATTTACATAACCATTCTGTAGTCTTTAGAGGTATGTTCTTCCTACCATGTACATATTAGGAATTTTTGTTGTTGGTCTGCCCTAGCTCCTTTGTCCCTTGTACTCTCTAACTCTGTTGCCCAATGGATAAGGCACTGGTCTATGCTTGAGACTCTAGTTCCCTTACTTTGTCCTTTGCAGTCCTCATCCCCAATCAGAGCCTATTGTTGTTGCCCTAAAATTTGAACTTCAGTGTATTCCCCTAACCTGCCACATTCTGAAAAATATTTTTTTACAAATCTATGAGAGCTGCTACAAATTGCTTTTATGGGGCTAACCTTAAACTCATTCCGCACAATATACCCAGTTTTTAAGCTAAAACACTTCGCCAGTTGCAAGATTTTTAACTTCACTTTTTACCGTCTGTGACTCACAAACTGGGTAAAAATTTGACTTTTTAGTTGCTGGAACCTAAACTATTTTTGGGCTCTGCTTTACTATGTCCAATTATTATGCTGTCCAAATTTCATGCAAATCAGAGCTATTTTGTGGGAGATATGAAATTTTGTCTTTCAGTCATAACATGGTTCCATGGAAAATGAATAAAGGCATTATTAGAGTGTTGTTTCACATCTTCTAATCAGTTTCAAATAATATTTAAGGGCGTAAATTATTTCACTCTCATTTGGAGAGTTAGGAGATGTGAATATTGTGTAAAGTCCAAGTGACTTTATTAAATCCATGTTACTTGAGAAGTTAAACTTTGGCTGTGACTTTATAAGGTTAATATTTTTCCAAGGCTCAAAAGTTTTAAAGTGCCATTAAGTTATATTTTTCAAAGTAATGGCAAAATATATTCATTTTGGGAAATGAAATTTTTCATGGTTGCGGACTTGTAAAGTCTCATGGTTTTAAATGAATTCTGTTACGGTGGCTTTAAATATTGGAGGATTTCTGACTTTATGAAAGAGTTTACCTAAGAGGGGCCCAGCTCTTCGTTGTCAGGAGATTTTAAAGTTTCGAACCTCACATACACCTGACTCCTTGGTTCTAGAGTTCTAGAAAGCCCCGACCCCCCGACTCTTTATTGTCGGGTTTCATGGAAAGAACGAACCTCATAAAATAGGTTCAAAAGTTCTTAAAAGAAGCGGCTTGCCAACATGGAAAGTTTCAACTTGATTTTTGAGGGCCAAATTTAGGGTTATCAAAAAGCTTCTCCATAAATGCTCTGGTAGACATGTACGTGTAATGTAATGATCGAATAAGTTTATAAATGGATTATTGAAAAAGTTTTCAAAACTTGCAAGCAAATACCATTCTTAGGGATAGATCTAGGTGTCCAAACTCAGATCCAGAGGAACGACTCATGGTGTAATAGCAATGGTAGCTACAGTGTGAAAGAAAACCAAAGGGGTCACCTAGTAATTGTTTCACCTCGTTACTAGATGCATAAGCAACTTGGAGGTCTTGATCTTAATTGTTGATAAGAACTCCTTTGTATATTCACCAAAGGATGCTTAACAGAAAATATTGTTTCAAATATGGAAGGTTGCAATCAATATTTCTGGTATCCTCTAGCAGTATCATATGTGATTACACTGCATACACGCAAAAGGTGATAGTACCAAAACCTGCAGCAAGCAAACTGTTTAACAAAATCATTTCCTGGAACTGCAAAGCCGAATCAATCATTAATGGATGTCCATCAAAAGAAATTGTAAGTGGAAATTTATAGTTTTTATAGTTGGAAATATTTTGGTAGCATGTATGCAGGATGCAAGACAGGGATAAAGTCGTCTGAATGTCCAGAGGAGAAATTGTGATCTCATGGAATGCAATATTTGAGGCAAGATGTCTTATGCAACGATTGCAGGTTATACACAAAATGAGTTTGTTGAAAAGGATTCATAAATTTCATAGCAAGTGTGGTTGGCTGGTGTAAGGCTAAGTTCAATGATCTTCGTTGATATGCTTCCTGGCCGCAGGCCATCACACGATGTGAAGGTGTTAATTAGTTTTAGTGATTTTTGAACAAAATGCAATTGGCTCTAGAACTTATGCCGGCATCCTCCTTCACCATTTGCCAACATTCTCCCAGCCCGTGCTATCATGGATATCATTTAAAACATCGGATATTATGGTTCAAAATGCACCCTAGCAGACATGTAAGTGCAATGTGGAAGCATAGACAAGGCATGTGAACTGTTTGGTACCTCTCAAGGAATGGCATGATCGCGGGATATTCACAAAATGGATTTGTTGAAAAAGCTTTTAAACTATTAAACAAATGTAGCCAATAGGTGTAAAACTATACTCCTCGCCCCCTGCCAGTATTCTTACCTGATTGTGCAATAGAAATGAAAGATGTTTGCAGATATTGAAGTTAAATGCTCTACTAGACATGTATGCAAAGAAGGTTTAAGGTTTCAATATTGCATTTCAGTTTCTTGAGCTCCTTTTTATGAGAAGCAAGCCTTTCAAATATGTGGTAGAATTCTATCTATTGAATACCATGCATCTTGGTGATCTTCCACGATATATTGTAGATAGCTGACTGCAACCCAAATTGATTCTTGTCAAAGTATTGTCTATTATTGACAATAGCTATGGATTATCAAAAGGATTTGATGAGCTTTTGATGTAGAAATTGGCATAGCTGATGCTACATTCGATTAGATTAGTAGCAGAGTAGCTTTGTGTCAAGTGAATATCTCATCTGGATCAACAATATACAGGGAATGCCGCCACTGAATTTGGGCACAACGATCCTTGCACGAAAGGGGACATGGTTTATAAAAGGGATGAGGTTTCCTTGACGTTGTAGAAAGTGTCAACCTTTTTATGTCTTCAAAGGTGCTTTCTATCGGGCATATCTGACTTGAAATTGGGCTTGAATAATAAAATAGACCATGCAAAAGAATCACAAATTGTAGCTCGTCCAAAGAGAAGTGATAAAACAATTGAACTTGATGATACTATTTCCCATCAATGTGTGAGCCTGACATGATTCAACTCTGAGAAGACATTTGATTTGTCCCACCTGGTGGAGAATTTGAACTGATGAAGTACCGTATTACAGGAGGAGTTAGCCTTCCTTTCTAGATTTTGCCAACTACCGAGAAACTGAGATGGATACAGCTGGAAGTAAATGTAAGGTGTCACCAGTCCCATCTTATTTAATGACCTTAACCATGCAGTATAGATTTGAAAGCTATTGTATTGTAAAATGTTTGAGCAGATTATTGGGAAATAAAAGAATTTGTGCTAGAGGAGGTTCTGTGCTTGAGGTTAATCATGCAGCTACTACACAGAAGGTTGTGTTCAAGGGATAGGTGACATCACTATGATGGACTTTATTAACAAGAAAAGATGAGATGAGATCAATAAGAAATATGATGTTACTTCCCATTTTCAACTCAGGAGTGTCGTAGTAACCTTTAAATGTATTTAAAAGAGGATTTCAAATTGTAGGTTATGAAAAAAATTGAGAGGGAATAAATAATAGAAATGCCTCGGGAGTTCTCCTAATTTTTTTTCGAAAAGGGATAAATTAATTCTTTCAAGAAATATTCATTTCTAGGAAGGTGAAAAGTGAACTCTATTTTCTATAATTTTCAAGAAGCCATTAAAGAAAAGGGGAATTTCTTTTTCAAGAATTGGTTACAAATGGAAGTTGGGGGAAAACAGAAAGGTTATTTTGAAAATATATAAATATGTAATTCATAAAAATAAAGGGGGATTTTTTCTAGCTATTCGGGAATGGAGGAGCAATCCAGTTTTCTTTTTCACACAGTTTTATTATTCAGGGGTGTTGAGTCTGTGAACTCTCATTTTGACATTGGAGAATAAAGGGGATGTTTTGGATCTGTGTATTTGTTTATGTTTTCTTTAAATTGCAAATGAACTTTGTATCTTTGTAATCACTCTTCGGTGTTTGTTCTGATTATATGGTACTGTGTATGTGTTCATTTATGGAACTTTGAATTCAGATTAACTCATCTATTGAAAGGGGATTTTATGTTCATCCTTTTCCTAGGTATTGTTTGTGGGTGTAGCATAGAAGAACTTCATGTCATTTATCTACATCCTCTTCATTTAAGTTTTAATCTTTCGAATATACTTTCATGGTTATGGGTATATGTTAGTTAACCTTTTCTTCTTTCTAGTTAAAAGCATACCATGTGTTCTTATTCATTGCAAACGATTCGAAGGTAGCTGCACCTTGTAAAACAAGCAGAGAGCACTCACACATACCATTGCAAGTGACTCAACTGTTGGGTAGGTTTCCATCATTGTGGCTAAATGGAGTATAAATTGAGGTGACAAAATTTGTTAACCAACACATTATAAACTAGAAAATTGGAGAGGTCACCCTAGACTCAATGAAAACCATAATATATGATGATAAAATCAACCACACCTAAGGATATGAATGTCTCTGTGAAGAAGATTAGTCACATGAGGGATCTAGGCCAAAGGACTGATAATTATAATGGCGAGTTAAGACCTACTCTTTATTATTTTCTCTCCCATTGTTTCTAGATTATTCTCCTTGTTGTTCATAACTCTAGGATTGCAGACATGTGTAGTGACCTTATTCAAATAGAACCAACTAGGTTTGACAACATAAGAAATGATGCTGAGCTGTGGAATATTTTAAAAAGGGGTAATTTTACCCAATACATTCAAGCAATGAATGGGTACGAAACTCTGTTGTCTAGGGAGTTTGCTAATTTTTGGAAGGTGGGGGTGGTTTATGTCAAGGGCATCTCATTCAAGGTCACAAAGGAGCTGGTTATAGAGGTGACGGGTTTAACAATGGAGGGCATCAGGATCCCAAATAAAGTTAAAGGAAATTATCAAGAGGACATGAAGAAATTTCTCCATGAAGGTGAAAATGTCAACAAACTCTAGAATGGGTTCAACCATGAAGACCTTTTTGGCATCTGGAAAAGGGTGGCCGAAGTTCTTATGAGGTATGTCACTTTAGAGGGTAGATTCAAGGGGTTTCATTCTCACATTTTCCCTCTACTCAATCACTTTAGGCATGATATTAAAATAAACTTCCTTTACTGTCTCTTCACTTCCCTTGAGGATTTAGTTCAAAAGGTTTTGTTGTGAGAGAAAGCCATGCCTCTTCACCAGAGCCTAATCTACACCATCTATAAATTTGAACTCTTCCTAACCTCTGCTTTAGCTTTCAAACCAAGAATTTACAACTCCCAGCTAGTGAAGAATCTACCAAAGGAGACTAGGAGAAACAAAACCCTTGATAGAAGTCCTGCTATCTCAATGGATACTCCTACCAAAGAGAATGTTTACATGCCAGCCAAGTCCAATGAGGCCTCTGTGTCTAAGGCCCAGTCTAAGAAAAAAGCCTACAAAGAGACCAACCTTGAAGCTACCAATTTGACAAAAGGTAATGATGTTACCCCCAGCAAGCCCAATTTGAAGTCTCCCAAGGACCCCTCCACCACAGGTGAGGAGAACAAAGGGAAGGGTGTTGTCAGAGATAATTACCATTTTTGAGATGGGAAGAACAAGAGGAATTTAGAGCCTCTTGCTAATAATTACCTACCCTAGATGAAAGGTAAAAGAAAGTGTGCCAATACTTTTCACAACCAAAATAAACCCAATGTGAAATCCTTCAATGTAATGTCCCTCTTTGCTTAATGTCATTTATGAAGGAATTTTCTAATCTTTTTGTTCCCAGAGATTAGAAATAAATCAAAATACAAGGGAACAAGGGAATAATTAAATAAAGGCTAAAAAGCTATAGTCCATTAAGTTATTTAATTATTTATTATAAAGGTAGGGCCACTTTAAGTGGTAAATTCCTTCACTAGGCGTTTCATCTTGGTAATTAATAAATCAAATATATGATTAAGCCTTTATTCTCAAGTAAGGGTGATTCCTTGAAAGGGATAAGATCATTGATTTTATTGAAAATGGAAATAAGACCTTCATTGGAAGATCAACTGCTTTTTGGAAGTTAGGATTGGCAAATTCAATTTTATTAAAAGGCTCGAGCTAGGAGGAGAATGACATTTATAAATTATTCTTGTTTACTCATCAAGCAATGAAGGAAAGATTATTCTAGAATGAAGCCCCTAGCCTTGTGATTGATTGGGACGAAAACCCCATATCAAGGATTACTGTTGTTTGAGACGTCTGAGATTCCTGTCGAAGTAACTGTGGCAAGTAGAAGCAATCTGAATTCATTTTTTTGGAAGGACGTATCAATCTAAAACTGAGTCGTTGCACTTTGGTGAATGAAACATGGCCTACTATCAAGGATATATTTCCAGCCGAGTTTCATGTGAGTTGGGAGGTTGATTCCTATGCATGTACATCCTAGAGGTCGTCCCCAAATTAGGACGTGGATTCTACAGAAGTTCTTGGTGCTTATCAGTAGTTCCATAATTCCAGAACAACATATATTCTAGGTTCATGTTGTTTACTAAACTTTTGTATTTTGAATAAGTTTTTTGAGCGATTCATAAGAGGATGAAAGTATAATGCAAACTAGAAAGACTCTTGTTTATGAACTTTACTTTCCATGAGTTATTCCCTATTCAAGCAATATTTTGTGTGCAGCAATTTTTAAAATTGAATAGCTATCAAATAAAATGTGTTTTGCATAAACTCTTCATATATCCTGGAAAGTATATTTCAGTGGTATCAGATTTGGTAATCTTGCCATCCTATTGGGATTTTAGTATTGCATGTTACTTTTGATCAGCTTGATTTAATTCTATTCACCCTAGAGAGGTAAGATCATATAGATATTACACTAGAAGCAAGTCAAGACAACAAGAAGAAGGAGCTAATATTATCCCAGCTAAAGTAGAGATAAGTGAAAGAAGAGATTAAAGCCCGCCAAGGGATTTGAATAATCATCTTGATAATTTCTTGACCACCTTTGTCCAACAACAATAGCAAATGCTAAAACAATTTCAAGATCATATGATCACAACCATTGGTCAAATGAGAATGGATCATGCAAGATCGAGAAGATCAAGTAGTCATCATAGCAAAAGTGATGCTAGACAAAGAAATTAGGATAGAGTAGCCTCTAATGTTGTTAGGACAATGAGCACAAGGTCTGATCAGCCTCTTCGTCATACCTTTTTGCCAAAGCAAATTGAAGAAGAAGCAATCCCAGAGGTAGAGGAAGAGACACACATCACTAATGATGTTATGGTGTCCTACGATGAATACATAGCTCTTCAACCTGATGTAAGATAATTAAGTTCATGAATCAGTGAAAAGATAAAGCCATATTCAAGTTGGAAAGGAAAGACAGGGGACTCATAAGACAAACAAGACAAGGCACTCAACCCTAAGAATTCAAGCATTGAATAGGGTTCCTATACTAACCTTCGATGGAAGCGGGAAGATAAGTGTTAGATCATGGGTACATAAACTTGACACTTTCCTATCCTTAAAACCTATGGAAGAAGATAAGGGTATATAATTTTTGATGATGCATTTGGAGGGCATAGCATATGAATGGTGGCACCATGGGTTAGTATATCAGGATCATGCCTTGATACACTCATATGAGGAGTTTGTCAATAAACTAATTGAATGCTTTGACCGAAAGGATTTGGAGTTTATTGTAGGGATTTGGCTCAGCTAAAGTAGGTTAGACATGTTGAGACTTACATCAATCAATTCTAGAAAATAGCAGTCACGGTTCCTGATATGACTGAGAGGCAAGTTGTTATGTTGTTTGTCGAGGGTCTGAGTGACAAATTGAAGGGTTTAGTGAAGGCTCATAAGCCTAGTACACTACATGACACCATTGGCCTAGCCCTTGATTTGGAAACTACACCTCCCTTCCAGCCTCAAAGAAAGACCTTCAATGGATTTTAGTCAAAACAAAAGGGTTTCAATCAGCAAAAGAACACCCCACCAAAACCTGACCAGGAATCCAAAAATGAAATGTGCAGGAAAAAGTTATGCTTCAACTGCAAGGAGCCATGGGATCTTGGCCACCATTGCCTTGGGAAAGGTAAGGTTCATTTGATCGAGGTCATCTCAAATGATGAGGAGCAGGATGATCATGAGATCCATGCGGGAGATGACAGTGGACATGAGGAGAAACCTCCAGAGCTAGAGTTGGAAGATACGGGAGTTAAGGAGACCCCCCAAAGTACCATAGCCTCATTATCTGGAGTCCCTAGACTTCATCCATTCCATTTGAAAGGTGTCCTTAAGGGACAATGCATGGTCTACTTGGTGGATAGTGGAGCCATGCACAATTTCATCGATGAGGGTTTAGTGGTGAAGCATGGTCTACAAGTTGAGGAGTTTTTAGGATTCAATGTAACTATAGCAGATGGTTTTGAGTTGAGTTGAACTAGGATGGTTTCCTAGCTCAGAATCCAGATTGGGGATTACACCTTAACTGATGACTTTTGTGTACTGGGTCTTGGTAATATTGATTCAGTTTTGGGATTGCAGTGGTTGTAGCCACTTGGGAGGTACAATCAAGACTTCCACAAGATGGAGTTAGAGTTTATGGTTGGTGATAAAAGGATTGTGCTAAAGGCTATGCCTGATGGTGGTCCTCGAGTAGTGTCAACCAAGAAGATGGAGGATTTATTTAGACATGGAGAGGTGGATTGGGTAGTACAGTGCTTTGTTTCTACCAAGCATGCCTCTGACAACAAGCCACAATACCATGTTGACATCCAAAAAGTTTTGGATAAGCATAGTGTAGTATTTGGAGACATTCCTCCAAGTTGACCACCTGATCATGGGTTTAGGCATGTCATTGACCTTTATGAAGGGGATAAAATAGTAATAACTATTCCCTACCAACACCCATGCCATTTTAAGGAGGAGATTGAGAAGACAATCAAGGAGCTTCTAAGCATGGGACACATCCGGCCTAGTTCTAGTCTATTTGCCTCATCAGTTGTTCTAGTAAAGAAGAAGGATAGGACTATGTGTATGTGCATAGACTATAGGGATTTGAGTAAGAAGGCAATAAATAATAGATATCATATTCCTAGGATTGATGAGTTGATTGATGAGTTACACGAGGCCATGTATTTTCCAAGATTGATCTTCTGTCGGGTTGCCATCAGAGTTCGGGACAAAGATATTCATAAAACTACCTTCTGTTGTCACTATGGGCATTTTGAGTTCCTTGTCATGCCATTCAGACTCACAAATACACCTACCACATTCTAGTTGTGTATGAATCACATATTCCATAAGCAATTACATAAATTTGTTCTGGTTTTTCTTCAATGACATCTTGATATATAGCAGGACATTCGAGGATCATTTGCATCATTTTGATGTAGTGTTGGGTATCATGGAGACTCAATCACTTTATGTGAAGGCTTCCAAGTGTGAGTTTGGGATGACTGAGATACTCTATCTCAGACATGTGATTGGGGCTGATGGTGTGAAAGGACACCAAGAGAAGATACATGTCTAAGATAGAGTATCTCAATCATCCTGAACTCACACTTGGAAGCCTTCACATAAATTGATTGAGTCTCCATGTGATTGGGGCTGATGGTGTGAAAGGACACCAAGAGAAGATACATGTCTAAGATAGAGTATCTCAGTCATCCTGAACTCACACTTGGAAGCCTTCACATAAAGTGATTGAGTCTCCATGTGATTGGGGCTGATGGTGTGAAAGGACACCAAGAGAAGATACATGTCATTCTGGATTGGCCACCACTGAAGAAAATATCAGATTTGAGAGGCTTTTTGGGTTTGTGTTCTTATTACAGGAGGTTTGTGAGAGGTTTCTCACAGTTGGTGTCATCTTTGACAGATCTTACTAAGAAAGGTGCATTTCTTTGGTTTGAAGAGGTATAGGTAACATTTGACAAGCTCAAGGAAGTCATGAGCTCATGTCCAATATTAGAAATGCTAGATTTTACATAGCCATTTGTCTTGGAGTGTGATGCATCAGGTTAGGGAATTGGTATGGTCCTAATGCAAAATTGACAACTGATTGCATACAAGAGAAGAAAGCTAAGGGACACAAAGAGGCTATACTCCACATATGATAAGGAAATGCTAGAGATTATGCATGCGCTAGCTAAGTTCAGGCAGTACTTAGTGGGGGCTAAATTTGTGGTTAGGACTGATCACAATAGTCTTAGATATTTTATAGAGCAGAAGGACTTGAACGAGCAGTAGCAAAAGTGGGTGAGCAAGATTCAGGCTTATGACTTCGATGTGGAATATATTAATGGGAAGAAGAATATTTTTGCTGATGTTCTTTCTAGAAGGCCAACACTTTGCTCTCTCACTGAGATTTCAGCTGATTGGAAATCTCAATTAGTGGCCGAATACACCAAATATACTTTTTCCTATGATTTGATTGATGGCCGAGTACAGGATGACATATATTCAGTAGTCAATGAAATCATTTATTATAAAAATAGAATTTATCTTGTACCAAGGTCAAAGTTGAAGACCAAGATTTTTAGGACTATGCATGATACACCTCTCGCAGGACATCTAGGATTCTTTAAAACTTATCGTCAGATTCATGAGAGGTTCACCTGGAAGGGACTGAAGGATGATGTGTTGCAGCACATCAGAGAGTGGCTGGCTTGTCAGTAGAATAAGTCAAAACATACATTCCCTATAGGTCTTGTACATCGATTGTCGATACCTAAACAAAAATGAGAAGGAATATCCATGGACTTTATTACAGGAGTTCCACGTGTTTAGGGAAGAGATTGTATATTTGTAGTTGTAGATAGATTAACAAAATATGCCCATTTCTTTGATGTACCTATAGATTACATAGCACCTCAGGTGGTAGAATTAGTCTTCATAGAAGTGTTTAGGTTGCATGGACTCCCCAAAACGATCGTTAGTGATCATGACAACATATTTCTTAGTATGTTTTGGCAGGAGTTGTTTCGATTGGCAGGTACCAAGTTGACTCCGAGCATGAGCTACCATCCTCAAATGGATGGTCAAATAGAAATAGTAAGTAAATGGATTGAAGGCTATCTACGGAATTATGTTTTAGGGCAGCAATGTGCTTGGGTCAAATGGTTGCATTTAGGTGAGTATTGTTACAATACCACCTACCACATGTCAATTGGCATGTCTCCCTTCAAGGCCTTATATGGGTATGATGCTTTATCATTTGTAGATTTGGCCTTTGATGATAGTAGGGTCCCATGGGCCAAGGAGACAATGTAAAACTATCAAGATATTCTCAAGGCATTGAAGAACAATCTGTAACATGCACAGAACCAAAAGAAAATGTATGCGGATGGGCACAAAGTTGAGAGATCATTTGAGGTTGGAGACTTAGTTTCTCTGCGCTTGTAGCCATACCGGCAATCCTCATTGAAGAAAAGTGGTGCAAAAAAACTCCATCCACGCTTTTATGGACCTTAAAGGATAGTGAGGAGAATTGGTGAAGTTGCATATGAGTTGGAACTTACTGAGGGCAGTATGATCCATAACATCTTCCTTGTCTCTTGCCTCAAGAAGGCTTTGGCTCAGCATGTTGAGGCATTTCTAGAACTTCCTCCACTTGATGAAGAAGGAAATTTGGTATTTGTTCCTGAAGGTATTGCAGATTGGAGACAAAGGAAGCTGAGAAATAAGGTGATTCGAGAATATCTGATCAAATGGAAAGATTTACCAATGGAGGAGGCCACATGGGAAGGGGAAGAAATTCTACAGCATCCAAATTTGAGATTGCTAGAGGACTAGCAATCCAAGGAAGGGAGGACTGTAATGTCCCTCTTCGCTTAATGTCATTTATGAAGGAATTTTCTAATCTTTTTGTTCCCAGAGATTAGAAATAAATCAAAATAGAAGGGAGTAAGGGAATAATTAAATAAAGGATAAAAAGATATAGTCCATTAAGTCATTTAATTATTCATTATAAAGGTGGGGCCACTTTAAATGATAACTTCCTTCACTAGGCATTTCATCTTGGTAATTAATAAATCAAATATATGCTTAAGTCTTTATTCTCAAGTAAGGGCAATTCCTTGAAAGTGATAAGATCATTGATGTTATTGAAAAGGGAAATAAGACCTTCATTGGAAGATCGACTACTTTTTGGAAGTTGGGATTCGCAACTTCAATTTTATTAAAAGGCTTGAGCTAGGAGGAGAACAACATTCGGAAATTATTCTTGTTTACTCATTGAGCAATGAAGGAAAGATTATTCTAGGATGAAATCCCTAGCCCTGTGATTGATTGGGATGAAAACTCCATATCAAGGATTACTTGAGATTCCTATGGAAGTAACTATGGTGAGTAGAAGCAATCCAAATTTATTTTTTTGGAAGGACGTGTCAATCTAAAACTGAGTCACTACACTTTGGTGGATGAAATGTGGCCTACTATCAAGGATATATTTCTAGCCGAGTCTCACATGAGTTAGGAGGTTGATTCATGTGCATGTACATCCTGTAGGTTGTCCCAAAATCAGGACATGGATTCTATAGAAGTTCTAGGCACTTATCAGTAGTTCCATAATTCTAGAACAACATATATTCCAGGTTCATGTTGTTTTCTAAACTTTTGTATTCTAAATAAGTTTTCTAAGAGATTCATAAGAGGATGAAAGTGTAATGCAAACCAAAAAGACTCTTGTTTATGAACTTTACATTCCATGAGTTATTCCTTATTCAAGCAATATTATGTGTGAAACAATTTTTGAAATTAAATAGCTATCAAATAAAATGTGTTTTGCATAAACTCTTCATATATCTGAGAAAGTATATTTCATTCAAATACCCCCTAGCCACGGGAGCGATAAGAAAAGGTAAGGAAGTTATCAAAGACATTTCTTGTATGATGGATGTGAAGGACAAAGGGAAAGTCTTAGCTAGAGAGGATTCCCCTGTCATGAAGGACCAGACCCAGGTGAAGGGAAAAACTAAGGTTACTAATACTGTTGATAGTTAGAGTAAGAGTGCTCAGGACACCCCTCCCATCAAAAGTCCCCCTATCACATCCACAATGGTGAGAAAACTAATTGTAACTCTTATAGCCAAATGATGGAGAAATTTGCTACCCTATATCAAGCATTGGATTTACAGAACCAGGTGCTTAAATGGAAACTCATACATATGCACCATGCTAAGTGCAAGATCCAACATCTTGAAGTAATTACTCAGTTAGAGACTATTGACTGGCCTAGGGAGAATGATGATGAACTAGGGAATGAAGTGGAGAATATGACAAGAATGTTTGAGAAGTGGGAGGGAATTGAAGAATAAATAAATAAGATAAAGGCTAACTAGGAACAGATAAAGAAGAATATGTCTAAAATTGTTGCTTTTAGCAGGGAAATGGTCAAAAATTTGACCACTACTCTCTATGTTTTTTAGGAAGAAATGGAGAAACACAAGGCTACAAGAGAAACCAAAGATGGAGCTTCTTCCCAAAGTAGGGCCATGAAAGAAGGTAAAACTTGGGTTGCTTCCCAAAGCAATGTGAATTAGTTCAGCTTGGGTCCAGCCAACAGAACCAGAGCTAAAATCAAGGGCTCTAAAGGCAAGCAGGTGATCAATGAGATGCAAAAGGAACTGGAGAACAGGAAGGAGGATGATATGTTCAAAGACAAACTAAACTTCTTAAATAGGGAATGCCAGGCTATTACTGGCCTAAAGAATTTGGCAAAACAACAATTTTTTGTACTAGTTTGTTGTTGGTCCTATAGGTATTTGTTGGCTCTACTGGCTCTTTCTCTGTTTAATGTTGCTTTTGTTGGGATGTAGTTAGTTTTACTTCTTGTGAAACTTGTTTGGCTCACCTTTTGGCTTTTGTACATGGGTTCGGGCCCTTCTCGATTACTTTTATCAAAACATATAATCACATTTTAAATTCTATGCATTCAATCATAACTCAAGAAATCATTGATTTTTTCTCGATATTTGTCTAAACATCAAATCATTAATCCATGCAAGTTTATCCACTAATTACACAAAACTAAAATGTAAAGTATAGTCAAAATTTGAGGTGTGACACAAATCATGCCAAACATCTCTCTCTCTCTCTCTCTCTCTCTCTCTCTCTCTCTCTCTCTCTCTCTCTCTCTCTCTCTCTCTCTCTCTCTCTCTCTCTCTCTCTCTCTCTATCCCAACTAAATATATAATATCAAACATATAGAGGGCAAAAATAAGGTAAGAAAAAATGTCAAATGTGTAGAAAGTGAAATATTAATCATGCCAAACATCTCTCTCTCAGTTTCCCTTAGTGTATCTCTCCCTAAGGATATACTAGACCCATAGAAGATGAAATGAAGATAAGCAAATTCTTGTTAAACATGGAGAAGGTGAAATGAAGATATACAAAGAGTGGAAACCATATTGTAGGTGAAATGAGGATAAGAAAATCATGCCAAATAGGTCTCTCTCTCTCTCAAATAAACATATAATTTCAAACATATAGAAGGTGAAATTAAGGTAAGAAAAAATGTCAAATATATATAAGGTGAAAAGAGGATATGCTAGTTTATTGATAGTTTTTAAAGCTTCTCTTTGCTTCAAGAATATAAAATTATTTACTAACAGTACCAACCATGAGAAGACCTGGAAGCTTGTTTGCCACCACTAATCTACATTAATAACACTACTAGAAATAAATAAACAAAATAAAATAAAAATGTAATCAAATCACAAAACTTAAGAAGTGTACATAACATACCTTTGTGTCATTCCACCAATTAAATCCAATGAAATATGTGGATCCACTCTACTCTTTATGGTGTCAAGTATTTCTTCATGGTCAGACTCACGAACTTTCCATGAGTTCTTATTCAATAGTCTACCTCTATGCAAACATTATTAACAATGAAGAAAACAAAAAGTAATATGCATTACCTTAATACGATGAGATGGATCATAATATTCATCTATGATAATCTAATATTTAGGGAAAAGGACAATAAATTAAAGGGAGTTAAGATTCATGATTACCATCCTCTCACTTGTGTAGAATGGAGAGTTAAACTATAGAGTAAATTTGATGATTTGGATCCTGATGGAAAAAAGAAGGATTATTTTATTGTTCTATGCTTCTTGATTTTTCCTTGAACTATCCTGTATTTGAAGATTTGAATTCAACTTTACCTCTACAATTTCCCTAATTCAGTGAAAATGGGTGGTCAACTACTCAGTGTTGAACATGCTTCTTTTGTGTCTCTCAAGAAAAATTCACAAATTTGGAGAATTTTTGAGGGGGCATTTCTACTTACATTCAGTCTATGTGTGGGCATGACTAGTCAGTTATGGAACAATTTATTAACAGTTGGAGGAACAAAGTGATTCCTTTGAATGGGTTGTCCTTTACAGTGACTGAGGACCTTATAGCGAAAGTCATTGGGTTGAGAAAGAGTGGGAGAAAGGTTAATAAGGTTGGTAATGGAGACTATAAGAATTTTATAGAAAGCTTCTTTGAAGGGAAAGAGACCCTGGTGCACCATCAGAATGTTATTAGTGTATGGATCTTCCTCCTCCTTGGGGCATTGTCAGCTATTACTTGATGAAGTACTTTACTCTCGAAGGAAGGGATGAAACAATACATGGATATCACTTTCCTCTGTTACACTATTTAAGGCATGGTAATTATATATTTTTTCCCTTCTTCATTTTGTTGTCACTTTAGAATAATATAAATAAAGGGGCTAATCCTCCTCTACACCAAGGCCTTATGTTTGTCCTCTATCAATTCAATGTTCTCCTTAACCCTCCTATCCCTCAGAATAAATTTGTATCTAATGTTGCTAACCCTAGTATAACTAAGAAGGGTAACGGTAAAGTTGGTAACAAAAAGGGTGACGAAGTAGTTTTAGGACACACTATAGATAAGACACAAGGTAAGAAAAGGATGTCTGATATGAAAGTTGATGGTAATGAGAAGGTTCATGAGTTCAATCCTAAGAAAGGTTCTCACAATTATAAAGGGAAAGATGTTAGGACCTATGTTGATAAGGATTATATGCTTCCTTCTAATAAAAACCCTCCCCCTCATACTCTGACCCTTAAATCAGGGAAGTCAATGGTAAGTAGGGATCTTGTTTCCCTTGAAAACATTCTACTCTCCCTAAAAGGAAAAGGAAAGGGTGGTTCTCTTTCTACTAAGGGTTTGGGAAAGAAAAATAAAAATGTAAAAATCAAATCTTCCTCTGCCAAAGTTAACCTTAATGCTAGATTTGAGGAAATAGAACCACATGAAACTATGGAGGATGTCTACTCCTATGTTGTCAAAATGGGTAGAAGATAAGCTAGGATAGCTAAAGCTAGTCTTCAAAAGCATAATCAGACTAATAATAACACTAGAGGTAATAATAAGGGTGATATTTCTATTGAGTAAATTAGCTCTAATACTATCTCTAAGGATATTAATCCTATGATGGATGAAGAACAAGGTGAGGAGTTAGAGCCTATTGAGGAGTTTCAAGAAGAGAAAGGGGGCATAAGAAGATGAAAATGATAAGAATGAAGAGCAGCCACAACCACAAGAGGATGAGCTTATGGAGGAGGGTAACATGACTTTTGAGTTTGAACAAAGGGAGCTATTGGGGTTAATTCCTATGGTGAGAATGATTACAAAGATGTTGACGCTGATGTTGGTATTTTTTAAGATGAACTTCATAGGAATGAAGTGGATGTTAATTTTGGTAATGTTCTTCAGTTTAATAATCTAGTAAAAAGAATGGAAGAGCTGGAAAAGGTTTTTCAAAAGAGAATGGATTACACTACTTTCCAATATAGTTGGGTCAACATGTTTGATATGATGCAGATGTATCAACAATGGGTGGTTAAGCTTGAGCAGGGTCTATAGGATCTTGCCTAGTTCACCAATGATATTATGAAGAAAATAGCTTCAGATGTGATGGAAATTTGAGCACAAATAGATAAATGAAAGGATCAGTAGGATAAGATGCAGGGTTCTAAAAAAAACAAAGAAAGGAGCATCAAATGGGAGTTTCTACTTAGGAGCAAATGATGATTCAAATAAGAAAGGACTACGATAAAACCAGTCCCTAATCTAGTTGTTAGTCCATGTTTTTTTTTGGTTTTTTGTTGTGTCTTATTTCTTGTTGTTCTCTATTTGTGTTTTCATTTTGTTCTCCCTAGCCCATTTAGGGTTATTATTAGGCATTTATGGTTGTAAACTATTATATCTGATGGGTTATTGGTTCTAATACTTTGACTGTTAGGGACAAGGACCCTCTTTCCCAACTAAACTCAATCAAAAATAGCCTACCTCTATATTTTATCAATTGAACATTTGATGCCACAACAAGGTTAGAATAATGAATTTTTCATGTGTGTCAAAGTCCTTGAACAAACACACATCAAATTTTTTCACTGGGTACCTTCTAAGCCATGTTCTAATAACAACCACCAATCTTGTAGGATACTCAATGTTTTCTCCATCTATGATAGGAGCTGTCAATTTACTTTTTCCTCAACATAATGGCATAAATAATAATATATTCCTTCATCATTATCTTCATCTATAATAATTTCATAAACATTCCTCACATTAAAACACATAAAAAAGATTAATTCAATAAATGATACAAAAATACTACATCATAATCTAATATATATTAATTTTGATTAAGTAATGTGTATAATATCTGGTTCAACTAGATTTGAAAGATGGTCATTTAGTCAACTGATGATTCCTTTTGCATGAGTTGTAGTGCTCCTAGAAGTCGATATGTCTCAAGTGGACTCAAAGTTCTAGCACACCATTCATCAACCCACTCTTTTGACTCACACTCATTCTAAGAAAAATTTATACATGAGGAACAAAAGCATGCCATCTACCTCATATGAATAGTCCATGAAGTTGCATTTGAGCTTCTAAAAAAGTGGAACTCACTTGATCCTATCATTGTACAACAATCTTCATATTTTGCAATGTTAGCTTCTTCTATCAACCAAAAAAATTATATATTATAGACTTACCTACATTACTTGAACCCATTGTGGAGTTACACCATTCAACTATGGATGTTGTATCTGTCGACTTTGAATTATCTTTGTACTTCAACTCTTCTCATGTTAAGACTCCTTTAATACATACTCTCATACCATCATGCTCCCCTTTTCTATGCCCAGCCTCATAGAAATTTCATATATGTTGAACACCACTCATCATATGGATCCTACATAACCAATAAAATATTCATGAATTCTTAAATTCTGATGTACAATTATCTAACCATATGATATGCTGACCAAACATGATGTTCTCGCTACTCAAATTACCATAGAACGTCTAAAAACAACCTTGCACAAACTCTATAGAATGTGTGCGATCATCACTAATATAAAAATGATACTCCCTCAAGGTCTTTCTATCTTCATCTATACTATCAAGTGCATGAATGAATTCTATATGTACAAATATAGCAATCTAAGTGGAGTTGTAAAACTATGATTGAACCTCATTATGTGGTTGTAGTGTATAATTCTCTACAAATTCTACAATTGACACAATCGTATGAAGATGGAATGTGTGCTTGCATAACGTGAATTGTAATTCCAACCATCAAGATCTATGTGTATGCCTTGCATACTCATACACTATCTTGTCTCAAAACATAGGCATAAATGTAGATACTAGTAATTTTTCACTCACCAATTCACATTTTTTTGCATCTTTACCATCTTGTAGAGTGTATGCCATTGACTTATATTTTCTAAAAGGTTCTAGTTCATTTCCAATTGCTTGTAAATTATCCATGTGTACACAAGTTTTCAAATGTTGTAAACCACTACAACTATCACATTTTCCATCCAAACATTATTTCTTATTAAACAACTATCCATCTACTCTTTTACAAAAAATGCTTGAAATATAATCTCTTGTTGATTTTGGTTGAGCTTCTATCATACACTCCTACAAAATATCATTAGGATACAAAGATACACATATATGTCAAAAAATATCATAGTGCATAGAAAATTCCATGTGAACTCTACAACAATTCATGTGTGTGTGATTTATTTTGATATAAAAAAGTTTTTCCATTTAAAAATACATTTGACTAATTTTTATTTGAGGATAACTCTACAAATTTAGAGAAAAAATATGTTTGAGTCATATCCAAAAATGCTTTGGATGTGACTCATAGTTTTGATAGCCAATTCTCCTTTTTACAACATCTATTTGAGTAGGAGATACTCTTGTGTCATTTCTTCAAAATTCTTCAATTAGAGATTTTAAGTCTTCAACTATGACTTTATCTTTTTGTGGGAGTCTACTTAAAAATGCTCATAGTTCATTGCAATTCAGATCCTTAACTCTTTCACGCCTCCCAATGGCTTTCATCAATATCTTTCTACTTTATTTTAATGCTTGACTTGTTTTTCTTATCAAGTGAGATTTTTTTATTTGATTACTTACTATAGTTGATGTAATGACAAGTCTTGTAGCATTACTATCTTTGGTGCATGAGGTGGAACCAATGCTTTGATATGCATTAATTAGATTTTTTATAATAGATTTTTCACTATTGGTATTTTATGTTCTTAGACCAAGAATCTTCATGATTGGTCTAAACTTAAAAAATTTCATCATTTCAACAAACAATTGGCATCTTCTAGTTTCACTTAAGTTTTAAAAAAAAATCAATATTTTATTAACATTTTTTCTACAAGTACATTCAGAAATCTTATTAGGCATTGGTTGTAGAATATTCCCATCAATTTTAATAAAAAACATAGGTGTTTTGATGCAAAATTCTAAGAGGTGTTCTCAATGGAAAAATTGAATCATTAGATAAATTTTGCTCACTCAACACTTGATCAATTGGTGTAACATCTATATTCACATTTGAAATTACATCATCATTTTCAATCGGTGATTAAGCATTTTCTACAATATCAAATTGAGATGGAAAATATTATGTACCTTCAACTCCCGCATTCAATTTCTTACTTACTTTTTGAATTTGTTCCCTTTGTTTCTCCAAATTCTTCTCTCTCTTGGATGTTTCATGATCCAATCTAATTGGAAAAGATGGTTGATCTTCATTTATGAAATTCAATTTCTTATTTTCATGAATTTGTCTCATTCATTCTCTTTTTTTTTACATTCTCAGCTTCACGCTCCTCTAGTGTTCAATTTTTTGGTCGATTCCTTGGCATGATGTTGAATTATATATCAATATAACATGAATGGTCAAAAAACACAAACAATAATTGATAATTTATCAAATTCAAATATAAAACATGCAACTAGAATATTTTTATCAATGTAAAACAAAAAAAATTAGTTAGTTTTATCAATCAAGTATTCCAATTCATCAAAACATGAAAACAACGATTTACAATATCAAATTTGATTTAAAAACATGCAATTGGAATGTTCTACATTGATACAAGAACAAAAAGTGAGATAATTTTGTCAACTAATGGTTGTAAATCCTCAAAACCATCAAAAGTGTGTTTGTATGTCAAAAAAAGAATAGAGAAGAGGAATAAATAGAGTGTGTGGGTCTAAAATCACATGATATACATTTTTACAGACTATTTCACACCTTTTTAGGTGATCTAAAATGTGAGCACATTATAACATACTTACATTTTTTGCTGCATTAAGAAATTCCAACCCTAAGGGTTAGATTTGCCTTGGACATCCAACCCAAAGGGTTGGACCTACCTTTTGGACACCAAAGACATGTTTTCAAAAAAACATAGAAAGTCAACTAAATCTTGAGCATGCTCTCCATCAGGTTTACACATTTTTCAATGTGTAATCAAAAAAGAATGCCAAGATTACTTCAATTTTTTTATTAGCTTTCTAACCATGTGACTTTTTCTAAAATCTAAAAATATTAAGGTTTCCATCTTGAACTTCTTTTTCTACTACCTTCTTTTTTGTAGAAAACCTATGTATAGTTTTTTCAGTGTCATTTTTATTCATTCGTCAAAATTTGAAACAAATTATATTTTTAGATTCTAGACTGTATTCTATACACATTGAAAAAAATGATTTTCGATTAGTTTTCAATAAATTTAGGGGGGAGCACACTCAAATTTTCATTTTCTAGGATGTGTCTATTTTGAAAATTCTAAAAAATCATATATTCATTAAAAAATTAGTAGAAAATTAAGCTTAAACTACATGATGTTAGCTAATTTTTCACCAAAGTGATTTGTGAAATACTTAAAAAAAGTTAACATTTTACGGGGAGCACAATAGACACTATGTTATATTTTTTTGACAAAAATAGGAACACTATGAATCTAGTTTCTAAGTGTGCTCCCCCCTAATTTTTTTCAAAATGAATTGAAAATCATTTTTTTCAATGTGTATAGAATAGAGTCTAGAATCTAAAAATATAATTTGTTTCAAATTTTGATGAATGGGTAAAAAATGACACCAAAAATTCTATACATAGATTTTCTACAAAAAAGAAGGTAGTAGTGAAAGAAATTCAAGATGGAAACCTTAATGTTTTTATATTTTAGAAAAAAATATGTGGTTAGAAAGCTACTTAAAAACTTGAAGTCATCTTGGCATTTTTCAAATTACACATTGAATATTTGTAAACTTGATGGAGAGCATGCTCGAGATTTAGTTGATTTTCTATGTTTTCTTGAAAACATGCCTTTGGTGTCCAAAAGGTAGGTCCAACCCTTTGGGTTGGATGTCCAAGGAAAATCCAACCCTTAGGGTTAGAATTTCTTAATGTAGCAAAAAATGTGAGTGTGTTATAACATGCTCACATTTCACGTCACCTAAAAAGGTGAGCAACGGTCTGTAAAAATGCATATTGCATAATTTTAGACCCTCACACTCTATTTATTCCCTTGCTCTATGTTTTTTTTGGCATACAAACACACTTGTGATGGTTTTGAGAATCTACAATCATTATTTGACAAAATTATCTCACTTTTTGTTCTTGTATCAATGTAGAACATTCAAATTACATGTTTTTAAATCAAATTTGATATTGTAAACCATTGTTTTCATGTTTTGAGGAATCAAAATACTTGATTGATAAAACTAACTAATTTGTTATCTTACATTGATAAAAACATTCTAATTGCATGTTTTGTATTTGAATTTGGTAAATTATCAATTATTGTTTGTGTTTTTTGACCATTTGTGTTAGATTTATATATATTTCAACATCATGCCAAGGAAATGACCAAAAAATCAAACACTAGAGAAGCATGAAGCTGAGAATGCAAAGAATAGAGAATGAATGAGATAAATTCATGAAAATAAGAAATTTAATTCCATAAATGAAGACCAACCATCTTTTCCAACTGGATTGGATAATAAAACATCCAAGAGAGAGAAGGATTTGAAGACACAAAGCGAACAAATTAAAAAAGTAAGAAATTGAATGTGGGAGTTGAAGGTACATCATCTGTTCCATCTCAATTTGATATTGTAGAAAATGCTCAATCATTGATTGAAAATGATGATGTAATTTCAAATGTGAATATAGATGTTACACCAATTGATCAAGTGTTGAATGAGCAAAATTTATCTAATGATTCAAGTTTTCCATTGAGAACACCTCCTAGAATTTTGCATAAAAAGCCTAAGTTTTCTAAAAATTGGGAAAAAGAAAAAAGGTGGATGAAAATGTAAAGGTAACCAAGCCAACCAAAACCATCTAGATGATTCAATATGCCTACGCACCCTTTAAATAGCTACCCTAAAATTATACATAGAATGATGCAGGAGCATCTGGGCAAATGGGCTATCCCGCATCAACAAAAAAAAACATTTTAGTTTTATTTCTATAGTTTTTTGGGTGTGTTGTGGTCTTTCAGGCATCTCTTAGCATTGGAGGACCTCTCATGTGATCAAATTTGCAAAATTTGAGTTTTTGTCAGTTTGTTGTTTCAGAGGCTCCATAGGCAATTTTTAGAAATTTTTTCTAGGAAAACCATAAGGGATGGAGTAAAACCCTTTTGTAGAATAATTATTGGAGGTACCATATCAAATATGAAAAAATAATCAGAGCAATATCTTTCATGGTTTGAGAGATTTTAATGCCCAAAGTTTGTAAAAATATGAGTTGACAATTTACGAAAAATTTAAAATCTGGATTTTTATGAAGGTTGGAGTAAAATCCCTTGGAAGAAAGCTTTGTAATGTCATTTTACAGATCTTGTCTAGTTTTTGTACAAAAAGGAGCTTCTGGGTGAAAGATATACAAAAAGGTAGTTTTTCGCTTCGACGTAAAATGACGGAGTTGCAAAAAAGTAATTTTCTCCAAATTTAAAAGGTATTATTTTTAATTATTTGGATTATTTTTAGAAATCTACATTGAAACTTCAACACCAAAGGTTTAAAGGTTTAAAAATGCATAAGTAATAAAAAAATAGAAACAAGAAATGATTAAAGGAGGTGCCAAAGAGGGAATGAAATGCCTCATCTTGAGGTAGTTCTTATCATTTTATTTTAGTAAGAAATTCCCACACCCAGCTGGGTATGAAAGCCTCTTCCAAGAGGATAAATTAATGTTTAAAACAAAAAAATAAAGGAAGGAGAAGCAGCGCCATAGTGAGGGAGAAGATAAAAATGTTTGAAGGAGATAGAACACCTCTTGGAGGCTTCAAAAATATAAAATTTGTAGGTATTTTACAGTACCATGATGGGGGGTATCAAATGCCTTTGGTAGGGGGCTGATATGAGGGTTTTAAAATAGAAATTAAAGACTTCACGTGGAGTACCTAGCAAAGGAGAATGTTGTAGATTTGAAGAGGGGAAAATGAGAAAAGTTTATGTGCAAAAATGGTGCCTTAAACAATAGAAATGAAGAGTCTCTTTAGAGGTATACAAAAGCAGGAAGATAAAGAGAGAGAGCAGAGTGTTCAAACAGAGGTTGCCTGAGTTTTTTGGAATGTAATTATGCATTTTCTTTTCATGTTTTATGTAATGTTTGTTACAAATTTGGAGTTGTTGTAATGATTTGAATTTCAATACATGGCATGAGTTTTAAGTGATGCATTGTGAGTAGTGTGTGAACAAAGAGTCTCTACATCATTTTAAATGAAATTGAGTACATTTTGCTTAAATGATATGGATTTGTGGGTTTGTGAGTATGTGTGCAAATTTGTCTTGTGTCAAATTAAAATCTCTTGGAGGAAAGCTTCGTAATGTCATTTTACACATCTTGTCTAGTTTTCATACAAAAAGGAGCTTCTGGGTGGAAGATATGCAAAAAGGTAGTTTTCCGCTTCGACATAAAATGACATAGTTGCAAAAAAGTAGCTTTCTCCAAATTTAAAAGGTATTATTTTTAATTATTTGGATCATTTTTAGAAATCTACATTGAAACTTCAATGCCAAAGGTTTAAAGGTTTAAAAATGCATAAGTAATAAAAAAATAGAAACAACAAATGATTAAAGGAGGTACCAAAGAGGGAATGAAATGCCTCATCTTGAGGCAGTTTTTATCATTTTATTTTAGTAAAAAGTTCCCACACCTAGCTGGGGTATGAAAGCCTCTTCCAAGAGGATAAATTAATGTTTAAAACAGAAAAATAAAGGAAGGAGAAGCAATACCATAATGAGAGAGAAGATCAAAATGCCTAGAGGAGATAGAATGCCTCTTGGAAGCTTCATAAATATAAATTTTGTAGATATTTTGCAGCACCATGATGGGGGGTATCAAATGCCTCTGGTAGGGGGCTGATATGAGGGTTTTAAAATAGAAATTGAAGACTTGATATGGAGTACCTAGCAAAGGAGAATGTTGCAGATTTGAAGAGGGAAAAATGAGAAAAGTTTATGTGCAGAAATGGTGCCTTGAACAACAGAAATGAAGAGCCTCTTTAGAGGTATACAGAAGTGGGAATATGAAGACAAAGAGTAGAGTGTTCAAATAGAGGTTGCCTAACTTTTTTTGAATGTAATTATGCATTTTCTTTTCATGTTTTATGTAATGCTTGTTGCAGATTTGGGGTTGTTGTAATGATTTTGAATTTCAAGACATGGTATGAGTTTTAAGTGATGTATTGCGAGTAGTGTGTGAACAAAGAGTCTTTACAGGAGTCTTTGGCACTCATATCTAGAGACAATCCAGTAGCATAATACATCTCCTCTCAAAGCACCTTCTTAAATAGAAGTTTACAAGACAAAAATGGACCTTTCTTGAGATGGGCATCCAACTTGGCCTCATGGCCCAAAACCCACACCTAGGGACACTTGTCCAACATTGCAACATGGTCACGACACTTGTCATATCACCTCATCTCAATATGGTCTCCTATTCCCAAGTTGGGCAATGATAGATGCTCTTACGACTCTTACAACTATCATAGAATCTCTTAAAACTATCATATCTTACAACTGTAAGAGAATCTATCATACACTGACTAAAAATAGCATATTCTCTTACAACATGTCATAACCCTCCTTGGGGCACCCAAAGATGCCTTCTTCCAAGATGGCTTGTGACACATGTCTTCAGCTGTCATAGTATCTTCTATTTCTGACTCTTATGCATCATAGATTCTATCATAGGAATCCGTCATAACCGTTTCAGTCAAGATTCACTTACACACTAGTCAAAGTGCTGACACATGGTAAAATACCTCTACCACTAAGTGGGATGTGTATCTCCTCATGTGAGGACAAAATTACATGTGCTCACCTTCCACATAGGATGACACATCATCATGCCAACTCCCACAAGATGACAAAATAGGATTTGCATCCTAATTACACAATAGGCATTAAATAAATATATTACAATAAATAAATGCAAGGAATTACCAAGGTTGAGACACCTTAATTCCCAACATTCTCCCACTTGTTGAACACCTTGTAAGAGCCAATAGAAATAACATGATTTAACTGCTATAGGCTGAGATGCCCATAGACTCCAAATACCATCTGAACTTCTTTGTGCCCACTGGTTTTGTCAATACATCTGCAACATTCTTCAAAGTGTCGACCTTCTCCAAATTCACCTTCCCATCCTCTACCATGTCTTGCATGAAGTGAAACTGTACATCAATATACTTTGTTCTGGCATGAAAATTTGGATTCTTTGCTAGGCAAATCACACTCTGACTATCACAACAAATTGTAATATGTCATGCATCAACACCAATATCTAAACACAATCTCTTAAGCCAGATGGCTTCCTTGAAAGCATGAGTTACTGTCATGTACTCTACTTCTGTCGTGGACCAAGCAACAACAAGTTGGCACTTACTCATCCAACTAATTGCACCATCAAACATAGTAAACACATAAGCACTAGTGGATCTCCTACTGTCAATGTCACCTCCCAATCAGAATCCACGAATACAAACTAAATCCGGAGGTACTATAGGATTACCATGATAGCATATGGAATACTTAGAAGTACCCCTCAAATATCTGAACACTCTTTACTACATCCCAATGTACCTATCTAGGATTAGCCAAAAATCAACTAAGGACTCCCACTGCTTGGGCAATGTCTGGTCTTGTGTAGACCATAGCATACATCAAACTACCAAAAGCACTAGCATAAGGTACTCTGTTCATGTCCTCCACCTCACTAGGAGATTTTGGACAATCATTAACAGACAACTTTGTCCCCAAAGAAATAGGAATACACAATGGTCTACAATCTGCCATGCTAAACCTATCCAACACGGTCTTCACATATTTACTCTGGCTTAACCAAAGTTTTATGTTAGCTCTATCTCTTCTGATTTCCATTCCCAGAATGTACCTGGCTGCCCCTATATTTTTCATCTCAAACTATGCTGAGACTTCAAATTAGAAATCATACTCTTATCATTCCCAATCAACAACATATCATCAACATATAATGCAATAATGAGAATGTGATCATTATCAAATTTATAATACACACAATGATCTAATTTCGATCTTAGAAATCCAACCAACAAGACAAAGGCATCAAACTTCAAGTACCACATCCTAGGAGACTGCTTCAAACCATACAAAGACTTCTTCAACTTGCAAACCAAATTTTCTTTACCTTTCTCTATGTAATGCTCTGGCTGTGACATGTAAATCTCTTCCTCCAAATCACCATGAAGGAAAGTTGTCTTCACATCCATCTACTCCACCTCTAAGTCATAATCTATTGCAAGAGATAATAGGAACTGAATAGATGTTAGCTTTGTAATGGGAGAGAAAATTTCACCATAATCAATTCCCTTCACATGTGAGTACCCCTTCGCAACCAATCTGGCCTTGTACTTTTCAACACTACCATCTACATCAAATTTCTTCTTGAACACCCATTTGCATCCAAAAAGTTTCCATCCTTCAAGAAAAGGCACCAAGTCCCATGTTTTATTCCTCTCCAAAGAAGCCATCTCATCTTCCATGGCCTCCTTCTAGGAACCTGCATCTTTCATGCCCATAGCCTCTATCACAGTTCTAGGTTCATCAATGTTAGTAAGCAAGGCAAAAGCACAACTAGAATCAAGCAATGAATAACCAAACCTATCAGGTTGCTTCCTTGTTTATGTAGACCTCCTTAAAGGCTAAGGTTGAGGTTCTTCTTCTTCTGAGCTTTCAGAGCTGCTAGAGCTCTCCTCATCATCAGGTCTCACAGGGTTTGTTGGTTCAGTCTTCTCAGGGGTCGAAGGAAATTGAACCACATCCTCTTTCTTTTCTATTTCCTCTGGCTGAGAACAATGGGAGAAGGTGTTAGCTCTATGAAAATAACACTTCTATTATACAACACTTTTTTAGCCACAGGATCCCAAAGCTTGTATCCTTTCACACCGACACCATAGCCAATGAAAATACACTTAACAGCCTTGTTCTCTAATTTAGACCATTTCTCCCTAGGCACATGTGCATATGCCTCACAACTAAAAACATGAAGATGCCTGACTGGAGGCTTCTTACCAAACCACATCTCCATAGGTGTCTTACCAACAAGAGATGATGTAGGAGACCTATTTACCAGGTAGCAAGCAGTGGCTACAGCTTCAACCCAAAACTTTTGTTCGAGTCTTACTCCACTAAGCATACTCCTAGCCTTCTCCATCAGTGTCCTATTCATCCTCTTTGCAACTCTATTTTGCTATGGGGTATATGGAGTTGTCTTATGTCTTTCAATCCCTTTCTCTTTATAGAACTTATCAAACTCTACCGAACAAAACTCACTACCATTGTTAGTTCTCAAACACTTAATCTTTTTACTAGTCTAATTCTCAATAAAAGCTTTAAACTCTTTGAACTAACTAAAGACTTCAGTCTTGCTTCGGAGAAAATAAATCCATGTCCTTCTACTGTAATCATCTATAAAAGATACAAAATATACAAATTTGGAAATCGAAGGAACACTAATAGGACCAAACACAACAAAATGAATAAGATCCAACACACCAAAAGACTTGTGAGAACTAGAGTAAAACTGAAGATGGTTTTGCTTTCCATATATACAATGTTTGCAAAAGTTAAACTCAAGATTACAATCATTTAACCCCTCAACGAGGTTTTTATTTTTTAGGGTTCTAAGACCCTTCTAACCAATGTGGCCAAATCTCTTATGCCATAACATTGTCTTTACATTAGGAAGCTTAACTTCCAAAGCATGAGCACCCTTGGGTACCCAAGATTCACTACCATCAAAATTAGTTACAACAAATTTCTTCACTGCTTGTTCAGATGGTGGGGATGAAGTGACTGTAATTCTTTTCTTCGAGTCAGAAGAACTATTGCACTGTGAAGTGCATGCCTCCAGCTGAAACAAAGTACCTCTTTGAGTACCCTTTGCAAGCACCATAAATCCTCTAATCATCTTGCATCTGTCATTCGAAAAGACAACTTGCACACCTGCATCATTCAACTTACTTATAGAAAGTAGGTTTCGTACAAAGCCTAGGATGTGCATAACCCTAGTGATCCCCTTCACTCATCCATCAGGGAATCGGATTGAGAGTCTTCCACAACCAACAATCTTTAGATGAGAATCGTCACCCAAGTACACTCTTCCACCATCAAACTCTTCATACTTCGTGAACCAACTTCGATGCAAGGTCATGTGAAATAATGCACCAGAATCAATCAACCACACATCATCAGATCCATGGGTGGCTAGGGCTGTGATGAAGGCATCACCATCATCTTGTCACTTGTCAGAATATGAATCTGGGACATTCTTCTTTTCTTTTTCTTTTCCTCTTTGCATTCCTTTCGAAAATGCCCAGTTTTTCCACAGTTCCAATAGAGAGCCTTAGACTTTTTAGGAGATTTGGATCTCCCACAGGATTTGGATCTACCCTTCTTAGTTTTCTTGTCCTTCTTTTTCCCTTTCTCTTTTGGTCTTCCATGAACCACAAGAGCCTTTTTGGCTGCTTCAGAAGACTTTCTCCGCATCTCTTCAGATAACAACGAAGATACCACTTCATCCATTTTGAAAGTGGATGTTGTGCTCCCAATAGCTATAACAAGATGATCCCACAAGTCTAACAAAGAACAAAGCAAGGTCATACAATGATCCTCCTCCTCCATCTTCACACCAACAAATGTCAACTATGCAACTAACATGTTGAAAGCATTCAGGTGATCTGCAACAAATCCTCCATCCTCCATCCTCGGAGAATACAACTTCTTTCTCAAAAAAATCTTGTTCACTAGGGATTTGGCCTGATAAACATCTCCTAGCTTCTTCTAAAGGTCTTTCATGGTCTTCTCCTCATTGACATTTAACAGGACAGAATTAGCTAGACTAAGTCTTATGAGACCCTTAGCCTTCTGATCTTTGAGATCTCAATCATCTTGTGCCATTGTGGTTAGTTTTACACTAGATATAGTTTCCCATAGGTCTCGATCAACAAGCATGTCTTCCATCTTAAGTTTCCATAACTCAAAATTTGTGCCATTGAATTTCTCCACCTCTAATCTTCCAGATGTGCCTACCATCTCTTTTCCTACAACAAGATTATAGAATACTTTGCACAAAATCCCACTCAATCTAAGATCAGCTCAAAAAACCCCAACCCAACAATAGGACCAAAGGCGATCAAGCTCTGATACCAACTGAAAGGAAGCTAGGTGTGCAGAAATTGCTTCCTACACTAATCTAATGAGGAGAGATGAGTGCAAATTCTTTTCAACTTTTTCAATTATAGTGTTATTAACCCAACAACAGAGATATTGCAGTAATACACAACATAAGAATGTAAGATAGAAGAATAGAGACAAGATATAACGTGGGGAAAACCCTTACAGGTGAAAAACCCCACACTCCAAAACATGCACAATGTATTATCTAAACAACAAGGTTTACAACACACTTGCAATGCAATTCTTTACAAGAGTCTTTGACACTCGTATCTAGAGACAATCCGGCAACATAACAGTACCCGTCAATTACATAATACATCTCATCTCAAAGCACCTGCTTAAATAGAAGTTTACAAGACAAAAACAGACCTTTCTTGATATGGGCGTCCAACTTGGCCTCATGGCCCAAAACCCATGCCTAGGGACACTTGTCCAACACTGCAGCATGGTCATGACATTTGTCATATCACCCATCCCAATATGGTGGCCTATTCGCAAGCTGGGCAATGATAAATGCTCTTATGACTCTTACGACTATCATAGAATCCGTCATAACTGTCATATCTTATAGTTGTAAGAGAATCTATCATACACTGACTAAAAATAGCATATTCTCTTACAACATGTCATAACCCTCCTTTGGGTGCCCAAAGATGCCTTCTTCCAAGATGCCTTGTGACACATCTTCACCTGTCATAGTATCTTCTATTTTTGACTCTTATGCGTCATAGATTCTATGATAGGAATTCGTCATAACCATTTCGGTCAAGATTCACTTACACACTAGTCAAAGTGTCGACACATGGCAAAATACCTCTACCACTAAGTGGGAAACCTATCTCCTCATGTGAGGACAAAATTACATGTGGTCACCTTCCACATAGGATGACACATCACCGTGCCAACTCCCACAAGATGACAAAACAGGATTTGCATCGTAATTACACAATAGGCAATAAATAAATATATTACAATAAATAAATGCAAGGAATTACCAAGGTTGAGACACCTTAATTCCCACTAGTGGCCCTTGTCTCAATCTACTTCTTTCCCTCAACCTCCTTCCATGTGGCCCAAGCCAAATTGGGTCTAATGCCCTAACATTATCTACTGCCAGAAAATTTTTCCATGTGGCATTTATAAATTGATTTTGTAAGTAATTGAATTAGACGATGGTGAGAAAGAGCACTAGGCCTTTATTTCTTGTACTCCTTAACCATTATGTATAGTAAATTTAGAAAAAAAATTAGGAATATTTACCAACTAGAAGAGATGGCTTAAGAGTTTGAAATTCATTGTGTATAGTAGAGACTACCTTCCTTCACATGTGATGTATCTGATCATATATATTGGTAGTGATAGTCTCTCTTTCCCCTATGAGAAATGATCAAATTGTTCTCTAGGCACAACAAACTCATTTCTTGCAATAGTTGTGTCAGCCCTATCAAGCCATTTTTTGCTAATGACAAGTGACCTTGAAACTTCAACTATGATTTTCTTTGAAATATTTGCATGAATCCCTTTAACTATTGCAACATCATTATTTAGTGTCCAAGTAAAATCATGAGTGAGCTCATCATTATAGCCCTCTAATTTTTCAAAATAATTCATCTAGCCTAGCTACTAGAAAATGTGTAGTATTAGGTAGTCATACAACAAGGTTATATGGTTTGTGGGCTTGTGCTAAAGGATATACCTCCCATGGTTGCAGGTAGACTTGTAGCAAGGAAATTAAACTCTATAGTAAGGAAATTTTTGAAATGAAGGATTTTTTTTAGAAATGGTAGGGTTTTGAAAAAGTGAGGAGAAACAGGATAAGTACATATTTGACAATAATGGAAAAACAATATAAATGTATATTCATGTCAAAAAGGAAAGGTTAATTGGGTAGTTCACATAAGGTAATTCACCATATATAGGTATACTACCTAGTATGTTGCCACATTTATGAAGAGTTGTCATAGTTATGAAGAGTTCAAGTAGTTACATGCTAGGATATGTGCATTCTCACCCCCAATGAAATGTCACTTGTCCACAAGTGACATGGGAAGTGGACTACAATGTAATGGCATATGTGATGGAGTTAAGGTCTGTGAATGGTGGCATGAGAGAAAACTAGAAGGAATGATGGGATAGTAGGACATAAAGCACTTGTTTAAATGTAATGATGAATATTTAACATAATCATTAATAAAACAAATAACAATCTTTTCCTAGGGATATGTACATCATTACTAATGACAACATGTTGAAGTTGCACAAACCATAGGTTTTTCATGAAATAGTGGGTGTGATTGGTGTTGGAAGATTATTGTTGAAGTTACAGCTAACGGCAGGTGGAATACTAGATCTATCATACCGATGTCGTACATGGTTATGATGAATGAAGAAAATAAGAATAGGATGGGATAGTTTGATTGATGGAGCAATGGATTGACAAGAATGGGAAGTAGGACTATGACAAATGGAATTATAGAAATAAATCCATTGTCATGGAGCATAATGTTAAATTAACGATTTGATCAAATGGAAAGAAACAATTGAAAGATGGGTGGAAGGAAGTGTATGTGGCTAGTGTGATAGAATAAGTGTGGCATGAACCAACAAATTTTGGTTTCTTGATCTGAATTAGTAGAAGTTATGTTTAAATAAACATGGTTGTTATTGTATGGATGGAAAAGTTAGAGTTTAGAGTGTCTTGCATCCATGCATATGGAACTTATAGTGACTATGGTTTCACCCATAGTATATCAATATAAATGGAGGACCTATAGTGACACACATCTATCCTATAAAAAATGTTAGTCTACATGAAGCCACTCAAATTTGACTCTGAGGGACTGGTAACAACATTTGGACCTCCTGTAGCAAATTTAGTCTACAAAAACTAGTTTTCCATTATTAAGAATGTTTTTTTAACTTTTTATTATTATTATTATGTATTATTGAAAGAAGGGACTTAAGTGGGCTATTTTTTGAGCTTGAAGGCTCATCTGCTACTATGGCCATTGTGTCACCATGTGTTGTGAAGAAATGGGAGAGTTCTTGATTGACACAAAGCTAGCCTATTTGAAGGAAATATTGAATGAATATATTGTTATCAAATGGATTATTATAAAGATTCAAGCAATGGCCATTGTGTTGCATTTGTCTTGTTATTGATGTCAATAGTGTTGTAATGAAAAAGGCTAGAAGTGAAGTTAACAGAGGTGATGTCAGCAGTAGAATAATGTGTTGATATGGTGTGTTGATCAGTGTTGGTGATGCCAAAGGAAAATTGTGGAAAAGTGATGAGTATATGTTGAGGAGATCGGAGATGGATCAGAGAAGTTGTGAAAAGAAGGGTAAGGTGATGGAAGTCATATACCATGTATATTGATTGGATCAGTATCATTTGTACATAGTTGTACCCTATCTTCTAAATTTCATGCAAAGGTGAAAGTTGTGAGTAGAAGAATGTGCTAGCATGAAGATTCTCTTTGTGCTGAAAATAAGTTGGGATTGTTGTGTATGATGTTGAGAATGAAGTCTCTAATATGGTGAATATTGTATTCTTTATTTCCTGAGGAAAGGTATTGCTTTAGTCTTGAAAGAAAGATTCACAAGGTCCAAGGGAGTAGAGTTTACACTGAAGCAACTCGGGAGACTGCTCCTCATTCCTCCGCATTTGAAGGTATGGCCTTGCAGTTTGGGAGTTAGTCAGAGTCAAATGTGAAGTTTGTAAGTTCCTAATTATAGAGCTTGGAAGTTACCACAGAAGATTCTAGAGCTAGCAAAGTGAAGATAGAGGTTAAGGATGGTTGCAATTAGGAGGTGTCAGAGAACTACTCTACATTTCTCTACATTTGAAGATGAGGTTCTGCATCTTGAAGGATGGTTAGATAAAAATAATAAAAATGTTATATCCAAGTTATAGTTGATTAGTTGTACCATAGAGGTTCTTTGGAGTAAGTAAAACAAACACATATCATGTTGTTGAGTAGGGTTATCTAGAGGAGAAAGCAAAAGCCACCGCATTTTGCCACAGTTCATCTTTTGGCTTTGATGTTTGGAGGATGAGTTCAGATATTCAATAGGATTGTTCATTTCAGATTTTAGGTGATGAAGTGCACCGCAAGTTGGTTTTTCAATGCTTTATCTCAAGACTTTGTGTTCAGTGTTTGTAAGTGATGCTAGGCTCAGTTTCTGTTTATCTGCGCCAAAATGAAAACGTATACTTTAGTGGAAAGATTGTTTGAGAAGGTTTACATCTAAGTCTTATGTTTCTTGAGTGATGATATGCATAATGTTAATTGGTCCCTCTGGTACCGTTTTAGGTCTGAAGCTATTTTGTGAAGGATAAGTGTTTGTTGGGCCAACTTGATGTGTTTTGATGACTCCACCAGATGTTTTAAAGTGTGTGCAAAATTGGAAGAATGTGTTAAGGAAGAATAGGTCTTGTTTATCACTTGGTTTGAACTGCATTGGATTTCTACATCTCTTGGATGCTGACTTGGTGTGTCCATTGCACATTTAATAATTACATGTTTCATGTTGGCCAACATACAAGAAAGATTTTGTAATTTGTGGAAGGTATAAATGAAAGATTTTGTTTGGTGTGGAAAGTAAGAGAGTGTGTGAATGTGCGAGGATGTGTGTGGAAGTGTAGAAATGAGTGTGTGTGTGTGTGTGTGTGTGTGTGTGTGTGTGAAGGTACGTTGAATGTACTTGTGTTTTTTGTGCATAGAAAGTGAAGGTTTGTGACAAAGTGAGGTGTTGCAGAGGTGGTTGATCAGTGAGATCTTTTAAGTGTGATTCTGTAAGTGTTTTTAGATTGTATTTCTTAGGGAGTTTGTCCTCCCTTGGGTTGTAGGCCCTAAAACTTGTTGTAAGCTATTTTTATCTTTATTTGTGAGGCTTGATTTGGACAGTAGATCCAAGTAGCTTGCTCACCATGGTTTTTCCCTTCTTGGGTTTTCCATGTAAATCTGGTGTTGTGATTGTGTGCTTCTATGTCTTGCTTTAAATTTCTTAATTTTCTTTATCATGTATTTAACACAACAAGAAGATTTGGTTGAAAAGTTAATTTGGAATAAGTTTTGGTATATATGGATTCACCCCCCTCTCAGTATATCATTGTGTTCTAACAATTGGTATCAGAGCTAAGTTCCTTGGTGCGGCCTAATAGATGAAGGTAGATCTTGGAGTAGAACAAATGGCTTAGATTGAGTCTTCTTCTAAAGCTTTGATATTTGATGGAAGTAACTTTGATTTTTGGAGAGTAAGGATGGAAGCCTATCCAACCTCGCTAGGGTATGATGTTTAGAGTGCTACCATGAATGATTATGTTGAACCTAAACATCCTATTACAGATGCAGATGTGAAGAAGGCTCATGAAAACAATGCTAAAGACAAGAATGCCATCTTAAGTGGCTTGAATAGTTAAAAGTTAGTCAAGGTTGTGTGGTGTAAGACAATAAAGGAGATATGGGAGAAACTCAAAAATCTCTATCAAGGAAATGACACTATAAAGGAAGCAAAACTATAGTCTTACAAAACAATATTTGAGAATCTAAGGATGAAAGAAGTGGAGAACATAGCAGGATATTTGCACCAGGTAGATGAAATAGTCAATAGAATCAGGAGTATGGGTGAAGACATAACTAACTCATTGGTTGTGAAGGAAGTCTTGAGAACTCTCCCTCACAGATTTGATTCAAAGGTTTCTGCAATTGAAGAAGAGAAATATTTGAAGAATCTCACTATGAAAGAGATGTTTGGGTCCCTCTCTATCTATGAGATGAGAAATGAAGTCATAGGTCCATTCCAAAGAGAAGCTTATTTCAATGTTGTGAAGAATGAAGGAACATCCAATGTATGCAATCAAACTGAGGAAGAAGAAACAAACTTTGTGAGAAATCTGAAAAGGGGACTAGGCAAGTATAAAGGTAAGATACCTTTCATGGTAGAATTGGTCATTATGCTTCTAAATGTCCTTTTGGAGAAAGTGAAAATAGAAGCAAAGGTTTCAATAGAAATAATTTCAAGAGGAACCTTCTTTCAAAAGAAGACTACAACTCCAGAGAAGAAGTAGATCACTACTCATTAGATGAAGATAGAGGAGAATCCCTATTCATGGCCATGGTACTCTCAAATGGTTCAAACAAGATTGTAGATGAAGAAGAATATGAAGTTGATTTTGAAGGAGAACTTATTTCTACTCTTGAAGACTTGGATTGTGCAAGGAAAGAGAATCAAGAACAAAGAGCTCTGATTGAACCTAAGACAAAAGAATGTACAAGGCTTGAGAAAGAAATCCAGTCACTCAAAAAGGAGTTGAAGATGGAAAATCGTGGAAGTCTGGATGATACTGAATGTGCAGATCTCATCTTGCCTCAAGGAAGATCTCTTCATGCAAGACAATTCTCCATGAACAGGTTCAATTGTGTTTTCTTTGGTTATTGTTTTATTTGCAACAAGTTTGGTCATAAGGCTATGGATTGCAAGTCTGAAATGAATAGAATAAATCTTGTAAGTAGAAATTCTCTTGCTCCACTTGTGAATTTCAATGTGGTCTGTCAAATTTGTAACAAGGTTGGACACATAGAAAGATATTACAGGAGTGGTTTTGAAAATTTAGAATCTCAGATAACTAATGTCACTGAGCAAGACAAGAATAATGATAATGGAGTTGAAAATTTAATGATTGTCCAAACAACATTTCATGCTCAAGGTCAAAGATAGTGGATGCACAAATCACATGACTAGTGATAAGAGCAAACTCATCAATATTGGTAAGTGGAATGGTGGATTGGTCAGGTTTGGAGATAACTCATCTGTAAAGATCACTAGAAAAGGTACTATAAGTATTGATGGAAAGTCTCAGACACATGATGTTCTTTATGTAGAAGGTCTCAAGCTTAACCTTCTTAGTTTAAGTCAAATGTGTAGAAAAGGATATAATCTCACATTTCATGATCAAGGATGTGAAATCAAAAGAGCAAAGTCTAGAAAATTGGTGGTAGAAGGATTTAAGACAAAAGGCAACTTGTATAATCTAAAGGGAGTTAATGAAAGGTCTTGTCCTCTAGCACAAACAAATGAATGTTGGTTGTGGAACAAAAGGATGGGGCACATCAACTTTGATAATCTTGTGAAGATTAGCTCCATGCAAGTAGTAAGAGACATGCTAAAGATCATCAAGCCTGCAAGCACCATATGCAAGGAATGTCAGATTAGTAAGTAGACAAGGATAACTTTCAAGTCCAAGGAATATTCTACTACAAGGCCTTTGGAGCTGGTTCATACTAACTTCTACAGACTGACTAGGGTGAAAATTCTACAAGGTGAGAAGTATTTTATGTTTCTCATTGATGATTTCTCTAGAATGACATGGGTTACATTTTTGAAAGAAAAATCAGAAGCTTTCAGTAGATTCAAGATTTTCAAGTCTATGGTTGAAACTGAAATGAATGCTAGAATCAAGTGCTTAAGATCTATTAGAGGTGGTGAATTCACATCAAATGAGTATGTAGATTTTTTTCAAGAACCTGGAATCAAAAGATACTATGCAGCTGCTAGAACCCCTCAACAAAATGGCATTGCAGAGGGAAAGAATAGGATTGTTCAAGAGATGGCCAAGACAATGTTGAGTGAAGCTAAATTGCCTGATATACATTAGAAAGAAGCAATTCATACAATAGTCTACATTCTTAATAGAGGACAACTAAGAAAGCATAATACTAAGACACATTATGAACTTTGGAATGGAAGACTAGCTTCAGTCAAGTATTTTAGAGTTTTTGGAAGCAAATGCTACATCAGAAGAGACGAGGAAGGTCTGGGAGAGTTTGACCCAAGAGTAGATGAAGATATTTTCCTTGGATACTCAACTACCAGCAAAGCCTACAAATGCTATAACAAAATACTGAGGAAGATAGTTGAGAGTGTAAATGTTGGAATGGATGAAGTCACATCAAATTTTAGATGAGCAAGAGGACTGTTGGATAGATGAACCTACCTACACAAAAGAAGTAGTTGAAGAAAAGGAAGAAACTCAAGAGAAGACTTCCAAGACACCTACCAAGTATGTTTAGCAAAATCATTCAGAAGATCAAATCATTGGAGACAAGAATAAAGGAGTTTAGATAAGAAGAAGATTTGCAAGAGCAAATGAATAGGCAAACTTTGCACTACTATCAAGAATAGAACCTAACACTTTTGATGAGGCTAACAAGGATGAAGGATGGATACAAGCCATGGAAGAAGAGCTAAATCAGATAGAGAAGAATTAGACTTGGGAAATGGTGCCAAGACCTATAGACAAGAATGATTGGTACAAAATGGGTATTCATGAACAAATTTAATGAAGATGGAGAAGTGGTTAGGAATAAAGTAAGGTTGATTTGCAAAGGTTACTCACAAGTTGAAGGAGTTGACTATGAGGAGACATTTGCTCTGGTGGAAAGAACAGAAGCAATCAGAATGGTTCTTGCATTTGCAATGCATAATGGATTCAAAGTATATCAGATAGATGTCAAATCTACCTTCCTGAATGGTGACTTAGAAGAAGTCTATATAGAGTAGCCTAATGGATTTCATTTATCAGAAGACTCAAACATGGTATGAAAACTCAAGAAAGCTCTGTATGGTCTCAAAAAAGCCCCTAGGGCTTGGTATGCAAGGTTGGATAAATACTTACTCCAACAGGGTTTCAAGAAAGGTATTGCAGATAGTAATCTTTACATCAAAATTAAAGGTGTACAAATTCTAATTGTTGTTATGTATGTTGATGATATAATCTTTTGTGGATATGATGAGATGTGTATTAAGTTTGAAGGAGAGATTGAGAAAGAATTTGAAATTTCTATGTTAGGTGAGCTATCATTATTTCTTGGACTCCAAATTTCTCATCAGATGATGACATCTTTATCTCTTAAGAAAAGTATGTCAAGGAGATGTTGAAGAAGTTTGGCATGGAAGATTGCAAACCTGTGAGTACTCCTATGGCAATTGGTTGGCATTTGAGTAAAGATGATGAGTCATTTGAAATTGATCAGACTCAGTACAAATCTATGATTGGGGGCCTACTATACCTAATAGCATCAAGGCCTAACATTATGCAAGTTGTGTGTTTTGTGGCAATATTTCAAGATGATAATAAAGAAACACGTGTAAAGGAAGTTAAGAGAATATTAATATATTTGAAGAGCACTCCAAAACATGGGTTGTGGTATCAAAAGGGTGATGAATTTTCCCTAAATGCTTATACTGATGCAGATTAGGCTGGCAGTGTTGATGATAGAAGTACTTGTGAAGGAGCTTTCTTTTTGGGAAACAAATTGGTCTCATGGATTAGTAAGAAGCAGGATTCAGTTTCCTTATCAACAACAGAAGCAGAGTACATATCTGCAACAGCCTACTGTACTCAAGTGTTGTGGATGAAGAAAACATTGAAGGATATTAAGGTAGTATATGATGAGCCTCTTTCTCTTCTTTGTGACAATACAAGTGCTATCAATATTTCAAAGAATCCAGTGATGCATTCTACAACCAAGCACATATCTATTAGGCATCACTTTCTAAGAGAGGAGGTTGCAAGCCAAGAAGTCAAATTGGAGTATGTGCCTACAAAGAATCAAGTTGCAAACATCTTCACAAAGGCACTTTCTAAGGATACCTTTGAGTATCTCATACAAAAGTTAGGGGTGATTTCCCCTCATAACTAGATGCATAGATGGTGCATCTATCCAAGGGGAGCAGTTCAAGACATATCTTTATCCCTAGATTGATGGAGGCTACCTCTTAGGGGGAGAAGGTAGATAAGAATCTAAGAAGGATGACAAGGATAAATCAGTTAGGGGGAGCTAAAGGAAGATCAGTTCAAAGGAAGACCACTAGCCCTTTGTCCTTGATGTCAAAGGGGGAAAAATTTGCATATCAGGTTAAGTGTTGCCATCAATGCCAAAGGGGGACATTGTTGCATTTGTGTTGTCATTGATGTCAATAGTGTTGTAATGAAGAATTTTGGAAGTGAAGTTAATAGAGGTGATGTCAACATTAGCATAATGCATTGATATGGTGTGCTAATTAGTGTTGGTGATGCCAAAGGAAGATTGTGGTAAATTGATGGGTATATGCTAAGGAGATCATAGATGGATCAGAGAAGTTGTGAAGAGAAGGGTAAGGTGATGGAGGTCATATACTATGTATATTGTGATGCAGAGTGATAACGCAACGGAGGCTAACTAACAGGAAGGAGTAGCCAACAATACAAACAGCATGATAAAAATTCCTATCGGCTCATCATCATCATATTTCAACAGCATCATCATATTTCGGATGATCGCAAACATCCTCCTATCGACTACTGTTCACCTCCTCCGCCTGTCGCCTATCATCATCATCATGACAATCAACGGGCGCAAACATCCTCCGGTTGCACTGTTCATCGGGTGCCAAACACTAGCGGCATCATCATGATATTCAATATCACCTTCGTCAGCAGGATATCCTAATATCCGGTTGCTCCAAATATCCTGATGACGATCACCTTCAACACCTTGCCTTCGACGCTCCACTGCCCGACGATACAAGCAACAGCATCATGATATAATTTATCCGGTTCTTCGAAACCTCCTGATGATGTTAATACAACTTCCTGCCTTCGCCGATACTTAACCACTTAGCGACAACAGGATAAACTCGCATAGAGGGATTTCTTAATATCCTGATGACGATGACGTCATATCCTGATGACGATGACGTCACACATCATCCTGATGAACTCTTCAACACTTAGACAAAAAAACTTAACTTTCACACCCGCATCCGTTAGCGATATGCGGCTGATGAGCTTCCCCGAGAGATGATCCTGACTGTGATATATACACTGAGTATATATCCAACTCAAAACATCATGAGGCGCTTGCAACATGCAAACTTCAACAGCTTCATGACCCGATCCTGATGGCGATGGATTCGCAGATGATGATGCGGCTCGTTCCGACTGGAAACGCACATGCAGACTCCTGTGTATCCGTCCACTGCATGTAAACACTCAAAACCGCTCTATTACACAAAGATAATGTGACGACCGGGCTGGATCACCTTCAAACCAAAGTCTAACAACTTATCTTTCTATACCTAGCACATGAGGATGCTAGGTGATTCACAGCATGCTCCTAACAGATCTCCTGAACAATGCAATGCATAAACAGAAAACACAAATGCAAACTAAACTATGATACAGGACCATTCCACCAATTTGCAGGATCAACCGGTGGAAGGATTGAAAGTGCCCATTAACTTGCAAACAGAAAGGAAATCAACACAGATACAACTGATCAACTCAAATACTGCAAAAGATGAGATCTTATTCAATAGAGATTCAAATGTCCTGCTTTTACAATTCTGCTTCACAATATCTGGACAGATCACCAGTATAGGATATCACCAATACTACTCTCCTGAACATAACACCTATCAAACTCAATATGAACTATCAACATGAACTCTCAATATCTAAACCCTAACAGATCGAAGGTATATATAACAAATCCTTCGAGTACTACCAACACACTTCCCAGCGGCTGGGAGCTTCCAAGCGGCTGGGAGAGAGGACAGCTCAGATAACCTTATCCTGATCTCTAACTGCCTACACATACTCCTATGCTGATCTAATACATAGCATCGGTCCAAAGGACCTTATTACATGATAAAGTCAAACATACTAAAAATAGACTATCCTGTCATCATGCTGATAATTATCCTATATCCTGATCATGCATGTCATCATGCGGACCTATATCCTGATCATGTGCGGGTGCTCCTGCACCATACTCCCCAAAAGAAGAAATCTCAAGTCCACTTGAGATGAGAGTATCAAGGTCGGCACCATGTTTCTGTATCTATTCTGCAGTCATCCATACGGCTTCAGAATTTGGCTGTCCCTTCCAAGAGACGAGGTACTCCAAGTACTTTTTGTTCCTGGTCTGTTTGACCACTCTGGTATCCAAAATCTGCTGTATCTGTGGGGGATCATGTTGGGGAATATCTTCAGCAACTGTATCCTGTAGGATAGCCTGATCTGCATCTGGATTAGCCTTGTATGGAGTTAAATCACATACATTGAAGATAGGAGATAAACCAAGATCAGGTGGGAGTTGGATCTCATAAGCATTCTGTCCATGCTTTTGCAAAATCTGACATGGTCCAACTTTCTTTTGCATGAGCTTAGTATACTTCCCCTTAGGAAGCCTGTCTTTCTTCAAGTGAACCCAAACCAAATCTCCAACAGCAAATTGAACATCCTTCTTCTTCTTATCAGCATATTCCTTATATTTCAAGGTGGTTTGCTGGAGTTGGGTCTTGACCTGATCATGAACTTCTTTGATTGCTTCAGCAAAAGCTTCTCCTTCTGCACTAACCGGATTCGCTGTAGGTAAATCTCTCAGCTCCAAAATTCCTCTGGGATACATTCCATACACTACCTGAAAAGGCGATTTCCCTGTGCTCCTGTTGACAGTATCATTATATGAAAACTCAGCTTGAGACAGAATATTGTCCCACTTCTCTCCATGCTGTCTTGTCAAGCATCTAAGCAGATTCCCCAAGGAACGGTTTACTACCTCAGTCTGGCCATCCGTTTGAGGATGATATGCAGAGGAAAAAGACAAATTGGTTCCCAGTTTCCTCCAAAGGGTTCTCCAGAAGTGACCCACAAACTTCACATCCCTGTCTGAAACTATGCTCAAAGGCAACCCATGAATTCTGACAATTTCCCTGAAGAATAAATCTGCAATATATGAGGCATCAGCAGTGGTTTTGCATGGCAAGAAATGTGCCATTTTACTGAATCTATCCACTACAACAAAAACACTGTCAAATCCTCTCCTGGTCCTTGGTAAACCCAAAACAAAATCCATACTGATACTTTCCCATGGTCTGGAAGGAATGGGTAAGGGCTGATATAACCCTGCATTAGTTGACCTGCCTTTAGCCTTCTGACAAATTACACAGGTTTCTACAAATTTCCTGACATCTGACTGCAACTTAGGCCAGAAATAATGCCTCCTGACCAGATCAAGGGTCTTATCTAGACCAAAATGACCTGCCATGGCTCCACAATGTTTCTCCTTGATTATATTCAATCTCATGGAACATCTTGGGATACACAACTGTCCACCCTTGAACAGCAATCCATCCTGGATCAGAAATTCAGAGAACTCAGCATGGTATTTCTCCCCAAAAGAAGTACAGACCTGATATATTTCTCCAAAATCTGCATCAGACTCATACATGGTCTTGAGTGAATCAATACCAACACTCTCTAACTGAATCTGATTGACGGTGAGAACTCTCCTGCTCAAGGCATCTGCAACTTTGTTCTTAACCCCTTTCTTATGCTTCAGGGTAAAAGTGAAAGCCTGTAAGGTCTCTACCCACTTCATATGTCTGTGGTTCAGCTTCTCCTGACTGTTGATGAAACTCAAAGCCTGATTATCTGTGAAGACTATGAACTCCTTTGGCATCAGGTAATGCCTCCACTTCTTTAGGGACTGAACTAAAGCATACATTTCCAGATCATATGATGAATACCTTTTCTTAGCATCATTGAGCTTTTCACTAAAAAATGCAATTGGTCTACCCTCCTGGCTGAGTACTGCTCCAATGGCCATGTGACTGGCATCACACTCTACCTGAAAGATCTTGTTAAAATCTGGAAGTGCAAGGACTGGCTGCTGTGCCACCTTCCTCTTCAATGCCTCAAAGGAATCATCTGCTCCTTGAGTCCAAACAAACCTGCACTTCTGACCTCCTTTGATGGTATCCAGCATGGGTGCACAAATATGACTGAACCCTCTGATGAACTTCCGGTAGAAGGTTGCTAACCCATGGAAACTTCTGACTTCATTCATGGTCTGTGGATTTGGCCAATTCAATATGGCACTCACCTTCTCCTTATCCATCTGTAGCTTTCCTTGTGAGATGACAAAACCTAAATATGTGATCTCCTGTTTCATGAACAGACACTTGTCCAAGTTTATCATCAGCTTCTCTTCATGTAACCTCTTGAGAACCAGTTCTATATGTCTGAGATGTTCTTCTCTGGTGTTACTGAAAATCAGAATGTCATCTAAATATACTATGACAAACTTACCAATGAATTCTTGTAGAACCTCATTCATCAGCCTCATGAAAGTGCTAGGGGCATTAGACAAACCAAAAGGCATAACCTTCCATTCATACAACCCTTCATTTGTTTTGAATGCTGTCTTCCACTCATCACCTGGTCTAATCCTGATCTGATGGTATCCACTCTTCAAATCTATTTTGGTAAAGTACTTAGCACTTCCCAAACAATCAAGTAAATCCTCAATTCTGGGGATTGGAAACCTATACCTGATTGTGATCTTGTTGATGGCTCTGGAATCTGTGCAAAGCCTCCAAGTGCCTTCCTTCTTTGGTGCTAGTACAGCTGGTACTGCACATGGACTCAAACTCTTCCCAATCAGACCTGAATTCATCAATTCTTCAATCTGTCTGGCTACTTCTGCATTCTGTTCTGGGGTAAGCTTATAAGCTGCTTTATTTGGAAGTGTAGACCCTGGAATCAAGTCTATGCAATGACTGATATCTCTGACAGGTGGTAGGGATCTTGGCATTCCCTCTGAGATGACACCTTTGTACTTATCCAATAACTCTTGGATAGCTGGGTCTATCAACCTTGGCTTCTTCTCTTTCTTGCCTGCCTGCTGTTGTTCCTTATTTACACTCATGCATGGGATCAAGGCATATGCAACTGCACCTTCTGCTACTACTTCTTTCATGAACTGTTTGCCTTCCATCAGCATGACCTTCACCTCTTTTCCTTTAGACTTCTCCTCTTTCTCCTTCAATGGGAATAACGTTACTTCTTTACCATCTTTAGTGATTTTAAAGGTGTTTTTAACACCATCATGTTGTGCCTTCAGATCATACTGCCATGGTCTTCCAAACAAAAGGTTGCAAGCATCCATCTTGGTGATATCAAACAACAACTTATCCTTATATCCACCAATCTGGAATTCTACCCAAGCCTGCTCTTCTACAGTTGTCTGCTGACCTTGAGTAAGCCATGAGACTTTATATGGAGATGGGTGGGGCAATCTCCTAAGCTTCAGCTTTATCACCATTTCTTCAGACACAAAGTTCTCAGTAGAACCAGAATCAATCAAAACCTTACATGCCTTACCTCCTGCTTTGCAAGTGGTTCTGAAAAGAGACTTTCTCTGAGGGGCTTCTTTATCAGGTACCTTCATGGTAGTCACTGTTCTTCTCATCATCAGAGACTCTCCACTTTCTGGATATCCATAATTCTCAGGACCATTCACACTCTGAAATTCATTAGAGCTTGTCCTACTTTGATTATCAGGTTCTTTGACCAGATTTGTCCTCCTTTCTCCTGCTGAACTTGTGGCCTTGTCTGGACATCTGCTGGCTATATGGCCTTCTTTGTTACAGTTATAGCATCTGATGGATCCTCTGCCCTGGGATCTTCCTCTGAAAGGTCTTCTGCCTCTGAAGTTTCCTTGCTGACTGTAATTCTCTCTCTGATTCTGACTATTGTTGCCCTTGCTACTGTCCTGACTGGACTCTCCTTGATATCCCTGTCCATGTCCTCTGCCTCTGAAAGGACTTCTTCCACCTCTTTGCTGTCTTCCTCTTCCTCTATTGTTTTGATCTTGTTTTCTCTTCAGCTTTTCTTCTACTTTCAATGCCAACTGAAAGCTTTTCTACACTGTATCTGGGTTATGCAGACTGAGATCTTCCTGAATATTAAACCTCAAGCCATTAAGGTATCTGGCTACCTTTTCTTCTTCACTTTCTTTCACCTTTGTCTTCATACAGAGTTTCATGAACTCTTCTGTATATGAGCTGACATCTAGCTCCTTCTGCTTCAGGTTTTGCTTCCTCTTGTGTAACTGGATACTGTAATCCAAAGGAATATAAGCCTCCTTTACCAATTCCATCATCTTCTTCCATGTGGCAACTCTACGTTTTCCCTCCTGTACTCTATCATCCTGAACAAAGTTCCACCATGTCAATGCAGCTTCTTTCATCTTTGACTGTGCTATCTTCACTCTCTGTTGTTCTGGTATCTCCTCTATTACAAAGAAATTGTTCAAACAGTCTATCCATTCCATTACTGAATCAGGGTCCATCTTACCTGTAAACACTAGCAAATCCAGCTTCACATCCATGGTTCTCCTCTCCATGGCCTTGAGGGCGTTCAACAGTGGTCTCTGGTCTGCAGGAACGACCTCCTCGCTCCAATTAGGGATATCTTCTTCTTCCCTATCATCTTCTCTACCAGAACCTACTCTGCTCCTCAACTTTGCTAACTCATGTTTCAACTCCTGATTCTGAGCCTTCACGGCCTTGCTTTCTGCAATCTGTTTCTTCACCAGAACTGCCAACTCAGCGTTGGTCATCCTTGTTGGAAACTCAGATGTTCCTTCTTCGTCTGACATCCTGCTTATCTTTTCCAGAAGATCCTAACCTTTTCTCTGATACCACTATGATGCAGAGTGATAACGCAACGGAGGCTAACTAACAGGAAGGAGTAGCCAACAATACAAACAGCATGATAAAAATTCCTATCGGCTCATCATCATCATATTTCAACAGCATCATCATATTTCGGATGATCGCAAACATCCTCCTATCGACTACTGTTCACCTCCTCCGCCTGTCACCTATCATCATCATCATGACAATCAACGGGCGCAAACATCCTCCGGTTGCACTGTTCATTGGGTGCCAAACACTAGCGGCATCATCATGATATTCAATATCACCTTCGTCAGCAGGATATCCTAATATCCGGTTGCTCCAAATATCCTGATGACGATCACCTTCAACACCTTGCCTTCGACGCTCCACTGCCCGACGATACAAGCAACAGCATCATGATATAATTTATCCGGTTCTTCGAAACCTCCTGATGATGTTAATACAACTTCCTGCCTTCGCCGATACTTAACCACTTAGCGACAACAAGATAAACTCGCATAGAGGGATTTCTTAATATCCTGATGACGATGACGTCATATCCTGATGACGATGACGTCACACATCATCCTGATGAACTCTTCAACACTTAGACAAAAAAACTTAACTTTCACACCCGCATCCGTTAGCGATATGCGGATGATGAGCTTCCCCGAGAGATGATCCTGACTGTGATATATACACTGAGTATATATCCAACTCAAAACATCATGAGGCGCTTGCAACATGCAAACTTCAACAGCTTCATGACCCGATCCTGATGGCGATGGATTCGCAGATGATGATGCGGCTCGTTCCGACTGGAAACGCACATGCAGACTCCTGTGTATCCGTCCACTGCATGTAAACACTCAAAACCGCTCTATTACACAAAGATAATGTGACGACCGGGCCGGATCACCTTCAAACCAAAGTCTAACAACTTATCTTTCTATACCTAGCACATGAGGATGCTAGGTTGATTCACAGCATGCTCCTAACAGATCTCCTGAACAATGCAATGCATAAACAGAAAACACAAATGCAAACTAAACTATGATACAGGACCATTCCACCGATTTGCAGGATCAACCGGTGGAAGGATTGAAAGTGCCCATTAACTTGCAAACAGAAAGGAAATCAACACAGATACAACTGATCAACTCAAATACTGCAAAAGATGAGATCTTATTCAATAGAGATTCAAATGTCCTGCTTTTACAATTCTGCTTCACAATATCTGGACTGATCACCAGTACAGCATATCACCAGTACTACTCTCCTGAACATAACACCTATCAAACTCAATATGAACTATCAACATGAACTCTCAATATCTAAACCCTAACAGATCGAAGGTATATATAACAAATCCTTCGAGTACTACCAACACACTTCCCAGCGGCTGGGAGCTTCCAAGCGGCTGGGAGAGAGGACAGCTCAGATAACCTTATCCCGATCTCTAACTGCCTACACATACTCCTATGCTGATCTAATACATAGCATCAGTCCAAAGGACCTTATTACATGATAAAGTCAAACATACTAAAAATAGACTATCCTGTCATCATGCTGATAATTATCCTATATCCTGATCATGCATGTCATCATGCGGACCTATATCCTGATCATGTGCGGGTGCTCCTGCACCATATTGATTGGATCGGTATCATTTGTACATAGTTGTACCCTATCTTCTGAAGTTCATGCAAAGGTGAAAGTTGTAAGCAGAAGAATGTGATAACATGAAGATTCTTGATGTGTTGAAAAAGAGTTGTGATTGTTGTGTATGATTTTGAGAATGAAGTCTCTAATGTGGTGAATATTGTATTATTTGTTTCTTAAGGAAAGGCATTGCTTTAGTCTGGAAAGAAAGATTCAAGAGGCCCAAGGCATTAGAGTTTGCACTGAAGCAGCTTAGGAGAATGCTTCACAATCCTCTGCATTTGAAGGTATGGCCTTGTGGTTTGGGAGTTAGTCAAAGACAAATGTGAATTTTGTATGTTCCTGATTTCAAATCATGGAAGTTACCACAAAAGATTCTAGAGCTAGCAGAGTGAAGATAGAGGTTCAAGATGGTTGTAGCTAGGAGGTTTCAAAGAACTACTCCGCATTTCTCTACATTTGAAGATGATTTCCTACAGCTTGAAGGATTGTCAGATACAAATGAAAAGAATGTTATATCCACTAGTACAGAAAAAACAATATATTACTAAAAAAACTACTAAAAACTACTTATAAATGACCAAACATGGTCACATGACCATTAGTGGTTTATTGCCAGTCATTTATAAAGTGACCAAATTGATGACTAAACCATTTTTAGTCATTTATTGGTTGTGTTGATTGATCAATTTGGTAGTATATTTAGTCATTGATTATTGTAATCTAGTCACTTATTTAGTCATTTTTCATTCACTGCTATATTTAGTCATTAATTTAGTCATTGATTGTTGTTAATTGGTCACTCATTTAGTCATTTTTAATCACTAATGTGTGTCTATTAGTAGTGTATTTAGTCATTAATTTTAATCATCATTTTGATCAATTTGGTAGTATATTTAGTCATTTTTATTCACTGATTTAATTTTGGTCATATATTTAGTCATATTTATTCACTATTCACTGATTTCTATCAATTGGTAGTATATTTAGTCAATTTAATTATTAATTGACATCAAGGTTAAAGCAAGAAGTTGAGTATACATTTCATGGAAGTATTCTGCAGATGAAAAATGCCGCTTGGAATGGGTACCTGTTTAGGATCGAGCTCCTAAAACAAAACAAGTACTTGTTATGAAATGGGTACCCGTTTCAAAATGGGTACTCATTATAAAACAGGTACCCATTTTCAAAAAAATAAAAAAATTAGCCATAGGCATGTAAAAAAAAATGCTTTTTGAAAATGGGTACTCGTTTTCAAAAAGTTTATTTTTTGTTTTTTACATGCCTATGGCTAACTTTTTTATTTTTTAGAAATGGGTACTCATTATTTTTATAACGGGTACCCGTTTCTAAAATTTTGAAATTTCAAACCCACCAATTTGCATTGGTTTTAGGCTTGGAAACCTAAGCCTTAGCTTTGGACCTACAACTAGGAGACCATGAAAACAACAAGAGAAAAAACTAGTTTCACCACTATGGCTGACGACTTTTTTTTCAAAATATTTTAACGAAATTAAAACCCATTATAGATCTCAAAGTCTAGTTTTCAAATATGTAATTTTTTTTACTAGTGAACATAATTTTCTATTTATTATTTATTTTCCAAATAAACTAACTCATAAACTTGAAATAACATAGGTTACTATTTTTTGAATAACTTTTGATTTTGAAAGTTTCTTGAAAAAAATTATGTCTGACCAAACTAGACATCATTCTCTACATGATGAAAAAAAAATTAGTGAATCGATTAGTTTAGTTCAAATTATGTTGGTCGTACATGAGGGGTTATAAAAAACACTAATTAGGGCCATTAAAAAATTAATAAAAAAAATATTTATCAAAAAATTACAAAAAAATTTCTTGACCAAAATTCAACATCCTAAGAATCTTTCCAAAAAAGGAATTAGACAAATACATTAATTTAGGTCAAATTATGTTGGTCATATACATGCATGCTTTTGCAAAAAATAGGGGTCTTTCCAAAAGCCACTTTTTGTACATCCAATAAAAAACCAACTTGCATCATCTGGGTATTAGAAAAAATTACATATTTGAAAACTAGAAACAAAATCCTACATTTCTTATTTTTACATCATCTTAATATTTTATGTACAGGTTCTTCAAATTGTCACTCCAAGTATGACAAAATTTAAAAAATAGGAAAAACACTTCCACTTTTTGGCCAAAAAGTGAACTCATCTTCTTGCATTTACCTGTCAATTAGTAGTATATTTAGTCATTTTGAAGCTTGAATTTAGTCATTAGTATATTTAGTAGTATATTTTGAAGCTTGCACAATGAAACAACTTTGAGAAGGTAAAAAGAGCTTGTTTTATTGATAAAAAATGCTTTCAAATAGCATACAGATCTGAAAATAAGTTACAATGCTTTCTCTTTGCTAAAAAAACCTTCATGGTTACAATACATAGCTCAAAGAATGAGCAAAAAATTTATTTTTTGAGTATCACTGAGCATAGAAGCACAAAGACATCCATAGATGTCTTCTTCACAAATCCATGACTGTCCCATATTGAAGCTCACTGTCCTAGTTCAAGATCACATTGTCATTGTTATCAATCAGATATGCACCCTATGCTAAGTTGTTCGACTTAACTATTTGTTGACACATGGGAACACTCCTAGGCCTATGGGTTGCCTAAAAATTGGAGTGAACCTCTAGAGTGAGTCAGTTCTCCTAATGATTTTACTAATCTAAATGATTTGTAGAGGGAAAAAAGTAAGAAGGTGAACTAAAATGAAACAAATAACTAAAATTAATAAGTTCAAACCTATTTATTTCATCTGTAGATGCTCTTTTTCTGTGACATGGCAGCATATGGACTTATGATGTCCACTACAAGATAAACATATGAATGTTCTTGATTCCTTCTATAGTTGTCTTGTAGTTGAATATATATATCGAGGTTCCATTATTACCATGATGAAATGTATCAGTTAGAACACATGATGTTCTATGGCTTTTGTTGTTCCACTTGCATTGTATAATGGTGACATGTTATTCCTGTCACTTCTCTCTCACTGTAGATGCCACAATATTTCTGCCATCATGTTGGGGAAAATGCATCTGATGTTTTGAGTTTATGCATGTGTTCCCTTAATAACCGGTATTACTATTTACATTTGATATGCATACATTCTAAATGTTCCAGTTAGAGTTGTCTCATGGTACACATGCTTGGCATCTAGTCTATTGTATCATATCAAATGCAGATATATACATACCATGCTGAATTATTGCAATTCATCCACTTTACTAGCAGGAATATCATATAAACACAACTTACAACTGCATCTTCATGGCATCAGTTTTGATCACTTTGTCCGTATGGTTCTCTTGTAACAGAAAATAGATGAATAATCTCTTCAATGCCTCTACTCTGTTTTAGACAACATTGAATGAGCTCAAAGCTCATTTATGATTTTCACTTCCTCATATTTGGATCGACAGTCATAAATGGGTAGTGAGCTCAAAGCTCTCACATTCAATTGATCTAGTAGCACAATATGTCTTGATTTTCATTTGCACATCTACATTCCATCCCCTTCTAATAATCAGGGGCAGCATGATAGGTTCAACCCTTGTGGGATCCCACTTTACACCACATGCTGATATGTCTTCAAATAGCTACATGACTTATCCTATACCTGCACATGAAACAAACTTGTTAGATAAAATCAATGAAGTACAATGATTGTTTCTTTTCAATCTCTCTTGTATGTGAATGCGATGTATCTGATCTAGTGCATTATAGGTAATGTATTATGCCTTTGCTAATAGGCACATAGGGAACTCATAACCGGAGCTCTAATAGGTCTATTCCAATTTTGTAGGTTCTTACTGGAGATCAAGAGCAAGGAATAGAAGGCAACCTCGAAAACTGAAGACACTAAAAAGGCAATGATGGCTATGATCCTTCCCCCTCCTATTTCCAGATGCATAGTATATTTCTTATATATGTTCTTGTTTAGCTATTCCCATGGCTTGTGTGGGACATTTGATCTATTATGTTTTCATTCAATGCAATGTTTAATTGTTTTATATATCTGATTTATAAAATGAATAATCCTTGTAGTGAAATGAAATAACTTCTTTCAAGCAACCTTCTGGAAATGAATGATGATTTGAAAATTCTTTTTTTTGTTGAACAACTAAATTGTAACATAACTAAATATCTCAAACACTCCAACTATGCAAACAAGATATCTAGAAAATGTTAAAACTTTCTCATCTAAATATGAACTGAATGCACTCTAGCTCTACCAATTGAGTTGTAGAGAAAATTGGTAACACTCATCTCTATAGAGATCCTATCTCATACACCCAACTTGCTCTAGTTCATAAGCTGCCACTGTGAATTGTTACCTGTAGCAATAAACTATCCTTATCTCTGATGATTATGCTTCTAATGACTGTCATCTTTGGTAGGATGCCTTAATTGTCATGGACTATTATTCAACAATATTGCCTTATGATTAGGCAATGCATTGTCCTAATCAAACTTGTAGCTTCTTGAAATGCATTGTCCAATCACTTGTCAACCTCCTGTCATGCATTTTCCCTTTATAAAATAAGAATGCCTCATGATTTCCACTACCTAGCTCATTATTCTTGCATGCTTTCACTTGTACTCTACCCCTCATCAACATAGAACTTTGTCCCTCTATTGAATGCCTTGACTACCTTTGACATCACTATATCTTTTCCAAATTCCTTGAAAATAGTTCATCACTACTACTATTACCTAGGTATGCACCAGACTATTACAAGTTCACACAATCTATCATTGGTTCTGTCACTTAGCACATCACTATCATGAACAACTATCATATCATATCATCACCTCTAATATAGAAATCAACATCCCATTATGATACTATTGTTGCAAAATATCTGTGTCTTGGCAGATAGCTCATGATAACCCTCAACCTTGTTGCTACTCACTTGTACCAACTCTATGGTACTGTCCTAGGTGTTCATGCATCTAACATGAAGACTCTTGACTATCATGAGATTTGACACTGTCAAATGCATACTAAAAGTCTATCTCCTTACCCCTTTAAATACCTCTTGAGACACTGAAAAGATTGTAACCTTTTCATAGTTCTTCTCATTGACTCTAAGATTATCTTTTAATGTTTGCATGATCACTATCTTTTGCATGAATCTCTGCCCCTTGACAGTCACTTGTAGGTTTTCTTCATGCATAGCTAGAAGATCTTTCACAGACTATCCTTTCAATCCTCACTGTCATACATCCTTGTTTGCAAACATATTCACTCAAGTTTGAGGACTGCTTCTACCATGGTCATAATTGTTTTGGAAACATTGTCATTGCCATGATACCATTCAATCAAGACCTTCACTTTCTATTTCCAGGTTAGATTAAAACTATCCAATTTCTTCACACTCTTCTCACTATATTGTTTCAAATGTCCTTGTGTCGTCTACTTATGGCTCTTAGTGTAACCCTATCATCCATGGGTCTTTAAGTGTTGCTCAGCCTCAAATGACTATTTTTGAATCACAAAAACTATAACAAATAGCAAATTGGAAAATGGTTTAAACTTTAAACTTTAATACAAAAACATATTTGTCAGCTTTGTTTGTAATTTTTTATCAAGCAACTATTAAACTATCTATTTCAAACACATTTAATTGTGACTTGCACAGACCTATCCTAGCTCCTCATTCAGATTTGATATCCATACCAAAGAAGGAGTGTTGCTTTCCTTATGATACATAAGTATATCTTTATTTATGAATTGAGTAGACTGGATAAACTTTATCATCTAGATGCCATTAAAAAAAGAAGCAAGTCAAAGACATAAATGTAGTTTTAAGAAAATTAAAGTGGTTTCCATCTTAAGCATATTTGAATATCAAATAGAATTTCAAACTTCATTAAACAAGAATTCTTACCTCAATTGACACATACAGTGACATAGGAATAATGGTTGAATATTGTCGAGGGACTACCTTAAACTATATTTGACTAATCAGTACTTTCTGCCAACAACTTATGTCTATTTGACCAAGGATGTGCATTTCATGACATTCTCTTTGATGCCTCCTTGTATTCACAAATATCTGCCAATTTCTCAAGCTACACACCAAGGTATCAGAGAGTAAAGTTTGCAATTGAGAATGAAGGAATCATGTCAATGTCATTTCATAAAAGCTCACTAGTACAAAAACAACAATATGTGATTAAAAAAACTACTAAAAACTACTTATAAATGACTAAACTTGGTCACGTGACCATTAGTAGTTTATTAGAAGTCATTTATAACACGACCAAATTTATGACTAAACCAATTTTAGTCATTTATTTGGTCATTTTGATTGATTGATTTGGTAGTATATTTAGTCATTAATTTAGTCATTATTTTAGTCATATTATTCACTGAGCTTGGTCATGTGACCATTAGTAGTTTATTGCCAGTCATTTATTTGGTTGTTTTGATTGATCAATTTGGTAGTATATTTTTAGTCATATTTATTCACTAATTTCTATGGGTAATTGCAAGAAGATGGGGGCCAAAAAAGGGGTCTTAAGTGGCCACTTTTTTTTTTTTTGAAATCAGGGAATACTAACCTTAGATGAGAAATTAAGCATAGTTACACTCAAAATTTGAAGATGCAACCAAAATAATATTTGTAGTGCTTCGAGTCTACTTCCTAAACTACTAATTTTTTTTGAAAATGGTATAGATTAAAGGGTTCAAAACAAGGAGCCATAGAAATTAGTGTTGTTTCTATCAAAAAACCATATCATAGCGTGTTTTGTGGCTCCCTCAAAAGGTTTACTTTTTTTTGGTATTTTTAAAATCACTTCAGTGAGAAATTAGCTAATAGCATGTAGTTTATGCCCAATTTTTCTGATAAATTTTTAATGAATATTTGATTTTTTACTAATTTTCAAAGTGGACACATCCTAAAAAATAGAATTTTGGTCATACTACCCCTATAAATTTTGAAAACTAATTGATTTTTTTTAATATGTGTAGAATGGAGTCTAGTTTATAAAAAATGTAATTTATTTGAAATTGCAATGAACAGTTAATTTATAATGAAAAAAAGACTAAACATTTTTTTTTGCCCAAAAACGGACACACAAACAAAAGAAATTAAAGATGGAAGGCTTAACATTGTCAAAATGTGAAAAAAATTACATCGTTAAATAGCTAAGAGAAAGCCTAACATTACCCAAGTGTTTGATTTGTTTGACCTTGAAAAACGTGCAAATCTGAGGGTTAGCACGAACAAAATTATGTGAAATCTTGTAGAATTTGCAAAAACACGTCTGTGGATGTTAGGAAGGCACTCTAAGCCTTTGGGTTGGAAGTCCAAAGCAAATCCCAAGCCTAAGGTTTGGGATTCCCAAAGAAAAATATAACGCGAGCACGTTAGAATGCACTTGCATTATGTTGTGCTTTTTTTCCTTTTTTGCATGTTTGCCGATGTTTGCCCAGTTCAACATAACATGAGCGCATTATAACGCGCTCATGCTAAGTCTCCCTTTGAATGATTTATGTTCAAGTTTCGTAAGTATGTTTGATGGATGTATATATGTGTATATGTATGCTTGTAGGTATGTATGTATGGTTGTATGTATGTATGTATGTACATGTATGCATGCTTGTATGTATGTATATATGTATGCATGTTTGTATGTATGTATGTATGCATGTATGTATGTATGTAAGGGTTTTGAGTTTAGGGTATATAAGGACCTGAGCTCGTATAGTTTCTAGGGTTGAGGGTTGAGGGATTAGGGATTAGGGCTTAAGTAATAGGTAGAGGGTAGAGGGTAGAGGGTAAAGGTTAGAGGGTTGAGGGTTACAGTTGAGGGTTAATATTTAGGTTGTTGAGTGTATAAGATTAAGTGTGTAAGACATGAGGATTAGGGTTTAGGATATTGGGTTTAGGGTTTACGATATGGATTGAGGGTATCTAAGGCATAGGGTGACTTGGGTTGAGAGCACGTATGGTTTAGGTTTAATTCAAGTATAGGGTTGAGGCATAATATTCAGGGTTTAGGGTATAAGGGTGAGGTTATAGGGTATAGGGATGAGGGTTTGTGGGTGCAGGCTTCAGGGTTTAAGGTATAGGGTTGAGGGTTTAGGGATATGTTTTACAGTTTAAGGGTTAAGGGTTGAGGGATAGGGTTTAGGGTTTAGGGATAAGGGATTAGGGTTTAAGGTATAGTGTCGAGGGTTGAGGGTTTAGGAATAGGGATACCATTTAGGGTTGAGAGATGAGGGATTAGGGTCGAGGGTTGAGGGATTAGGGTTGAGGGTTGAGGGATTAGGGTTTAAGGTATAGTGTTGAGGGTTGAGATTTTAGGGATAGGGTTTAGGGTTTAGGGTTGAGGGATCAAGGTTTAAGGTATAGTGTTGAGGGTTGAGGGTTGAGGGATAGGGTTTAGGGTTGACGAATTAGGGTTTAGAGTTGATAGATTAGGGTTTAAGGTTGAGGGTTGAGGGTTGGGGGTTGAGGATTTAGGGATAGGGTTGAGGGTCAAGGGATTAGGGTTAAAGTAGAGTGTTGAGGGTATAGGGATTAGAGATAAGGTTTAGGGTTGAAGGTTTAAGGATTGAGGGTTGAGGCTTTAGGGCTGAGGGTTAAGGGATTAGGGTTTAAGATATAGTGTCGAGGGTTTAGGGATAGGTTTTAGGGTTTAAGGTTTAAGGGTTAAGGGTTGAGAGATAGGGTTTAGGGTTTAGGGATAAGGGATTAGGGTTTAAGGTATAGTTTGAAGGGTTGAGGGATTAGGAATAGGGATATCATTTAGGGTTTAGAGATGAGGGATTAGGGTTGAGGGTTGAGAGATTAGGGTTGAGGGTTGAGGGTTGATGGATTAGGGTTTAAGGTATAGTGTTGAGGGTTGAGGGTTTATGGATAGGGTTAGGATTTAGGGTTGAGGGATTAGGGTTTAGGGTTGATGGATTAGGGTTTAAGGTACAATGTTGAGGGTTGATGGTTTAGCGATAGGGTTTAGGGTTGACAGATTAGGGTTTAAGGTTGAGGGTTGAGGGTTGAGGGTTGAAGGTTGAGGGTTGAGGGATAGGGTTGAGGGTAAAGAGATTAGGGTTAAAGTAGAGTGTCTAGGGTAAAGGGATTAGGGATAGGGTTTAGGGTTGAAGGCTTAAGGATTGAGGGTTGAGGCTTTAGGGTTGAGGGTTAAGGGATGAGGGTTTAAGATATAGTGTCAAGGGTTGAGGGTTTAGGGATAGGTTTTAGGGTTTAAGGTTTAAGGGTTAAGGGTTGAGGGATAGGGTTTAGGGTTTAGGGATAAGGGATTAGGGTTTAAGGTATAGTATTGAGGGTTGAGGGTTTAGGAATAGGGATAGCATTTAGGGTTTAGGGATGAGGGACTAGGGTTAAGGGTTGAGGGATTAGGGTTGAGGGTTAAGGATTGAGGGATTAGGGTTTAAGGTATAGTGTTGAGGGTTGAGGGTTTAGGGATAGGGTTTAGGGTTGACAGATTAGGGTTTAAGGTTGAGGGTTGAGGGTAGATGGATTAGGGTTTAGGGTTGAGGGATAGGGTTTAGGGTTTAGGGATAAGGGATTAGGGTTTAAGGTATAGTGTCAAGGGTTGAGGGTTTAAGAATAGGGATAGCATTTAGGATTTAGGGATGAGGGATTAGAGTTGAGGGTTGAGGGATTAGGGTTGAGGGTTGAGGGTTTAAGGTATAGTGTTGAGGGTTGAAGGTTTAGGGATAGGGTTTAGGGTTTAGGGTTTAAGGTATAGTGTTGAGGGTTGAGGGTTTAGGGATAGGGTTTAGGGTTGATAGATTAGGGTTTAGGGTTGATAGATTAGGGTTTAAGGTTGAGGGTTGAGGGTTGAGGGTTGAGGGATTAGGGATAGGGTTGAGGGTTGAGAGATTAGGGTTAAGGTAGAGTGTTGAGGGTAGAGGGATTAGGGTTTAAGGTTTAAGGGTTAAGGGTTGAGGGATAAGGGATTAGGGTGTAACCTATAAGGTTTAGGGTTGAGGGATTAAGGTTTAAGGTTGAGGGTTGAGGGTTTAGGGATAGGGTTTAGAGTTTAGGGATAAAGGATTAGGGTATAGGACCTTGAGGGATTAGGGTTTAGGGTTGAGGCTTTACGGATAGCGTTTAGGGTTGAGGGATTAGGGTTGAGGGTCGAGGGATTAGAGTTAACGTAGAGTGTTGAGGGTAGAGGAATTAGGGATAGGGTTTAGGGTTAAAGGTTTAAGAATTGAGGGTTGAGGCCTTAGGCTGATGGTTAAGGGATTAGGGTTTAAGATATAGTGTTGAGGGTTGAGGGTTTAGGGATAGGTTTTAGGGTTTAAGGTTTAAGGGTTAAGGGTTGAGGGATAGGGTTTCAGGTTTAGGGAAAAGGGATTAGGGTTTAACTTGTAAGGTTTAGGGTTGACGGATTAAGGTTTAAGGTTGAGGGTTGAGGGTTGAGGGTTTAGGGATAGGGTTTATAGTTTAGGGATAAGGGATTAGGGTTTAGGACCTTGAGGGATTAGGGTTTAAGGTTGAGGCTTTAGGGATAGCGTTTAGGGTTGAGGGTTTAGTGATAGAGTGTAAGGTTTAGGGTTGAGGGATTAGGGTTGAGGGTTGAGAGAATAGGGTTTAAGGTAAAGTGTTGAGGGTTTAGGGATAGGGTTTAGGATTTAAGGTTTAAGGGTTGAGGGTTGAGGCTTTAGGGTTTAGGGTTAAGTGAGACCTAGATGGCTAAGGATGGATGGAGAGGTAGACAAGGAGCAATTGAGAGACGTAGAGAGGGGAGAGGTAGAGAGGTGAGGGGGAGAGATAAGTGAGATATAGAGAGGTGAGAGATAGAACATGAGCTAATGGAACTAGAGGTGAGAGATATTGCAAAGGTGCTATCAAAGGTGAGATAGGCACAAATATTTATAGGCACTCCTTTCTATCATATTTTGTAATATATCTCACCTCTAGATACTTGGCACTTCTTTGCCATGACAACTCAGTGGCACATTATAAAGAGACTACATTTAGTTAATTCACTTCATAAGTTTCAAAATAAAATACCTAGACCACTACAAAAAGAAGGATGATGATCCCTTGAATTATGTACTTGCCAATGGATGGGCTTAAATAGCACACACTAAGCTTTGACTTGCTTAGGTGGCTGGTGAGCCCCTTCTCTTATTGACACATTAACAAAATAGAGTAAGAGAAAGGGCCCACCTTCCACCTAAGCAAGGTAAAGCTTAGTGTGTGTTGTCTAAGCCCAGCACTTGTCAATCCATCCACTTCTGAAGCATCAATCTACTAGTATTTGGATCAAGGAACCCTCAGTAACACATGAACTCTCTAAACTCCTTTCTGCTTTAGACACATATTTTGATATGTCTGAGGTATTTGCCCATGGTGAAAGGTTTTCTACTACCCCAGAAATCATCAGAAGGATGTAGTGTAAAGTTGGAAAGGGCTGCAACTTTCATCTTGCTCCTGATGTGACCAAACTGACAGTTCTTACACATCGAGATGGGTACTTTTAGGCTAGCCATGGTCCTTTTTTGGATCCAAACATGTCGAAACAGTTCGAGCTACATTGTACAGGCGCTATCCCTGAAGAGTCCAAAGTGCAAAAATGCAGCAATCTTTGATGAGCTATCACTCAGAAACTGTCACTTAGAAACATTTCATCTGAGGCTATGAGATCATGTAGGGTCCCTCTACAATAACCTCTCTTAGTTTTTGGTATCTCTGAGGCATTTTCCCATGGTGAAAGGTTTTCTGCTGCCCCAAAAATCGTTAGGAGGTAGTGTAAAGTTGCAAAGGGGTGTAACTTTCGTCCTGCTCCTGATGCGATGAAACTAACAGTTCCAACGCATATGGATGCGTACATTTAAGCTAGGCATGGTTTTGTTTTGCACCCAAACATGCTGAAATAGGTCGAGCTACATTGTACTGGCGATATCCCTGAAGAGTCTAAAGTGTAAAAAGGTAGAAATCTTTGATGAGCTATTACTTAGAAACCATGTCACTTAGAAACATTTTGTCTGAGGCTACAGGATCATGTGGGGTCCCTTTACAATAACCTCTCACAATTTTTGATATCTCTGAAGTGTTTTCCCATGTTGAAAGGTTTTCTGCTGCCCCAAAAATCGTCAAAAGGAGGTAGTTTAAAGTTGCAAACATGTGTAACTTTCATCTTGTTCCTGATGCAACCAAACTGATAGTTCCAACACGTTCAGATGGCTATGCTAAGGCTAAGCATGGTCCTGTTTTGCACCCAAACATGCCAAAATAGTTCGAGCTACATTGTACTGGTGATATCCTTGAAGAGTCCAAAGTGCAAAAAGGAAGCAATCTTTGAAAAGTTGTTACTCAAAAACTGTGTCACTTAGAAACATTTTATCTAAGGCTATGGGATCATGTAGGGTCCCTCTACAATAACCTCTCTCAGTTTTTGATATCTCTAAAGCGTTTTCCCATGGTGAAAAGTTTTTTGCTGCCCCAAAAAATTGTCAGAAGGAGGTAGTGTAAAGTTGCAAAGGGGCATAACTTTCATCCTACTTTTAATGCGACCAAATTGATAGTTCCAACGCATCTGTATGGGTATGTTTAGGCTAGGTGTGGTTCTATTTTGTACCCAAACATACTGAAATAGTTCAAGCTACATTGTACTGGCGATATATCTGAAGAGTCCAAAGTGCAAAAAGGTAGCAACCTTTGGCGAGCTATTACTCAGAAATCGTGTCACTTAGAAACATTTTGTCTAAGGCTATGGGATCACATAGGATCCCTCTATAATAACCTCTCTTAGTTTTTATATCTCTGAGGCATTTTCCCCTGGTGAAAGTTTTTCTGCTGCCCCAAAAATGGTTAGATGCATGCAGTGTAAAGTTGCGAAGGGGTGTAACTTTCTTCCTGCTCCTAATGCGATCAAACCAACAGTTCCAACACACCCAGATGGGTACATTTAGGCTAGGAATGGTCTTGTTTTGCACCCTAACATGCCAAAATAGTTCAAGCTAAATTGTACCAGTGATATCCTCACACATTGCCTTTGCTATAACTGTTATAGTCTTCACATGTCAACATGCATCTTATGACTATTAACATACTTGTTCTAGCAGTCAACATAGTCATATATGAATTTTTTGTTCTTTTATCTTGGCTCACCTTGACTTTGTTCTCTAGTACTTTCTCTATAGGGTTTGTTTTAGTCCTTCAAGGCATTGTTCCATCACTGCAATCTTAGACCCCTATTAGGCTTGAAATAGACCTCTATTAGGCTACTCTCCTAAACCTTAATATCATCTTCATGTTGTCATATCCATGTTGTTCAACCCTCATCTTCTTCTACCTTTAGGTCACTGTGTTATTAGGTTTGAACTTAGACTTCTGTGATATTTGAAACCCTCTACACTTCATGGCTCTATCATTATTTAATGATCTACACTGTCATTATGTAATGATCTACACTGTCATTATGTAATGATCTACACTACACCTATCTTTCTTATCATATTTCATAGCAATCTTGCAAAGAGTTGGGGCAGTGGTATGTAACCTTCTGCGAGGCATAACAAAGCTTTCAAGCTTAACAAGTTTTTGGGTAGGCAATTGCTTTATGGAATTAGAGTCAAATTGGTAAATATGATGACTGATACATATTAACATGGTGAGATGCAAAGTATACATTTATAATATTGTTACTAAATTATGTTCACACCTAATTTAGTTAGACCTGTTTTGTAGTTGTTAAGAAAGGAGTAAAAGAAAACTTTTAAGATGATCAACCAATAAATGTATGATGTCTTGGCAAGAGAAAAGAAGGATCATTTGTTAGGATAATCTGACAATCCAAACAGAACTGTCAAACCATCCTGACAAGTGAAAATCTAATGACAAGATATTAGACAGTCAATGAATGACAGAGAGAGTCTAACTAGTTTTATCTTTTATTTACAAGATAATTGAATTATTTAAGTAATCACAAATCAGTGTGAAAGAAAGGTATTTATAAACTGTCATTTCATATCATGTTTTGAACATATGTTTCATATTAGATTCAGTTATTCTATCCTATGCATTTGATTCAAAAAAGTAAACATACATAAATCATTTGCATAAGGTAAAGTAATTGATCATATTTAAAGAAATGTTTAAATGTGTCCCACACAAGCCATGGGAATGTCTAAACTGAGCAATGCAAACATGTGCAAGCTATACATCTAAGGATAAATGGAAAGAGAAAGAACATATGAGAATAATAAATATCCATCCTTTCCTTTTTTTTGGAAGGTTGATGTTGTTAGTCGATAGTTGGTCTTCATGTCCCTATCTTCAGCTCCTGATCATGATAGTGTACCTACAAAATTGGGGGAAAGCCCTGTCAGAAGCTCTGGATATTTAAAATCATCACATGCTTTTATCAACAGACATATCAACTTGCAGACATTATGCATCTTATGTGAATGGATCAATCCAAACATGTGCAATAAATTAGATCATCATGAGAAAGATCAATCAACTTCAAGAGGTATGTTTTTATGCTAACTTGTTTTCTCACTATATAAGTATAGGAAAAGTAATGTTGTTGATTTGAAGACATTTAAACATGTGGAGAAAATGTGGCTTCCACAAGGGTAGAGCCCAGTATGTTCCCTTTGAAAAGGATATCAGGTTGCAAAAGACAAAATGCATTATTCAAGAGGATACTATGCATCAGAACAGTCAACTTGCAAATGGAGTGATGTCATCATGATAACAGAGAAGAGGAGTAGTTGAGTTCCTATAAACTATGCCCACTTCAAGGAGCAGCTTGTTAAAATCAGATCAGTTGTATCAAAATGTCTTATCACATGTTACAGGATTAAGAAAAATACAATGATCAAAGACAGGAGTACAGTCCTTAAAGGTATTTTCTCCTTTATTGTTGATTATGATTGGAATATGTATTTTGTTGTTCAGAATACTTCATAGATAGAACAAGTGAACATATGGAACAACAATGTAAAAAAGACAAGAGAATGTATTGTTTCATCATAAGGATGTCATGTTCTTTTATACATGAGCAAAATCAGATAGTTGATATAAAGAAGTAGGTTATCATGTTCATATCATGTTAATGAAGTACAATCATGCTACAAACTGGGACATCATGCAAACATTGCATCCTTATGCTATATTGAACCATTATGAAGTGATAGAAGCTACAGGAGGTAGCATAGAAGAAGATCAATTTCTGAGTGATCATATCATACAAGAAATGATAAATGAATAATAAAACTACAAGAATTTGTTGTTACATTAAAGGTATCTGATGTCATATAAAAGAATATACCAGTTCTTGCATATGCTAAATGACAGTCGGGAAGTGAAATAAACAAAAATGGGTTGTTCTGTATGTTCTTCTCTTTACATTTTCATGTGGACAAATTTAGTTTTGTACCAGAGTGCTCATAATTTTCTCAAAACCCTTATCATCATTTCGTGTTTTGAAGCCACAGTCAAAAAGGTAAGAAAAGAAGCAAATGCAGAATAACTCATATGGGTTTTTACAAAATACAGACAAGGAAGGGTATGCTGATACAAGTCAAGCCAGAAGGGTATATTCCTGCACAAACCCTCATTCTTTTCTTAGAAAATCTTAACATATTCAGTAAAGAGAGAGAATGTAAAGAATGGAGCAAGATACAGTCATAGCTGCAGCCCGGAGGGTCTTATTTTTGAAAAAATGACAAAACCCATGTTACACTTTTGAAAATCTTCATTTATTCTTATGTACAGTTAAAGAAAAGAGATACAGAAAGAAAAATAGCATGGTCATGACAGGAGGAAGACCATTCTTTGAAAAAATGAAAAAACCCTCATTTTCATTTTTTGAAACCCTCATATTTTTATATCTGCGGAGAGAAAAGAATGTACAAGAAACAATAGACAATCATGGTCATGGCCAATAAGGGTTTATTTTCTTCAAAATATCAAAACCCTCATCTTATTTTAAAACCCTTGTTATTTTTTCAGATATACAAAGGAAGCAATGGTTGAAAGAATCAAGATACAACCATATAGGTCGTAGCCATTAAAGGGTATTTTCCTCCAAATAAATACAAAGCCCTCATTTTCTTTTTCAAACCTTACATATTCAAGTTTGCAAAGGAAAAGAAAGTAAGAATGAAGGTACAAAGAGGTATGGCCATAATAGAGAGGCCTTGTTTTCTTCAAAGAAAAGATACCCACTTGCATTTTTGAAACCCTTATCAAGAATGTGCATGCACAGTTCAAAGGAATGAAGATATAAAGGCTGAAGAAGAGAGCTCACCTCATTTTCTTGTTTGAAGAAAGCTACAGGCTATGGCCTTATTTGTTTGAAGCTTCTCAGAAACATGAAGTTACAGTTGCAAATGAAGAGAACACAGAGAAAGTGCCATGTTAAAAAGTGTGATGTAAGACTTTTAAATGCTCAAAAGGAACTATCAGGCCATGGACAAATGAACATAAATCACAAAAAGATCAAAATAAAAATCCATTATCATTACACAGAAACTCACCTTTTTCATTCTACCAGAGACACATGAAAGATTGACTTAGAGAAGCCATCAAAATGGCAAAGGAAAGAGCAATAAAAAGCATATGATCTTCAAATGCTAGTCGGCCGAGTTGTAGAGTTAAAATGAAAAGACAACAAAGTGAAATGAAAAGTTTAGGGTTCAGTCTTGTCTTTTGTTTGATGGAATATTTTTCTTTCTCTCAATTTTTCTTTTGACTTAACAAAAATCATTCACCTTATCCAATGCTGAGGTCAAGACTTATGTCTTGAGATACCTAATGATTATGCCATAGGAGGGCTGTGGGCAAAACACTTATAATCTTTTTGTATTTGATTTTTACAAAAGTCAAAAGATACAAATAATTAGGAATCAAAACAAAGAGATCATTTAAAGGTAAGTTCATGTAAAAGGTTACAAGTAGTATGTATAATGCATGTAAGGTCAAATATGAGAAATGCATATGAAGACAAGTGGTTACAAGGTGGAAAATATATGGGTGAGATGAGAAAATTATGAAGGCAAAGGTGGCAGAGACAAAGTAATAATACATTATGACATTGCATATGATAAAGGTGGTTAATGTATGATGCATGGAGAAATACAAATTCAAGGCAGATGGTATAGTTTTCTCTTTTTATTATTTGCATGGAGTGACAAGGGGATATTATTATGCCTTGGATGCATATGTAATACAAAACTAAGTTTTTTTTCTATTGCATGGATTTATAAGGTGAAGATTATGCATTTATCATTCTCTTTTGATAATGCATAATTATCTTGCATGTAATGACCTATTAATTTGCATGGGAGGCATAAGGGGGTATTTTTTTCATTTTTCATGCATGATGACCTAATTAATTTTTTGGCATCATTATCATATGAAATTATGCAAAATTATGAAAATGTAATGGAGAGATAAGGTGTATTCTTTTCTTCCATTTCTTCATGGTTTTACAACTATAGATAATGTAAACAAATTAATAAAGTAATATTTTATAAATTACTTTATTATTTTGGCACAAGTTGTAAAAATCAAAGAGTTTAACAAGGTGTAACTCATAATAGAGTAAATCATGCAAATGATTACTTTATTTTTTGTCCACATGATCTACACATGCAAAATCATGCAAAAATGGAAGAGTGGAGTTAACTGAGGAATTTGAGGTCTTTTTTGCATGGCTTGGAGGTCAAATTGGAGAGATTTGGTCAACTCTTGGGTCAAACACATGGAGACTAATAGTTTGGAGCTATTTTTGCTCATTTTGAGGCAGCTTTGACCCTTATTTTTAGAAATTTCATTGTTTTCTCGTGGATCAAATTGGAGAGCTTATTTTTAGATGCAGTTAACTGTAGTTGATTTTTTCTATGCCTCTTGGAGAGAGAAAACTATATATTGTAATAAAAACTTAGGTTTTTCTATTTCTTGCCTTTTTTCTCTTTACACTTTGAGAGAGAAAGAGGTTTTGTAACTCACTTATTTGCAGATTTATAGAGATTACAGCAGGTTACAGGTTCTATACTTTGTTCTATGCAATTATTTCCTTTATTTTTTAGTTTGATCAAGTATCTACCTTCCATTAATGCAACTCGTATGAGTGATTTGATGAGATTTTATTGTGTTTAACATCAAAACCTTTAAAATCATTGTCTCATTAGTACATATTTGTGTTAGATAGCATTGAAAATCACAGGTCTTAGGTTGTCCAAATTGGAAAACCTTTCTTTTATGTTGTGAAAAACCCCTTTTCTTTCAAACAAAAATATTTTCCAGTCTTTCTTAGAAACATTTTTGTGATCAATTTGCTGAAAGTGGTTTGTGTGGATAGATTTTCTGAGATATATTGTGAGTTAGATTGCCAAGTTTTCATCATTATTAGGTGCATCACCATACTTTTACAGTTTTATTTTCTTTTAGAAAGATCCTTTTCACCCTTTTCCACATCAAAGTCATAGATCTAATTGAATATTTTAAGGGAACCAACCCATAATCTGGAGGTTCAAACTCGACATAGGTCATCCATAGCCTGAGTTTGATCCCATGTTTCAAAGGATTGTTGAGTTTCACAACTTTGCATCACGGGTGAAATCCTAATCAACAACAAATATTAACCACATTCTCAAAGGGATTGCTGATGACTTATGGAAGCCTATAGCCCCAATGTTATGTTGCATACTCAAATTAGGTAAGACTCAATGTACTCTCATAACCTCTCCTTATATGCAAGAGGAATTACATTTAATAGCCACAATGGTTATTAGGTTCTCATAAGCATATGATTTTGACTATCTTATTCAAGACAAAAAAATACTCTTTGCATCCCAATATGGTATAATAACAAGGAATTAAGAAATTTTTCAATTGAACAACTCATAAAGAATATGCATCAGTATACCAAGGAGCAACCATAAGAACATTCTTTTCGAACATAGGGAATTGCAATATCCCTTTGGTCACTTGCAAAATTAGATAGAGTTGTTTGTTAATCTATGAGACATGATCCTTAGTGTTGTACAAATGGCACATGATCCAAAGGGTTGTGTAAGAATTATAGGGTGTCTTTTGAGTTGCACAAAATGATTCCTATCACTATGTGAATTATGCATGGTGCAAGGAACCATGAACTTTGTGTTGGATCAAGTGGCATTGTTTAGGTGGCACATGATTGAAGGACTTATGCATGAGGTTGTACATTTCTATGTGAGTGACTAAGGTTAACATGCAAGATTCTGCAATAGCATGTAGATCATGATGTGAACAAAAAAACTCACTTTCCATTTATCCATTTAACCAATCTTCCTTTCTCTATTTTCTCAGGCATGTATAGTTTTGAGAGACTAAAACTTTCAACCCAAAACTCAAATTTTCTTATCATCAATTAGGATGGATTCTTTGACAATTAAACTTTGAAACCTAGAGGCATACAAAAATGATCTACACTGTACAATTCCATATTACATAATGATCAACAAAAAATATTTGTATTAACCAAATATCCATATAGGCATACATCAATATCTATCGATATAACATATATACAAAATAGCCATATAGGCTTACAAGAATGCCATATAGGCATACAATGTCAACTATATGCAATACAAAATATATATCCACAAATGCCATATAGGCAAACAATAAAGGAACACAATAAAAAGTCATTCCCCTATGTCCGATGAAGAGAATAGATCACAGGCAGTCTTTGATCTTCAAGGGGATGGAGACACATATGAGGCTGGTCTACTATGAACTCGAGGCTGCTCCTCCTATTTAGTTGTTCATGGATCTATAGTTGTTACAATAAAAAGTATAGACATTAATATATAGAAATTAAATTATAAAAAATGAAACATTTAACAAAATAATCACTTATCGCTATCTGAAAATCTATCTCCTCATTTGCCTCAGTACCAGGATTAGGTTGTGGTGATGTCATGTCCTATAGAAACCATCCAAATAGAAATTAAAATCAATAATCATTTGATTTATCAAAAATAAATAACTATAACAACGAATGTAATTTGAAATTTACTAATCTGCCGCATACTCCCATCAAAGGCATGGAACTATGAATCATAGAGGACACACCATGCTCCATTTCCTTATGAACATCGGGAGGTGTCTCCATAGCTTGCATCGTCTAAAAATAAAACATTATTCAATTACAAAAACTATAATAGTGATGCAAGTCATGGCTCCTAACATACACACACGTTCACCTAAACATGGAAGTACACACAATAAAGCACACAAGTGACATGCATATATACAAATTAGACAAAGATTCATGTCTATTGTGTGGTATAAGGGTCAACAAAGGAGGGACCATAGTAGCATCAAATTTTAGGTTTAAGAAGTCAGAGAGGGAGTGAAGGTGTTAGTTTAGGTTTAGGTTGGTGATAGGGTGGGGTAGGGTTGTGCTCAAATTTTTATTTGTTTGGTAGTCATGGAGGTAGGACAATGCCTAAGATAGAGTTTATGGGTTTACGAGACAATGCCTAAACTACAAATCACATAGACATTAGGTAAGTTTATGGGTTTACAGGAAGGAGGAATATCAAGAGTTTGTGGGATAATAGGAGGGAGGAAAGATACTAGATAGGAGAATACAAACATTATTTTAAAAATTTCTTATCATTTTCATTCTCTTGATGTTTGTCAGGGCGTGGGTTTGAAGCAAACTAGGGTTGGGACGTCTAGTAGGGGTTTATTAGGAAATAGGTAGGGTAGATATGGGTTGGTTAGTAGGTTGGGTGTAGTGTAAGTTTCTTAGGCCTACTTTTAGAAATGAATGGGGAAAGGTCCTACACGTTTTCTTTTACTTTATCTTGGAGGGGTGTTAGAGGGGAGATAGAAGTCAATGAGGAATGTGAAGTAGTAATAGGTGGATAAATGGTGGGGAAGATAGGGGCATAGCTAGTGGACTAGGTGAAGTAATAGAAAGAGGTTGTGGGGTTGGGGAAGCAATGCGTTTAGAGGCATAAGATAGGTAAAGGTGAAAGAGGGAATTGGTATGAGGTTGAGGTGGACCAGAAGGGGTTGACAAAAAATAATCTAAGGAGAAGTGTCTTAAGGTAACAACTAGTTGGTATGGGCTATGAGAAATGATGAAGACATTACCATCATAGGGAATTTTAGAGTCAACAAAGGAGGGACCTAGATGATGTTGGAGTCAATCATGTGCTATATAAGATGCCATAGGCTCATACCCCTCTCCGGTGTCATGTCCTGGGGTCTAATTGATGGTAATTGGATGAGTTTATTAGAGAGAATTTATCGAAGAATAGTGTGTAGGGGATCAACAAGCTTTGGTAGACATGTATGGAAAATGTGGTAGCATAGACAAGGCAGTGAGCTGTTTGAAATGATGCCTCAAAGAAATGTGGTCTCATGGTGATGTCCTTTTCTATGCATCTACTTGTCATGGCATTCCATGAGACCACATTTCTTTGAGGCATTTTTTCAAATAACTATATTGTAATTGAAATTTTGCCATCTATCAACATCTAGTTATTAGTTATGCAATGTCTAGTAATGCTTTGAGTTTGAAAGATGTACAATGAAATGTAACCAACGATATGAATATAAAATACAAAAATCTAGTAAGTACAATTCATTAATTAAACTATTTATTTTATTACCTCTGTGAAGCTTTGAAGTCCACCACCACTAGTAGGTGTTGTCGTGAAATCTCCAATATTAACCTATTCAACATCCAAAATCAAATATTAGAATACCATTCATATAACGATGCTATTCACATGTAATATTTACAATTGTTTAGTAGTTACATACCTCGACAGTAGATGTCATAGTGTAATATGTAGGTGGAGAACCGCTGAAAACTACATTAATGCTATGACCCTAAAATTTCATTAAAATCATCAAACTAAATTAGTTAATCTTACAGTTCAAAAATAAAATTTAATAAATTAAATTCAATGAACTTGCTAAGATTTACATGAGTATCAAGGTTGAAATTCTCACTTAGGAGGGCATATATCATCACCATCTGCTTAGCTGCAGATGTAGCCTTCACACCTACGTCCTAACTATCCGTGGGGTCATAACCACAAGCTAACCCGCAAGCCTAACAAGTATGGGGTGGAACCCTACTTGAACTCTCCCCTAACCCACATTGTGCTATAGGACTGGCATGCTCTATGATACTCTGGGTCAAGGTACTAATGGACTGAAGTGTCTCAACCTCAACACTCTCCTTCACAATAGAAGGGATAGACACATGCTCATGAGCTAGTCTGGCAAGTGCTCATCTCGTTGGCCACTATGTGTCAACACGTGCGCCTCGTCTATCATGTGCTGACCCCCCACCTCTACCCTGGAACTCCTGCATATCAAAATAATTTGGCACTTTCTTTTTGAGAAACACACAATAGAGTTTTGTCAAAAAATATTGTGGGACCTCATTATTGTTGCATGGAGGATGGTTAAAAACCATCCACCACCTCTGCCCAAAATTGTCCCTTATCACTTGGTTATTGCACCAATGGATAGGGAACCTCTTGCATGTAAGGGGTATAGGTTGATTTGTTCTTGGGTCTGTGAAAATAGAACACAAGTCCAATTTTGTAATTTGTTCATTTTTAACTTGTTCATAGGACAACTTATTTGCATAGAACTCTCTAAATTCTCTCCTCTTTTTTGACCAACTAGAGATTTTCTTACTAATTGAATCTACATTTGATAACATAAATTCAAGAGATTGAGTAGCATGGATCTATGCAAGGTTGAAGTTGTAGGTTCCTTCAACCTTCCAATTATGTCCTTAATTTGCTTTTTATAGTTTTCAATTTGCCCCATTATATTTTCTTGTGTTCCAGGGGCATATTGAGGAATGAATGGGTGTGTTTTTTGTTGGGGTTGTTCTTCAATAGGTATTTGTTGTTCAGGTGATGGAGGATTTTGTGGATTTTTAGGAGGAGGAGGAGGTACATTATCAATTCCTATAAAATAAAGAAATTTACATCAAAAAACTATTTGAACCTACCTATTTAGAAACAAATTCACACAAGAAAGAAAAAAGAAATTACTCCTTCGGCCTTCCCAACATTGTGGCAGCATTTTGATGATGAATCAGTGACAAATTATTGATGATATGCCCTTCAATAAGGCGAGCGTGCTCTCCTTTGTCTCCAAGTCATAGGTTTTCTATGAAATGTTGTGAAATAATGAAATGAAATGCGAGTTTTTTTCAATATAGCAGAGCATAACGCGCTCGCATTATAACGTGAGTATGTTATGGTTTGGTGTTGCCGAGCCTTAGGCTCAACATCACCAAGCCATAATGCAAGTGCGTTATAACACGCTTACATTATGGCTTAAATTTTTTTTAAAGTTGGACACTTTTTGGCCCCCCAACTTTTTGCACCCACCCCTATCAATGAAAGGAAGATTCGTGTGTAGAAATCACTTCCTAAACTAATCTAATGAGGGGAGAGGTATGTAAATTCTTTACAAACTTTACAATTGCAGCAATATGAAACATATATCAGAGATATTAGAGCAGAAAACACAAAACAAGAATGTAGACAGAGAGAAGAAGACACAAGATGTACGTGGGGAAAACCTTTTTAGGTAAAAAACCCCACACTCTAAAACCTACACATTGTATTATCTAAAACAATGGGTGTTTACAATACACTTGCAATGCAAGTTCTTACAAGAGTCTTCAAATGTCAATTCTGGAGTTATTTCAACATCATAATAGTACCTATAAAAACACTATGCAACTACAACTCCAAACTATGCAATATATAGGGATTACAAGGCAAATATTGAGAGGATCTTGGGATAGGCATCCACCTTGGCAACATGGCCATTATCCCACATCAAAGGAAACTTGTCCTTGCTACACATACATCTCTTACATCTGTCATACATGGCATATTTGACTTTCCCAACATAGGGGTGCTCCATGCTAAAAATAGACTATGACAGATGCTCTTACGCATCTTACAGTTGTCATAGATTTTCCCAACACAACAACCTTAAATGTTGTAAGAGAATATGTAATTAAATGCTAAATATAGTATATTCCTCTTACAACATGTCATAGCCCAACTTGGGTGTCCAAAGATTCCTTTCCCTCATGCAAAGATCCTCACCAACACTTGTCACCACTTGTCATAGGAATCTCCAAACATGGCTCTTACACATCATAGATTCTGTCATATGGAATATTGTCTTCCACACACCAGAAGATGCTGACACATGGAATATTAGTGCCACCTCAAATGCGACGCCCAAATCCATGTAGGTTTGACTTGACCATCCAAGTCACATTCCAAGTAAGATGACATGTCATCGTGCCACCTCAACTAAGTGACCAAACTGAATGTGTAAGTAATTACAACATTAGGTAATAAATTATTATACAAATAAATAAATAATGCCAGGAATTTGCAAAGGTTGAGACACCTTAATTCCCAACCTTCTCCCACTTGTCGAACACCTTGCAAGAGCCAAAAGAAATGACAAGATTTAACTGCTAGGGGCATAGAGGTCCATAGACTCCAAACACCATCTAAACTTCTCTATGCCCACTGGTTTCGTCAATGCATCTACAACATTCTTCAAAGTGTCTACTTTCTCCAATATCACCTTCCCATCCTCTACCATATCTTGAACAAAATGAAACTGAACATCAATATGCTTTGTTTTGGCATGGAAAGTCAAATTCTTTGCTAAGCAAATCACACTCTGACTGTCACAACAAATAGTAATCTATCCTGCATCAACACCAATATCTAAACACAACCTCTTAAGACAAATGGCTTCCTTACAAGCATGAGTTTCTGCCATATACTCAGCTTCTATCATGGACAAAGCAACCACAGGTTGTTACTTACTCATCTAACTAATTGAACCACCAAACATAGTAAACACATAAGCACTGGTGGATCTCCTACTGTCATTGTCACCTACCCAATCAGAATCCACAAATCCATGAATACATATAGAATGCAGAGGTCCTGTAGAATTACCATGATAACATAGGGAATATTCAGAAGTACCCCGCAAATATCTGAACACTCACTTTACTGCATCCTAATGTACCCATCCAAGATTAGCCATAAACTGACTAAGGACTCTAACTACTTGGGCAATGTCTGGTCTTGTACAGACCATAGCATACATCAAACTACCAACAACACTAGCATAAGGTACTCTACTCATATCCTCTATCTCAGAAGGAGACTTTGGACAATCTTTCATAGATAAATTTGTCCCCAATGAAATAGGAACACTCAATGGTCTACAATCTACCATGCCGAATCTATCCAACATGGTCTTCACATACTTACTCTGGCTTAACCAAAGTTTTTTGTTTGCTCTATCTCTTCTGATTTCCATTCCCAAAATGTACCTAGATGCCCCTAAGTTTTTCATCTCAAACTATGTTGACAACTGAGACTTCAAATCAGAAATCATATTTTGACCATTCCCAATCAGCAACATATCATCAACATATAGTGCAATAATGAGAATATGATCATTGTCAAAATTATATTATACACAATGATCTGATTTCAATCTCAGATATCTAATCGACAACACAAAGGCATCAAATTTCATGTACCACATCCTAGGAGATTGCTTCAAACCATACAAAGACTTCTTTAACTTGCAAACCAAATTTTCTTTACCTCTGTCTATGTAATGCTCTAGCTGTGACATATAAATTTCTTCCTCCAAGTCACCATGAAGGAAAGCTGTCTTCACATCCATTTGTTCCACTTCTAGATCATAAGCAGCTACAAGAGATAACAGGAACTGAATAGATGTCATCTTTGCAATGGGAGAGAAAATTTCACCATAATCAATTCTCTCCACTTGTGAGTACCCCTTCGCAACCAATCTGGCCTTATACTTTTCAACACTGCCATCTGCACCAAATTTCTTCTAGAAAACCCATTTGCATCCAATAGGTTTCTAACCATCAGGCAAAGGCACCAAGTCCCAAGTTTTAATCTTTTCCAAAGAAGCCATCTCATCTTCCATGGCCTCCTTCCAGGAACCTGCATCTTTCGTGCCCATAGCCTCTATCACAATTCTAGGCTCATCAGCATTAGTAAGCAAAGGAAAATCACAACTAGAATCAAGCAATGTATAACCAAACCTCTTAGGTTGCTTCCTGATTCATTTGGACCTCCTCAAATGCTAAGGTGGAGGTTCTACTTCATCTTCTAAACTTTCAAAGCTGCCAGAGCTCTCCTCATCATCAGGTCCAACAGGGTCATTCAGTTCTATCTTCTCAGGGGTTGAAGGAAACTGAACCACATCCTCTTTCTTTTCTTTCTCTTCTGGCTATAGAACAATGGAAGAAGGTGTTAGCTCTCTGAAAATAACACTTTTTCCATACAACACTTTTTCATCCATAGGATCCCAAATCTTGTATCCTTTCACACTGACACCATAGCCAATGAAGATACACTTAATAGCCTTGTTCTCCAATTTTGATCGTTTCACCCTAGGCACATGTGCATATGCCTCACAACCAAAAACACAAAGATGTCTAACTGAAGGCTTCTTACAAGACCACACCTCCATAGTTGTCTTACCAACAAGAGCTGATGTAGGAGACATGTTTACTAGGTAGCAAGCAGTGGCTACAACTTCAGCCCAAAAAATTTGTTTGAGGCTTGCTCCACTAAGCATACTCCTAGCCTTCTCCATCAGTGTCCTATTCATCCTCTCTGCAACTCCATTTTGTTGCGGGGTGTATGGAGTTGTCTTATGTCTTTCAATCCCTTGCTCTTTACAGAATTTATCGAACTCTACCGAACAAAACTCACCACCATTGTCAATTGTCAAACACTTAATCTTTTTACTTGTCCAATTTTCAGCAAAGGCTTTAAACTCTTTAAACTGACTAAAGACTTTAGATTTTCTTTTGAGAAAATAAATCCATGTCCTTCTACTATAGTCATCTATGAAAGATACAAAATATACAGATTTAGAGATCAAAGGAACATTAACTAGACCAAACACATCAGAATGAATAAGGTCCAATACACTAGAAGACTTATGAGAACTCGAGTAAAACTGAACACAATTTTTCTTTCCATTTATACAATGTTCACAAAATTTGAACTTGAGATTACAATCATTTAACCCCTCATTGAGGTTTTTATTTTTCAAGGTTCTAACACCCTTCTCACCAATGTGGCCAAATCTCTTATGCCATAACATTGTCATTTCAGCAGGAAGTTTAACTTCTAGAGCATGAGCACCCTTGGGTACCCAAAATGCACTACCATTAGAATTTGTTACAATAGACTTTTTCACTGCTAGTTCCAATGGTGGGAGCGAAGTGACTGTAGCTCTTTTCTTTGATTCAAAAGAACTATTGCACTGTGAAGTTCATGCCTCTAGCTGAAATAGAGTACCTCTCCAAGTACCCTTTGCAAGCACCATAGCTCCTCTAGTCATCTTGCATCCTTCTTTTGAAAAGACAACCTGCACACCTACATCATTCAACTTTCAAAAAGTAGGTTTCATGCCAAGCCTGGGATGTGCATGACCCCAGTGATCCCCTTCACTCAACCATCAAGGAATTGGATTGAGACTCTTCCACGACCAACAATCTTCAGATGAGAGTCATCACCCAAGTACACTCTTCCACCATCGAACTCTTCATACTTTGTGAACCAATCTCAATGTGAGGTTATGTGGATGCGCCAGAATCAATTAGCCACACATCATCAGATGCATGGGTGGTCAAGGCTGCAATGAAATCACCATCATCTTGTGACTTGTCAGAATCTAAATCTGAGACATTCTTCTTTTTCTTCTTTTTCTCCTCTTTGCATTCCTTTCAGAAATACCCAGTTTTCCCACAATTCCAACACAATACCTTGGTCTTTCTAGGATATTTGGATCTCCCACAAGATTTGGATCTACCCTTCTCAGCTTTCTTGTCTTTCCATTTCCCTTTCTCCTTGGGTTTTCCATGAACTGCACAAGCTTCTTTGGCTGACTCGGGTGACTTTCTCCACATCTCTTCACATAACAGTGAAGACACCACATCTTCCATTTTGAAAGTGGATGTGGTACTCCTAATGGCCATAACAAGATGATCCCATAAATTTGGTAAAGAACAAAGAAGGGTCATACACCGATCCTCCTCCTCCATCTTCACACCAACGGATGTCAATTGTGTAACCAACATATTGAAGGCATTCATTTGATCAGCAACAAATCCTCCATCCTTAGAGAATATAGCTTCTTCCATAGGAACAACTTGTTTACCAGGGATTTAGCCTGATAAACATCACCAAGTTTCTTCCATAGATCCTTTGCGATTTTCTCCTCATGAAAATTTAACAAGACAGAATCAGCCAGACAGAGTCTCACAAGACCCTTAGCTTTACGATCTTTGAGATCCCAATCATCTTGGGACATTGTTGTTGGTTTTACACCAGAAATTGCTTCCCATAGGTCTCTATCAATGAGCATGTCTTCCATTTTGAGTTTCCACAACTTGAAATTATTGCCATTAAACTTTTCAACCTCTATTCTTCTAGATGTGCCTGCCATCTCCTTCCTGCAACAAGATTTTAGAATACTCTACACAGACTCCCACTCAATCTAAGATCAGTACAAAAAACCCTTACCCATCAACTAGGACCAAAACTGGCCAGGCTCTGATACCAACTGAAAGGAAGCTTGGTGTACAGAAATTGCTTCCTAAACTAATCTAATGAGGGTAGATGTATGCAAATTCTTTACAACCATTACAATTGCAGTAATATGAAACATATATTAGAGATATTAGAGTAGAAAACACAAAACAAGAATGTAGACAGAGAGAAGAAGACGCAAGATGTACGTGGGGAAACATTTTCAAGTAAAAAACCCCACACTCTAAAACTTGCACAATATATTATCTGAAACAATGGGTGTTTACAATGCACTTGCAATGCAAGTTCTTACAAGAGTCTTCAAACGTCAATTCTAGAGTTATTCTGGTAGCATAACGGTACCTATAAAAACACTATGCAACTACAACTCCAAACTATACAATAAATAGGGATTACAAGGCAAATATTGAGAGCATCTTGGGATAGGCATCCACCTTGGCCACATGGCCATTATCCCACATCAAAGGACACTTGTCCTTTCTGCACATAGATCCCTTACATCTATCATACATGGTAGATTTGACTTTCCCAACACAGGAGCGCTCCATGCTAAAAATAGACTATGACAAATGCTCTTACGCATCTTATAGTTGTCAAGATTTTCCCAACATAACAACCTTAAATGGTGTAAGAGAATCTGTCATTAAATTCTAAATATAGCATATTCCTCTTACATCATGTCATAGCCCAACTTGGGCACCCAAATATGCCTATCCCTCATGCAAAGATCCTCACCGACACTTGTCATCACTTGTCATAGGAATCTCCAAACTTGGCTCTTACGCATCATAGATTCTGTCATATGGAATATTGTCTTCCACACACCACAAGATGCCAACACATGGAATATTAGAGCCACCTCAAATGGGACACCCAAATCCATGTAGGTTATACTTGACCATCCAAGTCACATTCCAAATAAGATGACATGTCACCATGCCACCTTAACTAAGTGACCAAACTGAATGTGCAAGTAATTACAACATTAGGCAATAAATTATTATACAAATAGATAAATAATGCTAGGAATTTGCAAAGGTTGAGACACCTTAATTCCCAACAATCAATTGGTAGTATATTTATTCATTAGTATATTTAGTCATATATTTTTAGTCATATTTATTCATTGATTTCTGTTAGTTGGTAGTATATTTAGTCAATTGGTAGATTATTTAATTGTTTTTGAGGTTTAAACATAAAACACAGAAAAACATAATCAATCATTCATTTGCACATAATGAAACAACTATTAAGAAGGCAAAATACTAAAACTTTATTGAGAAAAGGTGTTCTTACAGCAGATACAAGACTTAAATATGTCTTTGCTTTGAAAAATGTGTTATAAATTGTGTTTCTCAGTGTTGTGACTGAGAAACTAAGTTACAAAGATCTATTTTTTGCTTATAGAACTCTAAAACATGAAAGAACTACTTGAAAAATGAAGCCTAAATATTTCATCATGGGCTTTTACATCTCAAAATCTGAATAAATGTATGAAAACTCGCTTAATATTGCTAATTGTTGCATTACTTCTTCTTCTTTGTTGCATCTCTTGCCTTGGTCTGCACAAATAGAACCCAATAATGCAATAAATAAAATTCCCCTTTGTAATAGAAAGGAAATAAGTAACTTACTTTAACATGTTCTTTGAAAGAATGTTTACCTTCTTGACTCCACGAATCTTCTTAGATCTGTTTAGACAGAGTAAGTCAAATTCATAAACAATCAGGTTTAGACAAACATTCCTGCAACCCCCATTCCTAGTAATCAATTTGTGAACTATGAATTTTCATTGATTATAGGTTTAGGAAGCTAGCAGATATGATTTCATAATAATGTCACAATACCAGCTCCAAACATGTGAAAGTTAAGATGAAACTTGAAGAGAAAATTCAAATTTGAAACACACTTTATTAGCAAATCAAAGCATAATAGAAGGGGGATGTTTGACAGATATTATAGTTAGAAATTCTCAGGTAGAAATGTATGCAAAATTTGGATAGATATTTAGGCTATCATTTTCCAGTTGTCTCCTCTTCAATAAAAACTAGTCTAAATTTTGAAAGGTATCTAGTCTTGCAATAGCAAGCTTAAGGGCTAAACATGATTTACCTACCACCTTTCAAAAACAAAATGTACCATATGGTTATACTTAAGATTAAATCACACATATAAGTTTAGTACATTCAATTACCCACAAAAAACATGTCGCAGTGGGCCAAAAATGTCCCTAGTTCTATATCAGGTGAAAATGTTTTAGCTATTGTGGTGATTGGTCTAAAATTTAAATCTAGAATAAAGGTAAGAAGTTTCAACCATTGTAATATTTGCCAGTGTCACTATCAATCTAGTATTTACTTGTTATTTTCCTTATTTCTATAACTTCTGGACTCAATCATCAAATAATAAAGAACCTGTTCAAAATTCAGATCTTTTTGTATACCACATTATTAGTTCCTTGAACAAAGAGTAAATTATATAGTTCACATTTTAAAACACCAACAGTTTGTTCTTGACAAAAGGGTAGAAAATGGCTAATCTTACTAGAACAAAACAACTGAGTGAAAGTGTTATGTGTCATAATACAAAATGAAGCATCGTTCTTCTGCTCTTTTTCTTGCTTTACTTATTTTCTTACACTAAAAAGAATTTCAAGCTAAGAACGGAAAGGTCATAACATTGTTCTCTTTAATGTAGTACAAAGACACGAGATTTAACATAGAAAACCCTGATGGGAAGGACAAATCTGACCATTTTATTTCTTAAGCATTGCAACATCTCATATAGATTGGAAAGGAATCACTAGCCTATATAAAATGGATATACCAACAAACATTAAACTAGTGCATTATATGCATTAATCCAAATTTAGGTAGACTCCCTCCTATTTCTTCCCATATTCCTTAATCTAATATGTCACTTCAATCAGGAATGTAACAGAACTCATGTCTCTATTTCACCAACATTGCATAGACTTTCTTCCAATGTCTGGGTCCAAACTAGATAAAAAACACTTAAGTTCAAACCAAAAGTCTTAGTGTAGAATCTAATGTGGAAGCATAGACAAGGCATGTGAATTGTTTGACATAATGCCTCAAAGAAAAGTGGTCTCATGGACTGCAATGATTGTAGGATATGCACAAAATGGATTTGTTGAAAAATCTTTAGAAATTTTAAAGCAAATGCAATTGGTTGGTGTAAAGCCAAATTCCACAACCTTTTCCAGCATCCTCCCTACCTGTGTCAAAATGGGAGCTTTGGAATAGAGTATGGACATCCATCAAAACATAAAGGATAGAGGAATTTTGTCAAATGTTGTAGTTGCAACTGCCCTTTTAGACATGTATGCAAAATGTGGAAGCATAGACAAGGCACATGAACTATTTGATAGAATACCTCAAAGAAATGTGGTCTCATGGACTACAATGATTGCAGGATATGCACAAAATGGATTTGTTGAAAGGGCTTTAGAAATTTTAAAGTAAATGCAATTGGCTAGTGTAAAGCCAAATTCCACAACCTTTGCCAGCATCCTCCCTTCCTATGTCAAAATGGGAGCTTTGGAATAGGGTATCAACATCCATCAAAACATAAAGGATAGAGGAATTTTGTCAGATGTTGTAGTTACAACTATCCTGTTAGACATGTATGAAAAATGTGGAAGCATAGACAAGGCAAGTGAACTATTTGATAGAATGCCTCAAAGAAATGTGGTCTCATGGACTGCAATGATTGCAGGATATGCACAAAATGGATTTGTTGAAAAGGCTTTAGAAATTTTAAAGCAAATGTAATTGACTGGTGTAAAGTCAAATTCTACAACCTTTGCTAGCATCCTCCCTACCTGTGTAAAGCTAAATTTTGCCAGATGTTGTAGTTTCAACTGCCCTGGTAGACATGTATGCAAAATGTGGAAGCACTGACAAGGCATGTGAACTATTTGGTAGAATGCCTCAAAGAGATGTCATCTCATGGAATGCAATGATTATGGGATATGCACAAAATGGATTTTTGGAAAAGGCTTTAGAAACTTTCAAGAAAATACAATTAGCAAGTGTAAAGCCAAATTTGACAACCTTTACCAGCATCCTCCCTACTTGTGCCAAAATGGGAGCTTTGGAACAGGGTATGTACATCCATCATAACATAATGGAAGGGGGATTTTTGTCAGATATTATAGTTGGAAATGCTTCGGTAGACATGTATGCAAAATGTAGAAGTATAGATAAGGCATGTGAACTGTTTGATGGAATGGCTCAAAGAGATGTCATCTCTTGGAATGCAATGATTGTAGGATATGCACAAAATGGATTTTTTTAAAAGGCTTTAGAAACTTTCAATCAAATGTAATTAGCAGGTGTAAATCCAAATTCAACAACCTTCACCAGCATCCTACTTGTTATATCATGGATACCCACTCTCCCGCAAGCACTTCAAGTCATTCTTGTAGTGATGCAAGTCTTTCCCACATCACCGTAGGAATGACTTGAAGTGCTTGCGGGAGAGCGGGTGATGTGGGGCTTTCCACTAACAACACAATATCTACCATCAATACCTTCAACTATTGAATTTGCATTTTCAATGTTATGACATCCCCCGTAGCATTTTGATTGACAGTAGCCTACAAAATAGTCACAAACAAACCCATTAAGGAGTTTCTTATCATCAAACATCCATAAAAGAGAAACAAAGGAACTAAAAGAGATTCTTAAATCAAATATAGGGATCTAGGATCAGCTTACATTATTCTGTATAAATTTTTCTCATTGTGAAAACTTAAGTGTGCTAAGTGTCTCCATTGCACAGCTGTGGAACACAAAACAATATCAAAGGCATTTAACCATTGAAAGGTCTATGTATTTATGATTACTTGACAATATACTTGCATATGCATTCGTAAAAAAGTTCAAGATAGTATTTTAGAAGATCTTGAAAGATGGTATACCAGTTAGAAGGGCTGGCATTAGCAATGATGATAGTTTTAGAGTTCCCACCAAGAGAATCCTGAATCAATAATTATATTTTATCTATGTTAGATAGCATAGAAGTAAATATGCATATTGATAAATTATTAATAAATATCTAAATAATGGTGTTCCTCCCCTTTACTAAAAAATGTTTAGAGGTGCATGTGGGCTTTACAGGTAATCTCACTTGATTAGTCATCAATTACATGGATTATAAGGCCATAGAGAAATGACTACTCATGGTAAATGGTCATCAAAGTGATGTCTTGAGTGTTATGTAAAATATTCCATAAAAGTAAAAACTCTAAATAAAATATCTAATAAGTTTTGATATAAATTATTTAGAATCTTTGAGAAAACTAATTTGAACTCAACTGAACTTTGCTAATATTATTAGACATCCTTCTCTTATATTGTTATGTTATATGTACAAAGGAACTATTGACCATCAATGGATACAAGGCAGTGGGCACTGAAACCTTTTCTTCAGTTGCATCTATCCCAGATTCTATAAGACATTTATTTTCCTATTAACAACTTGTATCCTAGTTGGGACAAGATACGATGCATAGTACTTGCATGGTTCAACTTAAGGCAGTGTCAATGAGAGTCATGATTTTCCCATAGCCCATAAAAAAGATTTAGAGAGCTTTTTGGGATTTAACTATTAAGTTTTTTTGCATCAAAGTTTTAGAACACACTTAGTGATCCCCATCATCATGGTAAGAAGAAGAAATGGAATGGATTGGAAATAAATTAATAAGATCATAAAACAATGAAAAAAGAACAAAAAGGTCAATAAGGGAATAAATTAAAAGAAAAGAAATAAGAAATATAGTTGCCAAGAGAATAAGGGTTCTAAATTAGATCAAATTAAAAAACTAAAAAGACATAAAGAGAGGAAAAGTCAACTGGAACATATTAATATGGTAATGTTAAAGTGATAGGATGTTAAAAATCATAGTATAAAGAAAAACTATAAGGAATCCTTTTTTTAAATTCGAAAAAACAATACCAAAACCAAGAACCATTTTAATTTTTTAATGGTAGCATAACTAACCTAGAGGATAAATGTAAGTTTTGAGTCATGATATGGTACATGTTTTGTCTTCCCATTGGCAATATTTACAAGGTTCATTATCGTAAGCCTACACATTTTTTCCTTGATTGATTCAAATCAGATGGATTTCAAAAAATACTAGATTCAAGAGAGAATCCATTTAATAATGGCATAAACAGTCTAAGCATCAAGAGGAAATATAAATATACTTGATTTCAGTACCCAAGAGTTGAATATTACTTATTGATATTTGTGGCCTCTTTCAGATGTTCACCCTCAGCACCTGAACTCTTCTGCCTGTTAAGTGAATCAATTATTATCATATCTTCTTCAACTACAAAATTATCCTACATTCATTTATACTTGCAAGAGCACAATTACAAAAACTCGTTAAGAATTTTCTACAATAGACACTATACCTTTCTAAACCTGCCAAATCAATCAGATTCAAGTGTCTAAATCTATGATGTGTCACAGATTGACATTCCCACTAGAAAACAATAACAAATTTGAAATATACTCATCAAAATGGTTAATGAAAGAATATAGACCATTTTTCTAAATGTACATAACAAAAATATCCAACTAAAAAAGGAATGCTTCTATTCTACAAGCCTTATATTTACCACTATAAACAGAACTTTCAACAAGAGGAATTTTATTTTTCTCAAGGAGAAATAAGATTTTAAATTTCAATTCAGAGCAATTTGAAGTTAAACATGATTTGCAACCTTTAAAATCTTTGGTTTCAACTTTCAAGGGTTGGTTGTAGCCAAAAAGTGGCATTACTGACACAAAATATTAGAAAAATAGAAGTCTGCTTTACCTTGCTTTCAATGATACAAGTAAATACACTATCAGAGTGGCTGTTAGCACGGTTCATATTTGTTGTCACAACTTTTTTGTTTGCAACAGCCTAAAGTGAAAAAATAAAATCAGCTTTGCAAAATATGTCTTGCTTTAACAATCAACAATTCTCATCATGCAGCAAATCAGAAATAGGAGGCTAGTACAATATATGACCTAAAGGAGCAACTTAATAACATCATTGACACCTTTCACCTCAATTTTTGAAAGATTTTCAACATATACTCCCTTCCTAGCATCTTTCTTCATCTTTGCATCAGAAGATATTAGGTTAGATTGCATTATAAGTAACCAACACAATGCTTAAAGCAATTGTCTACAAGAAATTGAAAGAAAGATGTCACTTTCTTGCCTACAGATTTGTTGATGATGGCTCTAGGAGATCTGCAACCTGCTCATTGTCTATCTCTAGAAAGGAGCACTTGTAAACAAATTTCAATTTTTCTTCTCTTCTAGCATCCTCTTCCTATGGGATACTTGAAATGAGTGAGCTGTCATCAAGTAGGTTGCCTATGAAAAAAGAATATTTCTAGATCCCTAGTGTAAACCCAAACACAGATTTACAAACCTTATGAATTCTTGTGAATAAATGCTCAAAAACATCAGGTGTCATTCCATGATTTGCACTTGATTTTTTCTCTACATCCTCAATGTCACCAAGCATAGTATGTGTTTTCCCACTATTAGTCTGAATGAATCAGAAAACAAGTCAATTTTATGGAAGCAAAAGGAAAATTGTCAGAAGGAATAAGCAAGAATTTGAAACAATATACTTAGATAGAATCCAATATAAGACATCTTTAAAAGAACATGGTTACAAACTAGTGGAAAGAATAGTCTAATGTCAATTATAAAGCAAAACCAAAAGAATAGGAATGAGATAAGTAGGCATAGTTAAAATAGAATGGTCTTGCTTGGCCATATGCGGACATCTTTAAAGAACATGGTAACAAACTAGTGGAAAGAATAGTCTAATGTCAATTATAAAGAAAAAACCAAAACAAAAAGGATGTGATAAGTAAAAATAGTTAAAATGGTCTTGTCTGGCCATATGCAAACATGCAACTATTATATCCTCCCATGCAATTCTCAACCATGGGCAATCTAGCTACTCTGAACAATTTGTCCTACTTTCATTCATAGTTTTAGATGGTAAAAAAAATAGAGTCATAAGATAACAACATACAATAGATTATCTTTCATTCTACCTAAGAACTAAGTATTTACCTGAGTTATATTTTCGCCAGCAACAAGCTCAAATGTAAAATGAGCTTTTGCATTCCCCAACCATGTTAAAGTGTGGGAACTATCCTGTTTGACACACCTCGAATGACCTTGAGAAGCAACTTCAATGCCACTAAGCAGATGAATTTGAATAACAACCTGGACAAGCATAGATCATACAATTAATTTTGAAGAAAACAGTTTATCATCAATAACATAAAGAAAAGGCAAATAACATATTTTTGGGGCCATTTCTCCTCTCTATTCCATATCAACCAACATAGCAACTGCAATGACTTCCTAAGTCCCTACTACACATAAAGTTGAACAATAGGTGACATGTCACTACTAATCTTGGTAGGCCAAAATCAAAGTATCAAATGTAGTTAAAATGCAAAAATAAACTAAAAGCACTTCCATCAAGTTTCAACAACCATGCATATTATGAACTTTATGATCCACATACCTGAACATTATGGTCATCCCAGAAAGAGGGATCCTCTTGAAGCTCAAAATGATGTTACATAAAGTTGTTTTTTGACTCAAACTGTAAACTTTTGAACAGAGCAACATATTGACTATTTGCACAAGGAAGTGTGGGTAGACTTCTAGTGCTTGCAATAATAGACTGGTTGTATATGAAAGACCTTGCTACACCATTTGGAGTTGTAGATTCATTTTCTGAACTGCCAACCATAGAAAAAATTGTAGGTTCACACAACAAGCCAATTTCATGAAGACTCCCTTGGGAAGGATATTTTGTTAAGACTGTAGAATGTTTGGTAAAATCTATTTCTGTGGCACTCAAAGAATGACTCCTCGGCTCCTTCCATCCAAACTTTTTCTTTGTATGTGAATACCCTATTGAGTTATCAAGCAGGTCATTGTCAGGTGTGCTGCAATTCAATCCCCTAAAAGTATTTTCCCCAGACTGGCTAAAACAATGTGCAGTCCCTAGGCCATTAAGCTTCATCTGAGAAAAATATGTGATGGAATCTAATTTTGGTATAGGAGTAATCAAATCATGCTCTGTATTTGTGCCACCTGGTAAATTAAAGCTACTCTTTGGAATGGGACATAATGGAGGTTGCATAGTGGAAGAGTAGTAATCTCTGGTGTTGATTTCTTGTGAATGACTAGCATCACCATTGTTAGTAATCATGTCGAAAAACATTTTTCTGGGGGAGTTCTTTATAGTTATATAGAGTGGAGATGCTACTCCTTTTCTTCATTTCTGACTCATTCACTAATCCACTTCTATTTCCAAATAGCTAGACATAATCATTTCTAGATGTGTTTCAAAAATGTGAACCTATTGAAATAACCTCAAAAATCAAAGTATCTAACCAAGTAAATTTTTCTTGCAAACCACCATTAATCAATCTTGTTTGCCAATAACTAAACAATCAAGTCAAATTCCCTCTCAACTAATTTCCACAAACCTTAGTAACATTAAATCAAATAACATACTAATGACTACACTTCAAAACCAAGCCCTTCCAGCCAATGCCCATATGGTATCTATAACTATTAGGGTTCCAAATAACTCCTCTATTCTTTTTCCTATGATGGGTGTCCATACCTTGTTCCAAAGCTCCCATTTTGGCACAGGTAGGGAGGATGCTGGCAAAGGTTGCAGAGTCTGGCTTGACACATGCCATTGTATTTGCTTGAAAGCTTTTGAATCTTTTTCAACAAACCCATTTCGTGCATATCCTGCAATCGTAGCATTCCAATGAGAAACCCTTGGCCATGAAGGATGAAGGCAGGAAATTTCTTCCAAATGTTTTAAGTATGGATTTTAATTGTAATGACATTTATAAATGGTGGGAAAGAGGGAAATTACAATTCAAATATTTTTTTGATTTGTGTGACTAATTATTTAGTTGTGTCTTTTACCCAATGATCAAATTAGTCATTTATTTAGTCATTTATAGATGTGTTGCAAAAAATGATTAGAATTTATTCATTTTTAGTTGTCGTGACTAAAATTTTTAGTCATGTAGTCATTTATTTGCCAAAATTCTACTAGTGGCTATATCAAGCAAAAGCTTTTACAAGACAAAACTCCCTTAAGTAATAATGTACAGACATTGTATCAACTACTTAATATTTTTTATTCTTTAATGTTTGTCACTGTGATATGCTCTTGTTCTTCTTGTTCTTCCTTCATGTGTGTGAATTGGAGCTTTAGATGAGGAAGTTCTTTCAAAGCCAACAGAATAATCATTACAAGTCATCAAAGCCAACAGAAAGGAGACCAATATGAAATAAATGATTAAAACAAAAGAATACAATCAAAATACTAAAAGCAATAAGTAAAATCTTACTACACAACATCCATCTCTGTAGATTCCATTGCATCATTAACCATTTAACTATAAATAACTCACTATCCCACCAAAGACATCTAATCATCCACCGTCCACCACTACACCGCTATACAAAAACTAGTCCATCGCGGTATGGCGGTATCTATCACTCTACCGCACCAAGCCTCGTACACCATCACGGTGTGGTGGTGACTATACCGCACCATTGTAGGATACCTTCAACCATCATCGTGGGGTAGTGGTAACCACCGCTATACCGCACTAGACAACATGGAAGCACCACGGGGTGGTGGTAACACCACATTGCCACAAGCTCAATCTAACACCTCTACGAGGTAGTGGTAAGTACTGCTCCACCACTAGTCACTCCATGCGATGGAGTGGGATGGCAGTAAAGGCTTGAGCTCATCACTTGGTGTAATTTGACTTGATGATGACCAAGTTGGGGGTCCACCAGTGAATTTGAGGCACATAATTCTAATAGGTAAATACCATAAATTGTCCAAAACAAATACACATGTATCAGACTTAAGTCACTTAGGCAAATAGGGCATGTGAGACTTCCCACTAAACTAATTCAAAATTAATAAGGTGTAAATATATGGCTCTTTTAGCACTATAATTAAGGTGTAAATCACAAATATATAAGCAAGTTGTGGCATAGCTACCAACAATTGCAATCTATATAAATCAGGCACTACTGAAAAGACAACAAAAAGAGAGATTACAACAGAAATCCTAGCCCAAAGATAAGATTGTTATTTAAAAATCAACAAAAGAAAAAGCTTAAACTTGTATAACACTATAGAACACCTAACCACCCAGTATACAAAGCAACCTTTTTATATAGATCTTGATCATAGGACATCCAGCAAAGCTTAACATCATGGATTTTTTGTCATATATTGTAGTTACAAGTGCCCTGCTAGACATACATGAAAATGTGGAAGCATAGACAAGGCAAGTGAATTGTTTCAAAAAATACCTCAAAGAAATGTGATATCATGGATACCCGCTCTACCGCAAGCACTTCAAGTCATGCCTGTGGTGATGTGGGGCTTCCTGTATCACCGCAGGCATGACTTGAAGTGCTTGTGGGAGAGCAACATATCACATTTCTTTGAGGCATTTTTTGAAACAGTTCGCTTGCCTTGTCTATGCTTCCACATTTTCATGTATATCTAGTAGGGAACTTGTAACTACAACATATGACAAAAAACAAGGATCACCAAGTCTGATACACTTACTTGGGACTATGCATTCTCAGTGTATCTTATTCTTGTGGCTATGAGGTGGAAGTTTTTACTATCCAAGTGATGGGTTCAGAATTTTCACAATCACGATATGGTGGTCATTGTGAGAGGACTGTCATAGTATAGTAAAATGCCAAACAAAGATGATGGAAGGACAATGACCAATTTGATTAAAGCAGTGACTTCACAAATGTTGAAGGGATAGTCCTAGTATCTTTATTTTGAAGGTCAATGATTTCAATGTTGGAAGATAGTGTTGCAGATTCTTCCATGCCATCAACTTCAGGAAACAACACAATTGGCTGAAGGAGCTTCTTATTTTACACAATGTAGTTTGCCAAGCTCATTAGAAGTTGCACATAAATATAACAAATTAAAATATGAACCTGAGAATGAATGCATATGAGATTATTCTTTACCTCCAAGTGGGACCCTTAGTCCTCAAGATATTATCAATATAGTGGTATGTTTTCAAGGGAAATACTTTCAACCTACAAAGACCTTGCATTGTGACATGAATGGAGGAAGTTGTTTAGCAGTCTAGGGTGGTGATCTTCAGGATTTTGGTGTCGACAATGATTTTAATAAGCTATGTTTCATATGCCCTATATGGTTGTTAAATGCTAAGGCATAAATGGAAATTTCTTCAAGTGCTATGCAAGGCCATTAAAATTAAAAAATTTTCCTCTAAGTCATTTGCACATGGTGATTGAGAATATAGTGAGTAAGAAGTAGAAGAGCACTGGATCTTAACACTACAAAATGGTCATGAGTTATGCAATGAACTTCACTATTCTTTTGATCACAAAGGAGATCAAGATAATAACCAACATACTGATGTGCACAGAGAATGTTCATGGAGGAGTGTAAACTTCCTTACAAAGTAATTACCACAGTAGAGTTTGAGGTGAATTGCATTTGTATTTTATGCTGATATGGATATGTTCTAACCTATAGTTAACTTTTGTGGCATAACAGATAGGCTAAATAGTTGTTCATATACCATTGTTTCAAATTCAAAATTGCTATACCTTATTCTAGGAGCAAATCACAGGGGGAGTCTATACATAAGACACCATTGTTTCAAATTCAAAATTGTTGGCTCTTTCACAATTGTTTACTTCATTTATTTGATCTAAGATGGCCTATTGTATAGAAGATGCTCTCAAAATCACAGTAAAATCCTTTATTCCAGGAAGATTGTTCAGAATCTTCACATCATAACAATGAACAAAAGCATCAGTCATTAACCTAAACTTTGCAAGAGTTTTATCAAATTCTACTTTTTCACTCTCTTTTCCATTCTGAATTTTATTCCCAATTTCATCCATGAAGAACTTCCTCAACCTATAGATCCTATTGTTAGCCATAACTTTACTAGGTGTCGAGGATAGCTTCAATTTTTTACCCAAGCAGCAATTGACAAAATTTAGCCTTACCAGATACAATGTGTTGAAAAGCTCTTTGAAGTTATTCTGGAAAAGAGTTCCTAAGAGTATAATGCACAATTTTGAATTAACCTTTTTGCATGAATTTCATTGTATCTTGTAAGGCCGAATTTTGTAAATTGCTTCTTTTTGTTAAAATTCAGCCTTACCAGATACAATGGAATTCATGCAAAAAGGTTAATTCAAAACTGTGCATTATACTCTTAGGTACTATTTTCTAGAATAGCTTCAAAGAGCTTTTCAACACATTGTATCTGGTAAGGCCAAATTTTGTCAGTTGCTTCTTGGGTAAAAACTCGAAGCTATCCTCAACACCTAGTAAAGTTATGGCTAACAATAGGATCTACAGGCTAAGGAAGTTCTTCATGGATGAAAATGGGAATAAAATTCAAAATGGAAAAGAGAGTGGAAAAGTAGAATTTGATGAAACTCTTGCAAAGTTCAAGTTAATGACTGATGCTTTTGTTCATTGTTATGATGGGAAGATTCTGAATAGTCTTCCTAGAATAAAGGATTTTATTGTGATTTTGAGAGCATCTTCTATACAGTAGGTTATCTTAGATCAAATAAATGAAGCAAACAATTGTGAAAGAAACAACAATTTTGAATTTGAAACAATGGTGTCTTATGTATAGACTTCCTCTATGATTTGCTCCTAGAATAAGGTATAGCAATTTTGAATTAGAAAAAATGGTATATGAACAACTATTTAGCCTATCTGGTATGCTACAACAATTAACTACAGGTTAGAACATATCCATATCAGCATAAAATAATAGGTGCAATTCACCTCAAACTCTATTATGGTAATTGCTTTGTAAGGAAGTTTGCACTCCATGAACATTCTCTGTGCACATAGCCAAACATTTAAAGTTCTTAACCAAAGCTCCAAAAATGAGTATCTTGTCATTGCATGACTCCTACTTTTTGTTTGAGTATGATAGTACCTAAGCTTCTGGTGTTTCTAGATGAAACCTATAGCAAAAAAGTGTAGTCTCCATCTGAAGGAACCACCTTTGGAGCTCTTCCCTAAAATGAGGGTTGAAAACATTAGAAGAAAAGCAATACCATAATTCTAAAGTAACAATTTGTATCAAGACAAATGTCAGAAAGTATAATTAAAAAGACAAATCCTTACAATTGGACCTCAAATTGGACCAAGTAGATTTATGATTTTATCTTTAGAATGTAGGAACTTTCTCTATCAGAGCTTCATGAACTCAAATTGGACCAATAGATTTATGATTTTATCTTTAGAATGTAGGAACTTTCTCTGTCTGATATTCACAATGTCAAGTTGGATCCAAAATTGGACTAGCAGATTTATGATTTTCTCTGTCCACCAACATTTGTATTCCTATACTCAGGTTCTACTTCTGAGCGAAAACACTTGGAAGTTTTCAGACCAGCTTAAGGTACTCTCCCACCTAGTTATGTCACTGATAGCAATCCAATTTTTCTTGAACCATCCATACCCGAATGTTGCATCACAATCTATTCTTCTTGCACATAAAAATGCAATATATTAACCCATTCTAAATAAAACATTTGATCTTCATAAAACCATAATTAATAAATCATTTCAATTTCAGAAAGAATCTGATGTCATTTACTATTAAAACAAAAGCTATATAAATCACAAAAAGTTCCATGAAGCCTCCTAAATGTATCTTAAAGCAAGTTTACAGGATGGGTTTCAGCATAAGAAGCTTTCTACTACATCTCTCAATGAATGTATTATAAGCAGAAAACAAAATTCTTCACACTCGAAGTAATGCAGTCAAACATTTATTCCAAAAGTATGTTAGCAGGAGTTAACTAAAAACAAAATGATTTTTTACTTGGTTTATTTTATCAATATGCCACGTGGAAATGGAATAATCACTAAGAAACCCTAACAATAAAAAATGAAGTAAAGGTTCAAGAAAGGAAATTCCAATGTACTATTGTGTAATGGTGATGAAGGGACTTATATGAGCATGACTTGCATACAAATCCCTGCCATTAAATTTCCATCCATCTAAAGATAAAATAAGCAATGTAAGGATTTGAGAAATATAAGTTCAAAGGGTTATACTATAACAGTAATGGAATCACCATATGAGTACAACCGAGGAACAAATTCTTGTGACTGTAATTATGTGATCCATAACTCTATTGGTCATGTGGCATAGTTGTGCTATAACAAATACAGGATGAATTCATGTGTGACCCAAGTTTAATGTGGCTATGTTGTGATAGAAATGGAGGCACTCATATGAGCACAATTCATGTACAAATTAATCAATGTCATCACAATTAGGTGTCAATCATCATTGGGTGCATTCAGGTTGACTCAAGTTTAATAGGTTACAATGTAATGATAGCATGATCCAAGATCGATTACCTCTTGCTACAACAAAGAGCCTATAACTCTAGTTGATATGTAGAGTGGTTGTGTTCTATCAATTATGTAGTGCATTCAAGCACAACCCATGTTTAATGGGCTATTCTAGAGAGTGATCAATATTTTCTAAACCTTATGAATGTTACTTAAAAGTGTACAACTTAAACTACAGACCAAGTTTGTTACATACTTGAATGCAATCTTGGGTTACCACAAACTGTAATAATGTGATATGCTAATAACCATTATGGGAAGTATTAAAACAAGACCCATGCTATATAGGATACATTTACATGATCAGGTTTACATACCTTAATGATCAAACACAAGCTTCCCACACACTCTAGGATACAATACAAGATCATACCACACCCTGTCAAAAAGAGGCTGAGTAGTGACAACATAATAAAGCTCAAGCCTTGCATAGTAAAGTGGAGATTTTAACAGTGAGTTTCCTTACCCCCTTGCTAACCTTAAGGGTTTTTCAAATGATATTGATAGTGTTAGACAAGGCAAATGCAATCAGGGAATGACTATCCAAATGAAGTAACAGTGGTAATCACAGGTTCAATGTTTCTTCTTAGCCATTATATAATGGAGGTAGTGGATTGCATGTTTGAGCAGTGTTTTGAGACTCATCAAAGATGGGAGAATAGTGAGAAATACCTTGTGGACTGTGAAGTAGTGACAATAAGGGTGAAGGATCTTAAGACCCACAATACCATGAAACAATGAGTCCCCTATAGTAAGTAGGCAATCTATAGGGCATGGTTTGATTTTATAGAAGGATGCTCATGAAAGGAATCTTCAAGTGACAGTGAGTGAGCTATTTGAGATTACAGCTAAGGTTGCAATTTCTAGTCTTAAAGGTAGTTAGCAAAGCAGTAAATGTGGAAGAAAATCAAACCCTACACAGTAAACAATTCACAATGTTATCTTACATAATGACTTGAGTTTGAAGACAAAAATCTCATTGTATCTTGATGAAAGTAGTGACCTTAATGGTCAATCATTGGTAACCATGATTTTAAAACATGCTATTGTGCCTATGGAGGCAACATTTTAAGCAAGGCAGTGAGTGGTGGTTTGGAACAATGGTAGGTATGAAGGACTTGCTTTATATGCATACTATGGAGTCTAGCTTAAGACAACGTTCTTAGAAGAGATTAAAGGTGGATTATGAAACTCAAGGGTTACCATGATAAAGATTAAAGCAAAGACTAAGATCTATTTAAAAGCCACTGTGATGAAGATATTAAAGATGTCACATGCAAAACCCTAGCATCTAGAGTAATGAATACAGTGCCAAAGAGGATAGTGAGCTAGGGCAGATTTAGGAGATCTCCACATTATCTAATCATAGGCAAATACATCATTTATTTTTTTTATATTAAAAGAAATTATTCTAAACCCTATATAGGATACATTCTAAACCTTATATAGGATACATTGATACTTCAAAAGCATCTGAATTAGGAATTTGAGATTATGCAAATATATGTCAATTAAATACCTAGATTACAAACAGTGGCATGAACAATGTAACCCTTGTTGAGTAGAGCAGGAATGAGATATGCAGCAATGAATCCTATGCCTCCTATCACACACATCTCCTTGCCATTCTTTGTCATTCTTTACTAAAACACTTCTCTATTTTGGCGGGATACGCCTGAAAATAAGGTTTCAACGAAGGTTTTAGAGTATGTTTATTGAAATGGAAACTTCATTTTGGTAGGCTACACCTGAAAATAAGATTTTGATGAAAGTTTTAGAGTATGTTTATTAAAGTTTTAGAGTATTTTGGTGGGCTATTGATTTTTAATTCCTTAAATGATTTATTCAAATGGATTGTGATAAATAAATGACATACTATTTAGTCATTTTTATTTGTGTGACTAAATAATTTTTTAGTCAAGGACCAAATTAGTCATTTATTTAGTCATTTTTAGTTGTTGTGACTAAAACGTTTAGTCACTTAGTCATTTATTTGCCAAAATTCTACTAGTGATCCAAGTTTTACTTGATTAGTTATACTACAAAGGTTCTCTAGAGTGAACAAAACAAAGACACATCATGTTGTTAATTAGGGTTGCTTGGAGGAAAAGTAAAAGTCACTGCATTTCACCGCAGTTCATCTTTTGGCTTTGATGTTTAGAGGATGAGTTTAGATATTCAATATGATTATTCATTTTAGGTTTCAGGTGTTGAAGTGCATCATAAGTTGGTTTTTTAATGCTTTATCTCAAGACTGTGTGTTCAATGTTTGTAAGTGATGCCAGGATCAATTTTTGTTTGTTTGCACCAGAAAGAAAACATATACTTCAATGGAAGGATTGTTTGAGAATGTTTGTGTAAGTCTTATGTTTCTTGAGTGATGATCTGCATGATTTTAATTGGTCCCTCCAGTACCATTATAGGTTTGGAGCTATTTTGTGAAGGATAAGTGTTTGCTGGGCTGACTTCATGTGTTTTGATGACTCTGCAAGATGTTTTGAAGTGTGTTTCAACTTGGAAGAATGTGTTAAGGAAGAAGAGGTTCGGGTTATCACTTGGTTTGAATCACATTGGATTTCTACATCTTTTGGATGTCAACTTGGTGTGGTCGTTGCATGTTTCATGATTACATGTTTCATGTTGGCCGATATAGGAGAAATATTTTATAATTTGTGGAAGGTATATCTGAAAGATTTTGTTTGGTGTGGAAAGTAAGAGATTGTGTGAGTGTGGAAGTGAGTTAGTTTGTGTGTGTGTGAAGGTGTGTTGAAGGTATCGGTGTTTGTTGAAGGTGTGCTGAAGGTAGTTGTGTTTGTTGTGCAAAGAAAATGAAGGTTTGTGATAGAGTGAGGTGTTGTAGAGGTGGTTGATTAGTGAGACCATTAAGTGTGATTATGCAAGTGTTTTTGGATTCTATTTTTCAGGTAGCTTGTCCTCCCTTTAGTTGTAGCCCCTAAAACTTGTTGTAACCTATTTTTATCTTTATTTGTGAGGTTGGATTTGGACAATAGATCCAAGTAGCTTGCTCACTATGGTTTTTCCCTTCTTGGGTTTTCCACATAAATCTGGTGTTGTGATTATGTGCTTATGTGTCTTTCTTTGAATTACTTAATTTGCTTTATCATCTATTTAAGGTAGTAAGAAGATTTGGTATATACTGATTCACCACCCCTCTCAATATATCATTGTGTTCTAACACATTGATCATTAGTCAAAATTGGACTAGGTCAATGGTTGTCAATTTGACTACTCAATTTAGAAACACTACTTCTATCTCATTTGGACCAAGCCATCATATCTATAATTTCCCTCTATGATCTTTTTACTTTGAATCATATAGCAATGCCCAATCTCTTGGCCTAAATTCCAATGTATTCAACTACATGATTCTTTCCTTTTGTGCTTCAGATGGGTCCATCCCACGTTCAAGGGTAGTCTTCAGAGTGTTGTGTCCAAATTTAATGGGAAGTATAGTTTTCTTACCATAAACTAATTCATGGGGTATAAACCATGTTATAGTTTTCCATGTAGTTTTGTATGTCAAAACATCTTTTAGAAGTCATGTTGCTTAGTCATGGAAATGTAGGGCTATTGTCTTAGTAGAAATACCTTCTAGTTCTCTATTCGTCACTTCCACTTGGTCATTGGACTATGGATGATATGGGGTAGAATTTCTATGGCTATCTCTCTTGGGACTCCATAGCATGTTAAGATCTCCTCATACAGAAACTTTGATACTTTTTCATCTCGTACATGCATTAGATCTTTTACCCCTATCCATTTGTTGAGGTAATCAGTGTAGACCAATATTTATTCCTTCCTATTAGATGAAGGACCAATGGGCCTTATAAATTCTATTATGCATTTATCAAATGGTTCTAATACTAGTTGGGGATATAGGGGCATCTCATCTGACCAATCAGACTTTCCCATTCATTGGCAGTGATCATAGCAACGTGTATACAAGATGGTATATTGGTGTAGTGTATTCCAATAGTATCTAGTTGTTAACACCTTAAAAGCTATCCTCTTAGCCACAAAATGTCCCCCATAGGGTTCATCATGACAGGATTGGAGGATGTCAAAGACCTCATCCTCTTTTATACATTAACATATAACATTATCAAGTCTAGTGTAGAAGATATATCCTACTATCCATAATTGAGGGATACTTCTTTCAACTAAACTATGCTTATCCTTAGGTGAGAAATGTGGAGGACCCTTACTTATAACTCAATAGTTAAAAATATCTACATACCATTGAGTATTGATTGTACATTAATGTAAATAAATGTTCATCTATGAAGGAATCATCAACAATGGGACTTTCCTTATTATAAGTGATGCGAGGAAGAAAAGTTGTAACCACATCAGCTTTACCAGGCTTACCTAGAATGGGAATGTCAAATTCCTACAACAATAATAGCCAACACACTATTCTACCACTCACCACTAGTTTGTTCATTAGGTGTCTTATTTTTTAATGATTAGTATGAAAATGTTTCATGCGGAAAAGAGAGAGAATGATCGCATTTGCAAATTAGGTCAAGCCCCTCTTTTCATACACTAACATTCAGAATATGAACTGAGCTTAATCACTATGATAGTGATAAGCTACAGGTATCCTATTCCTCTTTGTTGTACCTAAAAAGGTGTATCAACTAGAGTTATGCAAAACCTAACAAGCCAAGGAGAGTTCCAACCCTAGTTATAATATATGCACTAACAGATAGATTTTAGGAGCAGTAACCCATAGACTGATCACAAAAATGCAAACAAGAGGTAACAATGTTTGTGCACTTGAAATCTGGAGGCCTGCTAGACTCAGGCACCTATCCCAACATCCTGTAAGTTTTCTAGTAGAAAAACTATATGTACTAGGTGTATGTATCTCTATTCAAGGTTCTAGATCCTGGTTTTCAGGTCCTGTTAGCCTCGAGCACCTGCCCTAGAGTCTTACAAGTTTTCTGATGATGAAATTGTAACTTTCATGATGACTATAACTGTAACACATGCTTCTCCTTCACTTCTTTCTATCTAATCTTCCTGAATCTGACCTACACAAAAAAAAGGAGAAATATGGTTGTGGCTATATAGGACTTTGCCTCAGTAAAACCCCATCTTTGGTATTTCTACCTCAACAATAGCCAATATCAAAGTATGCAGATGTGTGTGCTTGTAAACCGAGTGTGTAAGCATAAACAAATGCAAGATCCTAAATGACTAAAGCATCAAGAATTAGATCCACATATTTTTCACTCAAAGAAACAACAACTTCACCTTAAGGAAATGACATCAATGAAGACTTGTAGAATAAGAAGGTGAGGCAGCCGTATCTACAAAGGATTCCAAAACTCAAGTTGGAGGCTTCAACCCTTCTCCTGATCATACAAAGGGTTTGACAGACCCTAGGAAGAGCAAGATAGACTCAAGATCTTGATCCCTAATCTCCACAACATATCTCCATGATAGAAAAGATCAAATTCTTCAATGAGCTTCAACACTTTGTAGACTTCAATAGCACTTGTAGAAAATTTTGGCATAGTAATCTTACATGTGGGTTGTGTGTGATAAAATGATTTTCAATTCTCTTTAAATACCTAACCTTAGGAGGGAAATGGATTTAAATAAGATGTCAACATCACACAAAAATCAAATTTTGAATTTGGAATCTTCAAACATGCAACATAATCTGACATCAAAACAAAACTTGGAATCCTGAGATTTAGGGTAAAACTAGGGTGTAGGTACCCAAGTCTAGCCCCCAAATTTTTCTCCAAATCAAGCTTAAGGATGTCCTAAATCTTTGAAATCCATCATCTCTTTCTGGGTTTTGTCATTAGATACTTTGAAATGTGACATTTCCTTGATAAGGTAGTCATTACTTACGGGTTAGATAGGTCCAATAATGAAAGGGGTTGAGGGACACTAAAATGTAGGAGATAAACTTAGTGAAATTGTGCTAATATAAGTAGGAGCACAATTTACAACATAACATTTAGCCCCCACTTTAGTGGCCATATGACACTACGTGCATTTGTAACTAAAGGAATGTAAATACAGTAATCACAAAAACAATACCCAAAAGGATATTGTAGAGGAAGTTGAATGTTGCCAAGTAGAAGGTAGAAGTCCCCAATCTACAATCCTACAAGATCACAAAGGTTAGGAACCATAACCTATAGAGAAAGATATGGTAGACAAAATAATCAAATCAACTTGCAAACAACAAACGAATAAGTCAGTCATAAGTTCTAAAGTGATTAATAGTGAGACATGATTAGGGTGGAAATTGTGGGAGATATATGCCCCCTTGTTTCTGCTTGCTTAGCTTGAAAAGGAGAAACAAGGTGGTAATCTTCACATATGGAATTTAGGGAAATCTTGATGAAGAATGCTTTGGTAGGGTTACTTTTACAAATAATGACAAGGCACAAAGCATTAGGTTTGATGAAGGGCAGAACTAGTATTCCAACGTAACAAGTGGGGTAGAAATCCAAGTTTGGTAGCTTGAGATAAAGATGTTTGATCATAGATGTGCATTTGTTGCTCCTAGATAGTAAAAAGGAATTCCCATCCATTTACTATAAGTAAAGGGAGTTTTTAATTTTTCACCATTCATTTTTCATTTTCACTTGTAGAGGAGAAGAGAAGGAGAGAGCTACGATGCTGATCTGACATCTGTATCAGGCCCCGAGGCTAGATACACTATGGTCCTGAGTAGCAGAAAAGTGAGTCGAGCATGAGGTATGACTCTAAATTGTACTTCTTGCTTAAATTCTTTCTAGTTTGATGTACTTTTTCTTGTTTTAAGTTCCTTTACAGTGTTCTAGACAAAGGTCCTTGTCTAGAGCATCCAAGTCCAGCTGGGGTGCTCAAGTCCTCTCTAGGCACCCTAGTCCTCCTTGGGCACCCAGGTCCTCCTCGAGCACCTAGGTCTTCTTAGGGAAACCAAGTATAGAAAGGACAAGGGCCCAAGGGGACAAGGCATAGTTAGAATGATAGGGATGAATGCTTGATTTTTTATGAGTATGTACTAATTTGAAATTGTTTGATGCACAGGACATCCTTGGGACATAGGAGCACACTGGTGGCTGACTCATGACATTACTGTGGAGCCACATAGGTACTATCTCTATCAACGATCACTATCTCCTTCAAGATACCAGACTGTGGTGGGTTTTTACAATGCCATGATGATATTTCATAGTAGTATGCTAATGGCCCTGATGGAGAGATGGATTGTAGACACGTCTACTTTCCATCTACTCATAGGTGAGATGATGATTACACTTGAGGATGTGTATCGTATATTATGACTTCTAGTCCGAGGGCAAGCAATGCAGATCATAAAGCATCACTATGAGGAGTATACTCATGTGAGTCATAGCTACTATCTAGTTCGTGTGGTGACATCACTTGGACAAGGATAGATCTTACTTCATTGGTTAGAGCAAGGGTGTGCAAACATACCCCTAGTTCATTGCATCATGATCGCTACCATCATATTAGTAGTTACACCAGATGGGAGATGTACACACCTTCATGGGGCCCTTGTGCACACTATCTAGGTGATGGAGAAGGAGAGAATAGTCTATGCATGGGGGCATAGTATGCTTTCATAGCTATACCGAGACCTAGGTCATTTTGTTCACTATGAGGAACACAGTCTGATGATATGCACCTTGTTACAAGTATGGATGTTTGAGCACATTAGATGCACATAGCCAATGGGGTTTCCCATTGAGATGACATGGACACATCCATGCACACATGCCTATCCATTGGTTAGATGTTGGATATTTGGTGACTTGTTGTACTAGATAGTGGTATTTGATAGACTACGGCATGGAAACATCACATGGAGACCATATCGTAGCCACAGACCCTAGATGGGACAATGTCGTTAGCTAGTGAGGATGCAAGATGATCAACTATTATCTGGTTGTCTAGATCACATTGTTGTTAGCTTTTACTTAGATAGATTCACACAATTGTTTAGATGTGTCCAGGGTGTTCCTAGCATGTATTCAAACTATATACACTCAGTGCACAGTGCGATGAGGGCCAATGAGGCCCCACGGCTAACAATCACCAATGTAGTGGAGAGTGAGGATGATGGTGTAGTGGATGTAGAGACAACATCAAAGGTAGATGACATTGGGTGTACCCAAGCGTATATGACCTAGTGGGAGACAGCTCGGCCTAATCTAGTTTTCCCTTCCAGTCATCCCATAGGTGATCCACATCCATGGGTGAGATGTAAGGATGATGCAGGAGACAAAGAGGATTTCAATCACTTCACTGAATACTATGATGATGATGACAATGATGAGGAGGAGGAGATGTAGTTGTGCTTCATCTTTAGAGAGAGGCCATAGTGAGGGCAGCAGGAGGTGGATGATGATGAGGAGACTAAGCAGAGACCCAGGTTAAGAGCTCATGGTCTAGGTCCCACAACCACTAGGAGATCATATCAATTCAAGTGAGGGGAGGCAAGCACCTCTATGCCCCCAGCTACAGAGGTGACTATAGATGTAGCTATAGAGATAGCGGTACGCAATCTTGGTTGGCAGGATGGTGACCCTGGTGAGAATGTTATATTTATTTGATGCTTACGTACTTATGTTGATGTCATATATATTTTTGATGATGAGATACTAATATTATATTTGCATTGCTTTTGATAGTTGGTACCCAAGCATGGCACAACTTTGTGAGTCACGTCATAGAGGGTATGATTCCTTCTTATGCAGCAAAGTAACGAGTGCGAATAGGATACTTGCCAGGACATACAATAAGGCAACATGTGGAGATATTCATGGCCTTCCTGAGTTACAGAGTAGCTATGGAGGCTACTTTAGATCAGGTGAACCAAAGAGTAGAGCGTGCGGAGGCAGATTTCCAAGCATGGTGAGATTAGGATGCGGTGCCACCTCCATCCGAGATAGGTCATGTCGTAACTCAGATCCTTATCACTGAGTTAGATTGAGTGAGATCTAAGAGAGATAGAGCACAATCAGATAGAGATAAAGCACAAGCAAAGAGAGATAGGCTTCAACAATTATACTTAGTTGCGTAGAGACATATGGGAGAGCTTGTAGGAGAGCTTAGGGGTCTACGATCACAGACTGCCTCTAGGATTCACTCGTGGTCTATGACCTCACATGGGAAACCTTCTATCACTTGTACACCACCAGGTCTCGAGGGGTTTGGTAACTGAGGTTCAGCTATGTGATATGTATCTCATGAATTGTACTACGACATCCCATTTTGATGTACAAGATAGTCGATATATGATGTATATTGAAATTGATGCCTATATATATGATATTTTTCTATTAATGCTATTATGTACCACATGTGATTTATGAAATGTAACAAGTGATAATTTTGATGATCATGTGAAAATGTATTTAATGTCATTGTGATTTAGTAAATACAACAATGATTCAAAAAAATTGCATGAGTATAGTATGATTTTGTTTCCAATTAATGCAATTGTAATCTAACAAAACATGGTTTAATTAGATGTAAAAATGATTAACTGTACTTTAAAGATCTTATGCTAGCTTATTAAATGAATTAAGACAAAATATGCTATCTTGTTGAAATTGAAACAATTAAGAACTAATTGATTTATAAAGTAATATCTAACATATGATCTTAAGCATGAAATTTTTATAAATGCATAGCATTAATAGGTTCTTTAAGAGGCATACCTTATTCATCAGCTAATTTATATGCTCATGATCCATAAGCTTCAGTGATAACATATGGTCCTAGATAATTAGGGCTAAACATCCCTTTTTCACTAGGAGGTGCATTCACATTACATTAATTTTCATAATGTACCAAGTCTCCAACTTCAAATGAACGATGGATGACATGTTCATTGTATGATCATTGGATGGTTTTTTGATGAGATTGAAGATGGTTGAGAGCATTGATATGTTGGTCATCAAGCATCTCTAGCTATTGTAATCTCTTCTCTCTTTCCATGTTACCATCAATAATGTCCCTTAGGGAAACTCGCAATGAAGGAATTTCTAACTCTAAAGGCATTATTGCATCAACATCATATACAAGGTTGTATGATGCAGTACTAGTAGCCAAATGAACACTTGTCCTATAGGCCCAAAGTGCATAGGAGAGTTGAGTATGCTAGTATTTTTTATGTTTATTGACATTTTTTTCTAAGAATTTATCCAATGATCTTGTTTGAAGCTTTTGCTTGGCCATTTGATTTGTAATGTCCCCTTCTAGTCACATGGTTAGTCCATCATGGAGTTCTCGTGGGCTAGCAGTTTGGTTAAGGAACTGTGGTTAGTTTGGCCCTGGAGGTCTTTGTCAGTATTGGAGTTGTAGACATCCAAAATTGACTCATTATCATTAGCATTCAAACATTGCATTATCCACCATATGCATTTGTCTAACACACTTGTTCAATATCCCTAATACATCTATTTCTTCTATTAATTAAATAAATATATATTTATTTAATTAATTCATTAGCTATTTCTTCTAAGCTATAATTAAACAATCTTTAATTATTTAATTATCTTCATTCTATCTATTTTTAACTAAATAAATTTTATTTATTTAATTAAAAATTCCCTCCATAAGCCCACTTTCCAATTAATTAAATAAATTTAATTTATTTAATTAATTTATCTTATCATTTATCTCATGAGCCGACATGCGTGCCTCTTTTATTTAAAAAGATAAGTGGTACTACATCCTTTTATTTAATATCTTTCACATGTAGTACTTTTTTATCTACACAAGCACACATAAACCCTATCTTCTCTCCACTTGTCATCTTCAAATTCACCTATGTCTATCATTCAATCTTACCCATTCACATAGCCATCAAAGCTCCACCGTTGATTGATTTTGGTTGAGTTCTATATAAAAACCCTCTCATTCCATACTACATCTATCCAGCATTCATATAGCATCTACATTATCATCTTGAGCATATTGAGCACTTGAGCATTCATTAAACTTATCATCATTATCATCCATCCATCATGGCAGCTTTTATCTTCATAATTGTTCATTGTTGAAGAAGCAATCCACATCATAAACAAGGAATCACACAATCTAGGTGATATTGTGCTTGAATTGCATTTACTTTTGATTTCATTTGGATTAGATTCTTTGATGATGGTAGGGTTAGGTTTTCATGGCTATGCTTGATCTTAGTAACCTAATTTTTTACCTATCACATTTTGGCACACCTGGTGGGACCCACGTCCTTGATTAACTTTGCTATTTGAAGTTGTTTTTATAAAGATCAGATTTTACGAGCGCTTACGGCAAGTTCTAGTCACTTTTGAGCAAAAAACTGTCACTGTCTGAATACGTGCGTCGCTTCTGAGCTGAAACCTACCACCTTTAGCATTTTATGGATCGCTTATAAGCGAATAGTGGTCACTTTTTGTTTATTCTGCATTGCTTTTATACTAATAGTGGTCACTTTTGCATTTAACTAAATCACTTTTGATCTAACAGTGACTGCCTTTAGATAATTGAATTGCTTATTGCAGAACTAGGGTTTTTATTGCATACTATTTCTTTTGTAGATCAGGGTCGCTTATGAGCCTTAAATAGTCACTTTACGCTTTTTTGCATCACTTGTGAGCTTTAACAATTCGCATCTGGTTCTCTCAGCATCACTTATGATCTGTAACATTTTGTCTGTGACAAAATATAGATCACTTTTGACCGACAGTGGATTGCCTCTAGTATACTGTGTCATTTTCAGTCTGTATCATTTGTAGTTTGTTTTTCTTGGCTACTAATTGGGTATTTGTGCAGCATCTTATCGATTGTCCAAGAAAAGGAGGTTATTAAACTACTAACATTATCTGTTGCAGCTCTGATCGGTCCAAGACTTGTGGTTTTTCACTAAATTAGGAACATTTGGGCTTGGTGCTTAAAATGAATCATTGCTTGCTCCATGCTTGATTTATCTTTTTTGATTTCTTGCATGTGATTGATTGTAACCTAAATTTAATAACAAAAGTATCCTCTCCCCTTGCCTATAAAATGGATCTTAGATGTATGAGAACTTGTTATTATCTTCAGAGGGCCTGCCTTCCCGGTGTGAGAAGGGATACGATCCAAGCAGTAACGGGCTAAAGCCAAGTCCTTCCAAACCACTATATAAGAAAAGTGTTTGTGTCGAAAGCCACAAACAATGGGTGTTGTTGCGTTATACCAATAGCCAACCTCCCCCAAAACCCTCCAAGGCATAACCCTTGAAAACTTGAAGACTCCATAACGGAGAGTAGCGCTGTCGCATGTATAGCCACCCAAATGGATGTCCTTATTAGCAACTTTATATAGTAGCCAAAAACCTTCTATTTGTTGATGCAAAAGGTGGGACCTTTGAAGCCGCCCCAATTCACGTAGTTCTTACAAGAGATAGTAGGAATAATCCTAAGGTTTGGTAAGGGATAGGCCTTACAAGAAACCTAGATCTTGGTATGCGTGAGAAGTGTGTGCCATGGAGGGGAGCCAGTGCTACCAAGATCCTGAAGCTATCTGCTTTGAATAAGCACGGCTAGGGGATTCAACAAATATAGTCCTTTCCTAGCCTAGGTTGTACAAGTTTGTGATTGTTGTGAGTGTGATTGACTATAATTATTGTTTTCTTATCAAAAATTCACAAATCAAACATCTTTCCTGACAAACACACTCACTTTTGAGCTTAAATTGCCCACATATAGATAATAGAATCACTTTTAAACTGTAGTTAGCCACTTTTCATCTAGACTGAACCATTTTTAAATAGCAGTTAACTACTTTTTTACCTAAACAGAGTCACTTTTAAATAGTAGTCAGCCACTTTATGTCTAAATCAGTTCACCTTTAAACAACAGTCTGTCGCCTCTGACATAACCTACGTCGCTTCCAATCAACAGTAAATCACTTTTGAGCCAATATTAATCATCTGTGAAAAATTGGATCGCCTCTAGTTAACACTATAACCTATTGTCAACACCTAAACTAGTCTACATTTGAGCTATTACCAGATGCCTTTGGCCTTTTCTAAGTCGCATATAAGCTATCACTTGTCGCCTGTGGGCTAATACCTATAAATCTTAGTGACTTAGCTGAATTAGCCACAAATCTAGCTTGCTCAGCTTCAACATTAGCTTTCAGACTTGTCTCTGAATCATTAGAAGATACCTGGACTTTGTCTCCTATTTTGAGCTTACCAATCAATCATAATTCATGAGCTTTTCATCTTTTTGAGATCCCAAACCAGCAAACCAAACATCAAACCAATCAATTTGATCAATCAGCAAAACATTAGCTTTAGCTTCAGCAAACATCAGCAACATAGTAACCTTTAGCAAACAACTTTCCCCTTAAGTGTGTGAGCTATTCTCTAGGGAAAACCAGCCAACAACAAACCAACAAATCAACCAACCAAGCAAAACAAATCAACCAACCAAGCCAAACAAATCAACCAACAACCAAACAAATCAGCAACCAAGTAAAACAACAAAGCAACCAACAACCAACCAACCAGCAAACTATCACCTTTCTTTTGGGTCTCAAAACCTTTGACAAGCTAAGCTTCAATTTTCACCATCAACATCATGCCTCAAACTAGGAGTCAATATAGAACTGAAATGGAAGCCAAATTGCAAGCTGAGATGGGAGCTAAGATGCAACAATTTAGATCAACACCTCTTAAAGACAGAACTTAATTCATGACTAGTATTCCTCCTCATATGTTTACACCTCATGGGTATACCATTCGAGACTTTTGAAGAACAATCCCAAGAAGACTTATCAAAATTTCAGGATACCCATGTGTGGGATCAAGTTGAGAGACTTGTTTTATCTGAACCTAATCACTACTTGCAACTTGCTCGCATGGGCGCTAAATTACCAAGATATTTTGGCATATCCACTATTAGAGAGCACGATCCAAACACTCCCACCATTGTTGCAACGGGACCATCCACCATAGTCACACCATCCCCCACCATTTCACAAGCTCTATCTTCCACCACATCTCTTTCATTGCCTATTATTACTTCATTTGATCCACCACGCTTGAAGTACACTCTAGAACCTTTGATAACACCAACCAATGTGCTCCCTTTAATTTCACAAAATCTGAACATTCCACCTTTCCATGTTCCTCAACATACCCCTCCTCCTACCATGACCATTTCCATGCCTCAAGTAACACAAGCTATCCATGTCGCCCAAGTGCAAATGCTCCAAACATCACAAGCTATCCCCATATCTCATAGTGTGTAAGCCTCCCAAACTATCCCAACAACACCAATAGTCCAAGCTTCATGACCACCACAACCTACCATATCCCATATGAATACCACATCTCATATACCAACTGCTAATACACTTTCCACTATCTCTACTAATCCATCCACTACATCATATAATCCCAATGTTAGTCTTATTGACATGAGTGACCCTCCTATCATTTCTCAAGCTAATCCTAGTACTACAGTCACTTATGTTGAGCAACTTACATCCATTCCATCATATTCTTCCAATCTGTCACAAACCATCAATCCATCTTATGCTACCCAAGGCTTGCCCATTGTCATCCAACACATGACACATATCAATCCTCGTGTTGTCCAAAATACAAACCCAAATATCCATCCTTCTTTTGCATCTACCAATCCTTCCATCACTTACCATGTCATAAACCCAACACCAACATCCCAACCATTAACTAGTGTCAATCCATCTTCCACTTCACATGTGATGCCAAATCCTAGTGCCCATTCATCACAATATACCCAACCACCACTTGTGTCTCAAGGACAACACTCCTCAGCCACATATGAGTCACATACCAATCCTTTGACATATATTGTGAGTATGCAACCTCAACAAATGGTCATGGATTCATATATCCCACAACAGAAACCTCAATATACATCATACCATGTTTCACCCCCTTCACAACAACAACACTTATCTCTAGCAGATGTTCAACAAATGATCAACCATGCAGTAGGACAAGGCAAGAAGATATTTTCCTTAGAAAATATATGCGCTTATCCATTTGACAAGTCTCTTCATATGACACCTTTTCTGCCACACTTTGAAATTCCACAATTTGACAAGTACAACGGAAAAGGAAATCTGGAAGACCATCTTATAGAATTCTTTGTGGCATGTCTTGATGTCGCTTATGATGATACATATCTTTTGAGACTCTTTCCTCAAATCTTAGCAGGACAAGCTCTTGAATGGTTCTCTCATTACCTCTGGGAATTAAGTCTTTTTCAGAATAGCAAATAAGTTTTGATCACATTTTTCTTTTAACATCGAACATGAGGTAAACATGAATGACCTTGTCAACAATAAACAGCGCAATGGTGAAGCCTTTTCTTCATTCACTCAATGATGGTGTAATATGGCTAGCAAGCTATCATGGGAAATTCCTAAGAAGCAACAGCTTGATATCTTTGTTCAAAATCTTCATCCTAAGCTGCCATTCCAATTAAAATTGCAAAGTGCTAGCACCTTTGATGAACTTGTTTCCAAAGGAACCATCATTGAACAAGCTTTAATTGCTAAAGGAACTATCAAGATCTTTCGCGATAACAAAGACTATCCTCAAAACTCCAATGATAAGTCTCACTTTTGGAACAAAAATAAGAATGTTGTCAATGATGGTGTTGTGGACGCAAAGAACATACAAACTATGAAAGCTCCCATCAACATTCAATTTGCTTCTACAACAACACAACCTTTTCAATGAATGCGACAATGACAAACTTCCAATCCGCGCTAACAATTTACACCATTAGTGGAACCTATGGAAGTTGTCTTTCAAAAGCTTCTCCAAGAGGGTGATATCATGTTACCAGATGCACCACCCAATGGTGAACCACTCTTCAAAGCTTCTTGGTACAAGGAAAATGAGTATTGTGATTTCCATCGAGTTAAAGGACACAAAACAAATGGTTGTATGCACTTAAAACATGTTATCCAAGATTGCATTGATCAAGGTTTAATCAAAATTACACCTTCAACAACTCAACTTGCACAATAATCAACATTGAACTATGATTTAGAGGCTTTCAAGAATCCACTTCCATCTCATGACAAACCAAATAATCCTCATGTTGGCAATGCCATTCAGTACAACTATGAATCATCTACCATTGGCCGCATTGACCATGCTTGCATTCTACCATTACTATCCAAGGCAAAGCACCTGACTACGCTGTAACCACTCAAAGAGGTCAAGTCACCATTCAAGGGGCACCTATCCATCCTCCTAGACCGTTCTCTAACTATAATATCTTGGATCACCTTGGCAAAACACCCGTGCACATATCCATTCTTGAGTTGCTCCGCATATCCCTTGCTCACAAATCTATCCTTGACAAAGCCTTACAAGAATCTTCAGTGCCTCATGATATTGATATCACATAATTCCAATCTATGGTTGCTAGCATTGTAGCCCCTTGTCATTTAACCTTCTCTGACAAAGATCTTCAACCCTCCATTCATCCTTCACACAACGAAGCCCTCCACATTGAAGTGTTTGTTAAACAATGCCGTATCAAACGAATCCTGGTAGATGGTGGAGCTGGTCTTAATATATGTTCTTTAAAATTAATAAAACAACTGGGATATTCTGAGAAGGATGTTGACACCTCCAAGGTTATTACTATCAGATCATATGATGATGTCGAGTGAAATACTGAAGGGATTATTTTCTTGCCTATTCAAGTTGGACTGGTCACTACAGAAACCCATTGTCAGGTTCTTGATATTGACCTTCCTTATAACATCATCCTTGGTCATCCATGGATACATGCCCTCAAGGCAGTTCCTTTCACATATCATCAATGTCTTAAATTCCCACACAACGGTGTTGAGATTACTATCCAAGCTGATCCCAATCCATTTGAATTTTGTCGTGCCTTTCAAGCTAAATACCAGAGTCCAAGCTGCATTCCTATCAACACTGAGGCATATCCATCTTCATCCTATATCAATCCATCTGACTTACTAAAGCCATAATCTAGCAAAGCTGCTTCCAATCTCTGTATCAAGTACACTAAACATGGCCCTGGTGAATACACACTGTAAGAATCTTGTTGTGTTGGTACCCTTCGCTTATCTCAAAAATCTTATGGTAAACCTTCTACATCCAAAACAACTTGATCCCCCATTGTCATCAAAGTCCCACCCACAGTATTCATTAAAGGTGAATTCCTCAATGATGAAGACATTGATGATATAGACTCTTGGATATTCTTTGATGAAAATGACCAAGTCCAACTGGAAGTAGAGTGATACAACAATGGGTTCTACATTATAAAGAACATGGGCTATAAAGGACATGGTGGATTGGGATCACAAGAACAAAGACCTATTGAACCCATTATTGTGTCTAAGAAGTTTAATAAGCAAGGCCTTGGTTATTATCCAGAGGTACCGCGACTCAAAGACATTAAGTGTATTTACCGACGCTGGACCTTCCTTGGTAGGAGAGACTTCTAGTTTGGATACTATCGATGACTCCTCCCTTCATATTATCGATCTTTTCCAAGAAAACTCCATCTTCATGATTTTCATAGCTTCTTCTAGCCACAACCATTCCCCCATTACCCTTTCACTCGTATATCCTAACCTCGTCAATTGGGACCAACAGGGGGCACCGATGTTAGATACATTTGAAAATGATGAAGTTATTGTAGAATTCATGGGCTTACGACAAGGTATTCCGTTGGGTGATCACAAAGCAAGTTTCATGATGGATCTACCTAAACTAGCATATTTTGGCGAAAGTATCAAATCCTTCAGTTGCAAAAGTGAAATAAACAACATCAAACAAAATAGATCACTAGGTGAAAACCGAAAGGCACCTCTTAACCATGAAAAAGTAAAAATAAAGGACATATCCAAAGGTGAAAACCTCTCTGAGGCACCTAAGGATTTGGGATTTGATCTTCCTTTTGCCACTAATTATCATGACAAATCAACCGTGCTAGTTGAAAAATCACAAGAGATGAACTTGGGTACAAAGTAGAATCCAAAGATCACTTTTTTGGTAGCATCATTATCAGAGCAAGAAAGAAGAAACTTCACAACATTTTTAATGAAAAGAGCTATAAATTTTTCATGGACTTATGCTGACATGCCAGGTCTAGATCCATCACTTGTGGTACATCATCTAGCAGTATCTCCTAATGCAAAACCTATTAAACAAAAATTGTGCAAAATGCATCCATAGGTAGCTTTATTGGTCAAGGCAGAGATTCAGAAACTGTTAGAAGCAAAGTTCATAAAGCCTATTGATTATCCAGAATGAGTTTCAAATTTGGTACTTGTAGCAAAACCTGATGGATGAGCTCATTGTTGCATAGACTTTAGAGCTCTTAATAAAGCATGTCCTAAGGATGACTTTCCACTACCAAGCATAGACAACATTGTAGATCTTACAGCTGGACATGAAATGCTATCTTTGATGGATTGATTTTCAGGATATAATCAAATCAGAATAGCAAAGGAAGATCAAGATAAATCATCTTTTATTTGTCCATGGGGCACATATTGCTAGGTTGTAATGCCTTTTGGTCTCAAGAATGTTGGAGCTACTTATCAATGAGCCATGACAGTTTTTTTCATGACCTTTTTCATACTATCATGGAAGACTATGTTGATGACATCCTGGGAAAATCTAAGACAAGAGAAGGACATCTATAGGTATTAGCACAAATCTTTGATCGATTAGAAAAGTATCAAGTTAGACTGAACCCAAAGAAACGTTTATTTGGTGTAACATCTAGAAAACTGTTGGGATACATTGTGTCTCGGTGAGGGATAGAAGTTGATCTAGCTAAGGTAAAAGCTATCATGGAAATGCCTCCACCAACAAATCTCAAGTAGCTCCGTAGTCTACAAGGAAGGTTACAGTCCATCCACAGATATATCTCACAACTAACAGATCAATATCATCCTTTTTAGCATCTTCTTCATAAGGGTGAACCCTTTAAGTGGGATGAAAAGAGTCAACATGATTTTGATAAAATAAAGGAATATCTAGCAACACCTCCTGTGTTAGTACCTCCTATGCTTGACCTGTTGCAAGTATGAGGTTAACCAGTGTTGTCATTGATGTCAACATACTCATATTGAATTGATAAGAAGGATTGGATGAGCTGTGTGCTAAGGTTATTGAGAAAATTAGTCTCAATCAGGAACAGTGAAGAACAGTGATGAGAAGAAGGCAAAAGTACTCAATGGGTTGAGAATTAGAGGATACGGATTAAAGGGTTTGTAGATATAAGTCTTGAGATGTTCCAGTTAAGATTTTAGAGGTCTGCATGAAGATCTGAAGAAGTTATGTTCACTCCAGTAGAACCGGTTCTGGCAGGCATTCAGTGGTGACAGAGTGTCACAGATTGGTCCGGTGAGATCCAGAATTACATTATCTCATTCTGCGGATTGGAGAGAGTGTTGAAGAAGTTTGTGTGAAGTAAAAAATAGATTTGTGAATGATTTGGAGGTCCAGAAGAACCTTTTGCATTATGATAGTGATGACAGACTGTGTTCTTGAAGTTCCAGATGAAGGAGAGAAGGATTCCAGTAAGCAGTTGAAGTGCAGATGTTCTTGGTGATTCAGGAAAGCTTGTGGTGATCTATGGATTGTGTCCATTTCATGTTGGTGGTCCTCATTAAAGTTAGAGTTTGTATTTGAAGAATAACCATGGATTTTGGTGTTCTTCTTAAGACTGGCCGACCGGATGTATTACACGTCTTGCGAATGATCTTATAGGTGTTTGCCAACTTAGATGATTGTTCCTAAGTTGATGCCTTGTATAAATAAGAGTTTGTGAATTTATTTTGAAGTGTGTCTTGTGGTGATGAGAGTGAAATAGCGAAGAGAAGTGCGAAAGGCAGAGCAGGAGCTTTTGGGCTTAAATGGAATTGATCCAGGCATGGTAAAGATGTCAATCTCCAGTTCAAGTTTGTAATACTTGTTATCTTGTAGACAGTGTGTCTCTTGTAGGTAGTGAGCCTCTTTGTAAGTAGTGTGCTTGGGCAGTGAGCCCTAATTGGCATGTGCCATCTATTTTTCTTATTCTTCTAACAAAGAATAATCCTTGGGTTAATCACCCCATGGTTTTTCCCTTAACCAGGTTTTCCACGTCAAAATCTTGGTGTCTCATGAGTTGATGTGTACCTGCTCTGGTGTTTATGCCTTATACTTTCATGAATGATTAATTGCTATGCTATTGATTAACAAAGTGGATTTAAGTGTTTGAATTGGAAGCAAATTAAGGATAACTGATTCACCCCCCCTCTCAGTTATCAACAATTGGTATCAGAGCCAAGTTCCTCTAAAAGGAGCTTAACCGCTTGAGGAGATCCAGGATGTCGTCATACAAGAAGGACAGTCCGAAGTTTGATGGAACCAACTTCACTCTTTGGAAAGGCCACATGAAATGTCACTTGGAGTGTATGGGAAAGGCGTACTTGTCCATGGTCACAAAAGCATATACACCTCCACAGGGTGGTCCGACAACTCTAAATGAAATCACAAATGCTAAAAACAATCTGCAGACTAAAGAGGCTCTTGTAAGTGCATTAACTGACTTAGAGCTCTCAAATATTATTGACCTACCAACTGCCTATGAGATCTGGATTAAATTGGAACTTCTGCATGAAGGAGATAAGTATGTTAAGAGTGCAAGGTTGCAGAGTCTCAAAGGGAAATTTGAAAGATTGAAGATGAGAGATGATGAAAATATCACTACCTTTATGCCAAGAGTAAATGAGCTGGTGTGTGGAATTATGAATGCTGGTGGAGTTTTGGATGAAAATGAGATTGTTTGCAAAGTTCTCAGATCCCTTCCTGCTACCTACAAAATCAAGGTTGCTACCATTCATGAATTCAGAGCCCATACAACTGTCACAAGAGACCAATTGGCTAGCAAACTGGTTGCATTTGAAATGACCAAGTTTGGAGATGATCCCCCCAAGACTGAATCTGCTTTCAAAGCTAGTGCCTATGTGAAAGGCAAACAAAGATTTGATCCAGGAGAAAACTCTTCAAGGAAGCTGTCATGGTATGATCAAGCAAGAAAAGACATAGAAGAGGAAGAAGCAGAAACAACTCAACTTGAATCCCTCTTTGCAAAAAGACTGCCAAGGGGATCCAGTAAGTATGAAGGAAAATTACCCTTTAAGTGCTTCAACTGTAATAAGATTGGTCACTTTGCCTCAAGATGCTCGGAAAGATCCACGAGATCTAATTCTAACAGACAAAGGTTCCAAAAGAATTGTTATTATGTTCATGAAGAAGCTGAAAACGAAGGAGTAACAGATGATGAATCAGAGATAGGAGACAAATCCAGAAATGAATGGGTGTTCATTGCCATCAAGGAAGAAGATCCAATATCCCCTAAATCTATCAATCATAAGGTTATAGAAAGAGCTTTAGCTGCCCAAGTTGAAGAAAAGGATGATTGGGTTATTGACAGTGGATGCTGTCACCATATGACAGGTGACAAGAACAAGTTCTTAGATTTGGGAAGGTATGAAGGAGGAATGGTAAAGTTTGGTGACAATTCTACTGGTAGAATCAAAGGTAGGGGAACTATCTCTTTTGATGGAAAGAACAAAACCGGTAATGTACTGCATGTTGAAGGATTAAAGCACAATCTTCTCAGTGTTGGTCAGTTGGTGGACAAAGGCTATGATCTTCGGTTCAAGAATGGAAGATGCAGGATCTTTGAAAGCTCCAGAACTGAGATTGCATTTGGTACTGAAACAAAAGGTAATATCTTCCATCTAGTTGGTACTAATAAAAGTTGTTTGTTTGTTCAAGTTGATCAGAGTTGGTTATGGCATAGAAGGATGTGTCATGTAAATTTTGATAACATCATCAAGATAAGTAATACTCAGGCTGTAAGAGATCTTCCAAAGTTGATAAAACCTACAAATAGTTTGTGCAAAGAATGTCAGCTGGGTAAACAAAGCAGAGTCTCATTCAAAAGCAAGGATCAGTCCTCTACCGGATTATTGGAATTAGTTCATACTAATCTATGTGGTCTGACAAGAATCAAGAGTATGCAAGGAGATAGATATTTCATGTTACTGATTGATGACCATTCCCAGATGATGTGGGTTACCTTTATAAAAGAGAAATCAGAAGCTTTTGAGAAGTTCAAAATCTTCAAGGCTATGGTAGAGAATCAAACCAGATTGAAACTGAAATGTCTAAGGTCTGATAGAGGTGGTGAATTCACATTCGGTGAATTCATAGACTTTTGTGAGAAGCATGGTATAAAGAGACAGTTGTCTGCTCCTAGGACTCCACAGCAGAATGGAGTAGATGAGAGAAAGAACCGGACCATCCAGGAAGCATCCAGGACAATGAGGATGGAAGCAAATGTTCTCCAGATGTTTTGGAAAGAAGCTATCAGCACTGCAATCTACACTCTCAATCAAGTTCAAATCAGAAGCCATACCAATAAGACTCCTTATGAACTTTGGTTTGGCATCACTCCTACTGTGAGATATTTCTGAGTATTTGGTAGCAAGTGTTACATTAAAAGAGATGAAGATCTAGGAAAGTTTGATGCTAGAAGTGATGAAGGAATTTTCTTGGGGTACTCCACTCAAATCAAAGCATACCGATGTTACAATAAGAGACTAAGAAAGATGATAGAAAGTACAAATGTGAAGGTTGATGAAGGTATTGAGAAGCCCTCAAGATTTTATGAGTATGATGAAGATGATCAAAATGATGTTCTGGTTCAAGGTGCTCCATCCTCTCCTGAAAGTCAGATTCAGACTGATCTGGTAAATCAGGAAGAAGAGACAGGTCTGAATGAGCATGATCAAGAAGCAGAAGTGCAAGAAACTCCCAAAGTTCCAAGGTATGTAAGACTGAACCACTCTGAAGATCAGATCATAGGTGACAAAAGCAAAGGTGTGCAAACTAGAAGAAATGTTGCTCAAAATTTAGATGAATGTTGTCTGATTTCAAAGATTGAACCTAAGACAATAAATGAAGCATGCAATGATGAAAATTAGACAAAAGCAATGGAAGAATAATTAATGCAAATTGAGAAAAATCACACTTGGGATCTTGTTTCTAGACCTAGAAACAAGAATGTGATTGGAACCAAATGGGTCTTCCAGAACAAACTAAATGAAGTTGTGAAGTAATCAGAAATAAGGCTAGATTAGTCTACAAAGGCTACTCTCAAATAGAAGGGATTGATTTTGAGGAAACCTTTGCTCTGGTGGCAAGAATTGAAGTAGTCAGACTATTTCTTGCATTTGCTGCCTTCAAAGATTTCAATGTGTATCAGATGGATGTCAAATCTACTTTCCTGAATAGTGACCTAGAAGAAGAGGTGTACATTGAACAACTAGATGGATTTTAGTTATCTGAGCATGGTGATATGGTCTACAAATTAAAGAAGGCACTGTATGGTCTAAAGCAAGCCCCAAGAGCATGGTATGAGAGGCTGGACAAACATCTTTTGAAGATTGGTTTCAACAAAGGTACTGTTGATAGTAACCTATATTTCAAAATTGATCATGAAAACATCTTGATTGTTGAAGTATTTGTTGATGATATCATCTTTGGAGGAAGAGATAGTTTGTGTAAAACCTTTGCAAACCAAATGAAAAGTGAGTTTGAAATGTCAATGCTCGGTGAAATGAATTTCTTCTTAGGTCTGCAAATTACTCAGACAAAGAAAGGAATCTTTATCTCTCAGACCAAATATGTGAAAGAACTATTGAAGAAATTTGGAATGGAAGATTCAAAGCCAATGAACACTCCTATGGCTACCGGATGTAAGTTGAGCAAAGATGATGACTCTCCTAAGATAGATCAGACAAAGTACAGATTAATGATTGGAGGATTATTGTATCTCACTCAGACTAGACTAGATATAATGCAGGCTGTTGGTCTTGTGGCGAGATTCCAGGCTGATCCCAGAGAATCTCATGTCATGGCAATCAAAATATTTTTTAGGTACTTGAAAGGAATAGTTGAGTATGGCCTATGGTATCCCAGAGATCATGACTTTTCTCTTCATGCATATATAGATGTAGATTGGGCAGGAGATGTGGATGATAGAAAGAGTACAAGTGGAGGAGCATTCTTTTTGGGAAAAAGGTTGGTTTCTTGGCTAAGAAAGAAACAAGAAGCAATATCCCTGTCTACAACATAAGCAAAATACATTGCAGCAGCAAGTAGTTGCACTCAACTTTTATGGATGAAGCAAATGCTAAGAGATATTCAAGTAGAATATGAGGAGCATATCACAATTTTCTGTGACAACTCAAGTGCAATAAATATTTCTAAGAATCCGGTATTGCATTCAAAGACCAAGCATATATCTATCAAATTTCACTTTTTGAGAGAACAAGTGAACAAGGGTGAAGTCAGATTGGAGTATGTGCCCTCCAAGGATCAGCTTGCAGATATTTTTACTAAACCTCTTCCCAAGGACTCTTTTGAGTATCTCAAGGAGAAATTAGGGGTCATGGCCCCTCCAGTGATGAACTAGGATGCACTGATGTGCATCAGTCCGGTGGATATCATAGTCATATCTGTGATCTGGATTGATGATGGGGAGCTGCTACTAAGGGAGAGCAGCTGGTATGATTCTGATGTGTTAGAATTGCAAGTATGAGCCCTTTGCCATTGATTTCAAAGGGGGAGAGAAGACATGTGAAAAACAAGTGGTTGATGATCAAAGGGGGAGCAGTAAAGGAAGAGAAGACATGTGAAGAGTTGTTGTTGATAGGGGGAGCTGTGACAGATAGGAGAAGTTCTTGTCTTAATGGTTTTTCACATCATATGTTGCCATCAATGACAAAGGGGGAGATTGTTGCAAGTATGAGGTTAACCAATGTTGTCATTGATGTCAACATACTCATATTGAATTGATAAGAAGGATTGGATGAGCTGTGTGCTGAGGTTATTGAGAAAATTAGTCTCAATCAGGAACAGTGAAGAATAGTGATGAGAAGAAGGCAAAAGTACTCAATGGGTTGAGAATTAGAGGATGCGGATTAAAGGGTTTGTAGATATGAGTCTTGAGATGTTCCAGTTAAGATTTCAGAGGTCCGCATGAAGATCTGAAGAAGTTATGTTCGCTCAAGTAGAACCAGTTCCGGCAGGCATTCAGTGGTGACAGAGTGTCACAGATTGGTCTGGTGAGATCCGGAATTACATTATCTCATTCTATGGATTGGAGAGAGTGTTGAAGAAGTTCGTGTGAAGTAACAAATAGATTTGTGAATGATTTGGAGGTTTGGAAGAACCTTTTACATTATGACAGTGATGACAGACTGTGTTCTTGAAGTTCTGGATGAAGGAGAGAAGGATTCCAGTAAGCAGTTGAAGTGCGGATGTTCTTGGTGATTCAGGAAAGCTTGTGGTGATCTGTGGATCATGTCCAGTTCATGTTAGTGGTCCGCATTGAAGTTAGAGTTTGTATTTGAAGAATAACCATGGATTTTGGTGTTCTTCTTAAGACTGGTCGACCGGATGTATTACACGTCTTGCGAATGATCTTATAGGTGTTTGCCGACTTAGATGATTGTTCCTAAGTCAATGCCTTGTATAAATAAGGGTTTGTGAATTCATTTTGAAGTGTGTCTTGTGGTGATGAGAGTGAAATAGTGAAGAGAAGTGTGAAAAGTAGAGCAGGAGCTTTTGGGCTTAAATGGAACTGATCTAGGCATGGTAAAGATGTCAATCTCCAGTTCAAGTTTGTAATACTTGTTATCTTGTAGACAGTGTGTCTCTTGTAGGCAGTGAGCCTCTTTGTGAGCAGTGTGCTTGGGTAGTGAGCCCTAATTGGCATGTGCCATCTATTTTTCTTATTCTTCTAACAGAGAATAATCCTTGGGTTAATCACCCCAGGGTTTTTCCCTTAACTGGGTTTTCCACGTCAAAATCTTGGTGTCTCATGAGTTGATGTGTATCTGCTCTGGTGTTTATGCCTTATACTTTCATGAATGATTAATTGCTAAGCTATTGATTAACAAAGTGGATTTAAGTGTTTGAATTGGAAGCAAATTAAGGATAACTGATTCACCCCCCCTCTCAGTTATCAACATGATCGCCCATTATTGCTCTATATATCATCAACAACAGTAGCATTAGATGCCCTTCTAGCTCAACATGATGATTCAGGAAAAGAATAAGCCATCTACTACATCAACATAACTCTTGTGGGATATGAACTCAATTATTCATCTATGGAAAAAGCATGTTTAGCATTAGTGTTTGCTTCCCAAAAGTTGCAACACTATATGTTGAACCAAACAACCAAGCTCATATCTAATCTTGATCCACTCAAATACCTTCTTTCTAAATCAATTCTCATGGGAAGATTAGCAAAATGGGTCATGATCTTAAGTGAATTTGACATACAATATGTGGATTGAAAAGCCATCAAAGGACAAGTCATTGCTGATCAATTAGCTGCGACACCCATCATAGATATTCACCCAATGTATCTAAAATTCCTTGATGAAGGATTGTTCAATTTAACTTCTCCAACACGGTGGCAGCTATATTTTGATGGATCATACACACAACATGGATCAGAAGCAGGCATCTTGTTTGTTACACCTCAAGGAGATTGTATACCCAAATCATACAGAATTGCATTTCCATGTACCAATAACATAGCAAAGTATGAAGCTTTAATCACAGGATTGCGCATGGCAGTACAATGGGCTATCAAATAGTTACAAGTCTTTGGTGATTCTCAACTGGTTATCAAATAGGTCTTAGATGAATATCAAACAAAAGATGAGAAGCTTCTTCCATACAAGCTAATGGTTGATGATTTTAAAAAGTATTTTGACAATATCACTTTTGAACAAATCCCAAGACTATAGAACAAAGCAGCAAATGCCATGGCTATGATTGGGTCTCTTCTAGACATGCCATCTAATACACATAAATTTGAGTTTTTGGTCGAACAACTTTTGATTCCAGCATTTGAAGTTCCACAGTCTGAGCTTATATGTGACATTATTGGTCCCAAATCACCGTGGTAGGAGGATTTATATGAGTATCTCCATAATCAAACCTTTCCACTTCAACTACCTAACAACCAACGCAAAACCTTTATCCGTCAAGCCTCTTGTTAAACTATTTTGGGAGACACCCTTTATTGCCAGAGTCTTGATCGTATCCTTCTTAGATGTCTTGATTCCAAGGAAGCAAAACTGGCCTTACATGATGTACATGAAGGTGTCTGTGGCTCACATTCCACTGGCCCGGGCCTTGGAGTAGGATACTATTGGCCAACCATGGAAAAATATGCACATCAATTTACAAAGAGATGTCTACAATGTCAGAAACATGGAGATTTAATACATGCACTAGCACATGAGCTTCAACCTATCATTACTCCATGGCCTTTTTTGCAGTGGGGACTTGATCTCATAGGTAAAATCCATCCTACTTCATCAAATGGTCATAAGTTCATTATCACCACCACTGAATATTTCACAAAGTGGGTGGAAGCCATACTAATGACTTATATCACAGGCAAGCAAATATCTAAGTTTATTTTACACTATATCATTTGCCGTTATGGAGTTCCTCAAGCTATTGTCATAGATAATGGTTGTCCCTTCAAGAATCAAGAGGTCTGAGATATTTGCAACAAGTTCTATATCCAACATCGATTCTCTACCCCTTACTATCCTCAGAGCAATGGCCAAGCTGAAGCCTCTAATAAAACAATCATCAAAATCCTCAAAAAGACGGTCAATGAAGCTAGTCGGGATTGGCATTTACAATTCCATCCTGCATTATGGGTATATAGAACAAGTATCAGAACTCCCACGGGAGCCACACCTTATGCTCTTGTGTACGACACTGAAGCTATTTTACCTATCGAGGTTGAGATCCCCTCACTGTGAATATCTCTACAACATACCATTTCAGAGGAAGAATATCGAGTATCTAGGCTCCATGATCTTGAGCTTCTAGATGAATGGCATCTTACAATACTCAACCATCTCCAAGTCTATCAAAATCGTCTACGCTACAGCTACAACAAAAAAATTAGAGAACGCAGATTTCAAGTTGGAGATCTTGTCCTTAAAGAAAATCAAAGGAATCAACAACACCGAGAGAAACAGGGCAAATTTGAACCAAATTGGCTTGGTCCTTTCATCATCACATCAGTTTATAGATCAGGTACATACACTCTTTCAACACCTAAAGGCATTCCCTTAGATGAACCAGTCAACAGCATTCATCTCAACAAGTTTTATCCTTGAATCTCAGCTATCCCACAAAAAAAATCCATCCAACAGTGAAAACCACTTTGTGGCACTTTGGATAACAAAAAAAATAATAATAGTCTAAGATAAATAATCTGTCCTCTCATGAAAACCTAGTAAATAGGCGCCTTGGATAAGTACCATAGTGAAAACCTGGCAAACAGGCGCTATGCGTAGTGACCAACCTCCATCATCTACTTGGTTTGTTTGATCATCACTTTTCCTAGCATATTTCGCCATCCTATCCCACATAATCCATATCATAATCCACATGGCATTGTAATAAACAACTTTTTTATTCTTGACTCTGTCAATTCTAGCTATCATACTTGAGACATTGTTGTGATAACTCTCTTTTAGCACCTTAGCATCTTGACCACGCGCTTTCTTCATCGTCGCTTCTTCATAATAAACCTCATCCCGCACTGGGGGCATTTGTGGAGTCTTATTTGGAAGTGGATACCACTATCTCTAGCTCATAGCACATCAAACACTTTAGCTCACAACATAGCAAACTTTCAACTTCAACCATAGCATTCATCCAATGACAAACATGACAAATAATTTGTAACTAGGATTCATATCTTTGCAATCAATTCACGCTCATCTGACATCCAACAATGACAAGACACTGCCGACACAAACATTCAAGCAATTAGTTGAGTCTTTCAACATCATTCATCTAGCGAAATAAGCAAGAACTACATCTCAGCTCTATTGTTAAATCCATGATCACATGGATACAAGGTATGTAGGCAATCTAAGATGCGAAGGAAGCACTCTGATTCAGGCAAAGATGATAGCCCATTCTCTTCATCATCCATCTTCTATCTTTCTTCTAATCATCCTTAAATCTTTCATCTCACATTCTTCTCTTTTTTCATCACACACGTCATCAATTAAAACCTAGAACTACATATTCATCATGTCTCATCTTCATCGTAAATTTGCTTTGATCCCATGGATACAGGGTACGTAGGCAGTCTGGAATATGAAGGAAGTTTATAGTACTCAAGCACAGATGATCCACCCCCCATCTTCTTCATCTTCTCTTATCTTCCATCTTCTTCTCTTTGATTAGCTCAAGCAGGAAGCAAGCTATGTGTATATTGAAAGCTTGAATACTTTAACCAATCAAGAATAAGCCAGAAGCTATTTGTCTGCATGCCTTAAGCCAACATTTTCTATAGCAGTTTATCAACATCTTTAGTCTTTAACAGGATGCAGCTTTCCTCTCAACAAGGCCCCAACTTAAATCCATCTAAGAGCACCTAAAATTGGCAAGAGAATGTGATGATAGTATCTTTTGTCCTTTTCTATGCCTAATCAAGACTGCCTTGATCTATCTATATCTTGGTATGTTGCGATGAAGTAAGGAATGGGGCATGATCATATTTCTTTCGTATTCCATGTTTACGGGATGATCTTATTCTCTTCCTAAGCATAGTGGTATCTTGTACGTGTTGGGATTAGCATCTTACATATCAATATCTCTAGCATCTGAGAAGCTAAATAGTCTCTTATGCACTTGAGACTATTCTATGTTAAGACTAGCTCCATACATATAACCAGGAGGCTATCACTATGTGTAGTGGAGATTAGCTCAAACTATTGCTTGTAGCATCAAAGTCCATCTCGAAACACTAGCTGCTATTCATATCTTGTGCATGTTGGCTCAACATCTTGACCTCATGTGTTTAGACAAGATTGTAGCACTCTAGTTCTACATTGGATATCTCAACACCTTGGTCTTCTATACCCTAGTGCATAACATCCACATGCTATATCAAACATAAGGATTGCAATTCTTTTCATTTTGAGAAATTGCTTAAAAGATTCCCATCATCCCATCTATTCATCCTATTATTCGTCTATATAGTCCTTAGCCAAGATCAATCATTTTCATCGTCCTTCATCCATATCTCCTATCCTTCAAAACAACTGTGTTAGACATATCTAAGTCCATCATATATCATCTTATTACCATCTATCTATATGCATACATCCATATCATATCATTACCATTTACATATTTGCATTATCATACAATTCCATTCATATCATTTGCATAAACATCCAAACATAATACACGAAAAATACAAATACAACATGCATAACCATCATAATACCAATAGTGCATCCGTATACATCATCATGTAGATCAACAATATGCCATCATATATATAGATATATATGTGTGTGTGTGTGTGTCAATATACAAGTGTCTACATATACACGTTGAGTCATAAAGAATGTATGTACAATTAGCTCTAGGCCTCATCATGATACAACATCATACAACATAAACAAGGTAGCCCTAGTGACTACTGGCAGCTCCCTCACCCTGACCACCACCACTGGGTCTTGCACCTGCCCCCTATCTCTCGGTGGCCCCATCACTGAGGCTACTAATCAAAATCCACCTGACCTCCGTGAACTTGAAGCCCCTGACCTGCTTCGGAAGCTAGGCTGCCTCTGCTCTGCTAGCACAACCCCATAGGATAAGCCTCTATAGTACTCCACCTCACCCTATACTCTCCGCAGCTCTACCTATACCTATGTCAACTATGTGGCCAAGTACATTGTAGCCCCATTTGTACCTAATGTAGCCACTGCTCTATCTCGCTCACTAGTCATCCCCTGTAGCTGCTGCACAGTCGTATCCCTCTCTGCCCGCAGACCATCTCTCTCTACTCTCATTGCCTGCACCTGCTGAACTGCAGTATCCCGCTCTACTCTCATCATCTGCTCACTCTGTCTAGCCATATCTCTCTCCCCTGTCATCCTAGCAAGTGCACCATCATCCTGTCCATCCCTAGCCTGCGCTCTCAACTATAACTGGGCCTGGTATGTCTGAGCCTGAGCCCTAGCATGTCGCAAGCCAATCACCACATGGTGTCTATCTATCTCCACCCTCCTCAATCTCATCTGAGCCCGTTGCCTCCATCTCCTCTCCTCTCTAATCTGCCTCCGCAGCTACTGAATCCCAACATCATCACCTACTAATATATACTCCTGAGGCTATACAAGTATCTGAGGCTGTCCTGGCATCTGTATCCCTGGCACTGCTGGTACAATAGCCTACACTAGTGGAGCCCATCGTCGCCTCCTCCTAAGTGGTCTCTCTATCCCTATCTCCCCTATCTCACCAACCCACGTCAGTCATGTCAGTCTCGCTGTCACCCAGTATGCATCATAATCTGACAGCGTGCCTGGATCTGCAGGACCTTGTCCCCACTACCATACAACTGGCTATAGCCCCTCTCACTACACCAAAGCTGTGTCAACTACTAGCTCTGGTCCCCAATCAAACACCTCCTGTCTAGTCCTTCCAAAAATGGCATCACCAACTGGTATTGCCTGTGGTAACCTGAACTGCCTCAAAACCCTCTCTGGCAAATAGCGCTCTATAATGTATATGCCACGTCCAAAAATATATCTCACCTACCTAGCATAGACAAGCTCAGTATCCTCCTCATCCCATCTCTCACATCATAGCCATGGCCTCCATACAAATCTATCTACCTCATCCAACCTCCTCCACTAGTACACTACTCCTCTGCGCTACCGGTATGTCAAAGCTCCTCTATACATCCTAGCATAAGGCTCCCCTACTGCTCTAGCCACCCATCCCTTTGGTCTTGTCACTGGAATATGCTCATAAGCCCATACATGCAAAACTATAACTCCTGCAGACATACTCGCTCCAAATATATATGCACAATCATGCAGGAAATGATAGAGCTATCTAAGCACACACTTCGCCCATGCATATCTCATCCCATAGGAGAACATCCCCTCCACTGTCCCCCATCCTATCAGAAAGCCTCTTGCTCATCTGTCTCCTACCAACCATCTGATAATAGCCACTACCACTCACTGCAGTCTGTCACATAGCTCCTACATCCTCGCCATAGGAATCTCTGAGCCCTCTACTCCAATATCTGGTGTCCCGAACAATCTCCTGAACACAACTAGACCCATATCAAGATCATAATCTACTCAGTCCCCATCTATAGAAATCTATAGAATTTGAAACACATCCTCTAGTGTGATCGTGGCCTCCCCTGTCGATAACAAGAACGAACTATGCTCGGTCATACATCGCTCCACCATCACTGTCATTAGTCCTTGATGTGCCTACACCGGCTCCAATCTTGACACATGCTCTAACCCAAGGATCTCCAACACTAGCCACTCCTCTGCATCTAGCAATCTCACCAATTGCAAATCCCTAAGATGTGGCTCCCATGATAACAAAGGCGGTAGTATATCCTGCATCATTTCATTCATCCTGTCAATCCCTTGCGCTACAAATGCTATACAAATTTGGTCGTTTATTGCTATCCTAGCTTTTATCTACCATAAGCGGTTTATTTTTCCATATGCACCTATTTGCTGATCAAAAGTGACCTCTTTTACCATCTGCATTTATAACTCACTCATATGCGACCTATTTTGCCTATGCAATCACTGCTGGACTATATGCGAGCTGAACCTCTACATGCGTCTATTTTTTGCCTATAAGCGAGCTATATCCCATAAGCGAGCATTTTTTATTTCTAAGCGAGCTGAACCTATGCATGTGCCCACTTTTAGCCCATAAGTGACTTGTTTATATCTATATGTGCATTTTGTCTATACATTAGCCTAGCCAAGTGGAAGTGACCTATTCTTTCTATATGTGACTATGTTGTGCCTAAAAGCAACCCGTTTTCCCTCCTAAGTGACCTGAACTACCTATCCTAAGACCTAGTCGCTTCTGGTGACGTGTGTACATTTATGATGCTTCTAGCCTATCAAAATCACGCTTTTAGAAAAAAATTTGATACATACTGGTACATGTGATCCCTCTGGTCGCCCATGTGTCATCACTCGCTCAGCACGATGATCTCTGTGTGGAATCACCATCTTGATAGCTCTCCAACTCTTATTGCACACCAACTCTAAGGAGCTCTAGATCTCTATAGCTTTCTGAACATAACTGAGCACAAACGAGCCTATTTGCCTTTGCAGAACCTACTTATAGCCCTATCCAAACCCTAATTCTTCTATGCCAAAGCCCTTTTTCTTCTACATTATCCCATTTGTTCCCACCCAATCCCTATTTTCTTCATGTCAACCCTGTGTCCTACATTTTCTTCTATCACGAGCCAACCCATCCCTTCCTGGTTAGCCTAGTTTACCTCTCGAGGGGGCATCACTTGCCAGTTACACTGGGGCATAACCTTGTTCATCAAAGGCATATCATATCTTCTTTGACACAACGCTCTAACAAACATTGTATCAAAGAGGGGTGAAATGTAGACATCCAAAATTGACTCATTATCATTAGCATTCAAACATTACATTATCCACCATATGCATCTATCTAACATACTTGTTCAATATCCCTAATACATCTATTTCTTCTATTAATTAAATAAATTTATATTATTTAATTAATTTATCTTATCATTTATCTCATGAGCTGATATGTGTGCCTCTTTTATTTAAAAAGATAAGTGGTACTACATCCTTTTATTTAATATCTTTCACATGTAGTACTTTTTTATGTACACAAGCACACATAATCCCTATCTTCTCTCCACTTGTCATCTTCACATTCACCTATGTCTATCATTCAATCTTAGCCATTCACATAGCCACCGAAGCTCCGCCATTGATTGATTTTGGTTGAGTTCTATATAAACACCCTCTCATTCCATACTACATCTATCTAGCATTCATATAGTATCTACATTATCATCTTGAGAATATTGAGCACTTGAGCATTCATAGCATTCATTGAGCTTATCATCATTATCATCCATCCATCATGGCATCTTTTATCTTCATAATTGTTCATTGTTGAAGAAGCAATCCACATCATAAACAAGGAATCACACAATCTAGGTGATATTGTGCTTGAATTGCATTTACTTTTGATCTCATTTGGGTTAGATTCTTTGATGATGGTAGGGTTAGGTTTTCATGGCTATGCTTGATCTTATTAACCTAATTTTTTACCTATCACAGGAGTTATGGTTCGCATTCAGTGGATCCAGTTGGCACCCTCATGGTTGGCTCAAGGGGCTCTTCGTCGTTACTTACTATTTTTAGTAAGTCTGGTTTCTGTGTCAGTTCAAGAATTTTAGAGTTGGATCAGATGCATTTTGTCGAGACCTTTCTGGAGAGCTAAAGATCTTTGAATTCTGACACCGTCTTCATAATTATTTTAAAGTCTGAAGATTTATTAATATTATATTAATATGGACTTTATTATATTTTGTGGGAAAAGTGACTTTATGGGAAATAAAGACTTAATGCAAGTTGTGACCTTGGGCACCCATCCCTAGGCAAGTAAAAGTCTTTTTAAATGACAAAGTTCCCTCTTGAAATCCAACGCCCCTCTTGGAGGGAGAATATAAGGAGTTTTGTGAGCTCATTTCATTTATGCTATGTTTATGATATTTTTGATTTTGAGCTCTGCTAGGGTTTCATATTGTTTGGGGTTTGAGGATTCGAACCAAAGGCTTTTGGAGATAGAAACCTCCCTAAGTAACGGTATCCCACAGGTGTGAAAGATCACCCAACAGTGCCATTGAAGGTGGATCTATTCAGCATTCACATATGTGCTGACAATGGAGTCATTCGAAGAGTTTGCTTGAGCTAATTGTGAGATCATTTTATATTAATGTTATTTGTTGATAAGAGAGGACTAAGAAGGCAGATTTTATTGTGTTTGAGGTGACTATATTGCTGTTGTGTTTACCTCTTTCTAGTCGTACCCTCTTGGAGAAGGTCGTACCATCTTTGGGGGTGAGTTTGTGAAGTTTTTGGTGGCCATTTCCCTTTGTGCTTGGTCAACCATCTTAGGAGGCTGCTGCAGACTGTTTTCAAACTTATTCTAGTGAGTTATCAGCCATACATTTGCAAGTTGCTCCTACAACCATGGCCATACTATCCTAGAGGTGACGTGGGGGTCTTGAAGTGACTTTTCTCTTTATGGGTATTTTAAAATCGGCATTGTATGAGGTGTTTTGAGTCCTTTGTACTAACGTGATCACCAAAAACCTTGTACTTTGTATTTCTTGGAGTTTGATGCATTTCCAGCCATACCCACTTGCTAGTCCATTTTCGGTAGTTGTACCAAGTTGCATATTTTCATATGGGTATGTGATAGTAATTATTTTCTATATATTCTACTATCTGGGTTGTCATTAGTTGTTTTAGATTCATTGTATATTTTTTGGGTTTTCTATTATATGCAATATATTATGTGCTCCAACACCACATCTGTAGGAAAACATAAAACCCCTTCTGCATCTTTTGTCTATCTGAAAGAACACACAAAAATCTAAATAAAATCACACATAAAATATCATTAAAAAATACAAATAGGTACGGCACATTATAGTGGTATCAGTGCCATGATCTTGCCATCCTTTGAGATTGAACAGACATCCAATTGAAAGAATGAATATGCAGATAAAAATGAAGCATGTACACTTTATGTTTGAGATATGAATCCTTCAGCATCTTTCACACATCCTTATAATACCAGGAGGAACAGGTTACAGTAGGCAACACAGGTTCCACAGCAGGTTGAACTAGTAAATCCAACACCACCAGTATACCCCTTTGAGATAGATACAGAGGTAGAAGTTGCTGCTACTAAGGACGATTGGTAGGTCTCACGAATAGACCCCTTTTCTAGTGAGCTTCCACCCGTTATAGGACCTATAGGAGAGATGGGAGATAGGGAAGAACCAAAACCCAGTGCACGTGAGATTCTGAATGCACTCACATGAGAGATGAGGGATACTTAACAAGCAATGGTCAAGGCATAGGCTGAGATGACACATGCCATTGAACAGTTGGGTATTGACATGGACAATCATTGAGATAGGAACATGTACAATAGAGGTGACATGAATAGGTACCACAGAGGTGACAGAAATAGGTACAATGGAGGTGACAGGAACAGGTACCAAGATGGTGATAGAAACAGATAGGATGGGGGAGATAGACACAATGGTGACAGGAATCAGGGAGAAAGGAACAATGGGGACGGGAACTAGAATGATAGATACAGGGACAAAGATGATGAGGATGAGGCTTTGGTTACCCACCGGAGGGCTTCGCAGTTCACTATGGGAGATAGACATGGCATCCCTATATTTGCTCCCAGGAACCAAGTTCCCGAATAAGATCCCACACAGGCAAAATTTTAGGGGGAGATTCTGAGGGACTAGAGAGCGTCCAGTGATGATTTCAGAAATGAGATGACATTTACTGAATATTTTGAAATGAGGCTTAGGTGCAAACTTCATAGGGGAGGTAGACCTCAGAACCAAGAGTTGCAAAGGAAAGTAAGTAAGATGACACTTCCCTACTTTGACAGATTGGGTAAGACCACCGTGAGAGCTTAGGTCCAGAAATTGGATAGCTACTTGCAAATTAGTCCCATACCAGAGGAGGACACCATTACATATGCAGCTTTACACTTGGAGGGGACCACTCACAAACGGTGGAGCAATGGGAAGGTCACACTGGGTCATGATCAAGTCACTTCATATGTGGAGTTTACAGCTAGACTGATTGACAGGTTCGATAAAAAGGACCCAGAATTATAGTTTAAAGAGTTGACACAGTTGAGACAGAGTGGATCAGTAGACTCCTACATTGTTGATTTCCAAGACATATCTGTTATGGTTCCAGATATTACTGAGCGCAGATTGGTTGTTCTCTTCATTAATGGATTGTCAGATCAACTTCATGGTTGGGTTAAGGGTTTTGACCCTCCTACACTCTAGGAGGCCATGAAGAAGGCCTGGGACATGGAGTCATCAACATGGAGGAACAAGTTTCATTCCAAAGGGTTTCCGCAAAGGAGGAATAAGGAGAGAGATAGGAGACCATTCCAGAAAGATGCAAGAAAACCACATAAGAGTTCTTCTAGGTTGGATAGTGATCAGTTGAATGACTTGAGATGGAAGAAGCTCTACTTCCATTGTCAGGAGCCTTGGGATCCTAAGCACAAGTGTGCTATGCAAGGGAAGGTTAAATAGTTAGAGTATTTTTCAACGGATGAGTCTGTTGATTCAAAGCCCCATTCAGACTACCATTCAGAGGCCACGGATGCAGAATCGAAAGGCCCTGAGGAAGCGTTAGATAGAGAGGATGATACAACCCTACCTACATCACATATTTCAAGCATCCAGAGGGAGGGATCATTTAGGATAAGAGGAGTATTGGGTGGGTAGCAATGTATTGCATTACTTGACATGGGTGCCACTCATAACTTCATAGATGAGGGCTTGGTTGCCAAGAGAGGGCTGAAAACTGAGATAATTGAGGGTTTTAGGGTGAAGGTTATGGATGGTTTCATACTCACCTGCACTAGGAGTATACCCAATCTATCAATCCAGTTGAACAAATACACTTGCTAATCAAAATTTTATGTTGTCGGCATGGGTGAGATGGATGTTGTGTTGGGTATGAAGTGGTTGAATGATATTGAGGAGTTCACACTCAACTTGCGGATGATGGAAATGAAGTTTGAGGTGGATGGAGTTAGACATGTACTCAGAGGCATTTCAGATGGTGGGTTGAGAGTGGTTTCTCTCAAGTGGATGGAGTGATTGATTCGTTATGATCAGGTGGAGTGGGCAGCAGAGATTATGGTGATGCCAGGAACAAATCAATAGAAGCATACATATCCTCTTAACATACAGTCTATACTTACTAAACACACCAAAGTGTTTAGTAATATTCCACCAGGTAAACATCCTGATAGAGGTTTTGAGCATGTGATCAAGTTGGAGGAGGGTGCTAATCCAATAATAACTACACCTTACAGGCACCCAAAGAGGTATAAGGATGAGATCGAGAAGGCTATCAAAGAGCTTCTTGAGATGGGTCACATCAGACCTAGTAAGAGTCCGTTTGCATCATCTGTGGTGTTGGTGAAGAAGGATGGGAATCTCAGAATGTGTATTGACTACAGGGAACTCAATAAAAAAACAATCAGGAATAGGCACCCAATTCCCATAATAGATGAGTTGATTGATGAGTTGCACGGGGCCTGTTACTTCTCCAAGATTGATTTGAGATCTGGTTACCATCAAATTCAGGTCAGAGATGAGGATGTGGAGAAGACAACATTCAGGTGTCACTATGGGCACTTTGAGTTCCTGGTTGATGCAGGAGCATCCATGGCAAATTAGCAATCTTGCATCACCAAAAATATTTTAATTTCTATTTGTTTGTTTTCAATAAGGTTTATGGGCTTGGGAAATAATATTTTAATTTGCAACAAATATAATTTCCTTAGACATATTGGTAAATATAATTTTTGTGGAAAAAATGCCTCAATAATTTGTAAATGCCTCAAATAGTGGAGAATATCTTTCCTAGGCAAAGGCATTAAATTCTATTTTAGTGGGGGCTGATTTTTTTATCATAAGTGGGGCTGCCAAGAATCATGGAATTAATGGAACTTATTATTGTAACTGTCATAGTCTAAGGAATCTTGTAAGTGGTCTTTATGGCCTAGGTTGGTAGACCTAACTCCTAGAATTTTATTTTATTAATTCCAAAATTTGTAACTCTAAGATGGGGTTCATAATTATGAGACCTAGTCTCGATAAAATGAGCATAACTTTCTCATATCTTATCAAAATTATAAAATTAAACATGTTCTGGAAATTTGGGAAGGAGAGACACAAAACCCAGAAACTACTTTAGAAAATTCCAAAAAATGAGGGTGTGGGGAAAGGAATAAGTGACAGGTTTTTATTGGAGTTGGGAAAAACAAATTGAGGAGAGACCTAGATGTTGGGAAATGAGTCAAGGATGCTGAAAATTTATTTTTTACAGGTGTTACATGTATGATTCTAGGAATCTCAGAAGCTTCATGTTGATGTAATGAAATTTCTTATTGAAATAAAATAAGTGTTGCAGATTTCTCTTCCATTTTCTATTGTTTCACTTCATTTGTAGCCTTCTTGCATAGGCTTTTGTGTTGGTATTTGTTGCACATTTGAAAGGGATTAGTAGCTCCCTCTGTATCACTGGTCATTCCATTTGGTTTGACCAATGCACCATCTACCTTCCAGTCTTGCATGAACAAGGTGTTTAGAGAGCAGTTGAGGAGATTTGTGCTGATTTTTTTTGATGATATATTGATTTATAGCAGGACATGGGAAGAGCATCTAAAACACATTGACATTGTTCTGAGCATCTTAGAGAGGGTATCATTGTATGCCAAAATGTCAAAGTGTGAGTTTTGGATGACCAAGTTATTGTACTTGGGTCATATCATCAGTGCTGGTAGTGTGAAGGTAGACTCAGAAAAGATTCAGCAATTGTGGACTGGCCACTGCCAAAGAACCTCTCATATCTTAAGGGATTTCTTGGCCTTTGTGGGTATTACCATAGGTTTGTGAAGGGGTTCTCTCAGTCAGCTTCTCCCCTTACAGACTTGACTCATAAGGATGCTTTTAGTTGGTCAGATAAGGCACATGAGTGCTTTGAAAAATTCAAACAGATCATGAGTACATGCCCTGTGTTAGCTATACCTGATTTTAGCAAACCTTTCGAGCTACAATGTGATGCCTCAGGTGAAGGCATTGGTACGGTGATTGTAGACACCCTAAAATGACCGTGTCATCGAATCACTTGCATTTCGTCATCTGTCTAATCACCTGCATTTCACACATTAATTAAATAAATCTAATTATTTAATTAATTTCACCAAATTCTTCTAAATCACAAAATTGCAACATTAATTAAATAAATCCTCTTTATTTAATTAATTAAATCAAATTCCTCTATATTTTTCTACAATTAAATAATTTTAATTATTTAATTAGATCATTATCCTCTTTCCAAAATTCACATCCACATTAATTAAATATAAACCTAATTATTTAATTAATTCAACAAATTCCCTCTTATCTACAATTAAATAATTCTTAAATTATTTAATTAAATCAAAATCATTCTGCCAAAATCATGCACAACAATTAAATAAATTTATTTGTTTAATTTGCTTTCAAATCTTCTAAATTAAATAATTCTAATTATTTAATTATTTCTTCTAAAATATCTTCTCTAAATTTAAATAAATCAATTATTTATTTAAATTACTTTTTCTTCTAAATTTGAGTTATCTCTAAAAGAACTCAAGTTTTCTATATTTAATAAAGCAAAATATCTTCTTTTCTCATGCAAATCTCTTCTTCTTGTTTTAAATCAATTAACTGATCATTACATTCTGTTAATTGCTTTTAACTCATTCTTCTATTCTTAATAACTCCTCTCATGCAAAAGAAAGCAAGACACTTGTCTTCTTCTCATTCGTTGCACGTTCCTCAACCTATCTCCTCCATTGATTCTTCTAAATTATCTGGACCGTTGATCAATCTCCATTGAAACCTATATAATCCCCCCTCATCTCCTTCATTAAGCCTCTCTCTTCGATCGTATTCTCGGGCATACTTAACAGAGCTTTGAGCATACACAACGCGTCGATTGAGCAACTTTACAATCTTTTAACATTGATCTTTGAGCACATTAAGCACACTACTTACTTGTTGCAACTATGGTTTCGCAACTTCATTGAGCAATCCACATTCAATCCAAAGGAAACAACACAGATTTCGGTAAAAGCCTTTATTTCATTGATTATTTGTCATGGCTTTTATTTAAATTCGTTTTCTTTATGTTATTAGATTTTTGGTTTTATTGGTTTAGAATAAATCGATTTTCCTGATACACAGTGATTATGTAGGATAAGTACCCCATAGATTTTGAGAGCAGGAAGTTGAGGGTGTGGAGAGGAGTTATAGCATATATGACAAGGAGATGTTAGCCATCACGCATGCGTTGGCTAAGTTTAGATAGTACCTTGTGGGCAGAAAATTTGTGGTTAAGATGGATCACAAAAGTCTGAAGCATTTCCTTGGGCAAAAGGATTTAAATGAGAGGCAACAAAAGTAGGTCATCAAGCTACAGGCCTACAATTTTGACATTGTTTATGTCAAGGGGAAGAAGAACGTTGTTTCTGATGCTCTATCCAGAAGACCCCATTTGTGTGCACTTGGTGCTATTGTAGATGACTCGAGAGAATTGATTTCAGGAGAGTATGCCAAAGATAAGTGGGCTGCTGGAGTGATTGATGGCACCATCAAAGATGACAGGTACACAGTGGTAAATGATTTAATCATTTACAAGGATAGGATCTTTTTAGTGTCAGGTTCACAGATGAAGCAAAAAGTTTTGAGGGCATTCCACAATTTGCCTATGGCAGGGCATCCAGGATACTTTAAAACTTACAGGTAGGTCAGAGAGAGATTCACCTGGAAGGGCCTCAAGACTGAGGTGATGCAATATGTGAGAGAGTGCCTGATATGTCAATAGAAAAAGTAGGAGCACTCACTTCTAGGAGGTTAATTGCAGCCCCTGCCCATTCCTGAGAGGAAGTAGGATAGAATTTCTATGGACTTTATCACAGGTCTACCTAGAGTCCAAGGCAGTGATTGGATTTATGTGGTGGTGGACAAATTGATGAAGTATGCACTTTTCTTTGCTATTCCTACCACCTACACTGTAGCTCAGGTTGCAGAGTTGTTCTTTCATGAGGTATTTCGACTCCATAGGTGGCCTTGGAATATTGTTAGTGACAGGGACAATAGGTTCCTTAGTAATTTTTGGCAAGAGCTCTTCAGGTTGTCAGGGACAGAGCTCACACCCAGTACACGCTACCACCCCCAGACTGATGGTCAGACGGAGATAATTAATAAGTGGGTGGAAGGATACCTCTGAAACTATGTTTTAGGGTAGCAGAAGGCATGGGTTAAGTCGCTTCACATGGGAGAGTACTACTACAATTCCACTTACCACATGTCCATTCAGATGTCACCCTTCATGGCATTGTATGGTTATGAGGCACCAAGCTTTGTTGATTTACTGTTTGGTGATAGTAGAGTACCAAAGGCTAAAGACTTCCTTCAGGAGAGTCAGGATATCATGAGGGCACTGAAGGAGAACATACAAAAGGCTCAGAATCAACAAAAGTAGTATGCAGATCAGCAGAGAACTGAGTGATCATTTGAGGTTGGTGACATGGTTTACCTCATGTTGCAGCCTTATAGGTAGTCTACTCTCAAGAAGAGTGGAGCAGAGAATTTGAATCCACAGTATTATGGACCTTTCAGGATCTCCAGGAAGATTGGAGAGGTGGCTTATGAGTTGGAGTTGCCAGCTGGGAGTAGGGTACATAATGTGTTCCATGTTTCTCGCCTCAAGAAGGCGCTAGGGCACAATGTTACACCATCAATTGAGTTACCTCCTTTCGATGAAGAGGGGAAGTTGATATTAGTACCTGAAGCAATTATCAACACCAGGGATCATAATTTGAGGAGGAATTATCAGAGAGTACCTAGTTAAATGGAAGAACCTGCCAGTTGAGGATGCTACATGGGAGAACGAGCGGATATTAGAGCATCTTGATCTGAGATTGCTTGAGGCAAGCAATCTTAGGGAGGGCAGACTATAATGTCCCCTTCTAGTCACATGGTTAGTCCATCATGGAGTTCCCGTGGGCTAGCAGTTTGGTTAGGGAACTGTGGTTAGTTTGGCTCTGGAGATCTTTGTTAGTATTGGAGTTATGGTTTGCATTCAGTGGATCCAGTTGGCACCCTCGTGGTTGGCTCAGGGGGCTCTTGGTTGTTACTATTTTTAGTAAGTCTGGATTCTATGTTGGTTTGGGAATTTTAGAGTTGGATTAGATGCGTTTCATCAAGACCTTTCCAGCAAGCTAAAGATCTTTGAATTCTGACACTGTCTTCATAATTATTTTAAATTCCAAAGAATGTTATATTAATATGGACTTTATTATATTTTACGGGAAAAGTGACTTTATGGGAAATAAAGACTTAATGCAAGTTGTGACCTTGGATGCCCATCCCTAGGCAAATAAAAGTGTTTTTAAATGACAAAGTTCCCTCTTGGAGGGAGAATATAAGGAGTTTTGTGAGCTCATTTCATTTATACTATGTTTATGATATTTCTAATTTTGAGCTCTGCTAGGGTTTCATATTGTTTGGGGTTTGAGGATTTGAACTAGAGGCTCTTGGAGATGGAAACCTCCCTAAGTAATGGTATCCCACAAGTGTGAAAGATCACCCAACGGTGCCATTGAAGGTGGATGTATTCAACATTCACATATGTGCTGACAATGGAGTCATTCGAAACGTTTGCTTGAGCTGATTGTGAGATCATTTTATATTAATGTTATTTACTGATAAGAGAGGACTGAGAAGGTAGATTTTAGTGTGTTTGAGGTGATTATATTGCTGTTGTGTTTACCTCTTTTTGGTCGTACCCTCTTGGAGCAAGTCATACCATCTTTGGGGGTGAGTTTGTGAAGTTTTTGGTGGCCATTTCCCTTTGTGCTTGGTTGCCTATCTTAGGAGGCTACTACAAACTATTTTCAGACTTATTCCAATGAGTTATCAACCATATGCTTGCAGGTTACTCCTATAGCCATGGCCGTACTATCCTAGAGGTGACGTGGGGGTCTTGGAGTGGCTTTTCTCTTTATGGTTATTTCAGAATCAGCATTGTATGAGGTGTTTTGAGTCCTTTGCACTAACGTGATCACTAGAAACCTTGTACTCTATATTTCTTGGAGTTTAATGCATTTCCAGCCATACCCACTTACTGGTCCATTTCTGACGGTTGTACCAAGTTAAATATTTTCATATGGGTATGTGATAGTAATTGTTTTTTGGCTATTTTACTATTTGGGTTGTCATTAGTTTCTTCATATTCATTGTATGTTTTTTGGGTTTTCTATTATATGCAATATATTGTGTGCTTCAGCACCACATTTGCAGGAAAACATAAAACCCCTTCTACATCTTCTGTCTATCTGAAAGAACAAATAAAAATATAAATAAAATCACACATAAAAGATCGTTAAAAAATACAAACAGGTACGGCACATTACATGATTGTAGATAATATGGCATAGAGAAGCAATGTTGAATGTGATATTTTTCAATGGATTTCTCCACACCCTTGTTCTTAAATGGTGTACCATTGTTAGAAACAAAGGAGGAAGGAATGCCAAATTGTGAGATCATACTATCATGAATGAAGCGACAAATTACTTCAGCAGTCATGGATCATAACAACATAGATTCAACCCACTTCATAAAGTAATTGGTAGCGGTAATGATGAAAGTGTGTCCTTGAGAAGGAGGAGATATTTTTCCAATTAGATCCAAGCTTCACCTTGGCACAAAGTTCCTGGGCAGGAGCTCGAATTAAGTTACTATGTTGTTGACATTGTGGGCACTTCTTAACAAACGTGAAGGAATCTTGTTCCATGGTTTGCCAATAGAACCTCATATGTAATAACTTCTGTACCAAAGATTTCCCTCCAAAATTCCCTCCATAGGCACTGGAGTGAGCTTCTTCTAGAGCAATTAGAATTTTTTATTTATTAAGACAACAAAGAAGAACACAATTATAGCTTCTTCGATACAACACATTAGACAAGATAATGTAATGTGTTGCAAGTTTACATATGCAAACTCTTGTGTTTTTAGATGCTCAATTAGGGAAGGTAACATAATGCAATATTGAAATTTATGGGAGTACCATTTATCAGAATTTATGTTACAGCATAAGTCAGTATCTGAGGGGGCAGCCTTGGCTATGGCTGATGATTTAAGATTATGAATGATGAAATGATATTCATTAGGTGAATCTTCATGGGATATAAGGGAATCTGCACTTTCCATTCTATTCTCATTTTGATTGTCTTTCATTAGAATTGTGTTGATTGTGAAGGATGAAAATTGTTTTAATAATGACAAGACAAGATCACGATACTTAGATAGCTTATCTTTCTTTGCTTGATAAGATCTAGTGACTTTTCTTACAATTAATTATGAATCACCATAGAAGCAATGTCTGTAGTAGTTAAAGACAAAACATCATGAAGTCTTGCGATGAGAGCTACATACTCAACAATGTTGTTTATGTAGGAGAAGTTTAGATGGTAAGAAAGAGGAATCATCTTACATGAAGGAGGTAATAATATTACACCAACACCCAATCCAGTTCTACATCTTGAACCATCAAAATATAATTCCCATTTATCATCTTTATCTATAGTTAAAATTTTCTCATTAGGAAATTCTTCATTGTTTTGAATAGAGAAAAGTGAAGGTGCTTCAACTAAATGATCGGTTAATGCTTGTCCTTTTATCACCTTTAAAGAGAAAAACTTGAGAACAAATTTTGTTAACCACATAATCCATTTAGCTAGGCGACCTGAGAGATCCATTTTAGCAAAGAGATGCTTCAAAGGATCAAACTTTATCATGACATGAATTTCAACATTTAGGAGATAATGTCTTAACATCTGTGTTGCAAAAACAAGAGCTAAGCATTGTTTCTCTACGATAGTATATCACACTTCATAATCAAGAAAAGTTCATCTTATATAATATACAACATGTTCCTTTCCTTCACCATCATGTTGTGCTAATAATGTTGCAAGAGCATTAGTAGAAGCTGATGTGTAAAGAATAAAGGGTTTTTCTGTAGTTGCTAGTTGTAAAATAGGTTCCAATTAGATAAGTATTCTTTCAAGTCATCAAAGGAGTGTTGACAATCAAAATTCCATTGGAATTTTTATTCTTTCTTAAGCAACTAAGTAAAAGGGTGAGTCCTATCTATGAGTTGTGATACAAATTGATGGATGGCCTGTATCTTCCCTTATAAACTACAAAGTTGAGTGATATTTTGAGGAGATGGCATGTTAATGATCATGTCAATTTTCTTTGTGTCTACTTCAATACCACGATGCAAAACTATAAATCCCAATAGTTTACCACTGTCCATGCCAAAGATTCATTTACAAGGATTTAAGCGCATGTTATATTTTCGTATCCGCTCAAAGATTTGATGGATGATAGTGACATGATCCTAGCGATGAATTGACTTTGTAAGAATGCCATCGACATAATCCTCTAAGATGTTATGCATGTAATCATGAAAGTTAAGAGTCATAACACGTTGATAATTTGCTCCAACATTATTTAATCCAAACAACATGAATACCCAACAAAATGTTCCCCACAGGGTGATCAAGGTTGTTTTATATTGATCTTGAAGGTTGACAAATATTTGATTATAACCTGAAAAACCATCCATGAAGGATAGTAATTAATGGCCAGTTATTGAATCAACAATCATATCAATATTTAGAAGAGGAAAATCATCTTTCAAAGAAGTGAAATTTAAATCTCTAAAGTCAGTGCACATTCAAATATGGTTGTCAGGTTTAGCAACAACCACAATATTTAAAATCCAAGGTGAGTAGTCCATAAGGCGGATAAAACTAGCTTGTAGAAGGTTTTCTATCTCATCTTTGACTAATAACGTGACCTTGGGATTTATTTTATGAATATTTTTTTAACCATCTTAGCATCAGGTTGTAGTACAATATTATGTGTTACAATTTTAGGATCAATAACAGGCATGTCTGAATAATTCCAAGCAAATAATTTAGAAACTCATGTAAAAGATTTATCATATCTTCTTTTTCTTCATTACTTAAACAATCTCCTATAGGGATAATCTTTTCAAGGTTATCCTTCTCCATCAAGACATCGATAGTGTTTCCATTAAGTAATGTACTATGGTCTGAGAGGCTAGGTGATTGTGATGGTTCCATAGATTCTTTAGTAGTATATCAAGCTATTGGTTTTTCCAAAGTATGTGTAAGCATTCAAATAATAGGGTAATCCATTCTTATGATGATAATGGCATAAATTGTCATAAGCTCCCATAAATTCCATTACTACTTCATTGGTAGACAAATTATCCAATTCAATATCTCCTGGAGGACAAATTGTGTCTATCATCTCAGGATATATCAAATTTAGTGTTCATATAGTATTAACATTAAGATTAGGACATTTGTAAGCTTTAGTGGGCTTCAAAGAATGGTATCCAATACCGGCTATATAGTTTATTCTAGAAACTTGTAAAGGTACTATGATTCCTTGTTGATTTACCCTGCAACCATTACCTACATAGTCATAGTTCTTATTATAGGCACCTAAAATTCACCAATGCACTATTCATCACATCACACCACATTTGCATTATTTCTAATTAAATCACCTAATTCTCATCATTTTGCACTAACTAATTTAATTCACTAAAAATCATCATATTCCTTTATGTTAATTAAATAATCCAAATTATTTAATTAAATCATTATTCCTCCAATTTAAATAAATAATGTCAAAATTATTTATTTAAATAATCAAATTTCCCTCCACTTTAAATAAATAAATTCAAATTATTTATTTAAATATCTATTTCCTCCAAAATGAATAAAAATTAATATTTTATTCATTCATCACATGTGCTCATGAAATTAAATAATTATTTATTTGATTTCTCAATTATCCTCACCCACCATAATTTCCTCTGGTCAAATCAGTTAACAGATCAATCAAATGAGTTGACTCATCAATCAATTCAGTCAACAAATCAATAAAATCAATTTACAAATCAATCTAATTTGTTAACAAATCAATCAATTCAGTCCTCTGATCAATCTATCTAGTCAACTCCTCAATCAAGTCTATTAACTCCCATGACTCATGATAGGGAAAGGACACTTGTCCCTGTCTCATTCACACACATTATCTCAGCCATCCTCAACCATTGATCTTTCTGGTCTTCTTGCACCATTGATCTACATTCTCATAGGTCTATAATAGGAGCCTCATTGTCCATTTCTCATCATCTCTCATCTAAGTAAACTTATGCTATCATTATTATTCCTTGGGAGATCACGATTTTACATTTGACAATAGAGAAATCCACATCGCAAAGAGCAAAGAGCAATTGACTCAAGATTTGGGTGTTATCTCGATACGCTCAATCCGTTTGGTCTATGTGTATGTGTGTGTTTGAGAGGTAATTTGCATTGTGATTTGTATTGCTTTCATCTTATTTACATGTTCATATTTTACCCAATACATTTTGGCACGCCTGTTGGGACCCACATCCTTGACAACTAACAATTGTGTGTAGTATTTCTGTACAATTTTTTTATAGGAACAGAAATGCGCTTGTGACTGTGAATGTGCACCTAAGCCTCATGTCAGTGTACCTATGCAGCAAGTCGGTATCCCTGTGTAGTTGGTTGATGCGCCTATGTTGAATAACTATGCACCTATGTTTTCTTATAGTTTATGTTTATTTTTGCAAATCGGGAGCTATTTTCATTTCATTTTGCTTGCTTTCTATTTCTTGTATTTGCCTAACCTCTAACTATGTCTGTTCATGTTGTTACATTTACTTTTCAACAGATTTTGGCATCGATTCCATAGCCTTAGATCATCCTTGTGTAAAAGTGTGCCTTTGCTCTACAAAAATGTGTCTGTGTTAGGATAGATAGTGGGCAGTTGCCACGTCCTCAAATTCATCCTCCCAGGCCACCGGATCAGTCTAAACTCAACAAATCATCCTTTCTATCAAACTAATTCTCTATTTTTCGCAGGTTGTTGTTCATTATTCTAGAAGCGCACATGTGCTATGTAGAAGTGCACCTGCTGATAAAAGTGTGCATGTGTCCTAAATGTGTGCCTATGACTATGTATTCATTTTTCTTGAAAGTACACCCTTACATCTTTTTGGTGTGTCCTTGTTGTCTATCGACGCACTTGTGTCATCTATTGGTGCACTTGTGCAAAAGGTAAAAATCAATGAGTTGCTTTATGTTTTGAGTTATTTACTATGTTTTATGCTATTTTCTTTGTTCTGTGTTTTTTGTTTCACATTTTCTATCAGTTTATTTTCTATTTCAATTTAATCTCTCTTTAGGTTTTGGAACTAACACTACACAGCGTATACCTTGGCTTAAGACAAACATTATTGAAACTACTAACATATTTGTTACAGAACGTATGTCAAAGGCAATATCATTTTTCTACTAAGTCTTAGAAAACATTTCATTTCTTAAAGGAATTAACATCTATCTATGTTTGGAATTTCTTAAGTGTGTATGTTCTTTCCTCGCACTACAAAGTAACCTTGGAAATAAAAAACACTTAAGTCATTCACTTTACTTTCTTTCTTTTCTTACTTCCCAGGGACTCATCATATTATGCTCTTCTCTCACATCGCAAGATGATCTTGAGAATCAGAAGTGTTTGATATCCACTCTAGGGGGTCTGCTTGGGGATTTCATCACCTCAAGGGATGACCCCAACTGCATGTTCTAGTATGGTATACAAATGTCATGAGTATCGAAAGACTCAACTTCAAAGGAAGGACCTCTTCAACTCGAAGCAAAAAAATTTCAAGATACTTGGTCCACCAAGAATCATATAGTTAAGTGTCAGTTGACTAGGACATCCCCATTCACAGATTTGTGCCTCTTGTACCTTGCATTTATTAAGGACTTCCTAGAAGCTATGTAAACCTAGATAAGATCATCGGCCATTTTGTGTTGTGATGCAAGGGATGCAAATTGTACCCTGAATTTACTTACCATCCGTACTACCTTGAGGACTAGATAGAAGGCTTCTTTGGGCAAGGTGTCAAAACCTCCAAGGAAAGAGATATTGGGTGTATGCCTCTTATCTCTAGCTATCTACTCAGGGGGAAGTGTTCTTAGTTAGGTAAGATCATGGACAAGTATTCAATCGTGTGGGTTCACAATATGACTCAAACTTACTTGAATAATTTATAGGTTGGTGCATTAAAAGAAGTGTTTGGTGTGTCTTCTATTTGTTGTTATCTACCTATAATACCATTTGTTATCTGCAAAGGGTTATAGCCTTTTGTACCAATTTCTAAAGTTACATGTGTTAAAATTGCCATTGTGTCTTTGTGTTTGATTATCTTGCCAAGAGATAGTCATACCTCCTATCTTCCAGAACTAAAGCAAAAATACCACAAAAAAGCCAAATATTCCAAAAATCCAAAAACATTCGACTAAATTTTCCTTCCAATAGCATTTTCCTTTTCCAAATATTCCATAAATCGAAAAACATTAGACTAAATTTTTCTTCCAATAGCATTTTCCTTTTCCAAATATTCCAAAGAAAGCCAAAAAACTTTAGCCTAAAGTTTCCTTTGATAGCATTTTCCTTTTGTCTAAAAAACTAAAAACATACTCAAATTTTCCTTTCAATAGCATCTTTCCTTTTTGTCAAAAATCCAAAAAAAAAATCCCCAAAACATAGTGTTAAATTTCCCATTTAGCATTTTCCTTTTTAAAAAATCCAAAATCTAAAAACATAGTCTTAATCTTTCCATTTGCTTAGCATTTTCCTTTTCAAAAATACAAAATAAAAAAAACACAGTGTTAAATTTCCCATTTAGCATTTTCCTTTTCCAAAAAATCCAAAATTTTAGACTCTCCTATCCATTTCAAAACATTTTCAGAAACCATCCACACACATCCTCATCTCCATTTGTCTTAGACTTTTCAAGTTTTCATACTTTTGAGACTACAAGATCATTCCATCCTCATCAACAATCATTTTCCAAATTTATCTCAAATATTACACCATCTTTCCATCCACATGGTTATTAATCCCAAAACCTAGATCAAACGAACCACTAGTTTGTCTTGTAGTTTAAGAAATTGCCTCTCTTAAATTTATAGACCAATTAGTATCAACCCAATTAGTGAACAAACCTACCTTAAAAGAGTGGCTCCTTTTAAGATAGTCAAATTCACTATACATTTATCTTGTCTCGCCTCAAAATCATTAGTATATTTTGGGGAAGATAATCATAATCTCACCATCTAAATATCTATAGATCTAAGTTTATAACTCTTAACCAAGAAATCACCCATCCAAATCATCTTGTCTCAAAATTTGATCCTATAAAAATTCTAAGCACATCATCCATCCATTTTTCTATCTGAAAGTACACCTATGTTTCATTAGTGTGTGCTTGTGACTATCTTTCCAAAATCTGTGAAAACACATCAGTGTTCTATGCCAGTGTGATTTTTCCCTGAGTCAACATGCCTATGTTGTTTGTTAGCGCACCTGTGCCATAGATAAAATTAGATTTCATTTTCTTCATCATCCATCTCTATTTTCACATCATATGCCTGTAACTCAATCTCAACATAAAAAGGCTATGGAAAACACTCAAAATCTGCTCCAAGGCAATCTTGAAGTACCAATTCCTGAAGTCCCTATTGAAGCCTCCAAGTTTACTGTAGGCATGGACTTCAACATCTTTGTCCCAAAAGGATATACAGCAGGGACTTCCTCATCTCAAAATCTAGGTCAAAAAACTAAAGAAGAATCCCAAGACATTGATGAACACATGCAAGATCTTAAGTTCTTGGATGCTCTAGATAAACTTTTGGACTCTAATCGAAATCATTTTTTTCACTTACTTGCCAAAAGAGGAGCTAAGTTGCCTTGCAACTTTGATACATCCCAAATCCAAGAACAAGATCCCATAAAACTCTCCATTGCTGCCATGGCTAGTGGAGGTCCCACTTCAATTCCCACCACATCCTCATTACCACCTACCATTAAAAATATACCCACTCATGAGGTTCCATCCTTCATTAATCAATTCAATAATCATCTCTATCAAAATCCAACACAACTTGAACCACTTCTAGCCCCTTCATACATGTTAGGATTCCAACACCAATCTTATCCTTTAAATAATTCACATGCTAACCCTTCATCTTCTTCTATACCAAATAATTCATATGCTAACCCTCCACAAACTTCTTCTATTCCAAGTACATCTAATGCTAACCCTTCATCTTCTTCTATTCTAAATAACCCTAGTGCTAATTCTCCACAAGTATCCCAAGTTCAATCTTCCACTTCTAGCGCACCTACTAATCCATCACATGGTTCTTCCTATCAGACTAACACAAACCCATATAACATATCTCAACAACCACCAACACAATTCCAATAACTACCAACACAATCCCAACAACCACCACCTCAATACCAACAACCACCAACTTAATGCCAAAAACCACCAACTCAATATCAACAACCACCACCTCAATATCAACAACCACCAACCCAATACCAACATCCACCAATTCAATATCAACAACCACCTTCATTATCCTTCCAACAAACATTTACACACCAAAAACCACCTTCATCCAACATTCAACAAAATTTTGCACCACCACCACCACCATCTAGAATTGAACTTCAAATCTACAGCATGCAAAAACAAATTTCCAATCTTTCACTCGAAAACACCAAAAAGACTTTCTCATTTGAGGAAGTTTGTCCATATCCATTCAATCGATCTATTCCCATGATCCCTTTTCCTACTAACTTTGAAATGCCCAAATTTGACAAGTACAAGAGAAAAGGTGATCCACAAGAACACTTGAGGGAATTTTAGATAGCTTGTTTAGAGGTCACTCACAATGATACATATCTTTTGCATCTCTTTCCTCGTAGTTTCAGAGGGCAAGTCATGGAACGGTTTTCACACTTACCTCTGAGTATAAAATCTTTTAGCAAATTAGCTAAGAAGTTTGTCATCCATTTCTCTTTTAACATCAAACATGAAGTCTCCATGACAGACTTGTGTAACACTAAACAAAGAAATGGTGAAACCTTCATCTCTTTTCTACAAAGGTGGAGAAATATGGCTAGCAAATGCTCTTGTCCTCTACCTGAGCAACAATTAGTACATATATTTGTTCAAAATTTGAATCCAGAAATTAGATTCCATTTGCAAATACAATGTGCTAACTCCTTTGAAGAAATCATTTCAAAGGCACCACTATCGAAAAAGCTCTTATCACTAAAGGACTTGTGAAATTTTTTATAGAAACAAAGGACAACACCCCTACTTTAAATGAGAAGCCCCACTTTTGGGATAAAAACAAAAATGTTGTCGGTGAAGGTGTTGTGGATGTAAAACATGTCCAAACTATCCAAACACCGCTTAACATTCAAATGCCACCAAAGAATGTAACTACCCCCAAAGGGACCAACCTAAGCAAGATGTTGCAACCAAATGTATATTCACTCCCTTGGGAGAACCCATTGAATCTATACTTAAGAAGCTTGTCCAAAATGGTTTAATCACGTTGCCTGAAACTAAACAATATTATGAACCTATGTTTAAACCCACATGGTAAAATGATAATGAATATTGTGACTACCACCACATAAAAGGGCATAAAACTCCTGGGTGCATGAAGCTAAAACACCTCATACAAAACCTCATCGACCGAGGAGATGTCTCATCGATGGTCCCAAACCCACAACAAATAATGACCTTGTTATTTATCAAGATCCATTCCCACTTCACATGAAAGGAAACAACTCTAATAAAGGTAAAGGTGTAAATAATCTGTCAGATCAATACAATTCCATCGTCGATCACTTTAGAGAAAGTTTTGTATCCACTCTTACAATCAAGGGAAAAGCTCCTGATTGTATTATCACTACTCATAGAGGCCATGTTACCCTTCATGAGGCAACGCCAAATAGTCAACCCAATTCTGAGTATAGCCTACTAGATCATTTGGGAAAAATATTGTCTCTCATATCCATCCTTGATCTACTTCGTACTTCACCTAAGCATAGGGCCATCCTTGAAAAAGCACACAAAGAGTCATCTGTGCCCAAAAACATTGACACTGTAGAATTTCAAGCCATGGTAGGACATATAGCTTCTCCAAATCACTTGGTCTTTATAGAACAAGATCTCCCATTCCAAAATACATGCCATAATGAAGCCCTACACATAGAAGTATACATACACCAACGAAAAGTCAAGAGAATCCTTATAGATGGTGGTGCTAGTCTCAATGTTTGTTTCTTAAAGCTACTAAAATAGTTAGGATATTCTGCATATGCTATTGACTCTTCCCACACAATCACAATCAAAGCTTATAATGACATTGAAAGAGAATCAGAAGGGGTCATTCATTTACCAATCAAAATGGGTCTTGCCTTAGTGGAAACTCGATGTCAAGTTCTGGACCTTTACCTCCCATATAATATCATCCTTCATCACCCATAGATTCACACCATGCAGGTTGTACCCTCCACCTACCATTAGTGTTTGAAATTCCCCTCTAATAGAACTGAAATTACCATTCCTAGAGATATGAATCCTTTTGAATTCTATTGCACTATGCAAGGCAGATATCTAAATTCAAACCAAATCCCTAATAACGTTGCCACTTAGCCTTCATCCTCTTATGTTGATCCATCCACATTATACAAAACCCCACCTAATCAAGATATTCCTAAAGTTAAGGTTCAGTATAAGGACATCAGGTTAGGAGAATATGACTTGCAGAACTCTTACTATATAGGGAAGTTGTCTTTATTGCCTAAGTCTTATAGAAAACCTCTTGTGGAAAAGGTGAGTAAGAAATTCATCATACCAATGCAACCAAAAGTATTCACTCATGGGAGTAGACTAGAAGTCGAATGCATTGAAGACATCTCCTCTTGGCTTTTCCAAGATGAAAAGGAGCTAGTAAAATTACTAGTGGAAAAATACAAAAGAGGTCTCCACATTGTCAAAAATATTGAATAAAAAGGACAAGGTGGACTCGAGATCCAAGAGCAAGGTACAATAGAACCCATATCTATCACCAGAAAAAATAATAGAAATGGGTTAGGATACGGTAAGGAGGTACCCCGCTCCTCAAATATGCAGTTTATACTCGATGAAGTAGCGAAAGCTTTTACCATAGTTGAAACTTCTATGGAGGATACTATCGATGATTCTTACCTTCACCTTATTGATTTATTTTAGGAATCATCCATCTTTATGATCTCATCTATTTCCCTCACCTCACAAACCAAAACACAAAGCATTTCCCTTTACATCTGGAACTAGTCGATTGGGACCAACAAGGGCCTCTTGTCCTGGATACTTTTTAGAAAGCCTTAGCAAAATTTTTGGGACTTAGAGATGGTATACCTCAAGACAACCATAAGGCATGTTTTGTAATGGACCTCTCTCCTATTGCATATTTCGGGGAGAATGTCAAATCTTTCAGTCGCAAAAGTGCAAACAAAATAAATAGATCCCCAGGTGAAAACCACATTGTGGCACTTTCTGATCATAAAACAGTAAAAAGAAAGGACACATTCAATAGTGAAAACCTCTCTAAGGTGCCCGAGGATGGAAGATTTGACCTTCCCCTACCATCGAAATATCAAGAGAAGTCTTCATTATTGGTTGAATAGTCACAAGAAATGAACCTTGGTACAGTGCAAAATCCAAAGGTTACTTTCTTAGTAGCTTCTTTGTCAAAACAAGAACACAAGGACTTCACAAAGTTTTTCCTAAAATGAGCAATTAACTTCACCTAGACTTATGCCTACATGCTTGGATTGGATCCTGCATTAGTAGTCCATCATCTATCTGTCTCACCAAGAGCTAAACTTGTCAAGCAAAAACTCCACAAAATGCACCCACAGATTGCATTATTAGTTAAAGCTGAGCTCGAGAAGCTCCTAGATGCTAAGTTCATATGACATATCGACTATATAGAGTGGGTCTCCAACCTTGTACTTATGGCTAAACCAAATGGGGGCATCCACATTTGTTTTGACTTCATAGACTTAAACAAGGCATGTCCCAAAGATGATTTTCCATTGCCCAACATTGACATCATCATGGATTTAATGGCAGGCCATGAAATGCTTTCTCTCATGGACAATTTTTTTGGCTACAATAAAATCATGATAGCAACCGAGGACCAACACAAAATGGCTTTTACATGTCCTTGGGGGAACCTACTGTTGGTAGGTCATGCCTTTTGGGCTTAAGAATGCTTGCCCCACATACCAACAAGTGATGACAGTCATCTTCCACAATTTGTTTCATACCATTATGGAAGATTATGTTGATGACCTCTTAGGTAAATCTACAAGAGTAGATCACTTAAAGGTATTGGAGCAGATATTTGATAGACTAGAGTAGTATCAAATGAGACTTAATCCAAAGAAGTGCACGTCTTTGGAGTTACATCCAGAAAACTCCTGGGATACATTGTATCTCATCGAGACATTGAGGTCGACCCTGCAAAAGTCATAGCTATTGTTGAAATGTCTCCTCTTGGTAACCTCAAGTAGTTGAGAAGTCTCTAGGGAAAGTTATAATGCATTCAGCGGTTCATCTCACAGTTGGCTGATAAGTGTCAACCTTTCTCCCACTTACTCTACAAATATGTCTCATTTAATTGGGATAGTAAGTACCAAGATGCCTTCGAACAACTCAAAACATATCTTACTACAACACCAGTGTTGATGCCACCAATCTCAAGAAGACCTTTGTTACTCTATATATCCACTACATCAGCAGCCTTGGGGGCACTTCTAGCACAAAATCATGACTCGAGAAAAGAATGGGCAATCTACTATATTAGTTGTACCTTGGTGGGATATGAGCTCAATTATACCCCCATGGAAAGAGCATGTTTAGCAATAGTGTTCGCTTCCCAAAAGTTGTGGCACTATATGTTGAACCAACAAAAAAAGCTTATATCCAAGGTAGATCCTTTGAAGTACCTTCTTTCAAAAGCAACTCTCACAGGATGTCTCACAAAGTGGGTAATGATCTTAACTAAGTTTGACATCAAGTATGTTGATTGAAAGGCCATAAAAAGACAAGTAATTGCTGATAAACTAGCAGAGGCTCCAATAACAGATACACACCCCATGCTATTTGATTTTTTAGATGAAGGGATCTTCAACCTCTCTACGTTAGTCGAATGGAAATTATACTTTGATAGGTCATACACTTAGCATGGTTCCAGAGCATGAATCCTCTTCATCACCCCACAAGGTGATTGTATTCCAAAATCATATCAGCTTGCTTTTCCCTACACCAACAATATAGCTAAATATTTAGCATTACTCACTGGTCTCTGAATGACAATCCAATGGAACATCAAATAGCTTCAAGTATACAAAGATTCTTAACTAGTCATTTGCCAAGTCATTGACAAATATCAAACTAAGGATGACAAGTTTATGCCCTATAAGAAGATGGTGGACAACTACAAACAACACTTTTGTAGTCTATCCTTTGATCAGATCCCTAGAGTTAACAAAAAGACTATTGATGTAATGGAAATTATTGGGTCTCTATTAGACATGCCGACAAGCATTCAAAATTGTGAGTTCTTGGTCAAGTAGTTGCTAATACCATCTGTAGAAGTGCCACCCACTGAGATGATCTATGAACTTGTTAGTCCCAACTCAACATGGTACCATGACATCTACACCTACCTTTATAGCCCCTTCCAGCCAACCTGACATCCACACAAAAGAAAACTTTCATTTGTCGTGCCTCTCATTTCACCATCCTAGAAGATTCGCTATACCGATGGAGTTTGGATGGTATCCTCCTTAGATGTTTAAACTTAGAAGAAGCTGAGACCACTTTAAGAGATGTAAATGAAGGTATCTATGGAACACATTCCACTGGTCTTAACTTAGCAAATAAGTTGCTCCAAAATGGATATTCTTGGCCCACAATGGAATAAGATGCCCACTAGTTTGCCAAAAATGTCTTCAGTGTCAACAGCATGGAGATCTAATTCATCCACCTACTCATATGCTACAACTAGTGACCACTCCATGGCCATTTTCACAATGGGGACTCAACCTTGTAGGAAAAATACATCCCTCATCTTCCAACGGCCACAAGTTTATAATTACCACCATTGAGTATTTTACGAAGTGGATGGAAGCTATTCCCATGACTTACATAACTGGCAAGCAAATTGCTAAATTTATCCTACACTATATCATTTGCTGATACGGAATCCCTATGGCTATAGTAATCGATAACGGTAAACAATTCAAGAACCAAGATGTCTATGCTTTGTACACTCAATACCACATCCAACACTACTTTTCTACTCTGTATTACCCACAAAGCAATAGCCATGCTGAAGCTTCGAACAAAACAAATCCTTAAAATCCTCCAAAAGATAGTTAATGAAGCTAGTCATGATTGGCATCTCTAGCTTAACCCCTTCCTCTGGGCCTATCGAACAAGCATTCAAACCCCAACTGGTGCCACACCCTATGCTTTAGTATATGGAACATAAGCTATTTTTCCTATAGAGGTCGAGATCCCATCTATCCGCATATCAATGCAAAATCTGATTGACGAAGAGGAGCACAGAATGTCCAGGCTACATGAATTAGAGCTTCTTGATGAAAGGTGCCTTGCAACATTAAACCATCTTCAGGTCTACCAAAACTACCTCTGTTGAAGTTACAATAAGAAAATCAAAGAAAGGTGATTCCAAGTGGGTGATCTAGTCCTAAAAGAAAATTAGAGAAACTTGCAAGACAAAGATAAGAAAGGTAAATTTGAGCCTAACTGGTTGGGACCTTTCATCATCATAGCAGCATATGGATCAAGGGCTTATACCCTAGCAACACCTAAAGGAATTCCTCTTGATGAACCCCTCAATAGTGTTCATATCAAGAAATTCTATGCCTAATCCTTGGGAATATCCTAGCAAAAAATAACAAAAAAATTCTAAAAAATGGAAAAATACAGAAAATGTTCATCCTCTGGTGAAAACTTGGTAAACAGGTGCATTGGATAAGTACCATAATGAAAACCTAGCAAATAGGTGCTGTGTAGGAGTCAGCACTACCATCTATTAGGTCTTTTTCATCCACCATCTATTCGGTCTTCCCCCCCATCCATCTCATTTTCATAATAAAACCCCATCCATCCATAATAAAACTTATTAACCCTCACATTCCCAGTTGTCCATCTATCATGGATTGGAATTTTGTCAGTGTCAAGCATTATCTCATAGTCAATTTCATCCATGGTCAATCACTTGTTCCATGATAAACCCTTTACTTGAATTGTGGCACATTTCCTTAACCTAAGACTAGGAATGGATCCTCGTTTTGACTCAAGGGAATTATCACACATTTACAAATTCCTCAACACTCTCATCACTCATCCATCAACAATCCCATCACTTTAACACATTCATCATCCTCTATCAATCAACACATTCATCACTTACCACCTAGAACTACATATCATCATCATCATTGTAATGTGCCTTGATCATGTGGAATACGAAGGAAGTGTCCAGTACTTAGGTACATATGATACACCCCATCATCCATCTCAACTCATAATAAATTCATCTTTCTTACTTCATCCATTTACCACGATCCATCATATCCATTTACCATCTAGACATGACTAACTCAAGTAGATCTTAAACTTGCATCTTTTTGGAAGCTCAAAGTACTTATCAAATCTGAAACCAAAAAAAAGACTACTAAAAAATAATACGTCACCGTATACCGCTTGTCTACATCTGGTATATCCATACATCCTGGATCCAAAGCCTTTAATGAATACATCTTTCCTATGATAAGGCCTCAAATCTTTCTGGAATACCCTCTTCGGCAAGAGAACATGTTAGTTGTCTATCTATTTTATTAGTTGGTCATTTTGGCTTTTTTATTTATCTTTTGTCCCTTTTTAATATGCATTCAAAACTACCTTGATCTTTCTATATCATGGTATGTTGTGGTGTAGTACAGATTGGGGCATAATCATTGCTTTCATATGATGTGTTTTATAGGATGGATTTATTATCCCATTAGGCCTAATATGTATCTTGTGTGTGTTGGGATTAGCATCTTGCATATCAATATGTTTTGCATCTAAGGCTCTGCAAAGACCTTCTTTGTATTAAGACTATTTTCCAGTCACTTATCCGAAAAGGTTCTATTATACCTAGTAGTAATAAAATCAAACCATTTGTTTGCAGAGTCAACTATCTTATGCAATGGATACATCACCACCCTGGTTCTCATACCTTGGTGCATAACATCTGTATGCTATATCAAATAAAGGATTGCTCTATTTTACATGTCAAATGTAGCTTCTCTTGAAACTCCATCATTCATCTATTATAAGAAGGTTCTTTTCCACACCAGTTCATCTTTGTCTCTTAATCATTTGTTTCATCATATTCTTTCATTATCATTTGATTATCTTTTCTTAGTTTTGTTTCATCATATTCTTTCTTATCATTTGATTATCATATCTTTGTTAATCATTTGTTTCATCATATTCTTTCATTATCACTTGATTATCTTTTCTTAGTTAATCATTTGTTTCATCATATTCTTTCTTATCATTTGATTATCATATCTTTTTTAATCATCTGTTTCATCATATTCCTTCATTATCATTTGATTATCTTTTCTTAGTTAATCATCTATTTCATCATATTTCTTTCTTATCATTTGATTATTTTTTCTTTGTTAATCATTTGTTTCATCATATTCTTTCATTATCATTTGATTATCATATCATTGATAATCATTTGTTTCATCATATTCTTTCCTTATCATTTGATTATCATTTCTTGGTCAATCATTGTGTCACCATATTTATTCATTATCATTTTATTATCATTTTTTGTTAATCATGTGTACCATCATAGTCTATCATCATCATTTGTTAAATCATTTATGTCATCATTTACCATCTATCTAACTTACTCATTTCATCATTCATTTTATCACATCATATATTGGAAAACCCATAAATAAACATAGATTATAGAATCCATTTCATACATCCATACATCCATAAAAGCATCATGATCATCATAAAAATAAGTACATCATATAAATCATCAATAAGCATCTATTCTACATCCATTATATTAGCATAAATCCATCATGTCATCATAAAACATCATTAAAAGATCATAAACATAAAAACATCATAAACATCTAAGAGATCAGGCCATCACACACACAGACAGATATATATATCATCAAAATCTCTCGGGACACCAGCATGACCCTATCCTCCATCTCCCCCAACTACTAGAACCATTGCAGCCACATGTGGACCCTGTCCTCCATCCCCTCCCCTAGCCATGTCTGGTAGGATGACAGCATACCCTCATTCTACTCTTTGTCTAACCCATCGTTGTCTGATGGGAGGGTCTGCAACCTATCCATCTTGTGTCCTAAGCGGCATCAATCTAATGGGCCTATGAGTTACCCACCATGCATCATAGTCAGGGTTGGTCCCTATATCCTCCATCGCTACATCTGGTGGTGCCCATGGCATCAACTGTAAAGCTCTAAACTCTGCTACCACTACCTACCTATCCACTGGTGCTCCCCATACACTTGCATCCCTCACAACCTAAGGAAAGATGGCCTCGTGCACTAGAGCCATTTGTACCTCCCTAAACTGCATCCACACTCTATTTGGCATGTATTGCTTGATAGTAATCTCTGTCCTCCCCATGATATACTGAGTCTGTCTCACATATGGTAGCTCCTAAAAATCATCTCACCAAGTCTCGCATGCCTGCCATAGTCTCTAGATCACTGTGTCTATATCATCTATAACACTCCTCCAATATGTCAACTCTCTAGTACACCTGTAATGGAGGACCCCTACACATAGCCAATAGAATGGATGATGTGATGTCCTCACTCTATCACAAATCAACCACAACACCAGAATGTGCTCCCATGCCCAAATGTGTAATAGGTTCATCTTGTAACCTATATATTGGCTCTGTCTGTAGACACAGTTGTGCAAGTCCCTATATAGGTGGGCTAGTACACAAGGCTCCCACGAGAATACCTCTTCATCCATCATGTGCTCCAACACATCACCCTAGCTGATTGCAAACTACCTCAACCGTCTCCTAGGAACCAAAACATAGCTAATCAACCCTACAATGAATAGTAGTAATGGGGCATCATCTATCACCTGAATTAGGTCTAACTATGTACCCTCAATTGGAAGGTCATCATTTGCAAATACCCTCTCCAGTGCCTATGTCCCTGTGTGAAGATCATATCTCACTAAGGATCCATGAATAGGGATGTGCAGTATCCGCCAAACATCCTCTAATGTAACTATCATCTCCCTATTGGGAGAAGGAAGGCACTCCTCTCACTGTGCCACCACTCTATCAGTGCAGTCATCATTGCCGTGTGTGCTTGAATCTCTAGAAATCAAACTATGTGTACCATCCCCACTCAATCCAAGAACTCCCTATCGATGTCAGTGAATTCTTTGTATAGATGCATTGTCCTTGGTCACCTCACACACAATCAAATCGGTGCAAGTTGCTCCTATTCATCATCACATTTTAGTAAGTTAGCCATAATCCTATAACATCTTCTCATTTTTTTAATTCATCTAGTCCTTCCCTAAGTCATCTATTTGTTCCCTAGGTCTTCTCATTTTCCATCATTCGTCAAGTGTTCCCTAAGTCTAGTTGGCCACCTTTTGTCTTCTAACATAGGCGCACCTTTTCTCTTCTCCAATGCGCTTTCTTGCACCAACATGCCCTTATCTACAATAGGCGCTTTATTTTTCTTTGCAGGTGCACTTTTCGGCAAAAGCACACTGCTCTCTTACATAGGCGCTCATTCTTCTAGTATGGGCACACTCTCTTCTAAAAACCTAGACCTAACCTAGGTGCGCATTTGCACTGTGTGGGCGCACCTCCTCAACACGAGCACACTTTCATCACAGGCGTGCCGTTAAGGTGAGCAGGTGCTCAAATTTCTAACATAAGTGCACTTTTACAAAAGTGTGCATATTAGGAACCCATGTTTAACCCTTCTCTTTACTTTTTTAGTATATTACTTTTGGACGCATATGCTTTGTAAGTTGTCCCATGAGTATATTGTATTATCCCACATTCATGTGAAGTAATAGTTATTTAGATTAGACTTAGTATATAAGTACATGTTGAGGCCAATGAAGGCATCCACAAATTTATTGTATTGAGCTTGCTCAAAGGAGGTTGCCCCCTCGAAGTGGCCTGTGATCAATAAATTCCTTGTGTTTCTACTATTTCCATTATTTTGTACATTTTTCATTATATTGTTGTAGGAGGTTCCTCTCATCTGGTATCAGAGCTCTTTCTTGGGCTCACTGGGTGGAATTTCTGCCAAATTTTTTTTTCACAGTGGCCTCCAGGCACTATGATTTTTGTAGTAGTTCTTTCTTTTTTGCATTTGTATTGTTCATTCAATTGCAAGTTTAGATTAGGGAATATCCCGATTCTCTTAACTATGGGAAGTGCCTAGGCATAGCCCTAAAACTCATTGTGAGGAGTACCACAAGAACCCCAAAGTAGTTGGCCCATTGAGAGGACCTGCCAGCGAAAAGGGCAATGGCCCCTACCTGATTGACTAGTTCCCATCTGTGAGGTAAACCAAGAGCTGTCATTTGTGGCAAAGTAATTATAAGTTTTACCTGAGCAATGGAGTGAGGGGTACTACCCTAATACGCAAGCGGTTAGACAACATTGGTGGCCAAGTGACTCCCTCGAACCTTTAGGAAGACGAACATACTTGGGGCCCATATCTATTGACAACTGACAAATTGCAGATTGAATCCATCCAGAGCAGTTGTCAGATCATTTTTTTGCCATATCTTCCTTGCTTTAGCTCTATTTCCCCTCAAAATTCACTGGAACCCCTAGAATTTCATTCTACATATTTCCTTTGTTGAGGACCCTATCCCAAATTTCACTTATCGAAGCCACAAATCCCACATTTGTCTATTTTTAGGGTTTTCCATAACTTCTTCAATTCTCACCCAATAGCCTTCAAATTTTACCATAGTGTTTATTTCATATTTCTTCTCCTTTGTCCCTCTTGGACAAATTTTTCCATTCCTTCACCCCACTTCTAAAATCCCCATTTTCTATTTCCCTTTCCCTCAAAAAGTGTCTAAAGCCTAGTCAAACCCCAATTACCCATCGCAGTTTTTCCCAAATCCAAATTTTCCTTTACTAAAAAGTTTTTGTTTTTGTTTTTCTACCCATTCCCCCCAAAAAAATCTCCTGGCTATAGTTGTAACCCGCACATGAGGAAAAAACATGGAGGATGAAATTGCAGCCCTCAAGACCAAACTCCAAGATCTGGATGAAAAAATTATCGACCTCAATCTTAAGCATTCAGCCATAAACAAGAGATGGTAGCCAGAGTCTTTGGTAGACATGAGGTTTTCTTCTTCCAGCAATTTTCATGGGCCGAAGCTTGATTTTCCTTGCTTCAATGGTGATGATCCGACTGGATGGATATACCGAGAAGAACAATATTTGTGTTTGCATAATATTTTTGATGTCAAAAAAGTCCCACTTGCATCCTTTCATTTGGAACATGAATCCCTTCAATGGTTCCGTTGGTACATCAAGGTTCATGAAGAGCCAAAATGGACAAATTTTTACAAACTCATTTTGTAACGATTTGGCCTTAGTGCTTTTTATGACTTCATAGGAGCGCTCACTAAACTTTGCCAAATAGGCACTGTGAGAGAATATCAAATAGAATTTGAAAAACTAGCCAATCACACAGAGGGATTGTCTGATGATTTCTTCAGGAATTGTTTTGTCAGTGGTCTGAAGGATGCAATTCGATCTGAGGTTAAAATGTTCCATCCCAACATAATGATGGAAGCCCTAGGGTTGGCTAAGTTGGCAGAGGACAAGATCATAGCTCAACAATGATCCAAATCTAATTTTATTCCATTCAGAAATACAGTTTCCCAAAGACCTCAAATAATTCAAGCTCCTAGAACAGCTCCTATCAAGCATTTAACTGAAGCATAGATGCCGACACGTAGGGAAAAAGGAATTTGTTATAATTGTGATGAGAAATTCACTTGGGCACATAGATGTGTTGAGCAAAAGCTTTATCTCTTAGATGTGGATTCTCTCCCTGAAACTAAAGTTTATGTGGATGCTCAAGATACAGTAGATGATTAGGTCAAAACTCAACAGCTGCTTGTTGACCCTGCTTCTCAGGAAGACCACCCAGAGATCTCTCTCCATGCTTTAGTAGGAGTTACCACCCCACAAACCATGTGGGTCACAGGTTACTTCAAGAAGCTCCCTCTTAAAATACTCATTGATTCTGGTACCACTCATAACTTCATTGACCCTTAGATCACCAAACAGGTTGATTGTTTTGTCCATCCTTGCTCTAGCTTTGAAGTCATGATTGCTAATGGGAGCACATTACCTTGCAAAGGGAAGTGTTGTAATGTGCATATCTCGATTGGAGATTATACCCTATGCTCCGACATGTTTGCCTTGTCCTTAGGTAGATGTGATGTGGTTTTGGGTGCCCAATGGTTATGCACACTTGGAACCATCTTATGGGATTTTGCTAAACTTTGGATGCAGTTTTCAGAAAATGGGCAAAAACACACATTGAAGGGCTTACAACCGAGGTCTCTCAGCATCATAAGTTCACATCAGATGGAAAAACTTCTTAAGAAGAATTCACATGGTGTCATCACTTAGCTCCATTCTGTTCAGATGCAACCATCCGCAGTCTCCACTACTCCTAATCTACAACAAATTTTGGATAGGTATGCATGTGTCTTTGCCAAACTAGTGGGATTGCCACCTTCATGACCAGAGGACCACCATATCAGCTCCTTCTTAGAAGTGTTCCTCCCAGCTGAAGCCCTACTGCTACCCATTTCACCAAAAGATAGAGATTGAGATGCTCATTCAAGACTTATTAAAGCAAGGTATTATTCACCCTAGTACCAGTTCCTTTTCTTCACCAGTTCTTCTTGTTTGAAAAAAGATGGGTCATGGCACCTCTACATTGACTTTCGAGCACTTAATCACATCACAATCAAAGATAAGTTTCCGATTCATGTTGTTGTTGAGCTTCTTGATGAGCTTCATGGTGCTCATTTTTTCTCCAAGTTGGATCTTTTTTCTGGGTATCACCAAATTCGGGTTCATGAGGATGATATCCCTAAAATGGCTTTCCACACACATGATGGTCACTATGAGTTTTTGGTCATGCCCTTTGGCCTCACTCATGCTCCTTCAATATTCTAGGCATTGATGAATAAAATATTCTGGCCCTACCTGTAGAAATTCATTCTGGTCTTCTTCGATGATATTCTCATCTATAGTAAAACATGGGCTGAGCATCTCCAACATATGGATCTCATACTACAACTTCTCTCTAATCATCATCTTGTGCAAAACAGTCTAAATGTGTTTTTGGCCAGGAGGAAGTGGAGTATCTCGGGCATATTGTTTCAGGCCAAGGGGTTCGAGTGGATCCTGCAAAAATAGACGCCATAAAAAATTGGCCGCATCCTTAGACGCTCAAGAGCCTCTGTGGTTTTTTTGGACTGACTGGCTACTATCGCAAGTTTGTCAAGGATTATGGGAAAATTGCCACTCCATTAACAACTATGTTAAAAAAGGTTGCTTTTACCTGGACACATGTTGCTTAGTGTGCATTTGAAAAATTGAAACAAGCCATGTGTACTACACCTATTCTAGCTATGCTAGTTTTTCCAAGACCATCACTATTGAGAGTGATGCTTGCGGCAATGGACTTGGTGCTATTCTCCTTCAAGATGAATATCCCATTGCATTCACCAACAAATCCTTTTCTGGTAAGAATCTAGTACTCTCTACATATGAGAAGGAAATGATGGCTATTTTGCATGTAGTACAAAAGTGGTGGCCATACCTACTAGGGATCATTTTTGCATCAAGACTGATCACCAAAGTTTGAAATATTTCCTGGAACAATGGGTCTCATCCCCAGTACAATAGAAATGAGTTAGCAAACTCATGGGTTATGACTATGAGATCACTTACAAGAATGGTATGGACAATATTGTGGCAGATATTCTCTCACACATTTGATGACCAAGCTTCTATTTCTGCTATTTCTATGCCTGTTCCAAATTGATTAGAATCTGTTCAACAAGGCTATGTCAATGACTCTTCATTATCTAAAATAATTCAACAGTTGGCCAATAACCCTTCTTTTGTACCACATTACTCTTGGGATGGTGCTTCTCTATGATATAAGGGTCGTCTGGTGCTTCCCCAGAGCATAGATCTTCAACAGGCTGTCTTCTATGAACTCCATGCTTCTCTATCAACAGGGCACTCTGGGTTCCTCAAAAATTATGAATGGGCATGGCATAACTTCTTTTGGAAGGGAATGAAAAGGGCAATTCAAAAGATGGTGGCTGAATGTGATACCTAGCAATACAACAAGGGTGAAACGACACTCCTTCCTGGATTGCTTGAACCCTTGCCCATCCCTATACAGATTTGGATAGATATTTCTATGGATTTCATTGAGGGGCTCCCTAAATCTAGAGGGAAGACAATGATCTTGGTTTTGGTTTATTACCTATCCAAATATAGTCATTTTTGTGCCCTTGGCCATCCCTATACCACCTCTTCAGTCACACAAATTTTCATGGACCAGATCTTCCATTGTCTCAGATCATGATGCAACTTTCACTAGTCATTTTTGGACAAAATTATTTTGACACACTGGCACCAAACTGAAGATGAGTTCTGAGTATCACCCACAAACAGATGGTCCAACTAAAATTATCAACAAATGTTTGGAAACTTATCTAAAGTGCTTCACCTCAGAACAACAACATCAATGGGCAAAGTGGCTCCCTCTCACTGAATGGTGGTACAATACCTCCTACCACACTGCATCTAAAATGAATCCATATGAAGTAGTCTATGCTTATGCACCACCAGTGCTCCTTCCATACACCCCTAGCAGTTCACCAGTTCAAGCAATCGACACGGTCCTCTGAACCTGGGATCAAATATTTCACATCTTGTAGGACAATCTTCACATGGCAATAAATTGAATGAAACACCAAGCTAATCAGCACCATTCTAAGCGCACTTTTCAAGTAGGTGAGATGGTTTTTCTTCGTCTACAGCCATACAAGCAATCATCCCTAAAACTCAAAGGGCGTCATAAGCTAGCTCCAACGTTCTATGGGCCATATAAGGTTCTTCAAAAGATTGGATCAGTTGCTTATAAATTGGATCTTCTTCCTTCCTGTGTTCATCCAGTATTTCATGTCTCTTGTCTTAAGAAAGTTTTTGGCACTAGCATTAGAGCACAAACTATTTTACCAGAACTGGATAATGAAGGATCCATCATTTTGGAGCTAGAGGCAATCCTCTACAGGAGCACTCGTCAGCTTCGCTCTCGATCCATCACAGAAGTATTAATTCAGTGGAACGGAATGTAACCAAAGGATGCTACATGGGAACCACTCCTTTAGATTCAAAAACAATTTCCACATCTTAAGCTTTGAGGACAAAGCTTTTCTAAGAGGGAGGGGATGTTAGGAATCCGTGTTTAACCCTTCTCTTTACTTTGTTAGTATATTACTTTTGGACGCATATGCTTTGTAAGTCATCCCGTGAGTATATTGTATTATCCCACATTCATTGGAAGTAATAATTGTTTAGATTAGACTTAGTATATAAGTGTTGAGGCTAATGAAGGCATCCATGAATTTATTGTATTGAGCTTGCTCAAAGGAGGTTGCCCCCTCGAAGTGGCCTACGATCAATAAATTCCTTCTATGTTTCTGTTATTTATGTTATTTCGTGCATTTTTCATTATATTGTTGCAGGAGGTTCCTCTCAGTGCCCATGTTTTTTTTACTTTCAAATGGCTATTAATGCCCTATTTATGTGCCTAACCACCCCCAAAGCCCAGGATAGTTAACTCATCAATACTCCACCATCTGGATGTTGAAACTATCTCACGCGCTCGCCTCTATGCCTATGACGTGGGATTGTGATTTGGTTTGCCATCTCGTTCTCCTTTTTCTTCTCTCTAATAGATTCTCTAAAAGATTAGGTGTCCAAATGACTTGGAATGGGCCCCCCTACCACTATTTATAGGCTCCTACCTCCTGATTTTCACTATAGCACGTACCCACTCTCCCTTGTCCCCCTATTTTCTAGTTTTTCTTCTATTTGTTCAAACTTTTCTACTAATCCTCAATTCCTTCCTACTTGTCGTGAATGTTTTCTGAAATTATTTATTTTTTTCCAAAAAAATTCTTGAGGGGGCATCTAGTATCCATTCTTCTTTTCTATCATTTTTTCTTCATTTCTGCCACCAACCGGGGCATCTTTTTTATTTTCTTTGACACGATGCCACCTAACGGGATGCCATATCAAAGAGGGGAAAAATGTAGACACCTAAAATTTGCCAACACACTATTCATTACATCACACTGCATTTTCATTATTTCTCATTAAATCACCTAATTCTCGTCATTTCGTACTAATTAATTTAATTCAATAAAAATCATCATATTCCTCTATGTTAATTAAATAATCCAAATTATTCAATTAAATCATTATTCCTCCAATTTAAATAAATAAAATCAAAATTATTTATTTAAATAATCAAATTTCCCTCCACTTTAAATAAATAAATTCAAGTTATTTATTTAAATATCTATTTCCTCCAAAATGAATAAAAATTAATATTTTATTCATTTATCACATGTGCTCATGAAATTAAATAATTATTTATTTAATTTCTCAATTATCCTCACCCACCATAATTTCCTCTGGTCAAATCAATTAACAAATCAATCAAATGAGCCGACTCATCAATTAATTTAGTCAACAAATCAATCTAATTTGTTAACAGGTCAACCAATTCAGTCCTTTGATCAATCTATCTAGTCAACTCCTCAATCATGTTTGTTAACTCCCATGACTCATGAGAGGGCAAGCACAGTTGTCTCTCTCATTCATGCACATTCTCTCAACCATCCTCAACCATTGATCATTTTGGTCTTCTTGCACTATTGATTTACATTCTCACAGGTCTATAAAAAGAACCTCATTGTCCATTTCTCATCATCTCTCATCTAAGTAAACTTATGCTATCATTATCATTCCTTGGGAGATCATGATTTTATGTTTGACAATAGAGCAATCCACATTGCAAAGAGCAAAGAGCAAAGAGCAAATGACTCGAGATTTGGGTGCTATCTTGGTACACTCATTCTGTTTGGTTTGTTTGTGTGTGTGTGTTTGAAAGGTAATTTGCATTGTTATATGTATTGCTTTCATCTTATTTGCATGTTCAGATTTTAACCAATACACTTATAAAAGATTTTAAATCCTCAACCATAAAGAGATGTCATTTCTATAGAAGATGGTGGAGCTTCATAAGTCTCATAATCTGTAGTATAAGTAAGAGTGTTATCCTCCTTGTTAACTGTAGAAGCTTGAGATTCTTTAGGTTTTTCCACAAATTGTTTAGATGAAATCGATGCAACTTTTGATGTGTCAGTGTGATTAAGTTTATACTACCCTATTGAGGTAGGAGTAAAATCTAATGAACCCCACTTGTCACCAAGAAATGCATTCGATGATGGTTGAGAGTCTTGCACAACATTATCTATGTCAAGAGGTATAGATGTTCATCAACTTTTAAGCTGTTTAGAATCTTATGATTGATAACTTGTTTTTGTATTTCAATTGTAGAAAATTATCCAGTTCCAAATTGGCTTTGATAGTTTGAAGTTTATTTACATAACTAAACTTTATTGATAGATGAAGGATAGATGGAACTGCCCTCATAGTATGAATCCATAGTCTTCCAAGAATCATATTATATGAAAGAGCACTGGGCATGACATGAAAAAGGGTAGATAATGTCACAAGCCCCACCTTTATAGGTAAAGTTATGTTACCCAAGGATTGTCTACCAACATTATTAATTAAGCCATGAATGCTAATCTTCTCCGGTTTAATTAACTTTGTATCAATGTTGATTTTATGCAACAAATTAACACCACAAACATTAAGAGTCAATCCATTGTCAACCATAACTATCTTTATCAAATTTTTGTTTATAGTGATAAAGATTATAAGAGGATCATATTGTTTTTGAACTTCCATAGAGGTTAACTCATGTTGTTTAAATAGAATGTTTGTTTTTGTTGCATGCATACAATCTAACAAGGATGCTACATCATTAGGTTTAACAATCAGTGGTACAATCACCTTCTATAAAGCTTCCTGGAGAATTCCATGGCATGTAGGCGATGTTTGTATGAGTTCCCAAAGAGAGATATTAGCAGGAGTAGCATGAAGCTGCTCAACAAGATCATAATCTTGACTAACTTTATGCATTAAAGAAGGTGGTTGAGGAAGCATAGGTTGAGAAGTTGGTAAAGATATCAGAATAGTTGATTGATGTTTATTTTGTTTATTATTCCATGTATTGTATGTATGAGCAACCAAATTATGGTTAGAATGTTGTGATCCATCTTGATATAGTTGGTTTTGGTTTGTGATTTGTTTATCTTTGTTATAGATGCAATCAAGAGGTTGAGAAGAAGTCAGAAAACCTCTTACAATGAGCACTAGTTTCATATGTGTTTTACACACATCGGAACACAGATTGACCACTATATTCAATTTCATAGGTTCTTAAGATTTAGGTACATAAATTGCATTTATTAATCTTTGAAATAATAATGTTTTAGGAGTCATAGTGGAATATTCAATAGAGATAAAGTCATACAAGGCTTCATCTAACATCTTGAAGTCATCACAACTAAAGGGCTCATCATATGTGTTAAAGTCTTGCAAAAAAAATCTGACATTTCCACATAATCTAATTAACCCAAGACTTAAATGTAAAACAAGATATCATATATACTTTTCAAAGATGAAACAAGAGATCACTATGCAAATAACATTATTTCAATTTTATGCTCTTTCAATGAAAAGATAGATATATAAATCAAAACGCAATGCATGCACTTCTCATGAAAGAGGGTTTGCAATCTAAATATGATTTAGAATAGAAAATACAAAGGCTGCAAATTCTTTAAACATGGGTTCACCAAAATGTTTCGTGTGGAAAAGAGAGAGAATGATAGCATTTGCAAACTAGGTCAAGCCCCTGTTTTCATGCACTAACATTCAGAATATGAACTTGTTGGGTGAATATTTTGGCTTCAACTAACTGAAGGCAAAATGGTTATATCAACCCCAGTACAATGAGGTAAATCTCTCCTCTTAGCAAGGGGAGGTTCCCTATCAATTATTACAACTTTATTTTAAACTAAAAACTAACTTGGGGGTGAGATCATACCATCCATTTCTCTTTTTTCAGAAATGATGTTTACAATATATTACGATTTCAACAAAACTGATATAATGCCAAGAAGTATGAATTACCACAAAATCCATGAAAACACAAAGTCTTTCATTACTTTGCTCACCAACGGAAAATAAAATGATTCAGAGTAGAGTGCAACCCAAAGTCTTCACTATATAACAAGATGAGATAAATAGATTAAAGATAACAACTTGCAGCACAAAGTCTTCAATCTATTTCTCATTCACGAACACAACACAATTCTCACAAATGATTTTATAGCTCAAAGTCTATTAAAATCAGATTTAGAATACTCCTTAATCACTTGAAATAAATCCTCACACTTCAATTACTTATCAAAGATAATATGATAGTAAAGACATAAGAACAATTCTATCATAAAACAAATCACTCCAAGACAAAGATTGGAATTCAACTTGCTCTCTTGTATTGATAAATATTTGAAAATTGATTTACACAAATAAGCACAAAGTCTCAACTTGCTTCTCAATTCAGCAAAGTTTTGCTACAATAGATAAAAGATAATATTTACAATAGAGGCCCTCTTTATTTATAGGGAGGAGCCTGCAGAAAAAATAGGAATTCTACAACTACTTTGACTTATTCAACAAAAGAGTCCTATTTGACTTGGGACTTCCTTTGTCTCACATGTAATTACATTTTAGAAAATTACATGTGGATATGTCTACAAAAAAATTCAAATTACATGTTATATACAAGAAAAATGAACTAAGGCACTAGCTTCCTCCATCATTTCTTCTTCAGAAAATTCTAGTACATAGCCTGTATGGTTGCCATCTTGCATGCATCTAGTTTTCCTGTGTTTTCTAAGATGGTGCGAGCTTGAATAATTGCATTCTTTACCACCTTTATTGCTTTTTCATGCTTGTCCAGATTATCGTTCAGGTTTTCTAAAGTTGAATGTTGATCATATAGATTGTCCATAGAAAGCATTGAGGGTGTCTCCTCTTCAAATTTCTTTTGGACCATCTCTTCAAAGGATCATACCATCTCCTTTGCTGAGAGGAATGTGTGATCTTCACTCGTTAGGGTGCATGGAAGTTCTTCTAGCCTGTGCAGAAGTATGACATCACTATCTTCACTGGCTTCTCGGGCTTGACATAGATCTTCAAGTAAACCCTTTATTATGTGGACACGATGAGCCAGAGTCTCCTTGGTCTTCAGATATGATTCTTTGTTTTAAACGACCCCGATCGTGATCAGGTTCTTTACCTTAATCTTTTTCATATCTATCCACTCCTCCAGGTTCTCTTCTTGATCTTGTAGCTCTTGTGAAAGTAGATCTACCAGATTGTCTAGCTCAGCTTTAGCTTTGTCCATTTTCTCTTTCCTTTCCACAGTGGTTTTCAATTCATCCTTGAGCTAATAGGCATTCCACTACATCTCCTACCACCTTTCCCCTGGCTTGTGCTTTTTCAACCTTCTGTATCAGGGGATCTTCGACAGTCACTGCCATGGGTTCTACAATTTCTGATGATTTTACAATCTTTTGAAGGACAACGGCAAGTTGTTCTGCTTTAGCTTTGTACTGTTCATTCTCTTTCTTGAATTCATCATACTTTTCAAGTAAAGTGTTGGTAGTGGTTTGAAAATCTGCCTTTATACCCTCATGAGTCAGCTTGCCCAACTCTACCCTTGAAATGACATAATTACTCATGTCAAAAGTGTCAACGGTGGCATCTTCTAGTGGCTTGGCAATTTCAGTGTACCTGATTCCTATCTCATTGACAAGCCTAGAAATAGTCTTAGGCTTCTTCTTTTGATTCTTTGCTTTTATAGGTAACAACTTTTCAATATCAATCTCATCAGGAGAGATAGCTTGCTTCTTTCTCTTTGGAGTATATGCAGATAACCATGGGGGAAGAACATAAGCACCAACAACTAGGGATGAAACTACTACCTATTTGGCCAGCTCCATGTTCACACCTGTGATAGTCACAATAGGACTAGTGTTGGTAAAAACCACCCCTGTATCAACAACCTTTTCTGCAGCATCCAGAAGGTTCTCTAAAACAAATTGTTCACCGATGTCAAAAGATGGAGAAGATAGACTTGGAATGGAACCAGAGGAATCAAAAATAGTCCCAAAACTGGTTTTCATAGAAACAGGGGTATTATCAAAGGAAACAACAAAGATTGGTGAAAGGGGAACATTTGAAATCACTGGGAAACTACCAGAAATTGGAACATGAGGAGGAGGTGTAGAAACTTGTGTTCCCATGGGAAGATCTTTCTCAGGTGATTGAGGTGGATCGCCAAGTTGCTCCTTTTCTGTATCCTTGTCTTCACCTTGTTCAGTTTCATCCTCTTCATCAGATTTATCAGATACTATCGCCTGTTGATCATCCTTAGACTTTTGAATATTTTGTTTTTCAGCCTCAACATCTTCCATCTCCATTTGATCAACATTAGTATCTTCAACATTTGACTCAGTGACATTGGAAGTTTCTTCAGTTTCCTTCTTCTTCCCTCCTTTGGATACAAGTTTGATCTTTGGTTTGCGTATCTTAGAAGAAGAAGGGGCGTCACTCTTGTTTTTGGTTGTGTTCTCAGCCTTCTTGCATGTTTGCTTCTGTGTCTCTATTTCTGATCCTGTGAGGAACTCCTTCAATTTAACCCCTTTACTTTCCAACCATACATTTGTGTTGGCCAGTATTGGTTGAAACCTTTTCCTGATGGATGTTTCTTCTTTGATTGACCATTTCACCTCTGGAAGAGGTGAAGCCTCAACATTTTTTGTGTTGTATCTAGGATCCAGAACATCCTCATTATCCTCCATTCCATCTGGAATATCAGCGAGGCCTAGTTTTTCAATTTGACTTAGGTGAAGTCTACAGAAGTCTAGCTTTCTGATCTCATTCTGTGTCCTGAGATCAGCCCATATGTCTTCAACCATTGGGACATGGAAGTTTGACTTCCTCTTGATTTTATCCTGAACTCTTCTGAAGTCAAAGTGGTCTCTTTTCTTGTAGGTCTTCATGGTGACCGGTTGCAATTCAGAATCAACTATTTTTGCTTTATTGGCTGATTGAACTGAATATCTCCCAATTTCAACTAGGAATTTTATACCTGACTTCTTCAATTCCATCTGTTTATTGTGCACTACAATCAACTGTTTGCATAGCTCCATAAGAACAATACGGTCACTAGGGTACCGTGGAAGCATATAGGGGTAACTAGGATAATACCCTACCTGAAGATATGTGAAAGTGGGAAAATGCAGGAACAAGCAACCAAAAGAGTTCACAACCTACCAAGCTTCATCTGAGACTCTGTTCTAAACCAATTCATCATCCCACAGACACATGAATACTAAAAAGAAGGTGTCATTGACCCTTCGGAAATGATGAATTGATCCCTTCAGAGTAATTTGGGGATAATACTCATATACTGGGATCAATCTCCTGTCTCCTACCTAAGTTAAACCTAGAAAGTTTCTCATGCTTGCAACAACATTGACAAGATAAGAGGTCATATAGAATTTGAATGTGGTATTGACCTTTACCAGTTGCTCGTGCAATGCATTGCTCATCTGTTCTCCCCAGAATATGTTCTGATTACCCCGTAGAATCACCTTGATGTAAGTGTACATCCAGTCCTGGAATTTGCAAGTAGAAGGGAGTCCTCTTACGCAACTCAAAAGAGTAATCAAATCACAAACCTCTTCTACAAAGTCACTCCTGTGAAGATCTTTTGGCCATCTGGTCAAATTATTTCTAGGAATTTTCAACCATTTGTTGTTGATGTACCTTCTAGCAGCTTCTACATCCTTATCATAATCCTATTGGCCCTGAGCAAAGTCAATTCATCCAATATTTTCAATGGGTGGACACATGAAGATTTTGTCAAAGAATTCTGCATCTAGTCTCATGATTACATTGCCTTGAGAATCTGTTACAACTCTAGTGTCTCTGTTGTAATGACTGGCTACCTGGAGAACAAACTTGGGATTGTGTGCAAACACTAGAAATAATGCAACCAAATGAATATTGCTATCAATAATTTTCTACATAGGCTTAGAAGGATTTGTCTATTTTGTCCTATCTACAAACTCTGCCATGTCCACATGCCCAATTTCTATGTCTCTGATTTCATCAATGTTTGACTGTACTACTGTCATCAGAAAGACACCTTGGTACTTGTACTTCATGATTCTGGCCTTTGACAGAGATGGTTCTAACATGAGCTCTGGAGAGAACTCTAAAAATTATATCTGCCACGAACGCTGGTTGAGAACTGCAAAAGGCCATGATCTCACAGTTAGGAGGGAAAAAATGGATAAATTGGGATAAATGCGATTCGATGATCATGGACAGGGAAGCATGCGTTGAAGGGCTTGAGTGCGCACAAATCAAGGCAAAGGTGAAAGTGGGCTAATAGGTCTTGAAAGGTGAATTTTCCTAGTGTTGGGAAAAATTTAGGAAAATATGCATGAGCAGTCAAAATGATCGCTCCTACATGTGGAAGTATTTGCATGTGTAAAGGCGGGCGTTTTCGCTGCTATTACATGTATTTGGAAAGTTTATTGATTATCATGCAAAGTTGGTGAAAAACACTGCCATTGCATACCTCAGGAAAAATTTGTTGGAGTGGGGAATTTTGCCATCATTAGATGATGGGGAAGTTATAAGTGCTAGAGTGGGGGTTTGAATCGACTCTGCAAGTTTAAGGAGAAACCTTGTGGAAGAGTGGCAATTTCTGCAGCTTCTGCAATTTGAAGAGTGCAAAGGTTAGTTCTCTGTTTTAGGGCAGGTGTTTTCACCACTCGGACAAGTGGGGTACCTCAATCTTGTGTAAGGACGGTAGATTTTGGTGACACTACACAATGTAAGGGTTAAGAGGTTATCGTGTAAGGGTGGAGAAATTCACCGCCCATACACCTTGGTATTTGGTAAGTATTAAATGGTTTGAGCGGTGAAACTGCCAATCTCCATTTGATAAAAGACAGGGTACGAGGATTTGACTGATCTGAAAACATATTTGATGCAAAGAAATGACCCAAGATTAAACAAAAATGACCATAACATTTAAGAAAACAATCTTTTGATGAAAACTTATAACAAAATCAAAACAAAGAAAAGCCATTCAAAACTAACGGAAACCCTAGGAAAGAAAAAGAAAACGGCTAGAAGATTTACCTGTCAAACGTCCAAAACCCTAGTTTTGATGGTGGCAGATTGGGTTGAATCCTTGGATGGCATGGTCAAATGGTTGAAGGAGTCTAGAGGAAAGCCAAGAAGAATGAAAATAAAATGACCAAAAAGACAATCAAAAGACATTTAATAGCTTGAAAACATGCCTTCAATGAGTGGCACGAGTGGCCATTAATGGCACTCGGTGTTCAAGATCCTGAGAATTTTGCTCGGGCGGCAAAATCGGCTAACCCCGCATGTGTCAACAAACACGCAAAGGTGGTGGATTTTGCCGACAGTGCATATAAACCTTGGGGAAATATGTAAGAGTGAAAAAAAATGTCATCGTTACATATGCAAAAAAAACCTATGTAAGAGTGGCAAAAAATGCCGCCATTACATATGCAACAAATGAAAATAGAGATATGTAAGAGCGGCAAATTTGGCCAACCTTACATGTCAAAACTCAAAAATTTACTAACACCTGAAAAATGGCTAAAATTGACATTTTAATAATTTAGGACTTAATCAATTTGAGCAAATATCAAGGAATCAATTTAAGGGAATGTCACAAACCAGTTTAGAATGTCAAAGGACTTCACATGAGATCAAGAGAATCTTGTCTCGATTTGCAAACTTAGAGTGTAGATCATGAAACGAACAAGTTTTGTGGGGGTTGTCTACAAAAATGAGCGTAGCTAATTTTGAGAACAACATAACTGAGCTTAATCACTATGAGAGTGATAAGCTACAAGTATCCTATACCTCTTTGTTGTACCTAAAAAGGTGTCTCAACTAGAGTTATGCAAACCCTAACAAGCCAAGGAGAGTTCAAACCCTAGTTATAAGATATGCACTAACAAACAGATTTCAGGAGTAGTAACCCATAGACTGATCACAGAAATGCAAACAAGAGGTAATAGTGACTATGCACCTAAAATCTGGAGGCTTGCTAGACTCAAGTACCCAACTTGGCATCCTGTAAATTTTTCATTAGAAAAATTGTTTGTACCAGGTGTATGTATCTTTGTTCAAGGTTCTAGATCCTATTTTTCAGGTCCTATTAGACTTAGGCACCCGCCCTAGAGTCTTGCAAGTTTTCTAATGATGAAACTGTAACTTCCATGATGACTATACCTATAACACCTACTTCTCCTTTGCTTATTTTTTTCTGATCTTCCCAAATCTGACCTGTACAAGAAAAAGAAGAAGAAAAATGGTTTTCGCTATATAGGAGTTTGCCTCAGTCAAATGTCATCTTTGGTATTTCTACCTCAACAATAGCTAATGTCAAAGTATGCAGATGTGTGTGCTTGTAAACTAAGTGCATAAGCATAAACAAATGCAAGATCCTAAATGACTTAAGCATCAAGGATTAGATCCACAAATGTTTCACTCAAGGAAACAATAACTTCACCTCAAGGAGATGACATCAATGAAGACTTGTAGAACAAGAAGGTGAGGTAGCCGTATCTGCGGAGAATCCCAAAACTCAAGTTGGAGGCTTCAACCCTTCTCCTGATCATACAAAGGCTTTGACAAACCGTAGGAAGAGAAAGATAGACTCAAAATCTTGATCGCTAATCTCCACAACATATCTCCATGATAGAAAATATTAAATTCTTCAATGAGCTTCAACACTTTGTAGACTTCAATTGCACTTGTAGAAAAATTTTGGCGTAGTAAGCTTGCATGTGAGTTGTTGTGATAAAATGATTTCCAATTCTCTTTAAATACCTAACCTTAAGAGGGAAATGGATTGAAATAAGATACCAACATCGCGCGAAAATCAAATTTTGAATTCAGAATCTTGAAACATGCAACATAAGTTGACATCAAAATAAAACTTAGAATCCTGATATTTAGGGCAAGACTAGGGCATGGGCACCCAATTATAGCCCCCAAATTTTGCTCCAATTTAGGCTTAAGGATGTCCTAAATGTCTAGAATCCATCATCTCTTTCTGGGTTTTGTTTGTTAGATACTTCGAAATGCAACATTTCCTTGATAAGGTAGTCGGATTAATCAGGGTTTAGATACGTCCAATAATGAAAGGGGTTGAGGGATACTAAAAGGTAGGAACTAAACTTAGTGAAATTGTGCTAGTCTAAGTAGGAGCACAATTTATGACATAACAGAAAAGAAATAGGATAACCAATGATATAGTGATAGAATTTATTGTTTGTATACACAACTACAAGAAATTTTGTTTTAGTGACTATATAATTAAGCTCAACACCTTGCAAAGTTTTATTGATAAAATCGATTGCATATGCCAATGGCCCACCTTTTAATAATAGAATAGCTCCTATAGTTGTGTCAGATGCATTAGTGTGGATGTGAAAAGGAAGTTTACAGTCAAGTCCATGTAGCACTAAAGTTGTGCTTAACAAATCTTTAAGAGATTGGAATGCTTCCTAGCATGCTTTTGTGTAAACAAAGTTAGTATCTTTATATAGTAGCACAAATAAAGGTGTTTCTATCTTACTAAAATCCTTGATAAATTTATGATAATAACTACTAGACCCAAGGAAACTTCTAATATATTTTTGTTTTTGTGGTGTTGGCAAGTTTTTGATAACTGCAACTTTAGTGGGATCAACTTGTATTCCTACTAGGGAAATGTAATTCCCTAACACAATTCCTTATGTCATCGTCATGTAAAATTTTCATTGCTCAATGACAAGTTGTGATCTTTGTAGCATTATAAAACTTTCTTCAAATTGGGAAGGGATTCGTTAAATGTATTCCAATAGACCATGCAGTCATCCATATAAATTTATAAACAACCAAGAGTTAGATCAGAAAAAATGCTCAAGATAGCCCTCTAGAAAGTAGTAGGGGCATTGCACAATCCAAATGGAATGACTGCTTATGCAAATTTACCCTAGGGACATGTGAATGTAGTTTTATCTTGGTCTTCAAGTGTAATTCTAAACTAGTTATATCCACTAAAGTTGTCCAAAAAGGAGAAGTATTGTTTACCAACTAATGTATCTAAAACATGATTAATATAAGGAAGAGCAAAATGATCCTTCCTTGTGGTAGCATTTAATTCCTTGTAATCTATGCAGATATTCCACTTGCCTCCTTTCTTGAGCACAATTATAAGAGGTGAAACCTATAGGCTATCAAATATAGGGCACATGAAGCCTGCATCCAATAGTTTTTGTAATTAATCTTTTATAATATCTCAAACTATAGAGTTCATCCTTCATTGTGGTTACCTAATAGGTCTACAATCCTCTTTTCTATAAATGTGGTGAGTTCATAGATCTAGGTTGATCCATTGCATGTCATGCTAATCCCATGCAAATGTTGTTTTATGTTGTTTTAACATGGTGATTAATTGGCTTTGTTGTTGTAGGTTCAACCTACTATTAATATTTAGTGGCTTATTGGGGAGTATCTTGATTTCATTATACAAGTCTATCATAAAATCAAGGTTCCTACATATGGTATTGAGTATGCAATTATGAGGTAGTAATTGATGAAATGTGGAAATTCATGTTATGAAATTTGAAGCCTTTACTATAGAAAATAGATTATTGAGTATATAGGACATACATCTCAAGTAGTTATCAATTTGGGGATCAATTTTATGTGTTCTACACAATGTTGGATAGAATTACATCCTCCTCCTAAGTGTTTAATACAGGGTTTCATTCAATGGTCATCGATGTTTGTATGGAATATTGGTTAGTATCTTCACATTCCAGCAATGCAAAGTGTTTTGTTTCTAAAGACAATTGGGCTAGTGGCTATAGGACTAGTTTCTTTATCACATTTCTATTAGAAATGATCATATTCACTGACCTAAATCTAATGAATGCATCATCTATTGCCAACCAAGGCCTTCCAAGGATAAGAAGATACCCTGCAAGATTAGCCTTTTGCTGCAAGACCATGAAATTTATAGAATATTCCATTGAATCAAGAGTAATCACTAAGTCCTCAATCACTCCCTTAGGTTTAATAGGTGATCTATCTGCTAATTGCAACATTGTGGGAGTAGGTCATAGGTTTATGAGTTGTAGGTTCTACATAGTTTCTTTCATCATAACAATTATAGCTTCCCCTAGGTCAATCAAGGTATTCTATGAGTGTTGTTTATATGGACATCTACTATAGGACTACTTAGGTCAGCATATCTAGGAGGCATGAAATTAGCAAGTTGTCCATTAACTTGGATATTTTGTGGGTCCCTATATTTTCATCTAGGTTTCTTAAGGTGTAATTATCTAACAATCTTATTGTAAATGGGAATGTCTTTGATGGCTTGGAATAGTGGAATATTGACATAGACATTTTCTAGTTGGCCATCAAAATCAAAATCAATTTTAGGCTCCAACTTTCGTGAGGCTAATCTTTCTAGAAATTGAGGGCTATTACTAGTGGTTTCTATCTTATATGTTTTCTTATTCAGTTGTTGGAGGTTGGTTTTCATCGTAGGAGCATCCACGGGAAGCTCTATGATTAGTGGAGTGGTAGGGGTGGAAGGTACATTTATTGAGTGCAATTGTACATCACTCACCTCAACCGTATAGGTTAGGTATTGTAACACTTCATTATTATATGTCAACTAAACCAACTTATTGTTAGGACTAGTTACAAGTTAAGCAGGTATTTGTGTAGCTCTAGGTGGATTAGAAGTAGATGTATTTTGCATTAAGCCTGGAAATTGTTGTTGTGTAGGCTATGGATATTGTTGAAAATTGATATCTTGATTAAACCATTGTTGGTTTCCTCTTCATGGTTGTGACCATGGAGAAGATGGTGTTTTCCATTTTTGGTTGTGGACATGTAGCTGATATGACTATTGTGGATATGTTCCTTGGTCTATCTAGTTTTTGGTTGGCATAGAGTTGAGCTAGCCTTGAGTTGGAATATAGTTGAAGGGAACATCATACCAATTACCAAGTTTTGAATATGAATTAGAGTATGGAGAATTTAAGGAGAAAGGGTCCTAAGGCATACCTTGTCTTGGAGGCCATGGTCATCATTGTGCCACATAGAAGACTTGTCCTTCCTCATCTTCTACTTATCTAAATTTTGGTGTTCCTTTTTTTCCTTCCACAATGTTGGATATCTTCTTACACTTACAATCAGATTTCATCCTTCAATAGTGTGGATAATTTTTAGTTAGTGTTACCTCTACTTCTTCTTGTTTTCTTCATGCATGTAATGTATCCATTTGGTTGGCCATACGATTGATGATATCATGATTCATGTCCTTGAGTAGGCAGCCAAGTTCAATCATGAAACTCTTGTAGTAATCTTTGTAGAAGCCACAACTCTAATGTTGTAGGTATTTTTCATGGTTGATCTTGAGTAATGTCTACAAATAGTGCAGATGTCATTGAATGGAAGCTAAGATATGTAACCCCCACCAATCAAGTCTAGAAAAAATACACATTCTTCATTGAATCCTCTTAAGAATGTGAGTGTGAGAAATTCAAGGGACAACCAGTTCTAATTGCATTTATACAAGCAAAAAAAACTTCATTCCACATAGTCCTCCAATGGCTCATCCTCCTTTTGTATCATTTGAAAGATATCATCCCCCCTTATGTCCTTGCTTCTATAGTAGTCCTAATATTTGAGCAGAAAATTTTTCTTCATGGTCTTCTACCCAATTGTGGAATCTTTGTCCAATCCCATGAACCATCTCAATGCAACATCCTTAAAATTTATTGGAAACAACTTCAAATGATGAACATCAATGGTGTAATCATATATTTTGTAGAGGATGTCAAACTCAAATAAGAAAGTATCAGAATATTTAGTGATTAAGACATGGAAATTGTCATGCCTGCATTTCCCATGTGGTCACGACACACAACACACATGTCAGGTCCACATTCACCATGTGGTCATGACATGAATTACGAAAAAAATTTCTACCTATCCCTAGGAACACCCTCGCACGCGTCTGCATGCTCGGTGACAATACATGTAAGGTGTAAACATGTCAACAATAATAAGGGGAGGTACGTTGTTCCACATAGTCCCTTGCATGATGATAGCCACCTAGGGGGTATGCGACACGAAGTGTGTCACTTTTAGGGTTAGAACGATTGTAATCTGAACCCTAAGCTTCCTAGGTGTGAAGATGATTTTGCCAGCTTCAAAACCTAACCCTAACTCAGGTCAAAATGAACTCGAAATAATGATTAAGAAAATAATGGCAAGATGGAAGCATGATTAAAGTGGAATGGTGAAATAAAAGTTAATAAAATATCATAAAATTAAAACCCTAGAAATCTAGGAAAAATTTGACAGCATAACGCGTTTTCAATAATCAACTTAAAAAATTTTAAAATAAAACTTCAATAAGAAATTAAATAAAATTTAAGAATAAAAATTTAAACTTAAGAACAAATCTAAAACAATCAAAAATAACAAACTAAATACCCTGCCAAGGTCATATAGATCGACCTTGCATTAAAGGGTTAAAAATTTGAAATAAAATATTAAAAATAATTGCACGAAGCCAAATTGGATCTCAAATTTGAGTTTGTTAATAAATATAATTTTCAGCATTATATTTATTAACTAACTTAGAATAAAGAGGAGGAAAGAGATTAAAATACTCTTTCCCGTAAAATAATAGTAATATCGATAAAAACATAAAATATTAAAATCACGCTAGGAAAATATAAAATAAATACCTTGATTAAAATGAATTGAAACAAAGGGAACACACTACCCATAACAATAGAAATTAATCCTTCCCTTTAAAATGCAAATCACAAAACATTTAAACAAAAAGTAAAATCCCATTTAAATTAAAGACAAAATTAAATGAACACAAGAATTAAAAAGACAAGGCAAAATAGAGAGTTAAAAATAAGGAATAAAATAAACTCCTCACAACTCCTTTCATTGAAATATTATTTCCAAAAGAAAAGCCCTAATTCCATTTTATATTGTTTTCTCCTCTTGATGCCCTAGTTTCTCTATCTCATTCATTCTTTCTCTTTGTTTTGTTTTGCCTCTTGTTTTTACAGGTTAGGGTTTTGAAAAGAGGTGGAAGCCATTAATGGAGCTTTCCACTACCTCTCACGGAGGTATACACAACAGAGTTGTTGCTATATATTTATGTTTTTAACAAAGTGATTGATATATATATATATATATATATATCAATATATATAAATACTGAAGTGATAAGTTTGAACTTCAAACTACAGGTTTGAAAGAAAACAAGGGGCCGAATGGCAGCCATGGCAGAGGGCGTGGTCTAAGGGAAGGCGAACAGTGCTGGCTGAGTTTGTTTGGCACTGTGTTTAAGTAAGATATGGTGGGGAGGCTGCGTGGTAAGTGGTGGCAAGGAGGAGATGGGGGTTGAAGGTGGCAGAAGGCTGCAGATCTCGCAGAGGAGGGGGTGTGGGGAGGAGGCTGTGCCTCCTCCCCACACCCACTATGTATGAAATGGTCGTGGCGGAGAAACAAATGGGGGCTGGGATGGACGCCGTCGCCCATCTCAGACCCTAACAATTTTTTTTATATATATTTTGTTTTCTATTTAAACAGTTTACTCTCAATACAGTCCACCGATAATGGACTTTGATCTCTGTATCTTGTAAAAATTTAAAAACTCTACTCTGATATATATAAAATGTGTATTGGTTTTCATATATGTATATATTTTTATATATATACATATATATACATATATATACATACATATATATATACATACATATATATATACAGATATATATATATACATACTATATTTTCGTAATATCACAGTAAATATACTTTCTTCTATCAATGTATATATTTATATATATATATATGCACATATATATATTGATATATATATGTATATATATATTAATATATTCAGAACTTATATAGAGTTTAGCTTCTCTTCTTATTTTTTTTGTATAAATATATATACATATGCACTTATATTTATATATATGTGTGTGTGTATATAAATTAATATAAACAACAATATATAACTTCTGTGGTTTCTTCTATTTGCAACATATACACAGTAAAATAAAAACAATAAACAGCAACTAGATTTCAAAAGAAAAATGCATATACATATATTTATACATATATATAATCCCATATATATATGTATAATTATATATACACACTTTAAACTCACTTTCTCATTAACTCAAATTTTTTTATCTAATCATAGAATACTAACTTTTTTTTTTGAAAAACATAAATATACTTAGATATATCTATTTTTTATTTGAAAGAATTTAATAAGGTAGGATATGCATTTTAATCTAATTTTTTCCAACAGCTTCATTTCCTAACAGCAACAAGTAATATGAATTTTCAATGCAACAACAAAAAACTAATTTAAACTTTTTTTTTTTTTTGTATGCAATAAATTTTATTTTACAACTAAGGTGTATTTCCTTTCTTGAAGAGAACAATGACAGAAAATGTATATACTTGAATTCAATGCATTCCTCAAAACATACCAACTCCACAATATAGGGAATAAACAACCTTTTTTTTTATTAAATAAAACATAAGGAATATATACATTGTAAACACTTATTATAGCCAATACAATGGGTCAAATGACTTCAACAAATTTACAATAGGGCCACAAATGCCATGGCTCAAACAACCAACAACAAATGACTATAGCAACACAAAAATGGACTTCTCACCAAGCTCCATTTCTTCATTAGCACCTGCAATAAATACATAACAAGAAGGGAAAATCCAGCCACTTCGAAATGCCCTCCTCCCTACCGTAGACCCGCAAGTGGGTCACCCCCGAGCTAGGGAGGTAGGGATTCACATGGTTAAAACACACCACAACAAGCATCAAGCAACAACAACACAAAATAAACCCCAAGGATAAACACATAACACAACTCATGAGAATGAGTTTGATGGGGGTAGGGAATGGACCCCTCTACTTCAAAGGCCACACTAAAATATAAAAATACTAAGTCTCATGGTCTCAAGCCAAAAACTTCCAAAACCACAACTCTCCAGATATCTCAAAATAAACTTCCATGACACTCTTTCCATTCAAATAATCTCCACAACAAGTAAAAAGCCCTCAAGGCCATAAATAGCACCAAAAATGGGAGTGACCTCAAGGAGGTTCCTTTCCCCTACCGCAAACAAGTTGAGCTTACCTCCAAATGGAGGTGCTCTCACCAAACTCTAATCCCAGAAAAAAAATGAAACAACAAACAATGCAATCCATAACCACATCAATAATAAATAAGCAAGGGTAAAGAATAAGACATAGAGCTTACCTTCAAAAGCCCTAATAATGGAAGCACATTTGGTGATGAGCTTCAAGCCTCTTCAAACCTTCCAATCTCCAAAATCCCTCTAACTTTCCCTAAAAATTTCACAAAATAGAAAGAAACTCCAAAATGCAAGAACCCCACACTCCTCAACAAGAGGAGGTAATATAGGCCTTCTAATTTGGCCTTGAGGAATGAGAAGGTGACACTTGTCACCTTCTCCTTCCTCCTCCCATGCCACTTGCAAGGGAGAGGAAGTGTGAGGGTGACAAGTGTCATCCTCAAATTCCATCTCAATCCTCACCTTATCCACTTGTGCTCTCACACGTGTGAGAGAACAAGTAGTGAGGTGGCATTTCCCTCCAAGCCTCCATGAGGATAAGGGATGCCATATGGCATCCTCTTATTCTCTAAAAGATCCATCTCCCTCCAAGATTCTCTCACACATGTGTGAGAGTCTTGGAAGAAGATCCCACACACTTGGGAGTCTTGGAGACCTCCCAAGTCTTCCTAGGGAAGGGATTCCCAAACTTTGGGAAGGGAGATGAGTCTTTCCCAAAGCATGACTCATCTCCCACCCTTATCTAATTTCAAATTTCGTCACTTTAACTAAACCTCAGTTTAGAGTGACGAAAAGTGAGTTATCCCAAGGTTTAGTTAGTCAAAGTTGACCCTAGACCCATGGGTAACCACCTAGGGTAAATTTTGGGACACTAAGGTTCACCTAGGGGGTCATAAATCCACTTTAGATGGCCTCAAAAATAAAAACAATACCGAGTGGTATAAATCAATAAAAATTATACAACACATGATATAATTAAATTAAACAAAGGGTACTAGGCCAAAATGATAAAATTAAACAAGCACTTAAATTAATACTCAAATTCAAATGTGATCCTCATCCCTCTTGGGAACGGATCAGTTTCACAGGGAATAACATTTGTGTGAATTCTTCCTCCAATTTCCTATGGCCTGGGAATGTAATCCTACACATCTTGATCAAGTGTCAATCATATCATGAATAATCATAGCCGAAGCAACTGGAATTAAATTCATGCCATCAAATACAACAATAATCATCTATAACATAATTCTGAATTAAACTGTATTTTTCTATCACATGTCAAATAATCATCATCACATAAATAACTAGAAATCACATCACAAAACATCATCTAATATATCTTGTATGTCGGATCACAAAATAACATCAAAATTTGATCAAATCGAATCACTATATGTCTAATTAATGTCATATCAAAATCAGGAGATATAATCAAATCTACATAATGAAACCATAGTCTGTAAAAGTCTAATAATGTCATCAACTAAAATGCATAACAATCAAAATAAGGAAGGAAAAATAATCGGCCTCACATCCTCCCCTCCTAAGACTAAACTTCCTCCTGGAAGTCATAAAAAAGGTGATGATAAAGTGCCCTCAAACTAGCTGCATCCTCCCAAGTCGCTATGACCTCATCATAATGATCCCACTAGACCCTAACCTAGTCCAGCTCTCAACCTCGAAGGCCCAACATCTGACGATCCAATATGTGAATTGGCTCCAAAGATAATTGCCCATCCGCCTCTACCTATAGAGCACTCCAGTCCAGTACGTGAGATAAATAAGATATATATCACCTCAATACAGAAATATGAAAGACATCATGGATATGTGACAGGCTAGGCGGCAACGCTAGATGATAGGCAATAGGTCCTATCTGCTCCAAGATCTCAAAGGGTCCTACAAACCGTGGTGCGAGCTTAGAGCCCTTTTCGTAACAGATTGGACTCTTGTGTGGCCGCACTCTAAAGAATACTCTGTCACCCACTGAGAAGCTCCGATCAGTCCTCTTAGCATTGATATAGTTCTTTTGTCTATCCTGTGCCTCCTAAAGTCTCTACCTAATCAGTGTGACCTACTACTCCATATCCTGAACTAGCTCTAGACCAATGGAAACCCTGTCCTCTATCCAATCCCAACTCAATGGTGTCCTGCATGGTCTGCCGTATAAAGACTAAAAAGGATGCATACCCAACAAGCTGTGATGCCCATTATTGTAAGCAAACTCAACCAGATACAGATACTCCTCCCATCTAGACTGATGGTCCATAACATACATACGAAGCATGTCTTCCAACACCTGATTCACCCGCTCTGTCTATCCATCTATCTCAGGATGGTAAGCAGAGCTAAAGTTGAGCTGTGTGCCCAATGCCTGCTGCAAGGCTCTCCAAAATGCTAAAGTAAATACAGAATCCCTATCCAAAATGATGTGGCAAGGTACTCCATGTAATCTCAAAATATTGTCTAAGAATACTCTCGCCACTGCTGGTGCATTATACGTCATGCGTGTAGGTGAGAAATGCACCACCTTGGTCAACTTGTCAACTATCACCATGATGGCATCATGGTGAAGCGAAGACATAGGAAGACCAACAATAAAATCTATGGAAATGGTGTCCCATTTCCACTCAGGTATCTCATGTGGGTATAAAAGACCCGCTGGATGTTGATTCTTGGCCTTGACCCTCTGGCACTCAAGGCATCAAGCAACAAACTCTGTAATATCCCATCTCATACCTGCCCAATGGTACAACTGTCGTAGGTCGGCATGCATCTTCTTCACCCCCAGATGTGTTGCATATGGTGCTCTATGAGCCTCTGATAACACTACAGTGTGTAGGTCACCTACGCGGGATACATAGATGTGCTGATGATGATGAAGTAACCCATCTGCCTCAAGTGAATACCCTGCAAACTTGCCCACAAGGGCCCTCTGTGAGCTGATCTCCCGCTCTACCTTAAGAAACTACTCATCCTCTGGCAGATGCTAAATAATGTGTCCTCTCAAGTCCACACTCAAAGTCAAGGTCAAGAGCTCGTGGCGCCTCCGACTCAATGCATCAACAACCACATTCTCCTTCCCTTTGATGTAGTGGAAGTCAACGTCATACTCGCAAAGAAACTCCATCTAACACTACTGACGGGCATTCAAATTCAGCTATGTAGAGATATACTAAAGACTGTGGTGATCTGAATGGAGCTCAAAGCGACGACCCAATAAGAAATGTCTCCAATGAACTAGAGCATGAACCACTTCCGCTAACTCCAAGTCATGTGTGGGGTAGTTCAGCTCATGGGTCTTGAGCTTTTGTGACTCATACATGACCGCTCTACCACCCTGCATAAGTACAGCTCCCAACCCCTCAAGTGATGCATCCGTGCAAACCATAAAATCTGCTGTAGGATCAAGAACCGCTAAAATGGGAGCGCTGGTGAGATGCTCCTTGAGGACCCCGAAGGCCCTCTCACACTGCTCAGTCCATAGAAAACTCTTCCCTTTCCACTGAAGGGAAGTGATGGGGTGCGCTATCCAAGAAAAACTCTCAACAAAGTGATGGTAATAACCAGCTAAACCCATAAAACTCCCGACCTCCATCACACTGGTGGGTGCTGGCCAATCCCTGATAGCCCTGATCTTCAATGGATCTACTGAGATTCCATCGCTAGATAGGATATGTCACAGATACTGTACCTCTATCCTGAAAAATACACACTTCACCAAGTTCCCATAAAGATTTTGCTCCCTCAAACACTATAGAACCTGACGTAGGTGCTCCTCATGCTCCTCCTTGGTCTGTGAATATATCAAAATGCCATCAAGGAAAATAATCACAAACCGATCTAGGTAGGTATGGAACACCCTATTCATGAGACTCATGAATACTGTAGGGGTGTTCGTCAAGCTGAAGGGAACCACAGTGAACTCATAGTGGCCATATCGAGTCCAAAAGGCGGTCTTATGGATGTCCGCCTCTGTCATACATAATTTTGGTGGTAACCAGACTTCAGGTCAATCTTAGAGAACACCCTAGTTCCCTGCATTTGATCAAAAAGATCATCAATCCTAGGCAGAGGATAACAGTTCTTCACCATCACCTTATTCAACTGCCTATAATCCATAGACAATTGAAGAGACCCATCCTTCTTCTTCACGAAGATGACAGGAGCACCCCAAGGTGAAGTGCTCAGTCGGATGTGCCCCTTCTTAAGCAAGTCCTCCAGCTGTAACTTGAGCTCTGTGAGCTCATGTGTGGTAATCCTATAGGGTGCATGAGACACTGGCTCAGCACCCAGCACTAAGTCAATGTGAAAGTCTACCTCACGACGGGGTGGCATCCCCGGTAACTCTACTAGAAATACATCGGCAAACTCTCTAAGGATAGGATGATCATCCAAAGATGCCTTAGGCTCATCATCTGATCTATCACTCACTATGATGGCGAACATCTGGCATCCCTTCTGCATGCAACATTTAAGCTATTGAGCAGATATCATATGCACTAATGTGGGCTTCTGCATGCCCACTATCTCAACTGATGTACCGTGATCATCTAAGCAGTTGATCGCCTTTTGGTGACAATCTAGCTTGGCTCGATGAGCCGCAAGCCAGTCCATACCCAACACCACATCGTAGGATCTTAATGTCATAACTCTAAGGTCACATACTGTGGCAAAGTGTCCCAAAGAAATCTCACGGTCGTGGACTAAGGCATCTACTGTCATCTTGGCCCCTAAGGCCAACTCAACCACCCACCTATCACCCTGCCTAGAGGCCACCAACCTGCAATGCTCCACTAACGATGGAGATATGAAAGAGTCAGTAGCACAAGAATCAAGGAGAACAGAAATGGGGATACCCCCTATCATACCTGATGTCTCAATCACTGACGCATGAAAATCAACTGCTGCGAACATACAGTGGGACCTACCCACATCTCCAACAGTCTTCTCAAATCCTCCTGCATGAGGTTACCCCCTACTGTAAAACCCTATGGACACTCTCTGGCTAGGTGTCCTACTCCACCAAAAACATAACATGGGCCCCTATCCTGTACTTGTCCAATCTGAGTCCTACTCGACTGCTATTGTCCTGACCTACCGGTGGATCCCTGTGAACCCCTATATGACTGCTGCAACCTCGCAGGTCCCGCAGGTGGTCCCTGCTGCCTCTGATCTCTATGCAAGCCCTACTGCTGCCAACCTCTATTATGCCCCCCATGTGCCCTCTACTGTGTCCTGGCTCTTTGCTACTGATGTGGCTGCTGCTATTATGGGGGCCTAGGAGGTAAGGGTGCGAAACTAAATCCTCCCCTATGAGGTAGCTGTGATGGTCTACAGAAACTCTGTTGATACTACTGCTGCCCACCGTTCCTAAAACTGAGGGTGTGAACTCTGCCCTCGTCCTTGTATCTCCTCAGCGATATATGCCTTCTCGGTAGCATCACTCAAAGTCTGGGGGTCTGCCATGCGAATAGGCCCTGCTATGCTATGGTTCAACCCTCTGATAAACTTATGAACCGGGAGTTTCTCATCATGGAGATACTCTGCATATCTAGACAACTCAGTAAATCTACCCTCATACTAAGTAACTATAAGTCCTCTCTACTGAAGGTCATGAATGTCATCTATGCGACGCTGCCTGTAATGATCTAATAAGTATCGCGCATTGAACTACTCAATGAAGGTCTCCCATGTGAGAGTTTCTAATGATATGTGATGCTTGCACTCCTTAGTGCACCACCAAGCAGCTGCTGCATCTCACAACAGGTGTACTGCTACATGATCCTTCATGTTGCCCTCGTAAGGATGCAATGTGAAGCATCTGTCTAAGCTGATGAGCCAGGACTCTACCTCAGCTCCCTCTGTGGTCCTGATGAAAGTAGGAGGGTTTAGCCTCAACAAATCCCTAATGGGATCTCCTCTGTCTCTGTGCCCTCTGATAGGCTCATCTATGTAATAATCATAAGGTCTATGAATAATGTGCTCTACTCGTACTGCCTCATCACGCCTAGCATGACATGGAGGGTTCCTGCTACGGGCCCTGTCAGCTGATCCAACCTCCTCTACTGTCATCTCTTGAACCTCAACATATGGCTCCACACGTGGTGCCCCTCATGGATTAACGCAGGGCTCCACACGTGGCTTGACATGGGGCTCTACTTGTGGCTCCACACGTGGCTCCTCTCGTGGATCCTCGCGGGTCTCAACACATGGCTCTACGTGCAGCTCAGCTACAGTCGGTGGAAGCCTATCTAAAACTACCTCTAAAGCCTGTAATATCTTTGGCCCAATATTTGGTAGGGCTGGTGGTGCTTGTGGTACCTGTAGGACCGAATATGCCTATCCCTTAGCTGAAGAATCACTATGCACCTTGGCGGATGTAGTGTGGTGGGACCGTGCTCACTAAACTCGTTGGGGAGGCATCCTACAAAAATGAGGTAACCACAAATTAATCAAAGTTGTAGAAATAATAATGTGCCCTAAACAAGCCCAGTGTTTAAACTTGGCTCTGATACCAAATGTCATGCCCACATTTCCCATGCGATCACGACACACAACACACATGTCATGTCCACATTCGCCATGTGGTCATGACACGAATTATGAAAAACTTTTCTACCTATCCCTAGGAACCCCCTCGCCCGCGTCCGCATGCTTGGTGGCAATACGCGTAAGGCGTAAACATGTCAACAATAATAAGGGGAGGTGCATTGTTCCACACAGTCCCCTGCATGATGATAGCCATCTAGGGGGTATGCGACACGAAGTGTGTCACTTTTAGGGTTAAAACAATTTAATTCGAACCCTAAGCTTCCTAGGTGTGAAGATGATTTCGCCAGCTTCGAAACCTAACCCTAACTCAGGTCAAAATGAACTTGAAATAATGATTAAGAAAACAATGGCAAGATGGATGGATGATTAAAGTGGAATGGTGAAATAAAAGTTAATAAAATATCATAAAATTAAAACCCTAGAAATCTAAGGAAAATTCGACAGCATAACGCGTTTTCAATAATTGACTTTAAAATTTTTAAAATAAAACTTCAATAAGAAATTGAATAAAATTTAAGAATAAAAATTTAAACTTAAGAACAAATCTAAAACAATAAAAAATAACAAACTAAATACCCTGCCAAGGTCATATAGATCGACCTTGCATTAAAGGGTTAAAAATTTGAAATAAAATATTAGAAATAATTACACGAAGCCAAATTGGATCTCAAATTTAAGTCTGTTAATAAATATAATTTTTAGCATTATATTTATTAACTAACTCGGAATAAAGAGGAGGAAAGAGATTAAAATACTCTTTCCCGTAAAATAATAGTAATATCGATAAAAGATAAAATATTAAAATCACGCTAGGGAAATATAAAATAAATACCTTGATTAAAATGAATTAAAACAAAGGGAACACACTACCCATAACAACAGAAATTAATCCTTCCCTTTAAAATGCAAATCACAAAACATTTAAACAAAAAGTAAAATCCCATTTAAATTAAAGACAAAATTAAATGAACACAAGAATTAAAAAGACAAGGCAAAATAGAGAGTTAAAAATAAGGAATAAAATAAACCCCTCACAACTCCTTTCATTAAAATATTGTTTCTAAAAGAAAAGCCCTAATTCCATTTTATATTGTTTTCTCTCTTTGATGCCCTAGTTTCTCTATCTCATTCATTTTTTCTCTTTGTTTTTGTAGGTTAGGGTTTTGAAAAGAGGTGGAAGCCATGAATGGAGATTTCCACTACCTCTCATGGAGGTATACACAATAGAGTTGTTTCTATATATATATATATGTATATATATATATATATTAATAGAGTGATTGATATATATATATATATATACTGAAGTGATAAGTTTGAACTTCAAACTTCAAGTTTGAAAGAGCAGCAGGGGCTGAATGGCAGCCATGGCAGAGGGCACGGTCTAAGGGAAGGTGAACAGCGCTGGCTGAGTTTGTTTGGTGCTATGTTTAAGTAAGATATGGTGGGGAGGCTGCGTGGGAAGTGGCGGCAAGGAGGAAATGGGGGTTGAAGGTGGCGGAAGGCTGTGGATTTTGCAGGGGAGGGCGTGTGGGGAGGAGACTGTGCCTCCACCCACACCCACTGTGTATGAAATAGCCGCGACAGAGAAAGGAATGGGGGCTAGGATGGGCGTCGTCATCCATCTCAGACCCTAACAATTTTTTTTTTTATATTTTGTTTTCTGTTAAACAGTTTACTCTCAATACAGTCCACCAATAATGGACTTTGATCTCTGTATCTTGTATGTATATCTAAATATATATATGTGTGTGTGTATGTATATATATATATATGTGTTTATATATAAATATGTATATATATACATACTGTATTTTCATAATATCACAGTAAATATACTTTCTTCTATCAATGTATATATATATATATGTATATTTTAATATATTCAGAACTTATCTAAAGTTTAGCTTCTCTCCTTTTTTTTTTGTATAAATATATATACATATGCACTTATATATATATATATAAGTGTATATATATATTTTAATATAAACAACAATATATAACTTCTATGGTTTCTTCTATTTGCAGCATATACACAGTAAAATAAAAAAATAAATAGCAACTAGATTTCAAAAGAAAATGCATATACATATATATAATCCCATAAATATATGTATAATTATATATACACACTTTAAACTCACCTTCTCATTAACTCAAATTTTTGATCCAATCATAGAATACTAACTTTTTTTTTGAAAAACATAAATATACTTAGATATATCTATTTTTTATTTGAAAGAATTTAATAAGGTAGGATATGCATTTTAATCTATTTTTTTCTAACAGCTTCATTTCCTAACAACAACAAGTAATATGAATTTTCAATGCAACAACAGAAAACTAATTTAAACTTTCTTTTTTTTTGTATGCAATAAATTTTATTTTACAACTAAGGTGTATTTCCTTTCTTGAAGAGAACAATGACAGAAAATGTATATACTTTAATTCAATGCATTCCTCAAAACATACCAACTCCACAATATAGGGAATAAACAACCTTTTTTTTTAATTAAATAAAACATAAGGAATATTTACATTGTCAACACTTATTACAGCCAACACAATGGGTCAAATGACTAAAACAAATTTACAATAGGGCCACAAAGGCCATGGCTCAAACAACCAACAACAAATGACTATAGCAACACAAAAATGGACTTCTCACCAAGCTCCATTTCTTCATTAGCACCTACAATAAATACATAACAAGAAGGGAAAACCCAGCCACTTTGAAATGCCCTCCTCCCTACCATAGACCCGCAAGTGGGTCACCCCTGAGCTAGGGAGGTAGGGATTCACACGGTTACAACACACCACAACAAGCATCAAGCAACAATAACACAAAATAAACCCCAAGGATAAACACATAACACAACTCATGAGAATGAGTTTGATGGGGGTAGGGAATGGACCCCTCTACTTCAAAGGCCACACCAAAATACCAAAATACCAAGTCTCATGGCCTCAAGCCAAAAACCTCCAAAACTACAACTCTCCAAATATCTCAAAATGAACTTCCATGGCACTCTTGCTATTCAAATAATCTCCACAACAAGTAAAAAGCCCTCAAGGCCATAAATAGCACCAAAAATGGGAGTGACCTCAAGGAGGTTCCTTTCCCCTACCCCAAACAAGTTGAGCCTTACCTCCAAATGGAGGTGCTCTAACCAAACTCTCATCCCACAAAAAAAATGAAACAACAAACAATGAAATCCATAACCACATCAATAATAAATAAGCAAGGGTAAAGAATAAGACATGGAGATTACATTCAAAAAGCCCTAATAATGGAAGCATGTTTGGTGATGAGCTCCAAGCCTCTCCAAACCTTCCAATCTCCAAAATCCCTCTAACTTTCCCTAAAAATTGCTCAAAATAGAAAGAAACTCCAAAATGCAAGAACCCCACACTCCTCAACAAGAGGAGGTAATATAGGCCTTCTAATTTGGCCTTGAGGAATGAGAAGGTGACACTTGTCACCTTCTCCTTCCTCCTCTCATACCACTTGCAAGGGAGAGGAAGTGTGAGGGTGACAAGTGTCATCCTCAAATTCCATCTCAATCCTCACCTTATCCACTTGTGCTCTCACACGTGTGAGAGAACAACTGGTGAGGTGGCATTTCCCTTCAAGCCTCCATGAGGATAAGGGATGCCATATGGCATCCTCTTATACTCTAAGAGAGTCATCTGCCTCCAAGATTCTCTCACACGTGTGTGAGAGTCTTGGAGGAAGATCCCACACACTTGGGAGTCTTGGAGACCTCCCAAGTCTTCCTAGGGAAGGGATTTCCAAACTTTGGGAAGGGAGATGAGTCTTTCCCAAAGCATGACTCATCTCCCACCCTTATCTAATTTCAAATTTCGTCACTTTAACTAAACCTCAGTTTAGAGTGACGAAAAGTGAGTTATCCCAAGGTTTAGTTAGTCAAAGTTGACCCTAGACCCATGGGTAACCACCCAGGGTAAATTTTAGGACACTAAGGTTCACCTAGGGGGTCATAAATCCACTTTAAATGGCCTCAAAAATAAAAACAATACCAAGTGGTATAAATCAATAAAAATTATACAACACATGATATAAATAAATTAAACAAAGGGTACTAGGCCAAAATGATAAAATTAAACAAGCACTTAAATCAACACTTAAATTCAAACATGATCCTCATCCCTCTTGGGAATGGATCAGTTTCACAGGGAATAACATTTGGGTGAATTCTACCTCCAATTTTCCGTTTCCTGAGAATGTAATCCTGTACATCTCTATCAAGTGTTAATAATATCATGAATAATCATAGCCGAAGCAATTGGAATTAAATTCATGCCATCGAATACAACAATAATCATCTATAACATAATTCTGAATTAAACTACATTTTTCTATCACATGTCAAATAATCATCATCACACAAATAACTAGAAATCACATCACAAAACATCATCTAACATATCTCATATGTCGGATCACAAAATAGCATCAAAATATGATCAAATCGAATCACCATATGTCTAATCAATGTCATATCAAAATCAGGAGATATAATCAAATCTGCATAATGAAACCATAGTCTATAAAAGTCTAATAATGTCATCAACTGAAATGTATAACGATCAAAATAAGGAAGGAAAAATAATCAGCCTCACAGAAATTTGGTAGGGTGGAGGGTGAAATATTTTTTATTGATGCTTCCCTCTCTTGATCACAAATGGGGAATTCAAATGTGGAGGGCTCATTGGTATTATTTTGAAGGACCTTGTTAGCCATTTGGTGTCGAACTACTTTAGGCCCAAGAGTTCTTCTTAATAAGTATTTGGGTATTTGTGATGATGATTCTCCAAACAAGGCTTTGGAAAATAGATTATGGGCTAACTGGATACTTGACTTCTAAGTGATGGCCACCTCATTGGGAATTTCTAGGAGATTGTATTTTAGTTTTCTTTCTTTCTCTTGAGTTTTTTAATGCCTCATCTAGCAATCCTTAGGCTACAACTTCCTTAGTATATGAGGTGGTTGTGTTTGTAGGTGCTTCATCTCAAGCAGTAGTACCTAGAATTTCACTATCCCTTGGAAGCAATCATTCCCACTAGTCTCTCCTTCATGACATACAATTTTTTATAGAGATGGATAATCCCTGCTAGTCTACATAATGTTAGTTAAAAGGGGGTTCCCTTTTTAATATTATGGTTTTCTATGGCTATTCCTAAGCTACAAGAATTCAAAATTTGATTTAAGAATAATAGGAAAATTTATCTCAAAATCCTAAGAGTCCAACGATTGACACCATCCCCAACAATGGTGCCAAAAAAAATTGATCTAAAAAAATGCCTAATTAAACCTAGTGGAGAAATAGCTCTCACACAACCTGACAAATAGGTCATTCAATAATCAAGAAACCACTTGGTTCATGTTGTGCTTCATTTACTTTTCAACCTAGGGATGTGTTTATATTTGTACTATATGTATGGATTTTGGATTCCTATGAGACGAAGGTCCTAACACTATGTATAGGAAAGGAAAATACAGAATTTAAGAAAGTAAATGCTTAACACAAAGGAAATCTATTGTAAAACTAGAAATATTTTCAAAATAGATTGGAAAATACACAAGTTAATGGCTACAAGTTGAAATCTTATGATAGAAAGGATTCTAAAATATAAGTATATCTAAACTAACCAAGGTAGAGACCTAGCTACAGTCCACCACAAGTGGGCCCTTGCTTGGATAAAACCAAAATTTCTTCTCCCCTATTACTATGTATTAAAATGAAGAAAATAGAAATTTACTCTTTATTGATTTCACAAAATCTATTACATTCAATTTTTCACAATATATTTTCTAGATGTCTTGATATCCTCTACTAGATCTTGTCTAACACATATACATATTATTGTTGCTTCATGTATCTCCACTACCAACATATATGTGAAAGGTGGATGCTTTATTTAGGAAATAACAACAAAACTAGGAAACTAATCCTTGGATGAGTAGTATAGTTACTTTCCCACCAGGATTGTACAACATTTAATTTACATAAGCTCAAAAGAAGGATGAGTGGGAATCTATTGAGAATAATAAGGTTGAGTCAATTGGCTCATCTATCTTCATACAAAATCCATCTATGCACATGGAAAGTTGAAGTTTACCAGTTGTTCCTATTCATCACTTTGTTGTTGCCATGCTATAGTCTTAGCTATTGGTCTACTATAGTATTGGTTGCAGGTGATCTATAGCCTTGGTTGTAGGAATGAAATCTTGGTTGCTATGATTCGGTGACAAATCTATTACAATACTTTTTTCTACATTCAAACATTTTAAGAGCATAACAAATATCACAACTAAGATAATAAATTCTAAATTACCTTGAAAATTACTACTTTCAATATATAACCATTCAATAAACATCATACATATTAAAATTTGTTCTTTATAGGATAAAAAGGTATTAAAAGAGTGCAGTCTAATATGAAATATGAACTAAAGAAGGAGATAAAAAGTAGCAAATAGAGACAATTCTAGGGCTCATCAAAAGCCAACATGGAAAGAAAAAAGACACAAGTCAATTATTTCTTACCCTCCTTAAAATGATATGGGTACTTCTAAATAATGGGACCATGTGGTAGAAATTAAAGGAGGATATTCATCTAGTCAATTAGAAGTTCCTTAAATCAAAAATAGATAATTAGAAGGTTCTCTAAGTTTTGATAGTTTCATTGCTAGAACAAATAGAGATAGGACTCGAATTATTTTGAATAATCCCTGGAACTTGTGTCATTTAAATCCATTAGAGAAATTTTTAAAAGACCCAATGCACTATGTCATCCATTAAATTACATGTTGAACTAGGGAAAGGGCCACACATCCTATATAATTTTAACATCCCTAAACCACCTATTAAACATAGTCAAATCCATGAAAACAACTAATGAGATATGGAGGATCCTGAATAATATAACCAAAATATTAAAAAACGACTATATTTACTTGATCAATTAAGAGCTTGGTACATGCATCAATAAGCTCTAGACACTCATCAACAAGATTCTAACCCAGACTTCTACTAGAACAATGCAATAACAAGAATGACCTCATAAAAATAATAGAAGGCCTCCATCTATTAGAAACAATATCCACCAAGAAAGATATCAACCTTAGAGGTATCCCTTAGGGACTAATAATTATAGATAGTTAGACTTTGCTAGTATTTCCAATTATCCCAACTAGAATTATCATGAAATTAGAAACAAATTACCAATATTTTAGGGAAAGAATGCAATATTTATGAATATTGTTTAAAACTCTTCATCAATGTAACTAATGATTATGAAATAGAGGATGAATATTTCATGATGAAGATTGTTGTTCCCTATTTGGAAGAATGTGCTAGTGATAAGATCTAAAAATATAATAATGGTAATAAGACAATGCAGAAGATAGATCACACACCACACAAGAGATGTTTGTGGGCTAATATTCTCTTATATCCAATAAATACAAAAATAGAACCCTTGAGGTAGGGTAAAATTTTACAATACTCCTTATGGAGGAAGCCACTTCATGCTATATTTGTAAGAGATCCCAAACACAATATCATGTACTCCACACATATCCTTACAATGATAATCACCTCCTATATAGAACTCCTCCCAATAACACAATGGAGGGGTAGTCTCAATAAGGGCCTACTCATCACCTAGTGTAATTAATTACACAATTTGTCCATGTGACCCAATATAACTAACTTAAGGAATGTGTGCCACAAGTCACCATCTCCATCCACCTAAGTACATTATAACATCATAGCCATTGGAATATAACATTTCATCCCTCCTTGAAATGTTTCATCCTCAAAACATGATAAGAAGCCAAATAGTATGATTGTCACAAGTCATTACAAATATGATGCCATAACTAATCATCCAACCATCCATAGTTGATCTTCATAGTGGTTTTAGCTTGATTGTACCTAGATCCCATCCTTGATCCAAATTTTCCTACACCCATGTGATCCCATTCCTTATCATATTAAGTCCTCATTTTCTGTCATGAATAGCCATTACTTCTATGATGCCACTGATTGTTGTAGTTTTTCCTTTGATTCTATGTAGATCCATAGTGATTGTCTTGTTGATTCCCTATATTATCACACCTCCATGATGGTTTGCTCCACGATCCTTTCCTCTCACAATGATGTGGATACCTATATATTACACCCTTTTCTATCTTTGGAGCCTTCTCTAATTCTTCATTATTTGTTGTTGATTGTGTTGTTGACTCAAGAATTGGAACATACTTTCTCTCTTTATTCTTTATATCAATATCCTCTTGTTTGTCTATTTCTTCCTTGAAGTAGTCTTCATTAGCTTCTTCAACATGTTCTACCTTGACTTTCCTTTAGTCATGATTATGTGTAATATCCAATAATGTAACTATTTTCCTTATATACCAAAGCTTCATGAACTTCTTCTGCACATTCATGTTTATTGTTCCCAAATAGTCTAACCAAGGATAACCAAGAATAATATCCAACCCATCCATATCCAACACATGAAAGTTTGAATGAAAAACATATTTATCTATAGAGAGCTTCAAATATTCAAAATTTTGAATATCCTTACCCACTATATGACAATCCTTGATGTACTTTACTTGTACCTATAGTATCTTGGCTAATTCCATGTTAATGAAGTTATACTTGTTGCTAGGGTTTATAGAAACAATGACCTTTTTCCTTTTGAATGCATCCATAAAATTGAAGGATTGGATCTTTCTTCCTTGGATATAAAGTGTGTGTACTTATTGTAATGTCTCATTTTCAATTAATTTATGTTTACATTGTACCCAAAAACTATTCCAATATTTCTTGTGGGCTAAAGAGAAATGCTAGGGAAATCATTATTAAGTTTTGGCCTTAATCATTAATTATATTCTTGCATATTTGGTGTATGCAAGAATTCAGAACTCAAAACAAAAAATAAATACAAATGAAATGATTCATATTCTAAACTCATGCAAACCTCAAATAGAGCAGATGATAGAGTGCAAATAACAAAATTCAAATAAGAACAAAGTTACCTAGAATGTAGACTCTATGATGCATCGATTTGCTCTATTGATTTCAATTGTAGATGCTCAATGATTTCATGCAAGATTTTGATAGCATGTACTTGTGGATACAATTGTTGAAATTCACAATACAAATGAGAGGGGATGTGAATCAGTTGTAACCAAAACTTTAAAACCATCAACACATCAACCACTTAATCATTGTTATTGTAATTTAACCATGAAAGCATGAAATTGAATCTTAAACACATTCACACATTTAACACATGAGACACCAGATTTTTATGTGGAAAACCTAATAAGGAAAAAACCATAGTGAGTGTTAGCTCACAATATAAATGATATATCAAAATTTACAATAAGGCTCACTGCCAATGGGGTAGCTCATTGCCAAAGTTGGTGAACTGAGATAGTAGCATCTACACTATACCAAGGTTCAGTTCCATTGAAGAGCAATAACTTTCCTCTGCTCTGCTTTACTTTTTCACTTCACATTTATCTTCACATCTTTGTATCCTCTTCAATCATTCATGAATTTACTACATGTATTTATAAAATTCATCAACCTTAGAATGAAGATCAAGGTCAGCATTACAATCATCAACCACTGGAACAATCTCCAAGTTCGGCATACATACAAATTTAGCCAATATTCAAATTAGGTCTAGACCTAAACAGATTAGGGGAGAAGAGAAATGAATGTAGACCATGTCAAGCCTTAGTTGGGACTCAAATGCAATTTTCCACATAACAACATGCTTTACAAACTTTGAAGCATAACCGCAAGTAGTGAAAAAAACCAAGTCAGCCAAAACTAGTGTTAACACTAAGACCTTTAGGAACACGCTTCATGCACGATCTGAATTACACTTTGCAGACCAATCAAAAGGTAGGAACATGATCTAGAGACATCCACAAGCATGTTGCAATCACCAAGAACATCTGCACAACCTTTAACACTTTATCCATAAGATTCTTCAAACTGGAGCACTTAAACATTAATGTCAGCCATTGTCAAAGAAAATATCGCTTGTGGAGCACCAAATCATGAACCATTTGGAGTGAGGGTACATAACATCATCCCAAACTTAATTGCAAAACCATAGACTGTAAAACTTAAATGCGGAGAAATGCAGAGCAAAATACACTCCCTGTCACCATCAAATACATAGAAAAATAGTTTTTGCTCTAGTGAATAGAACTCACTCAAATATTCACACCGGAGGCTCAAACTTGAAACATAGAAACTATAGACATCCCTTATCATGACTTCCAAACCACAAATAAAGATATTTAATATACAGGATATGCAGAGAAAAATACTACACTGTTCTTCTACAAGCTAAGATACTCTACAACACACTATTTCCACTAGGAGAGCAAATTTTCTCAAAAGCACTTAGAAATTCAATATTAAGAACACTTTAGATCATTATCTTCAACACTTATATAAGCCAATACAAAGAAACTATATCAACACAAGAAATATCAAAACAAGAGCATAGTTGACACCAATGACAACACGGATATGTTGATATCAATGACAACACAAGTAAGCACATACTTGCAACAATCTCCCCCTTTGTCATTGATGGCAACATTAATGTGGAAAACTATAAGAACCATCAAGACAAGATTCTATATTGATTACCTTCTCCCCCTTTCTCTTTATACATCTAAACTCTTTCTCTCCCCCTTTCACATCAATGGAAAAGTGCATCACTTCTCTTCCTCTGCACATATTTGCACACTACTGCTCTTTAATAGGAACTCATATCAGCAACATCTACCTACTCCCCCTGAGAGGTAGCCTTCAAAAAATCAATCCATATCAAAGAATAAGACTTTGGACACCACTGGACTGATGCATTTCTCATACATCTTAGTTTAGAGTAGGAGGGGTAATAACCACTAACTTCTCCCTAAGATACTCAAAAGTATCCTTAGGTAGAGGCTTGGTGAAAATATCTACAATCTGATCCTTGGTAGATACATATTCCATATGCACTTCATCCTCTATTACCTTTTCTCTTAGAAAGTGATACCTTATTGATATATACTTTGTTCTTGAGTGCATCACTAGATTCTTTGAAATGTTTATAGCACTTGTGTTGTCATAAAAGATTGAAATTGGTTATTCATACACAACTCTCATGTCCTTCAATGTTTGCTTCATCCTAAGCACTTGAGTGCAACAACATGCTGCAATAATATCTTCTACTTTTACAGTAGACAAAGAAACTGATTCTTGCTTCTTGTTCAGCCATGACACCAATTTGTTACCCAAGAGGAAAGCACCTCCACTTGTACTCTTTTTGTCATCAACATCTCCAGCCCAATCTGCATCTATGTAAGTACTAAGAGTGAAATCAGTATCTTTGGGATACCACAATCCATAGTCTGAAGTGCCTTTTAAATACCTCATGATCCTCTTGACTTCCATCACATGTGACTCTTTGGGATCTTCTTGAAATCTTGCCACAAGATAGACAACATACATTATGTCAGGTCTAGTATGGGTTAGATAAAGTAGTCCTCTAATCATAGACCTATACTTTTTCTGATCAGTCTTAGGTGATTCATCATTCTTCCTCAGCCTGCAACCAATTACCATAGGAGTATGTATTGGCTTAGAATCCTCCATTCCAAACTTCTTCAACAATTCTTTCACATACTTGGATTGATAATTTTTTTTTTTTGATTGAGTAATCTGCAGTTCTAAAAAGAAATTTATTTCACCAAACATAGACATCTCAAACTCTTTTTACATTTCCTCTGCAAATTTCTTACACATACCTTCATTGCCTCCAAAGATAATATCATCAACAAAGACCACAACAATCAGAATTTGATCATCATTAATTTTGAAGTAGAGATTACTACCTGCAGTACCTTTACTGAACCCTAATTGCAGCAAATACTTGTCCATCCTTACATACCAAGCTCTAAGAGCTTGCTTGAGTCCATATAGGGCCTTCTTCAATATGCACACCATGTCACCTTGGTCTGATGACTAAAATCCTTCTGGTTGTTCAATGTAGACCTCTTCTTCTCGCTATCCATTTAAGAATGCAGAATTCACATCCATCTGATACACCTTAAAATCTTTGTGAGATGCAAATGCCAAAAACATTCTTATTTCTTCAATCCTTGCCATAGGAGCATAGGTCTCCTCAAAGTCTATTCCTTCAACCTAAGAATATCCTTTGCATACCAGTCTTGCTTTATTTCTTACTACTTCTCCATTTTCATTCATCTTATTTCTAAAAACCCATTTAGTTCCAATCACATTCTTATCAACAGGTCTAGGAACCAATTCCCAAGTTTGATTCTTCTCTATTTGCATCATCTCTTCTTCCATGGCTTTTACCCAACTTTCATCTTGGTAGGCTTCATTTACAGTTTTAGGTTCAATCTGTGAAAGCAAACAATAGTTCACCTATTCCTCTGCAACTCTTTTCCTTGTCAATACCCCTTTTGCTTTTGTCACCAATAACCTAATCTTCTTAATGATTAATCCTTACATACCTTGGAGTCTTAACAACACTTTCCAGAGCCTTTTCTTTTTCAACATGACTGTCCTTTTGTTCTACCTTTTCTTCATTGACTGTAATAGTAGGTTCATCTGATTCATAGCCAGTCAGATATGATACTATTTCCTTGTCTTCATCAACCTTCACATTAGCACTCTCAATGACTTTTCTCAATCTCTTATTGTAGCACCAATAGGCCTTACTCTTAGTAGAGTATCCAAGGAAAATTCCTTTATCATACCTAGCATCAAACTTGCCTAACTCTTCATCTCTTTTGATATAACATTTGCTTCCAAAAACTTTGAAATATTTCACTATGGGAACTCTTCCATACCACAATTCATAACGAGTTTTAGTACCATTACCTTTGACTTGGACTCTGTTTTGATTGTAGACAATAGTATGTATAGCTTCTCTCCAATACACTTCTGGTAGGTTAGCCTCCATCATCATTGACCTAGCAGCTTCTTGAATTTTCCTATTCTTTTTTTCAACAAATCCATTCTACTCAAGAGTCCTAAGAGCAGACAACTGTCTCCTTATTCCATGGTCTTCATAGAAAATGTTGAATTCATTTGATGTAAACTCACCTCCTCTATCAGACCCTAAGCATTTGATCCTCAATCCTAACTCAATTCTAACAAATCTGTATGCACTAGCTCAAACAATCCAACAAAAAAATTATTCTTTACTCTTGAAACTTGTCCTTGTTTGTTTCCCCAATTGACATTCCTTGCAAATAGTATTATAAGGCTTCACAAGTTTAGACAAATCTCTTACAGCTTGTACTGAGCTTATCTTCACCAAGTTGTCAAAATTGATATGACACATCCTTCCATACCATAGCCCAATCTCATCTATCTGAGACAACAAACAACAATCATTAGTTCCCCTCAAGTGATAAACATTACCTTTAGTCTTCTTACCAGTTGTAATCACTGTTCTGGAGCTTTCCATGATCTTGCATCCATTATCCTTGAAACTTAGATCATACCCTTTTTCACACATCTGGCCAACACTTAAAAGATTATGCTTTAAACCCTTCATATATAAAACATCATCTATGTTATACTTCCCATCAAAAGAAATAGATCCTCTTCCACAAATCTTACCAGTTGCATTATCACCAAACCTAACTAGTCCCCCATCATACTTTTCCAAGCTTACAAACTTACTTTTATCACCGGTCATGTGATGTGAACATCCACTGTCAATAATCCATTCATCGTTATCTTTCTCAACCTGGATAGACAAAGCACTTTCTTCCACTGGTTTTTCTTTCTTCACACAACTACCAGGATTAGTAGACTCAGGTTTTTCTTTAATAGCAATAAACAAGCATTCATTTACATTAGTACTATTATCATTAGACTCATCATCTATTACACCATCATCATCAAGATCTCTAACATAATAGCATTTCTTTATAATCCTAGGTCTACATTCAAATTTCTACTTACCTCTCTCAATTTCTTTTCTTCTTACCACAAGAAAAGCATTTGAATCATAATTTGCCTTTGAACTTACCAGTACCTCTTTGCATTCAGTCCACAAAGTTGGCTTCAACCTCATCAAGGTCATCGTCTGATTCCACAACATATTTCTGAGATCTTGAAGTTTTTTCTGAAGTGTTGGCTTTGAAAGAAATCTTAGTCTTCAGTAGAGCATCGCCAAACTCTGTCATCTCAAAAGATGTAAGCTTCCTGAGTAACTAATCTTTTGTAATCTTGTTCACACTCATAACTTCTTCAATTGCTAACACCTTGTGGCTATAGGATTTAGGCAATGACTTGAGAATCTTTAGCACTATCTCATCCTCATTAATAGTTCCTCCAAGACCTTTGAAATCAAAACTTAAATACATTCACACATTCAACACATGAGACACCAGATTTTCACATGGAAAACCTAGTAAGGGAAAAACCATGATGAGTGTTAGCTCACAATATAAATGATATATCAAAATCTACAATAAGGCTCACTGTTGGAGGCTCGCTACTAATGGTGGTCACTGCCCTGAATGCTCACTGTAAAAGAAGGGGCTCACTACCAATGGGGTGGCTCACTCCTAGAGTTGGTGAACTAAGATAGTAGCATCTACACTATGCTAAGGTTCAATTCCATTGAAGCACAATAACTTTCCTATGCTCTGCTCTACTTTTTCTCTTAGCACTTTTCTTCGCATCTTCGCATCCTCTTCAATCATTCACAACTTTACTACATGTATTTATACAATTCATCAACCTTGGAATGAACATCAAGGTCAGCATTACAATCATCAACCATTAGAACAATCTCCAAGGTTGTTGATGAGACCATAAAGTGTCTCATCTTTAGTCAAATAAAAGCATATATTTTATCTTCATTAAATCAGTTTTGAAGTGGACTTGAGTATGGGTTTGAAGATTTTTAGCTAAATATCAAATAAACTTGTCTAAATGGAACAATCAATTCCATGTATGGGTTTATCTTGATTTTAGAGAAAGTCTATTTTATGCCAAGTTGCAAAGTTTCAGAGTTGCAGAGCACCAAAGATGCACAAAGTGCCGGAGATGCAAAAGTCAAAAATGCAGTTTCAATAAAATTGCATTATCTCACTCATTTCTTAATAAAAATCAGAATTTCAAAATGATCCAAAAATATTAAAGAGAGAGGAACAAATCCTTGAAAGAATTTTGAAGAGATTCATTAAAATGAATAAATAGTTAATGACAGAAGTTGACTGTTACAGAGCGCTGGAGATGTAGAACAAAAAAAGTCAAGAAAAATAGTTTCAGTAAAACCACGATATCTCTCTCATTTCTTAATGAAATTTAGAAATTCAAAATGATCTGGAAATTTAAAAGTTAGGGGAACAAAATGAAGAAATATTTTGAGGATATCTAGTAAAACAAAATGAGTAATTTATGACAGAAGTTGACTGTTCTACAAGCTCCAGAGATGTTCTAGAAATACTTTATGAAGTTGTTGCAGATTCTTCCAATCTACCAACACACACTCTGAGATTTTCTAGAAGAATAGATTGACTATAATTACTCCTAAAATAATGGATCTAACTAAAGAGTAATTATTCCATGCAAAGAATACACATTTAGTGTTGCATGTCTTTCTAAAAGATATTGCATGTCTTCCTTGTAATCAGCAATTGTATAATCAGTTAACTAAATGAATAAGTTTAGTTAACTAGATTAATAAGTTTAGTTAGCCACATGAATAAGTTCTCTACTATAGAGAGACTCTCAATTAGAATTTAATAACCATAGTTATATAGAGAGAACTATGGCGTAGAATAGAGGGAAGAAAAAGTTGTAAAAGAACAAAATTGGAAAAGGAAGAACTCTGTTATTTTATAGTAGCATGTACTTCAGATCTTGAAGGTTTTTGAATAAAGAAAGTTGTTCTATCAATTTGCTGATTACTGGAATAGATTAGTCTCTCTCTGAAGGAAGGAGCAAGGACCCACTCCAACCAAAGGGCAGAGACTATTTCTTAGTTTCATTAGTTGCTTTATTGTTATGTAGAATTCCTTTAGCTGTTCCAGTTTTGCTTTCCATAGATTAAGTTATTTTTCTATTGTGTAATTCCTTTATTCCAGAATTAGATTAGCTATTCAAATTATTATTTTCCTTAGATTAAGTTATCTTTTTTAGTAGAGTTTAAACCCTATTTTGTTTCATGCAATTGTTGTCAATTCTCTTTTGTAGAAAAGATTGTCATGCAAGTTATTCCTCTTCCCTTTTGCATACAACCATGGACACTGCCTTGGATTGATATTTATTAAAATTAAACAATGAGGACTACAATGACCATCATTTGGTCCTTAGCATTTAATCATGTTTTCATGTGTCAAGTCCAGGGTTGTGTCCTTAGCTATCTGCAATTAGGGATCCTATAGTTACCAATCTATTTAACTAATTATTCTAATCTTATTTGCTCTGAAAATTAATACTGCTAATTTATCTACTATGAAAGTAAATTCTGAAAGTACTACAAACAAAGATGAAACACTAAATTACTAATATTGACCTATTCTAATCCACACAACTGAAACATATATTTATCTATGTGAAAGCAATAACTACCTTCCTAAGTAGAATCTGAAACAAGGTAATAATCAAACAAATACTAGCCCCCTGTCTTGAATGGTGGGAGTGGGCCCTTGCTCCTCACCCTTAGGACTGAAGACTAAAGCAATAAATTAGTATAGGAATAAAGTATCACAATCTTTCTTTAGTCTAATTTCATTAGTATGCTTTGTATTTAGAAAATATATCCAATCTGGAAAATTTGAGATTACAACAATTCAATGATAATCATCTATGTCCTGCTTCTACCTTATATATCTATATATCAAATCAAGTGATGAGATATCACTCTGCTCTAACTATCGATTCATCTATGAGATAGTATCAATCTCTTATTCTATCAATTGTTTAACTGCAGAGTAAAATCATGCAACTAAAACAGATTTTAGGGTACAACAGTCCCACTAAATCTAGAGTCTTAGTTTAAATAACAACTGGGCAATGAGGCCCTAAAAATATAGGTATTTAATAAGTCTTTTGGGAACTCATGCAAAATCAATAAAAGAGAAATTAGACCTCTAGCAGTCCACTAGAGTCTTCACCTGATCATTCAGGTGTTGGCTGAGCAATCCCCAGAGCACTCTAATTACCCTCGAAAGTGTTGACTGATAGTGGTATTGGAAACTCTGTATTGTCTTAAGGAGGGCTCTGAAGATGTCTATTTTTGTCTGGAGCTCCAGAGATGTGCTTATAACTTCTATCCAGCTTTGGAGATGATCCACCCTTGGTCCTCCTATCTCAAAATATCTCCAATAATATTAGAAAAACATTGGAGTCTGGTGTAGTATCCCTCATGTCAGCTTCAAAGACTATTAGGACCATCTCCAGAGATGCTCAAAATTACCTTTGCCCATACAACTGCACCTGTAGATGCAAAAAGAGAGAATTTTCTGCATATTTCCATTAATTTGCTAGACATTAGTCCTTCAATCAAAAATCATGACTTTTGGTAATTCATCTCTCATTAATGTAATTAGAACAAACCTTATCAGTCTACTATGGTACAATTACCAGGACAACAAAATAAGGACAAAAAAGAGAGGTAAAAAGGGTATATTATTCTGGGTGCTACCAGGCACTCATCATCCCCCCTAAACCTGAAGGTAAGTAGGTCCTCCTACTCTTCAAAACTTGGACTTATTTAGGTAGAATATTCTATCAGTCAAATTAAAGTTGTTTGCATATGTGGGCCAAGTAGTATTGTTTGTATTGCCATTTCCCTTGAACTGCTCAACATGCCTAAGCCATTCTTGAAATCTGGTATCTTCCATATATTCTGCCCATATAGGCAGAGGTTCAATAATGAGAGGAGGTCTAAAATGACCACCTATCCAATCTTGTTTGTATTGGTCCATCAATCTAGGTACTGCTCTAGTTTTCCTCATAAACAACCTTACGCTGGCAGGGGACACTATTTCTCTCATCTTTTGTTTTGTAGTTAAAGTATTCCATCTTCTTTTTGCCACTGGAAGCATTGGATTGGATAAATTGTTCATGAGGAAACCAAAATCAATAGCATATTCCTGGAGATGTTTCTGATATAGAGGTAAAATCTCTGTCTTACCTTCTGGGGAGTAAATGTTTAGCCTGAAATGAATCTCAAAAGCCCTGGGTTTGGACATTCCCTCTTGAGGAAGAGGCTTGTTTCTGCATCCTTCTTTGTGTAAGCTTCCATCCTTTCATTCAAAATCTCATGATTTCTCATTAATGACATGAATGCCCTGAGTTTGCATTCCCCCACAAAGTAGTTGATAAAGAGGTATGATTGTTGATGCAAAAACCATGAAAATACAGCTCACACAGAAAATCCTTATCCTCAACAGGACCTTTCATGTATGCCTTCATGAAGCCTGCCTCAGATTCTCTGTCCTCAATTAAATCAAACAAAATCAATGATATCCTCCTCTTGAGGATTCATTCTTGCAAAAATAGAGCATAACTACCACTGCGAGGTCTGCAAGATATGATTTCAGCTGAAATGGTGGCTACCTGGATGATCTTTTCCTCCAAGGTTTGTACTTTTTGTGACATGACAGTCACTGCTCTTTGTAGTTACAACATTGGCTTTGATTTTGTAATGTCAAAAAATGTCCCCTTGGGCGCTTTTCCCTCATAAGGTTTATCTCCCAGGTGTTTTATCTGCATTTAGGACATCTAGCATCATATTTTGACATCCTGATGAAATGAGCCCTAAGTTTCATGACAAATGGGACGTAGAGGGATCCCTTGAACCTAACCCCAACCAAAATAGGGGGGAGGGCTTGGCTGCCCACACCCTAGTCTTGCCCTATTTTGGGTCAGTCCCAAATTTTTAGTGTCAGCTTGTGACCATTATTTGGGTCCTATGCTGACACAGTAAGTTTGAATTATGAAATTCTTGGTGCAAGTGTTTGTAGTTGCATATAAAAGCATGTTTAGGCATTTATTTGTAAACTAGATGATTACGAGATTTCCACTAGATGATTACAAGATTACAACTAGATTGTTATTGTGAACTTTATGTATTCTAAAGGTGATTCAAGGCTTTCATTGTGTAGCAAGAGCAAATTTGTGTTGTCTATGTGTTTGTATTTGCAGATTTGAGCAATCATCTCCTCATGGCATGAAGAGATTCTTCCTCCCATGAGATCTTCACTACAAGGTGACATCATTTGTGTTTCTAAGCATTTATCATTTTGTTTTTGCCTCTACCTCTCAAGGGAACACACTCTCTATCTAACAATGGTGTCCGGAAGACTTGAATGTCTCTCCGGGGCTTGACTGAGGAAAGCCTCTAAACACCATAGCCCCCTCCCAAAGTTTCTGTGATTGCAGATTATAGGTTGAAGATACAGGAAAAGTGGAGTTGTAGAAGGACATTACAGAGTGTTAGATTTGTAGATTAGAGTTGAAAATAGCACCCTGGACTTGGGTGCCCACTCTTTATTCCTTTGGATTTTGTGACGGAAAAATCTATGTGACAGCAGGAACAGGTTACAGACTGAGCTTCCAGATCTCGACACAAAGCATGGCACTAGAATAGGGTGCCCGCTCATTAGTCCCCGACTGTTCCACTTCAGAACCCCAAAAACAAGTGCATAGTTATTTGTTATTTTACATCCTTCTGTAGCAACATTTTCTGATATTCATTTGTTTGTTGTCGTATTTGCATAATTAGGGTTTTAATGTATAATTGAGGATAAGTGAGCATAATTGACAATCAAATCATACAAATCAAAATTTCCCTATATCTCATAGTGACCTAGGGTATGATAGTACATTGCAACTTGACCCTAGGTCCTTGAATGAAAGGGTGAAAGGATGATACATAAAACTACCAAAAATGCAACTATCCAAATTCCACCCTTTACATTTTGGTGAGCCCGTGTTGTTGGACTTGTTTGCACCTTGCTGAATGTTTTTCTTCAAATTTGCAGTGATTTCATTCATTCATATTATCATTCATCTTATTGCATTGGAAAACTTACAAAAAAAATTGAAAATGTGGAAAAATTGGAAAAATTGGAAAAAATTGGCATTGTTTGCATGTTGCATTAATTAATTTGAATTCCATAAAATTTATAATTTTTTCATTATATCTGAGCTAAATTGAAGAAAATTACAAAAATTCAATAGCTTGCATTGCATTTTTATCATAAAATTGCTAGGGTTTTGTTGGAAATTTTGCATTTTTCAAATAACCTAGTAATTGCAAAAACTAGGGTTTGTAGGCAAAATCTTGTTTCAGATTTTTATATTGATCTTACACACTCATTTAAATTTTCATTTGACTTTAGTGTTGCATTTTAGTGTAAATTTGCATTTAGATTTCAAAAATTTGTATTTTTACATAGAAAATTTCAACAAAAACTAGCATTTTCATTGATTTTTCCATAGATTTGCACTTGCATTTTATATGGTAGGGTATGAAAATAATTCTTAGATCTGAGTGGACTTAATTTTCATCATAAAATAGATTACAAGACATTCATATAGCATTTTGCATCAAGATCTCAAACCTAGGGCTTGAAAAACCTTGATTTTCACTAGATTTGGCCTTATCAACTTTCAAAATTTGCACCATAGGTATGTTGTGAAGAGTATTTTTGCACTAATTGGTTGTTATCAGGTTAATTATTTTCTTCCCATCCTAAAAATCTTCACAAAACCTTTTTATTGGTCTCTTGTATTGAAAATTTGGTGAAAAATTGCACATTTTTGCTATATTTGCCCTAGGGTTTGACCTAGATTACACTCCAAGTGTGTTGTGACAAATTTTATGGATTGAGGTGATTGATATGATTGTTATTATTTTCTACACCTCCTAAAATTATTTACAACACCCCTTTTGCTAGGTCTTGGAATTGAAAAATCATGAAAATTTGCCTATTTTTGCTATGTTTTCACTAGGGTTTGATCTTGAGTGGCATTATAAGTGTGCTGTGATGCATATTTTAGCATTAGATGGCTGTTATTACTAATATAATTTTCTATACATCATCATTTTCCTCACAACACCCTTTGTCATGCTCTTTTACACTAAGATTTGGTGAAAAAATTGCATATTTTAGTGTATTTTCATTATATTTTGACTTGTCATCATCTTAGATTTACATCAAGAGTGTGTTGTGAAGGATATTATTTCTGTATTAGAATAATATCAAACATATTATTTGCTATCTCTGATCAAAATCCTTACAACACCTTTTCTTTCATATATTTGCATTGAAAAAGTACAAAAAATAAAGTATTTTAGGTTATTTTTGCATATAGTTTTGTACTTGTCTTTTGCGCACTTTTGGAAAACCTTTAAAATCTGATCTTGCATTAATTTGAGCACATACACATGGACTCTAATTGTAACAACAACAATAGGTTCCCTCCTAGACCTTACATGAAGAGAAAGGTCCCCAAACCCGAAATTGTGTTTACACCTAATGATAGAATAATTGGAGACACTGAAGGACCTCTTTACATCACTATGAAAATAATGGGAAACCCTGTAGATGGAACCCTTATTGATCCTAATTGCATGACTAATATTGCCACGGAAGAGTTCCTCTATTTACATAACTTGATGCAAGGATCTTATGACCCTTTGGACATGATGATTAAAACACATAAGGGAACCTTTGTAAATCCTTTGGTTAAGATATCATTGTTGGTAATTGTATTTGAGAATCATGTAGAACAATGGTTTGATGTCCCCATTTCTTACCATTTTCACATTAAATTGGGACACCCTTGGATAAAGGCTATGAAAGCTATCCCTTCAACAATTCATAATTGTCTAAAATTTCCTTTTGATGGACATATAATTACTATCCCTCGCAATAAGTATAAACCTTTGGTTGCAAGAAAACATTGTACACTGGATTACTTTTGGGACAAATCTGAAAAGAAAATGGAGCCATGAATAGACTTTAACCTTTTGAGCTATAGAAATTACAAAGCAAAACTATTACATCCAATGGCTGATCCTCCTATGCAAGAAGTAACAAAAGACAAGAAACCCACATTTGAAGAGAACCCTAGACTGAAAGGACAAGGTCCCTATACTGAGGTTCCTCCCCCACCATCCTTACAAGGATCAAAAGGTAATTATTGACAACAAAACATTCTACCTAGACAAATGAGATTTGATCCCGATGCTTCTTTTTCTAAAATGAAAAAACCCATGAAAGAACAAAGCCCTATCTTACAAGAGATAAGTGGTAAGAGAAAAAGAAATAGAAAAGCAAGAGAAAGAAGGAGAAGAAGACAAGCTTATGCCATAAACCTTGCATCTCAACAAGAAAACATTGATCTAAACATTGAACCAAACAAAGATGATGCTAACAAAGACAAGAATTGGGCTATGGTATCTTATGTCCCACTTTCCTCTAAAATTCAGGAGTTGGAGGATGACGGCGATTTACTTGATGACCGCTAGCCCAGAAGATCCTACATGTAAGTATTTCTAACCCTTTATCTCTCTCGTGATGTGCTTTCCCCATGATGTGTTATCTGTTGTTTAGGCCTCTTGGGATGACCCTTGATTCTCTTGTAAGGTCTGGGATATCAAGAGACCACCTCTATTGTGACCTTCTTCTATTTGTATCATCATTCTTCTATATTGCCTCTCTCTCTGATTTCATTGTTGTGTGTTGTGTCTTATGGGCATAGCGTTGTGGTTGGTGACTTGGGGGCACCCTCCTACGTGATTGTCCTTAAGACACTTGTTTCTCCTCTCTTATTTATTGCTTCCTTTCCTCTAGTGTTTCTATCTAGTGGGCGGATGATGAAAAACATTTATACTGATGCGGACCTAGTGTCCCTTTAGCGAGAAATCATACATTGGACTTAGTTCCTAATATGATGATGGGGTTGTATATCTTATCCAATGCTTGGCTAGTAGAAGCACTCGTGCTTTCTGTGTAGTGATTTTGATGATCTTTATCTCACTTACAAACCTTAACAATACTATTGCTCCTTGTACCTTTGTTTGTCTTTGAATCTCACCTTGGTGACACTTGATTCATAGATTTTCATGATATAGCCCCATGGTTATCCTTGATCTCTAAATTCATAGTATAACCTTGGCTCTTTGTGTGATTAATCATATGCATTGATGTTGTTATTTATCATGATTATGTAGACACTAACATGTTTCTTGCAGGGATGTTTTGTGGGAACATTTGGCGATTGTAATGTACATGTCATCTCTAGGGGGCATGGGATTTGCAAAAGTTTGTGTTCCCTTGTGTGTTTTCTTCCTACCTTAACGTGCTTGATATCAATGTGTGATATCAACCACCTTAAGGTAGGGGCATATATAAGGTAAGCTGTCTGTAGTAGATGTTAGAAATGTGCTTCTCCTTAGGTGCAGTTTAAAGACTAATGACAATGAGTCCCTCTTGCACTTTGAGTTTGTTTGCAATCAATCAATCAATTAATCAATCATCTTAAGCCATCTGTGGAGGCGGGGGTGGTGTATCTCTTGCAGAGAGTGCCCATCCTGTCATTTTCAAAAGTCCTCTGTGGAGGCGGGGAGCGGTTCAATAACTAACTCAACCCTTAAGCGTGTCTTTGGCTATTGTTGTGGCAAAGCGCAACCATCGGTGTGTCCCTGTAATGTGCCTGAGATGGTGATGAGCCTATAAATAGGAACACTCCATCGCTTGTCTATCGTGTTTTCTGTATCTCTTCAAAGTGTGTGTTTGGTGTGCTTCCTTTATTTGGCATGTCTGTTGCCCCATATGCAGTCTAAAGACTAGCGCGATGAGTGCTTCCTACATTTTGGGAGGTTTGGTGTGTCTTGCACGTGTGTTGCCCCATATATATAGTTTAAAGACCAGCGTGATGAGTACTTCCTACATTATGGGAGGTGTGTTTACTTTCCTTGTACTTGCATCTACATTTCATATATATCAGAAAAAGAAAAGAAAAGAAATCATTTCTATCTTTTGTGCATTAACTGTCTTCTATGCATTTGATGTATTCTCTGTGTTTTGTGTGATTGTAACTGTCTTCTCCATGTTTTGTGTGCCTGTCATTGTCTTCAATGTGTTTGGTGTGTCTTCTCCATGCTTGGCATGTTTGCTATGTTTGTTCACCATACTTTAATGCAAGTATTGGCCTCATGTTTATACATACATTAAAGTGGGGGCTAAATGTAACATTGGAAAATGTCCCCTTGGGGGCTTTTTCCTCATAAGGTTTAGCTCGTGGGTCTTTTATCTGCATTTAGGACATCTAGAATCATATTTTGACATCTCGATGAAATGAGCCCTAAGTTTCATGACAAATGGAACCTAGGGGATCCATTGAACCTAACCCTAACCAAAATAGGGGGGAGGACTTGGGCGCCCGCACCCTAGTCTTGCCCTATTTTGGGTTAGTCCCAAATTTTTAGTGTCGGCTTGTGATCGTTATTTGGGTCCTATGCCGACACAGTAAGTTTGAATTACAAAATTCTTGGCAGGAGTGTTTGTTGTTGCATATAAAAGCATGTTCTAAGGCATTCATTTGTAAACTAGATGATTACGAGATTTCCACTAGATGATTACAAGATTATAATTGGATTGTTATTGTGAACTTTATGCATTCTAAAGGTGATTCAAGACTTTCATTGTGTAGCAAGAGCAAATTTGTGTTGTCTATGTGTTTGTATTTGCATATTTGAGAAATCATCTCCTCGTGGCATGAAGAGCTTCTTCCTCCCATGAGATCTTCACTACAAGGTGACATCATTTATGTTTTTAAGTAGTTATAATTTGGCTTTTGCCTCTGCCTCTCAAGGGCATGCACTCTCTATCTGACAACGGTGTTCGGAAGACTTGAATGTCTCTCCAGGGCTTGACTGAGGCAAGCCTCTAAACACCACAACCCCCTCCCAAAGTTTCTGCGATTGTAGGTTACAGGTTGAAGATATAGGAAAAGTAGAGTTGTAGGAGGGCATTACAGAGTGTCGGATTTGTAGATTAGAGTTGAAAATAGTACCCTAGACTTGGGTGCCCTCTCTTTAGTCCTCTAGATCCCGTAATGGGAAAATCTCTATGACAAAAGGAATAGGTTGCAGACTGAGCTTCTAGATCCCAACAAAAAGCATGGCACTAGACTAGGGCACCTGCTCATTAGTCCCTGACTATTCTGCTTCAGAACCCTAAAAAAAGGTGCACAGTTATTTTTTATTTTACATCCTTCTGTAGTAGTATTTTTTGATATTCATCTGTTTGCTATTGTATTTGCATAATTAGGGTTTTAATGCATAATTGAGCATAAGTGAGCATAATTAATAATCAAATCATAGAAATCAAAATTTCCCTACATCTCATAGTGACCTAGGGTATGATAGTACATTACAACTCAACCCTAGGTCCTTGAATGAAAGGGTGAAAGGAGGATACATACATAAAACTACCAAAAACTCAACTATCCAAATTCCACCCTTTACAGTTTCCTCATATTTTTGACATCTTCTTGCCCAATGAAATAGGGCCTTAGGGATGTCTATTGGAACTGCTCCTAGGTATGGGTCTGTTTGAATCCCCTGTTCCATGGTTGTAGTTGGGTTGGCCAGCTCATGAATGTATTCTTCCTGATCATCTATCTTGTTATTGGCCCATGTCAACTATTTGACTTGACCTTGTGTCTTTTCAATGAGTGTTGCAATTAATGTGAGACTATTGTCTCTAGTTCTCATTATATCAGAAATATTTTGTGCTGCTTCCTCTTCTTTTTCTCTGATTTCCACCTCTTTCTCCTAAATTGTCTTTTCTTTTTTCTTGAGTTCTACTTGCAGCCCTTCAATTATCTACTTTTGTTCCATTTCTTTCTCTTTCATGACCTTTTTGAGGTCAGTGATGATTAAGTTTTTCCCCCACAGTGGTCTCTTTATATTATCATTTCCTCTAACAGTTGTTGTTCTCTTGGAACCTCTATATCCTCCTAATCAGAGGGGTGAGAGTAACTCCCTATTTCTTCCTCTTTTACTCTTTCCTCATCAGTGGTTTCAATGGTTTTTTGCTCCACATTGTCAGCTGCATCATCTTGTTCCTTTTCATTTTCCCTTGAAGTCTCCTTATCCTGAACTTCCTCTTGGCTTACTTCAGCAAATGTTGGGGCTGATGAAGGTCAAGCCTCAGCCATGGAAGTTTGGAAGCCCATGAGGACATCAGCTAAGAGAACAGTATCATGTTCAGCCTGAGTAGGCTTTCTCTTTCTTTGGCTTCTCCGTAGCACTAGTAGAGCTTATGTCTCTAAAGCAGGTGCATTATCCTCAGAATCTGAAGGAATGGTAAAGATTTCTTTATCTACTATCTCTAGAGCTTGGGAATGATGTGGCTCTAGAGTCTGAGACCTCAGATGAATAGGTGACTCTGGGGGAGTTCCCTTAACTACTTTTCTTTGTTTTCTTTTCCTCACTAGAGGGACTTCATCTAAATCATCAGATTCTTCCTCAGCCCTATAATGTCTATTGGACTCAGGTGGCTTTGGAGTTCTTTTTGCTTTCTTACTCTGCCCTATTCCTTTCCTTTGCTTTCCAAGGCCAGAAGTCTGGGCAGAGGCCAATGTAATTTCCTCTTCCATAACGACAGCTTCCTCTGTTTGCTTGGCTGGAATGGACTCCTCAGCCAAGGTTATCCTTCATTTTGTTGAGTGGGTCATATGGAAGAGTTGCTCTGTAATAGGTTTTTTCAGCTATTCTTTGGCAGCTGAGGCTTCTCCCAAAACTTCTTTCTCTTTTCTTTTGTTGTTAGTAACAGGGGTAGAAGTTGGTGTTTCCTCCATTGTTTGTTTCTTGCTCTTGCCCTTTTTAGTAGCTGGGGAGGAGGTAGAAGGCATTGCCTCCTCAACTTGCTAAGCAGAGGAAGTCTCATCTATACCTTGTGCCCTGCCTAGTGTCCTGTCCTATGTTTTGCTTTCTAAAAATGTCTGCAATAAAGCCTCTCCATTAGCTTGGGACAGGAAGTGATGTTTTACAATCAAGAAAATAAAGCCGTGGTTTTTCATGGGACCCTTGCCCTATTGATACTTGTCTACCAAGGCTATAATAGCATAATACAAAAAGTTTGGGATATTTATGCTAAATTTTGGATGGGCATGCCCATGCCTCAGAAAAATAAACATTTTCATGATTGGTCCTAAAACTATAGAAAATTGCCCATCCCATGTAAAATATTTCATTAACCACATAGCTAGAGATTACCATGGTTGTGGGAGTGAGGTCCTAACAAGTCCTTTGACTTCATTTTTTCTTAAATGTAATTCTATTTCAGGTTCACCTTCTTCAGAGAAATTTTTAATCAAATTAGTGTACAAGTTTTTTAGATGGTAGAACCTCTCACCTTGTTCCGGTAGCCCTGAAATATGACTGATAATGGTGGATGAGACATTGATTTGAATCCCTCTAACTGTAGTTTGATTATTCTTTAGGTTTCGTAGGAAATCAACTACAATCTCCTCCTGAAATCCTTCAAACTTCTCCAAAAATTCCAACCACCCAACATTTCTTAAGATGTCTACTGCAACTTGGTCTTGCAGCAGACCTATTACACTTTCTGGTTCTGACTTCATTTTCACCCCCATCTTCTTGTCTTATTTCCCCTCCTCTGGTCTTCTCTTGATTCCCTCTATAGTTTTTTTCTTTTTCTTTTTACCTTATGACAGACTGTGTCAGCAAAACTTGAAGATTACCTCTGAGGTTTTGGGAAATTCTTTAATTTTTGAACTGGGTTTGGTATCCATTAATTGCAACTGCCTAGATTATGGGAAGGTGGCTTGAAATTAGTTATGAAGTGATTGTTTAGTCATAATAGCAGGGAGTGATATGACACTCTGGAGAAAGGTCGACAGTATGGCAATTAAGGCAGCATGTATGAGTTAAAAGGGAAATAATGGCAAGGACATGTGTCAAAGTAACTGCACCTAAAAATAGAAATGATAAGACAGTAATAACTAACTTAATTTGAGAAAATTACTTGGATCACTTTTCATGATGATGGCTTGATGTACTTGGTTGATACACCGTGGTGTTGATGAGGTTTGATGTGATTTGGCATGTGAGCAGCCCCTTCGTGGCTTGGACTAGCGTCAAAATCTTCATTATCACATGGCCTGAAATCCTTCCTGTTGAGTAGATTTGGAAATAACATGTTGTCAAGTGACATCAAGAGAGATATCCATGATGATTTGCACATGCGGTAGCAATTATCTTTTTGATTGCTAATGAAGTGCGTGCTGACCTCATCGTTGTTTATTTCAAAAAGTGGAGGATGAGTTATGCTGACCTCATTATATGATGTCCCCACTTTTGATACCTAGAGTGGTGGGTCCCCTCCTTCCTCTTTATTCCTTAAAATGATTCCTTATTGGTGAAGTGCCGGACGTGCTCCTAGATTGTGACAGAGATGTGTCTTAGTGGCTCCTGCTACCTAATTGGGTCTGTAGATCAATTACTGAAATCCTGCAAGAAGAAGGGAATCACCATTTACTGGTTTTCAATCCCCCTGGTCAAGAAAGATGGCCATTTATTAGCTTTCCATCTTCCTCTCTTTTTTTTTTAAAAGGCTGCCATTTGCTAGTTTTCAACCTCTTTTTTTTCTTTTGAAAAAAGTTTGCCATTTGTTGGTTTTCAACCCCCCCTTTTTTGTTTAGTCTCCTTGAATATTTCATTCTGTGATAGAGGCTATGACCCCTATCACCAAGAACAAGTCCTTGGTAAATTCCTCCTTAGTTGATGGCCTTGTATAGAGTTGAGTTTTGTGGCCATTTACTAAGAATGAATATGTGCTTCCATCAATGGGTGCTAGCAAAATCGTTCCATTTTCATAAACTTCCCTTATTTGATAAGGGCCCATCCAATGAGTTTGTAACTTCCCTTTGAACTCCTTAAACTTAGAATCATATAGGAAAACCAAATCACCCTGTTGAAATATCCTCCTTTTGATGTGTTGGTCATGTCATTGTTTCCTTTGATATTGAACAAGTTATGTTTGTTGTATGGCTTATGTTTGGATTTCATCCAACTCATTGAGTTGAAGAATCTTATTTTGTTGTACTATAGCTAATGGTAGGCCAATATCGAATGAAGTTTTAAGTATCTGCAATTTGAATTCTATAGACATAATGGGTTTCTATCCATAAACCAATTCATATGGTGAGAACTTGGTTGTGGACTTCTAGGTGGTATTGTAAGCCCAAACTGCTTCAGGTAACCTGCTAGCCCAATCCTTTCTATTCATGGCCACTGTCCTTGTCATGATATTTTCTAGTTCCCTATTAGTCACTTCCACCTATCCATTAGCTTGGGGGTGGTAAGGTGAAGATTTCTTGTGTTTAACGTGATATAGATCTATGAATTCTTTGATTACTAGAGAAGTGAATTGGGGTCCTCTGTTTGAAAATATTGATCTTGGGGCTCCAAACCTTAAGAAGATTTTGTTATAAAGGAAATCAAAGACCTTTCTTCTCTTGCAAATTGCAATGCCTAAACCTCTACCCATTTGGTTACATAGTATGTGCATACCAGAATGTATTCTTTGCCTGAAGATGGTGGAGAAATTGGTCCCACAAAGTCTAGACCCCATTTCTTAAATGGTTCCAACACTACCTGAGGATGAAGTGACATTTCCTAGGTAAAGGTTGGCTGCCCCATCCTTTGGCACTGATCACACTATTGCACATACTTCTTGGTATCCTTATGAAGAGAGGGCCAGTAGTAACTAGCTCGCAGAATCTTATGAATGGTTCTATGTGAGGAATAATGCCCACTAGATGGTTCATCATGACATGCCCTTAAGACATCAAAAATTTCATCAGCTCTTAAACACCTACGTAAAATGAAATCAGGACCACACTTAAACAGTAAACCATTTAACCATTTGTAAGATAAGCTTTCTTTTAGCAATCACTTCTTTTGTTTTGAGGTGTGATGCAGGGGCATCCAGTGGTGTAAGAGCAATCTTGCATCACCCAAAAAAAAGATGTATTTCAAAATTGTTGATGTTCTTTCCATTTCTTTTCAAAATTTGTGGTTTTGGTTCCATAATTGCTTGAATAATGATGTAGAACTTTCAATTTTTCCAAACTGCTAAAAATAGCAACCTACTATTTTTAGATAGTTTGCATTTGGGCATAGAATGAAGTGAAAATTTACAGGAAGCTCCATAACTAAAAAATAAGACCTTTGGTGAAGGAATCACACAAAGATCATTTGCGAGATAAAATATATTAAAGTTTTCATTTCCCAAAAAAATGCCTGAAAATTATTCAAACTCAGGTTTGAGGCACTAAATAGCCCCGTACAGACCCAAAAATAGCCAGAACCAGTAGAGTGGGTTCATACCATGTAGAACACTCCACAATATTTCTGACACATAAAATGTTTCATCAATCAGACACTTGGATCAAAAGTTATGGCTCCTAGAAGTTGACATATTTTTGGAGGGAGATGCAAATTTTGAAATTAGGTTGTTGGCCACCAAAAAGGCTATTAATAACCATTTTTGGGAACCCTGGGAATAGTAGAGTTAAGGGGGGGAAAGTGTAGAGTCAAGAATAGATGGGAAAATAGAAACCCTAGCTTATTTGGGGTTACATAAGGCTGATGATTCCAGAGTCTTGTGATAGGAAGCTGTAATGTGTTGCAGCCTGTGGAGGGTTGATTCCTCTTATTATATTTGAGCTTCGGTAATGTAATAAGTTGTCCAAATCAATAAAGAAAGTTCTATTTTCTATGTACAATTTTTGTTGTGCATTTTATGATTTACCCCTTCATCAATTGGTATCAGAGCAAGGGTTCCTGAGTGTGTAGACAGATCGTCGACCGTGAGGTAGTTTGCACCAGGGGCTGAGGTTGTGGCTGCAGAAATCAAGATACCTCCACAAAGAAACCATGGTGGGAGGAATGCTTTGACAGAAGAGGGTTTTAGAGCCCTACAAAGACAAATTGATGCATTGCAAGAGGAGATGTGAAGAGGGTTCGAGCCGAGAAGGAGAGAGGAAAGCGAAGATGAAGCTAAAGAAGAGCTATCTTAGGAAGAACAAGAAGCTGCAGGAGATCCTGCAGAAGTTAGGTTGTTGAAGGCCATTTCTAAGATTGAAAAGAGGCCCAGGATCAAAGTTTCTACATATTCTGGAGATTTGAATCTAGAATAGCTTAATGATAGGATCAATGACATGGAGGAGTATTTTGAGTATGATGTGAAAGACCCAGATCAGGTCAAGTTTACAAAAACAAAATTGAAGGGGCCATGCCAGTATTTGGTGGAAGGAGGTCCAGTTAGAGAGGAATAGAAGAGGAAAAGGAAAGATCCCCAGATGGGATTGGATGGTGGAGAAACTAAAGAAGCAGTTCATCCCTGTGGACTATGAGATGGAGTTATTGAAGAAGTTGCAAGGATTGAGGCAAGGCAACAAGTCTGTTAAGGAGTATACAAAAGAGTTTTATAAGATTACTATCAAAACCGGTCATACAGAGGCAAACAAGGAGAAGGTAGCCCATTACATTAATGGGTTGAGGCCAAGTATTCAAGAGGAGTTGAGCCTAGTCAGAATGACCACCATAGAAGATGCATACCAGTTTTCCCTAAAGGTGGAAGAGAAGTTGAATAAAAGATTTGATAGAAAGCAAAGGGGAAGAGGTCAAGGCAGAAGGACTGGTGGAAGACACTATGGGGGCTATAATGAAGATCAAAATAAAAATGAAGAAGCTGGCACCAGTCGAAATTAGAGAGGGGATAATGCCTACCGCCCTCGTGACCAAAACAATGGTGAGCAAAGAGGAAGAGGAAGAGGTAGACCTGGGCAAAGACCTGGAAGAGGAGGTTTCAGAGGAACCTATTTCTAATGTGGAGAAGAAAGATATCAAGCATATGAGTGTCCACAACATCAAGGAAGGAGAAATTGAAGACTTGAAGGTAATGCACGGTTGCACATGATGATGAAGATGCGTAATCTGAGTGCTCTGAAGATGCTGAAAGGGGAGAAACCCTAGTTGTCAGAAGAACTTTGTTGAATGAGGTGAAAGAACCCAATCATAGGAAGAGTTTGTTCCGAACAAGGTGCAAATGTGAAGGTAAGTGTTGTGATATTATTATTGACAGTGGAAGCACTGATAATCTTGTCTCAGAGGAGATGGTTGACAAGTTGAAGTTGACAAGAAGAAAGCATTCGTATCCATACCGGATTGCATGGTTGCAGAAGGACCATAGAGCTTTGGTCAATGAGCAGTGTTTAGTGAAGTTGAAGATTGGTGACTACCATGATGAGGTGCTGTGTGACATCATACCAATGGATGCATGTCATATGCTATTGAGGAGGCCATGGAAGTATGATAGGAGCACTATCCATGATGGCCATGCAAACACATATTCCCTAACAAAGAATGGAGTTCATCATAAGTTGAAGCCGTTGAAGGAGGTGGAAGAAAAGGTATGTAGTACTGCCAGAATTTTCTTGGTAGATGGTAGAAAATTTTTGGAGGGTATGAAGCATGAATGTCATTGATTTGCATTGATTCCTAAGATTAGTCAAGAGAAATGTGAAGATGTACCAGCAGAAGTCTCAGAAATATTGGAAGAATTTCAAGATACTATCTCTGATAATGTACCAGAAGGCTTACCACCAGTGAGGAAGTTAAGTCATCAAATAGATTTGATACCAAGATCCAGTTTGCTGAATAAGGCAACCCATAGAATGACTCCAACAGAGAGTGAAGAGTTGAATAGACAAATTCAGGAGTTATTGAGGAAGGGATTGATAAGAGAGAGCTTAAGTCCATGTGCGATACCTGCAGTACTAGCACCAAAGAAAGATGGAGAGTGGAGAATGTGTATAGACTCTTGAGCCATAAATAAGATCATGATCAAGTACATGTTTCCATTGCCAAGAATGGATGACATAATGGATTGTTTGAGTGGAGAGAAGTACTTCACAAAGATTGACCTGAAGAGTGGGTATCACCAGATCTGAATCAGAGGACATGAATGGAAGATAGCCTTCAAGACAAAGGAAGGTTTGTATGAGTGGTTAGTCATGCCATTTGGGCTAACCAATGCACTGAGCACATTCATGCGGCTCATGAACGAGGTACTAAAAGAATTTTTGAGAAGTTTTTTTATTGTTTATTTGGATGATATTTTTATTTTTAGTAAGACTTGGGATGAGCATCTAATGCATATCAAAAGAGTTTTAGAGAAGCTAAGGGAGGAGAAGTTGTTGATTAATCTAAAGAAATGTAGTTTTACAAAGGATTTGGTATACCTAGGAGTTGTTGTCTCAGAGGAAGGTCTTAAGATGGATTCAAAAAAAGTAAGGGCTATCATTGAATGGCCTAAGCCAAGGAGTGCAACGAAGGTACGATCTTTTCATGGTTTGGCAAGTTTTTATAGAAAGTTTATCAGGAATTTTAGTAGAATTTGTGCACCCCTAACTGAGACAATGAGAGGGGATAGAAAAGACTTTAAATGGACTAAAGGAGCAGATAAAAGCTTTGATACATTAAAGCAGAAAGTCACAGAGCAACCTATTTTGGCACTTCCAAATTTCAATAAGGTGTTTCAGGTAGATTGTGATGCTAGTGGTAGTGCTATAGGAGCTATTTTGAGTCAAGAAGGTAAGCCCATTGCCTATTTTAGTGAGAAGCTTAATGATGCCAAGAAAAAGTATTTTGTTTATAATCAGGAGTTTTATGCAATAGTTCAGGGCTTGAAAAAATGGAGACATTATTTGTTGCCAAAGGAGTTTGTTTTACATACTCATCATCAGGCTTTGCAGTATCTTAATAGTCAAGGAAAGTTGAACCAAAGGCACCTAAAATGAGTTGAGATTTTGCAGAGCTATACTTTTGTTTTGAAGCACAGGAGTGGGAAGTCCAACAAAGTTGCAGATGTCTTGAGCAGAAGGCAAAATTTGTAGAATAAAAATGAAGATAGAGGTTGTTGGGTTCAATGAGCTCAAAAGTTTGTATCCTGAAGATCTAGATTTTGCAAAGGCTTGGAAAGCTTGTCTGGAACTTGTTACTTGGGATAGGACAAAATGGTTGGATTTCATAATCCAAGATGGCATGTTGTTTAGAGGAAGCTAGTTGTGCATTCCAAGGAGTTCCATGACAGAGAACCTGATTAAGAAGAAGCATAGTGGAGGATTGACTGGACACTTTGGTTGAGATAAGACCATTGCTATTGTTGGTGAAAATTATTATTGGCCACAGTTGCAGCAGGATGTGAGGAAACTTATGCAGAGTTGCAGAGTGTGTTAGATGGCAAAAGGAACAAGTTAGAATACAGGGCTATATCAACCATTACCTATACTAGAAAAGTCATGGGATGATATCAGTATGGATTTTGTTCTTGGTTTACCAAGGACACAAAGAGGACATGATTACATTTTTATGGTGATGGACAGATTCTTGAAGATGGCACATTTTATTCCTTGCAAGAAGACTAATGGTGCAGTTCATATTGTAGAGTTATTTTTTAGGGAGGTGGTGAGATTACATGGTCTACCAAAGAGCATAGTTTCAGATTAAGATACCAAGTTTGTTGGTTATTTCTGGAGGACATTGTGGAAGAAATTGAAGATAGATTTGAAGTTTAGTTCTACACACCATCCACAGACTAATGGACAGACTAAAGTGGTGAATAGGAGTTTTGGTAACCTACTATGATGCTTAGTAGGAGATAAGCCCAAGGGACGAGATTTGATTTTACCACAAGCAGAATTTGCTTACAATAATTCTGTCAATAGGAGTACTGGTAAATCATCATTCCATATTGTATATGGGAATAGTCCAAGAAATGCTTTAGAGTTAAGGAATCTGGACAAAGGAGAAAAGACAAGTGCTGAGGCTGAAGACTTTGCAGAACACATGAAGAATTTGCACGAAGAGGTGAAAAAGTACATTAATAAGATGAATATTTAGTATGAGGCTAAGGCAGATTAGAAGAGGAGATATAAGGAATTCCAGGTAGGAGATGAAGTCATGGTTCACTTGAGAAAAGAAAGGTTCCCAATTGGAACATACAATAAGATGAAAATGAAGAAATTTGGACCATACAAAATTTTGAAGAAACATGATTCAGGAAATGTAAATGAGGTAGAGCTACCAATTGGGATCAATATTTCCCTTGTTTTCAACATTGCTGATTTATTAGAATATCATGAAGGTGGAGCAGAGGATGGACCAGCAAAAAAATAATGAAGTATACTGACATCTACTTCAACAGAGGAGATATAAGAGATCTTGGATAGCTGTGTGGGAAGAAGTACTCGGAACAGGAAATATGAAGAATACCTGGTGAAATGGAAAGGAAGACCTGTTGAAGATTCTTCTTGGTTGTCTAAGGCAGAGGTTGACCATTTGGGTTTTCCTCACACAAACACCTGAGACGTGACAGTGTCACTTCTCAAATTACCCTGGGTGTCTGATGTAGGAGCATCTAGTGGTGTAAGGGCAATCTTGCATCACCCAAAAAAAGATGTGTTTCAATATTGTTGATGTTCTTTCCATTTCTTTTCAAAATTTGTGGTTCTAGTTCCATAATCGCTTGAATAATGATGTAGAACTTTCAGTTTTTCCAAACTGCTAAAAATAGCAACCTGCTATTTTTAGAAAGTTTGCATTTGGGCACGGAATGAAGTGAAAATTTATAGGAAGATTCATAATGGAAAAATAAGATCTTTGGTGAAGGAATCACGCAAAGATCATTTGCAAGCTGAAAGATATTAAAGTTTTTGTTTCTTGAAAAACACTTGAAAATTATTCAAACTCAGGTTTGAGGCACTAAACGGCCTTATATGGACCTGAAAATGGTTGGAACTAGTAGAGCGGGTTCTTAGCGTGTAGAGCACTCTGCAAGCTTTCTAACGCATTAAATGGTTTGTCAATCAAACACCCGGATCAAAAGTTACAGCTCCTAGAAGTTGACATATTTTTAGAGGGAGATGCAAATTTCAAAATTAGGTTGTTGGCTGCCAAAAAGGCTATTAATAACCATTTTTGGGAACCCTGGGAATAGTAGAGTTAAGGGGGGTAAAGTGTAGAATCAAGAATAGGCGAGAAAATAGAAACCCTAGCTGATTTGGGGTTATAAAAGGCTGATGATTCCAGAGTCTTGTGATAGGAACCTGTAATGTGTTGCAGCTTGTGGAGGGTTGATTCTTGTAATTGTATTTGAGCTTTTGTAATGTAATAAGTTGTCCAAATCAATAAAGAAAGATCTATTTTCTGTGTGCAATTTCTATTGTTGTGTGTTTTATGATTTACCCCCTTCATCAAGGTGAAATGAGATGGAAATAAGCCTGTAGCTAAAAGATTAGTTATGTCTACAAACCAAGGTACAGTAGAGGAGATAGCAAAAAGATGTTCATATGCAAAATTGTCCTCCACTAGTTGGTTTTCTCCACCTGTATGCATTCTTGACAGAAAGTCAACAACCAAATTGAATTTCCATTGATTATCAAATATGGTAATGTCAAATTCTTGCAATAGAAATAGCCATCTAATTATCCTTGCACCCACTACTGGTTTGTTCATTAAGTATTTGATAGATGAATGATTAGTATGTACAAATATTTTGTATCCAATGATATAATGCCTGAATTTGTTTATAGCATATAGGACTGCCAAGAATTCTTTTTTGGTTGTGGTATAGTTTCTTTCTGCAGAGGTAAGGTTTTTACTAATGTAGTAGATGGCATGCATACCTTCTCCCTCTTCTTTATGTCTTAGGACTACCCCAATAGACTCATTTGAAGCATTAGTTTGTATATGAAATGGCATAGTCCAATTGGGCCCTCTCAAAATAGGTGTGACAGTAAGTTTCTCTTTAAGGGTTTCAAATGTTGATTGACAATCTTCTATCCATGAGAAGTCAGTGTCCTTGGTAAGTAGGGCAAACATAGGAGCAGCTATTCTATTGAAATTTTCTATAAATCTCCTATAGTAACCTACATGACCTAGAAAACTTCTAACGTCTGTTTAGTTTTTAGGTGAGGGTAGTTGTTTTATCACTTCTATTTTGTTTTGGTCTACTTTGATCCCTTTTGCTGAGATGTGATGTCCCAACACAATTCCCTCCTCTACCATCATAAAGCATTTTTCATGGCTCGGGGATAGTCCATTTTTTTCACAATAATGTAGCACCTTCTCTAGGTTTATGAGAGCTTCTTCAAAGTTGTCTCCATACACAATAAATTCATCCATATAGACTTCTATACACTCATTAGCTAATTCAGCAAAAATACCTAAAACAAGCCTCTGAAATGTAGCTGGAGTGTTACATAATCCAAATAGAAGAACTTTGTAGGCAAAAATTCCTGAAGAAGAAGTGAAAGTGGTTTTATCCTGGTCCTTAGGTGCTACTTTAATTTGGTTATATCCACTAAACCCATCCAGAAATGAGAAGTATTGTCTCCCTGCAAGGTTGTCTAGCACTTGGTCAATGAATGGTAAAGGAAAGTAGTCCTTCTTTGTGGCTTTGTTTAGTTCTCTATAATCAATACACACTCTCCACTTACCATTCTTTTTAGGTACTATGACTAGGGGTGAGATCCATTGACTGTTTGAGATTGGATATATGAACTTTGCTTGCAGCAATTTTCTATCTCAGTCTTAACAATATCTTTTAAAGCAAGATTTAATCTTCTCTGGGGTTGTTTGATAGGTTTGACATCTTCATTGTATATATGATGAGTATAGATCTTAGGAGGGATGCCCTTCATTTCTTGGTATTCCCAAGAAAAAGTTGTTGAATGGGAGACTAGGAGTTTGAAAAGTGCTTCTTCCTATTTTTCTTCTAACTAGGTGTTGATATTCAATGTTTTCCCATGTAAAATCATGACCTATTTTGTAATTTGATCCATAGATGTCCTCAATCCATATCCTAGAGTCATAGTATTGAGGGCACAAGAATGTGGGAGCAACATATGGAATGTGGCTAAGTCTCTATAAAAGGTTTCTCGACAAGAATAATGTTTGCTAGGGTACAATGAGTAGCGGTGAGAAATTCTCTATTTGAATCTTGGGCTAGTTTCATTATATCTTCTTTAATAAGAATATGGGTGATATCTTCTATTGTATCATAGCTGATTTCTTCTTCTAACTCACCCAAATGTTCCTTGATCATAACCATAGCTACTAAGGCACTATTTTCCATGTTATTTAGCTCATCTACCCACACGTTTCCTAAATAATGTATTGATGGTTTAGCTGGAGGGTATAAAGAAATTTTCTTCAAATCTATTCCATTGAAAATGACCATATCCCCTATTCAACAATCAAAAGATATTGTTACTGTAGCTAGCCATGGCCTTCTCAATATTAATGGGTATACATTTCGCTAGTTTCGAGGTTCTAATATCAGAAAGTCTACTGGGAATTCCCACGACTCTACTACAACTGAGACATCAGTTAACACCCCTTTTGGAATTGCTACCAACTGGTCAGTCAGTTGGAGGATGGTGGATGTAGCCTAGACACCTTTTAGAGCTAATTTGTCTAGGGTGTGCACAGTGATTACATTTATTGCTGCTCCCAAATCACCTAAAACATTAGATATTTCCACCCCTGAGATATAGACAATTATGACAGGGTTCCCATGGTCTCCATACTTTGGGAGGAGCATTTCTCCCATTAGGAGGTCTACTACTTTCCCTTCCACCTGGATGGTGGTAGGAAAGTTTTTCTTTCTACCTTGGGTTTTAACACAATGTTGTTTGATGAATTGGTTCAATCCAGGCACATCTCTAATTGCTAGTAGGAGTGGAATTTCAATGTTCAATTGTCTGATTTCTTATAGAAGTTCTGATTCCATGGTAGGTTGGACTTGATATGGTGATGGTTTTTCTATCTTCAGAGTAGCTCTGGAGTTCTTAATAGAATTATTTCTAGAGGTGTTCTCTGGAGCTATTCCTTTAGGAGGAACTTTGATTACCCAAGGGTGGCTCTTTTAGCATAGTTTTGATAGTAATCTCCTCCTAAAGCTGAGTGGATAGATTTTTAGGTTCCACATCATTGGTTACTTCAACTATAATTGGGGGAGATGGTCTTGGAAGTGCTTTCCCAGAATGTAACTGAAGATTATTGGAATATATAGAATTGATACCAGCTATATTTTCTTGTTCTGTCATGTAAACAATTGCTCCTTGTTTATTTCGTGGGTTTGGTATAGGTTGAGCTGGTAAAGGTGGCTAGCTAACTTGCTCATTTTATGACTGTCCCTGTGTGTTGGGGGGTCTATTTAGTAGTTCTTGTTGTTGAGGTTGGAAACGTCTAGGTTGTCCCTAGTATTATTGATTATAACCATGTTGAGGACCCCAATGAGGTTGCATGTTTTGTGATCCAAACTGTTGTGGCCATTGTTGATTTCCCCAGGGCTGATTTTGCCAGTGTTGGTTCTGCCATTACTAGTTTGACCAATCTTGTGGTCCCTAAGGGGGAATATTCTAAGGCCCATGCCACACTAGATTCCATTGATTATTTCCCTAGTTCGAAGGGCCCTTGTAAGAAACCTGGTTTGGATACTAATTATAAGGGAAATTCCCAGCTTATTTTTGTCCTACATAGTTCAACTCCTCCTCTATAATGGTGTTCTTTTTAGTCATCCTTTTTAAGACTGGGAGCTGATCACAATGACTGGTAGGATGTTCCCTATCACAGATCTGATGGATTTCTGATTTATCTAAAGGGCATTCTCTCAACATGTGTTTGTTCCTACACCTAGGACAATATATGGAGAGTAGTTTAATTGTTCTGATGTGATTGATTGCTCTATTTTTGTCTAGATCCCATCTAATGTGGTATTCAATTGGACTAGAATGTCTATTTTAAGATTTGCAATCTCCTCCATTAACTATCCTATTTCATTCTTCCCTTTGAAATATTTGGGTGTTCTCACTCCATCTTGGGTTCCGGAATAGTTCTTGCAGAGTTCTATAGTAGGCATATCCATTTTTTTATGTTCCCTTTTCCCATTAGATCCAATGCCTATTTTGATTCTTTGTCTAATCCTTTTACAAATAGTGTTATGGCCAAAGAGTGATTCACAGGATTACCATACCGTCTCAAAGCAAAGTTGAACCTATCCACATAGTCCTCTAAGGTTTCATCCTCTATTTGTTTAATTTTGAATAGTTCCTCTTTTTTATCACTAACCCTACAGTAATCCTGGTACTTTCCCAAAAATTTTGTTTCCATCTGATCCCAAGAATGAATGGAGTTTTGGGGTAAACCCATGAACCATCTCATAGTAGAATCTTTTAGGGTTGATGGGATGAGTTTGAGTTTTTGATTATTTGATCCATAATCATAAGTCTGGCATACCACTTTGAATTCAAATAAAAACTAATCTAGATCCTTAGAAGCAAGACCCCTAAATTTTGGCAAATGTGAAGGTGAAATATTCTTCATAGGTGCATTATCTCTAGTAGCCAAGACAATGGGGTATGAGAAGGTTCTTGGAGCCTGATTGTCCTCCTCATCATGATTATCATCCATGTATGACACTTGTTCTTCTCTTTGAGACTCATTGTGGGGTTCTAAGGAATTAGTTTCTGTTAAAGAATCTACCTAGAATCTTTCTTGCAATTCTTGGATATATTTAGAGAGTGAAGGACTTTGAGGATTGAGGGAATATCAAGTTGGGGTGTAGCTTCCAAGGTGGGTTCTAGGTGCCTCTCTTCAACAAGATCTTGTGCCACCCTACTACTTTCTCCTATAGTTTTTTGCTGGGGTGTCTATTTTATGTATCTAACTTTTGAATCCCTAGATCTAACCATGCAAATTCAATTTAACCTAAAAACTATTAACTAAGTTTTCCTAATTAACACAGAGTTCCCCGGCAATGGCACCAAAAATGACAAAGGTCATTGGTCCTTGGCATTTAACCATGTTTTCATGTGTCAAGTCCAGGGATGTGTCCTTGGCTATCTGAAATTAGGGATCCTATAGTTACTAGTCTATTTAACTAATTCTGCTAATCTTATTTGCTTTGGAAATTAATACTGTCGATTTATCTGCTATGAAAGTAAATTCTGAACATACTGGAAGCCAAGGTAATTTAGTAAATTGCTAATATTGACCTATTATAATCCACACAACTAAAACATACATTTATCTATGTGAAAGCAATAACTATCTTCCTAAGTAGAATCTGAAACAAGGTAATAATCAAATAAATACTAGCCTCCTATCTTGAATGGTGGGAGTGGGCCCTTGCTCCTTGCCCTCAGGACTGAAGACTAAAGCAATAAATTGGTACATGAATAAAGTATCACAATATTTCTTCAGTCTAATTTCATCCATATGCTTTGTATTCAAAAAATATATCCAATCTAGAAAAATTGAGATTACAACAATTCAATGATAATCATCTCTATCCTACTTCTACCTTATATATCTATATATCAAATCAAGCGATGAGATACCACTCTACTCTAACTATCAGTTCATCTATGAGATAGCATCAATCTCTTATTCTATCAATTATTTAACTACAGGGTAAAATCATGCAACTAAAATAGATTTTAGGGTACAACAGTCCCACTAAATCTAGAGTCTTAGTTTAAATAACAAATGGGCAGTGAGGCCTTAAAAATATAGGTATTTAATAAGTCTTTTGGGAACTCATGCAAAATCAATAAAAGAGGAATTAGACCTCTAGCAGTCAACTAGAGTCTTTGCCCAATCATTCAGGTGTTGGCTGAGCAATCCCCGGAGCACTCTAATTGCCCCTGAAAGTGTTGACTGATAGTGACGCTGGAAACTCTACATTATATTAAGGAGGGTTCTGAAGAAATGTGTTTTTGTCTGGAGCTCCAGAGATGCACTTATAACTTCTATCCAGCTCTGGAGATGACCCACCCTTGGTCCTCCTATCTTGAAATATCTCTAATCATATTAGAAAAACATTGGAGTCTAGTGCAGTATCCCTCATGTCATATTCAGAGACTATTAGGACCATCTCTGGAGATGCTCAAAATTGCCTTTGCCCATACAACTGCACCTGTAGATGCAAAAAGAGAGAATTTTCTGCATATTTTCATTAATTTTCTCCACATTAGTCCTTCAATCAAAAATCATGACTTTTAGTAATTCATCTCTCATTAATGTAATTAAAACAAACCTTATTAGTCTACTATGGTGCAATTTCTAGGACAACAGAATAAGAAGGATGAAAAAGAGAGGTAAAAAGGGTATATTATTCTAGGTGCTACCTTGCACTCATCAATCAGCATACATACAAATTTAGCCAATATTCAAATTAGATCTAGACCTAAACAAATTAGGGGAGAAGAGAAATGAATGCAGACCATGTCAAGTCTTAGATGGGACTCAAATGCAATTTTCCATGTAACAACATGCTTTACAAACTTCAAAGCATAACCAAAAGTAGTGAAAACAACCAGGTTGTCTAGAACCAATGTTAACACTAAGACCTTTAGGAACATGCTTCATGCACGATCTGAATTACACTTTGTGGACCAATCAAAAGGCAAGAACATGATCTAGAGATATCCACAAGCATGTTGCAATCACCAAGAACATCCAGACAACCTCTAACACTTTATCCATAAGATTCTTCAAACTAGAGCACTTGAACTTTACTATCGGCCACTGTCATAAAAGAAAGATTGCTTACAGAGCACCAAATAATGAACCATTTGGACTAAAGGAACATAACATCATCCCAAACTTAATTCTAGAACCGCAAACTATAACACTTAAATGCAGAGAAATTTGGAGAAGAATACATCTTCCTATCACCATCAAATACACAAAAAAATAGTTTTTACTCTGGTGAATAGAACTCGCTCAAATCTTCACACCAAAGCTCAAACTTGAAACATAGAAACTATAGACATCCCTTATCATTACTTCCAAACCACAGATAAAGATATTTAATATACAAGATATGCGGAGCAAAATACTGTACTATTCTTCTGCAAGCTAAGATACTCTGCAACACATTATTTCCACTAGGAGAGCAAATTTTCTCAAAAGCACTTAGAAATTCAATATCAGGAACACTTTCTCATTATCTCAAACACTTATATAATCTAATACAAAGCAACTATCTCAAAATAAGAAAGCATCAAAACAAGAATACAGTTGACACCAATGACAACACAGATATGTTGACATCAATGACAACACCAGTAAACACATACTTGCAACAATCTCCCCCTTTGTCATTGATGGCAACATTGATGTGAAAAAATATAAGAACCATCAAGACAAGATTCCACATTGATTACCTTCTCCCCCTTTCTCTTTACACATCTAAACTCTTTCTCCCCCTAAGTTTTTCACATGATTTCTCTCCCCCTTTCACACCAATGGTAAAGGGCATCACTTCTCTTCCTCTGCACATACTTGCACACTACTGCTCTTTAACAGGAACTCATATCAGCAACATCTACCTATTCCCCCTAAGAGGTAGCCTTCAAAACATCAATCCAGATCAAAGAATAAGACTATGGACACCACTGGACTAATGCATTTCTCATACATCTTAGTTTAGAGCAGGAGGGGTAATAACCCCTAACTTCTCCCTAAGATACTCAAAAGTATCCTTATGCAAAGGCTTGGTGAAAATATCCACAATCTGATCCCTAGTAGATACATATTCCATCTTCACTTAATTCTCTATTACCTTTTCTCTTAGAAAGTGATACCTTATTGATATATGCTTTGTTCTTGAGTGCATCACTAGATTGTTTGAAATGTTTATAGCACTTCTATTGTCACAAAAGATTGAAATTGGTTCTTCATACACAACTCTTATGTCCTTCAATGTTTGCTTCATCCTAAGCACTTGAGTGGAACATGTTGTAGCAATACATTCTACTTCTACAGTAGACAAAGAAACTAATTCTTGCTTCTTGCTCAGCCATGACACCAATCTATTACCCAAGAGGAAAGCACCTCCATTTGTACTCTTTCTGTCATCAACATCTCCAGCCCAATCTATATCTATGTAAGCACTAAGAGTGAAATCAATATCTTTGGGATACCACAATCCATAGTCTAAAGTGTCTTTTAAATACCTCATGATCCTCTTAATTGTCATCACATCTAACTCTTTGGGATCTTCTTGAAATCTTGCCATAAGATAGACTGCATGCATTATGTCAGGCCTGGTATGGGTTAGATAAAGTAGTCCTCCAATCATAGACCTATACTTTTTTTGATCATTCTTATGTGATTCATCATTCTTGCTCATCTTGCAACTAGTTACCCTAAGAGTATGTACTAGCTTAGAATCCTTCATTCCAAACTTCTTCAACAATTCTTTCACATACTTGGACTGAGAAATAAAAATTCCTTTTTCTGATTGAGTAATCTCATTTCACCAAACATAGACATCTCAAACTCTTTTTAAATTTCCTTTGAAAATTTCTTACATATACCTTCATTGCCTCCAAAGATAATATCATCAACAAAGAGCATGCAACAATCAGAATTTGATCATCATTAATTTTGAAGTAGAGATTACTATCTTCAGTACCTTTACTAAACCCTAATTGTAGAAAATACTTGTCCAACCTTGCATACCAGACTCTAGGAGCTTGCTTGAGTCCATACAGGGCATTCTTCAATCTGTACACCATGTCACCTTGGTCTAATGACTGAAATCCTTCTAGTTGTTCAATGTAGACCTCTTCTTCCAACTCTCCATTTAAGAATGCAGACTTCACATCCATCTGATACACCTAAAATCTTTGTGAACTGCAAATGCCAAAAACATTCTTATTGCTTCAATCCTTGCCACAGGAGCATAAGTCTCTTTAAAGTCTATTCCTTCAACCTAAGAATATCCTTTGCATACCAGTCTTGCTTTGTTTCTTACTACTCCATTTTCATTCATCTTATTTCTGAAAACCCATTTAGTTATGATCACATTCTTATCAGCAAGTCTACGAACCAATTTCCAAGTTTGATTCTTCTCAAATCTTCACACCAAAGGCTCAAACTTGAAACATAACGACTACAGACATCCCTTATCATGACTTCCAAACCACGAATAAAGATATTTCATTTACAGGATATGCGGAGCAAAATACTGCAATGTTCTTCTACAAGCTAAGATACTCTGCAACACATTGTTTCCACTAAGAGAGCAAATTTTCTCAAAAGCACTTGGAAATTTAATATAATGAACACTTTCTCATTATCTTCAACACTTATATAAGCCAATACAAAACAACTATCTCAACACAAGCAAGCATCAAAACGAGAACATAGTTGACACCAATGACAACACAGATATGTTGACATCAATGAAAACACTGGTAAGCATGTACTTACAATAATGACAAAGGATAAATATGATAATATGATAAATGATCAAAAGATTCAGACTTTAAACTCAATGCATCCAAAAATTCAAGCATCTATGCTGAAGTTTGATTTGATGGGGGAATTTATAGTTGTCTAGTTGAGGATGTGAATGGTCAAGATTTGATAGAGAATAAATGGTTGAGATTGAATGAGAAAGAGTGGAGAATCTCCCCTAGCTAAGAATAGCCTTAAGGAGTGATGAGAGTTATGATGCCATTTTAGTGGACTCTAAAATGGGTGAGGTAAATTAGTTGTTTTCAATTTTTATTTTTGACCAAATAAATGTGCATGAATTAAAAGTAGAGAGGAATCTATGAGTGGAATTATGAAAGAATATGAGTGGATAATTAGATTTTTTAATTTGGAGAAAAATGGAAGATAGATTTATTTATCCATTTTGGAAAAAGTAAAATTAATATTAGCCTAATTAATTAAACAATGTGAATTATTTAATTAATTAGTGGTGGTGATGACAAAGGGGAAATTAGCATGATAATGAAGAAATGTTTACATGGTACAAAAATTAGATTAATTAAATAAATATAATTAATTTAATTAATTTGGTGATGAGAGAAATGTAAAAGGGTAATTAGAATTTAGATGAAAGTGTGTATGAGGAAAATTGACTATGATAAACTAACAAAATCAAAAACCAATAACATAGAGAGAACGAATCTAAATAAAAGCCATTACTAATAAATCAATGAAATATAAAAGGATTTACCAAGATTTGTATTGTTCCCTTTGGATGACTGTGGATTTCTCAATAGTGCTGCAAAACCATGGTTGCAATAAGCAAGTAAAGTGCTCAAAGATCAATGTTAAGAGATCGTAAAGTTGCTCAATCGATGCAATGTATGCTCAAAGCACTGTTAAAGGATGCCCGAGAATAAGTGATTGAAGAGAAATTTGTGAAGGAGATGAGGGGGGTTTATATAGGTTTCAATGAAGATCGATCAACGGTCCAAATAATTCAGAAGAATCAATGAAGGAGATAAATCAAATAACCATGATGAATGTGCACACAACATGTGTCAATCCATAGGGATATTTTTAGTAAAATATGATGAAAACAAGATTGATTGAATAGATAACTCAATTTGTAATATTACCTTTTTTAGAGTTCTAAAAATAAGATAGATTGTGCACATGAGTTAACAAGATATTTTAAGAGGAATTGAAAGATAACTGAAATTAAATAAATAAATTTATTTAACTGATTGTGCATGATTGAGGAATAGAAGATAAATAAATAAAATACTTGATTTTATTTATTTTTAGAGGATTGAGATAATTTAAATAAATTTCCATGTTTTATTTAAATTTAGAAGAACAAGTGATTTAATTAAATAATGTAAATTATTTAATTGTAGATAAGATAGAATTAGATGAATTAATTAAATAATTGGATTTATTTAGTAAATGTGAATTTGAAATTTGAAAGAGGATAATGAGCTAATTAAATAATTGAAATTATTTAATTGTGGAAGAATATAGAGGAATTTAATTTAATTAATTAAATAAATATAATTTATTCAATTAATGTCGAATTTATGTGATTTAGAAGAATTTGGTGATTTTGGTGAAATTAATTAAATAATTAGATTATTTAATTAACGTTTGAAATGCAGGTGATTAGACAGATTTGATGAAATACAAGTAGTGCGACGACTTGGTCATTTTAGGGTGTCTACATTTTTCCCCTCTTTGATGCAATGTAGTTTGCAGCGTTGCGTCAAAGAAATCAATTGTTGAAGATAAGATACAATTTTTGATGCCCCAGTGTAGGTAGTTGCCCCAGCGTATGCCCCCTCGAGTGGAAAGACAGGGAAGCGACAGAAGGACTAGGTTGACGGTCGACTACATGTGTGTGTTGGAGATAGGTAGAAGAAAGAAAAAAAATTGAGGTGGGAAGAAAAGAAAGAGGGAGGGATACTATAAATAGGTCCCATGGGGACCACAATCCTCACTTGCACACTAAGAACTAGCTAAATTTAGAGTGAAGAGCCTCCAAACCTAGGGTGTGAGAGTTGAGAGGAAGGAGCTGACAGCAAGGAGAGATGTCGATTCTCACACATAGTCATCGGGAGGAGCTGGTGCAGACATATGGGAGGCCAGCAAGAGCTCCGGTAGTGGTAAGTGTCTAAAAACCTCATTTTAATTTGATGTTTCAAGGCAGTTTAGGGCTAGAACGAGGTAGGTTTTTTAGGTCAGCCAAAAGCGCTTTAGGCTAGAATGGCACTATTGGTAGTCAGGTAAGGCGCTTTTGGCATGTTGTAGTGCGTTTGGTAGGTAAGTGCAGCGCTATTAGTAAAACAAAGCGCTATTAGCTTTTGGGCATCGTGTTGCAGCGCGATTGGTAGAACAGTGCAGCACAGTTGGCTAGGTAGCAAGGCGTGGTTGGTTTGGGAGAGAAGAAATCGAGTTGCGTCTAGTAGCACAGTGAGACGCAGTTGGTGGAGTAGAAAAGTGCAGTTGTAAAACAAGTCTCCCTTGGGGTGAGATAGTGCAGCGCTTCTGCCTAAGCAGTATGGTGTGTTTGGTAATACAGGGCAGTGCTATTGTATGAAACAAAGTGCTTTTGGTTAGTTGAGAAGAGAAGTCTAGTTAGGGTTGACCGTCGAGGTGACCACTTAGGTTAGAGCAAGGGGAGAATTGGTCCTAGGGTTGGCGGGCTAGGATAGATGTAGGTAGGATTTGGGGGATATGGTATAAAAGAACTGACAAGTGGTTGCTTGGATACAGAGGATTATGCCATTGTTGATGTCCAGAGAGCGACACCACCCTATAGCACATGAAGTAGTACAACTGATGTGGGAGGAGGATGCATTCCTAGAGCACACGGGACTATGGCACATGGCACACCTAACACACATTATGGTGAATCTCACCCTAGTGATAGCAGTTGTAGAGAGGTTTCATAGTGAGACAGTCTCGTTTCACTTTCTGATAGGGAAGGCGACAGTGATGCTAGAGGATGTGTATCACATCCTGAGGATTCAGATTGATGGAGAGAGAGTGGACTTTGACCCAGTGAGGGGCGAGGCAGGCTTGGTAGAGGTCTTTTGCACAGATGACCTAAGGATAGATGACAGCGAGATTCGATGGGTAGACATCCCACGACTCTGCGATAGGATTAGATGGATAGTTACCTCACTGGTTGGTAGATTCCTGTGCCCTCACAGGTGGTCGAGAGGATTATCTATGGGATGGGGCACAGTATTATTAGGGATGTTCACACATGGTACATAGTATGCATGGGGCCCTTGTGTATTAGGGCAGCTATATAGAGATATGCATAATTGTGTTTACAGGAGAGGCCGGAGCCTCTCAGCTGGGGTGACTTTACTACAGGTGTGGGTGTGGGAGAAAATCCTCATGATCAGACCCATGACATAGCACCAGCAGGAGAGGGGAGAGCCATACACATTCCTATATGAGGGAGTGATCACACATAGGAGGCTAGGATCTGTTAGGCACTGGAGGCGACAGATGGATGAGATGGACCTATTTGTTTGGAGGCCATGGTTACTTTGCGAGGAGTGGGAGGATGAGCATGAGCAGCTTATGTACTGCCGCCAGGATCGCTACCTCTTTGGGAGACAGATAGACACTATTGAGAGATGCCTACCAGAGTGGGTACTTAGATAGTTTGGACTACCATAGGGGTTACCAGTTGGAGAGGCGACGCATGCCAGGACACGATGGGAGGTTAGGGACTAGGATGCAGAGATTCCAGTAGCTACAGCTTTGGCAGAGGTATGGGGACTTGTCCCCGTGAGATGGGATTGGGATATAGGATTGGCAGATTCAAGGACACTGCCAGACTATGACAGGTACTGGCAGACACATAGGCCGGTGAGATTGACCACATTAGGTGTAGCAGGGGCAGTGGGGGAGGTATTGGTTCCAGGAGTGGAGGCGAGGATGAGGCGCTAGGTCAGAGAGGCTAGACAGCAGATAGGTGCAGAGGCTGGAGGATCCCAGGCAGATGCAAAGATGGTGGAGATAGAGGACCTGGTTGTAGAGACCAATTTACAGCGGGCTGAGCGGTTGTTGCAGGAGGAGATAGCCCAGAGGACTCGATTAGAGCTCTGGATGGTGAGGCTAAGGAGAGACTGAGATGTAGCCAGGGTAGAGGTGAGATAGGTGGAGGCACTCACATAGGTGCAGACATAGGTAGCAGTAGCAACACAGATAGCCCTGGCACACGCACAGGCATAGCTACAGATCTAGGCACAGGCATAGTTACAGGTATAGGCATCGACTGCACCAGCAGTGGATGACGGACAGCTAGCCCAGGTGATGAGGGAGAGAGATGCAGAGGTATAGCTACGGCTGATAGCAGAGGCCACACTACATAGAGTGAGATGGGAGAGAGACGAGGCACGCCGTGCACTGGGTGCCGATCAGAGGACCTTATATAGTGAGCTCATCTAGGTGTAGGGAGAGCTAGTATTAGGAGGCAGAGAGGCTAAGTATTACAGGGGTCTCTACATGGGTGCGGTGCCAATGGCGCAGAGAGAGTTGAGCTATAGAGATAGGAGCAGGTTCAGAGCATCTGGGTCTCGCAGGACAGGGCAGTCATTGTCCTCAGTTAGAGGACCAGTTGTGCCACCTGAGGGAGGAGGACCAGTAGGGGGACCTACAGCAAGCATAGGTGGAGGACAGGGGCCACAAAAGGAGGGTAACTCTACCCACTAGAGCATGTACACTTGTATATTGTATCATTTTGTATCATTTTAGACTGATGCCTGCGTGCATCCTGATGTATAGATTGCCGGCTCTTGATAGCCTTGGTGTACTTTATTGATGTATATAGATGGCCTATTGATGTAGACACATGCAGTTTTGTATTATGATGACCTTGACATGAGATATATGATGATCTATTCTGCTTATTGATGTTCATGCTTGTATATATGCACTTCTTTAATGTCATGGATATGATGATATGTATGTAGGATTATGGATTTATGTGATGATGTATATTTTTTATATGATGTATGATGACATAGATGTGTAGAGATGTATGATGCTATGATGACATGATTTGTGATATCTAACATGTGGGTTTTGTAGATATGCACCAGAGAGAAGAAAAGAGTAGATGCTATGACTAGTGATATCTAACATGTGGGTTTTGCAGATATGGACCAGAGAGAAGAAAAGAGGAGATGGAATAGAGAGACTATTAAGAAGAATGTGTATGAGGAAAATTGACTATGATTAACTAACAAAATCAAAAACCAATAACATAAAGAGAACGAATCTAAATAAAAGCCATTACTAATAAATCAATGAAATATAAAAACTTTTACCGAGATTTGTATTGTTCCCTTTGGATGAATGTGGATTGCTCAATAGTGCTACGAAACCATGGTTGCAACAAGCAAGTAAAGTGCTCAAAGATCAATGTTAAGAGATCGTAAAGTTGCTCAATTGATGTGATGTATGCTCAAAGCGATGTTAAAGGATGCCCGAGAATAAGTGATCAAAGAGGAATTGTGAAGGAGATGAGGGGGGATTATATAGATTTCGAAGAAGATCGATCAATGGTCCAGATAATTCAAAAGAATCAATGGAGGAGATAAATCAAATAACCATGATGAATGTGCACATGACATGTGTCAATCCATAAGGATATTTTTATTAAGATATGATGAAAACAAGATTGATTGAATAAATAACTCAACTTGTAATTTTGCCTTTTTTAGAGTTCTAAAAATAAGACTGATTGTGCACATGAGTTAACAAGATATTTTAAGAGGAATTGGAAGATAACTAAAATTAAATAAATTTATTTATTTAATTGATTGTGCATGATTTTGAAGAATAGAAGATTATAAATAAAATATTTGATTTTATTTATTTTTAGAGGATTGAGATAATTTAAATAAATTTGCATGATTTATTTAGATTTAGAAGAACAATTGATTTAATTAAATAATGTAAATTATTTAATTGTAGATAAGATAGAATTGGATGAATTAATTAAATAATTGGATTTATTTAATTAATGTGGACTTGAAATTTGAAAAAGGATAATGATTTAATTAAATAATTAAAATTATTTAATTGTGGAAGAATAATAGAGGAATTTAATTTTAATTAACTAAATAAATACAATTTATTCAATTAATGTTGAATTTTGGAATTTTGGAAGAATTTGATGAAATTAATTAAATAATTAGATTATTTAATTAACATTTGAAATGCAGGTGATTCAACATTTTTGATGAAATGCAAGTGATTCGACGACACGGTCATTTTAGGGTGTCTACAGAAAGTGATTAGGATATGTTTAGGAAATTGTTGAAAGTGATGTGTTAGATGTGACATTAGAATGTGTCAATAGGATGTGTGGATTTTAAGCGTCTAAATTTGGAAAATGCACAAATTAATTATTAAAATATTATTTAATTTCCAAAATGGGTATTGGGAATTCATAAATGGAGCATATAGTAATTGACAAAGCAATGTGGCATCTTTAATTATGACAATTTCTATTACAACTTGTTGGTTCCATTTCTTGCAGCCTCTCAGTTCTAAGGTATCAATCACCATACTGTCAAGTCACAAGGATTAGACAAATCCTAACATAGGGAAGAGACCTATGGTCAAATTGAGGGTGAAGAAAAATCCACTAATCAAAAAGTTCAATAAACCTCCTCTACACTTTGAGCCTTGCCAAGATTGGGAGGGTATTCCCAAAGATCTCTAAATAATTTAGAAAATAGACAAACAACAAGGGAGATCTCTATTTAAGGCAATTAGGTTAAAATGGTGCCAACATATGATGAAATGGTTTGTAATCCTTGTAGATGCATTCATTGGCAGTCTCTTACTATTGAAAATATGTGCCTAAACAGTGTTATCATTGATGTCAAGATAACCTTGTTGCCATTGGTGTCAACTGTATCCTATTTTGTTGCCTATGTAGAAGACTGGATTGTTGAGGATATTAAGAAAATTAATAAGGATCATTGTATGTAGACCATATGGTTGATTAGAGGATTGTCTGAAGAAGCTCCAGTTAAGCTTTGAACGGTTCGCATGAAGATTTGAAGAAGCTATGGCCATCTGAGTAGAACCAATTTTGTAGTGTTCAGAAGAGACAGAGCGATAGGAAAGAGGTCCGGATTGTTCTAGATATGTCAAATGATGATCTATGGATCTGGAGGCATGTTTGGGAAATTAGTGTGTATCATCCATTCAAGTGGTTCGTGGTTTGGAGGTCTGTAAGCAATCTTTCTAAAGTGACAGTCATGGTAGACAATGTTCTTGAGGTTCTAGAGGAAGATGCAAGTGATTCTGATGATTTGGAAGGATGCAGATGTTTTTGTTGAATTCAATGTGTGTATGAGGAAAATTGACTATGTTTAAATGATAAAATCAAAAGCCCATAACATAAAGAGAACTAATCTAAATAAAAGCCATTATCAATAAATCCAATGAAACAAGAAAGCTTTTACCCAGATTTGTGTTGTTCCCTTTATTGAATGTGGATTGCTCAATAACACTGCGAAACCATGTTTGCAACAAGCAAGTAAAGTGCTCAAAGATCAATGTCAAAAGAAAGTAAGTTGTTCAATCAATGCGATGTATGCTCAAAGCGTTGTAAAGGATGCTTGAGAATAAGTGATCGAAGAGGATTTGTGAAGGAGATGAGGGGGGTTTATATAGTTTTCAACAAAGATCGATCAACGGTCCAGATAATTCAAAAGAATCAACAGAGGAGATAAAACAAATAACCATGATGAATGTGCACACGACATGTGTCAATCTATAAGGATATTTTTATTAAGATATGATGAAAACAAGATTGATTGAATAGATAACTCAACTTGTAATTTTGCCTTTTTTAGAGTTCTAAAAAATAAGACTAATTGTGCACATGAGTTAACAAGATATTTTAAGAGGAATTGGAAGATAATTGAAATTAAATAAATAAATTTATTTAATTGATTGTGCATGATAGAGGAACAGAAGATTATAAATAAAATATTTGATTTTATTTATTTTTAGAGGATTGAGATAATTTAAATAAATTTGCATAATTTATTTAAATTTAGAAGAACAATTGATTTAATTAAATAATGTAAAATTATTTAATTATAGATGAGATAAAATTGGATGAATTAATTAAATAATTTATTTATTTAATTAATGGAGACTTGAAATTTGAAATAGGATAATGAGCTAATTAAATAATTGAAATTATTTAATTGTGGAAGAATAATAGAGGAATTTAATTTAATTAATTAAATAAAGAGAATTTATTCAATTAATGTCAAAATTATGTGATTTGGAAGAAATAGATGAAATTAATTAAATAATTAGATTATTTAATTAATGATGAATGTAAGTGATTAGATAGATTAGATGAAATGCAAGTGATGCGACAACATGGTCATTTTAGGCTGTCTACATTTTGCCCCTCTTTGATGCAATGTAGTTTATAGCATTGTGTCAAAGAAAATGATTGTTGAAGACATGATACAATTTTTGATGCCCCAGTGTAGCTAGTTGCCCCAGCGTATGCCCCCTCGAATGGAAAGACAGGGAAGCAACAGAAGAACTGGGTTGACGCTTGATTTAGAATATTGCGTGACAATGTAGAAGGAAAAGTAGAATGGGGTGGGAAGAAACAAATGAGGGAGGGACACTATAAATAGGTCCCAAGGGGACCACACTCCTCATTTGCACACTAAAAGTTTGCTAAATTTAGAGTGGAGAGCCCCCAAACCTAGTGTGTTAGAGGTGAGTGGAGAAGCAACTTGCAACGAGGAGAGATGCCAATTCTAGCACACAGGCATCGGGCGGAGTTGGTGTAGACGTACGACAAACCAGCAGGAGCACCGACAGCGATAAGTGTCTGAAAACCTCTTTTGAATTGACATTTTAGGGTGGTTTTAGGGTTAGGTCTAGGTAGGTCCTTAGGTTAGCCAAAAGCGCTACAGGGTGGTATGGCGCGTATGGTAGTTAGGTGAGGCACTTGTGGTGCACTATAGCGCTTCTGGTGTGCTACAGTGCTTTTGGTAGGTCAGTACAACACTTTTGGTGATGCCGCAACACTATCAATTTTTTGGCACCGCACCGCAGCACAGTTGGCAGGGTCTCACAGTGCTCTTGGTAGAGTAGTGTAGCATAGTTGGCTGGGGAGAGAAGCGCAGTTGGAAAGGGAGGATAAAAAACAAGTCACCTTTGTAAATACCGAAAGGTGCAGTTGGAGGCATAAGGCAGCGCACTTGTGTAAAACAAGTAGCCTTTGGTTTAGGATAGTATAGTGCTTTTGCATAAACAGTGAGGCACTTTTGGTAAAACAGTGCAGCGTGCTTGTATAAAACAAGGCGCTTTTGGTTAGGTGAGAAGAGTGAAGAAATTAGGGTTGATTGTGTAGTTGACCACTTAGGCTAGAGAAGTGCAGAGTTGGTCTCAAGGTTTGCGTCATAGGGTAGATGTCGATAGGGGTTTGGAGAAATGTTTAAAAGATCTGACAAGTGGTTTTGTGGATGCAGAGGATGATGTCACCGCTAATGTTGAGAGAGCAACACCACCCTATAGCACACGAGATGGTATAGCTGACATGGGAGGAGGATGCATTCCTAGAGCACATGGGATTATCGCACATGGTACATCTTACACACATTAGGGCAAATCTCACCCTAGTGACAGTGGTCGTGGAGAGATTCCATAGTGAGACATGTTCATTTCACTTTCCGACAAGGGAAGCTATAGTGACTTTGGAGGATGTGTATCGCATCCTCAGGATTTGGATTGATGGGGAGCAAGTTGATTTCGACCCAACATGAGGCGAGGCGAGCCTGGTAGAGGTATTCTACACAGATGACTTGAGGATAGATGACGGCAAGATTCGGTGGGTAGACGTACCAAGACTCTGCGACAGGATCAGATGGATAGTTTTGTCACTGATTGGCAGCTTCCTATGCCCAGATAGGTGATCTAGAGGATTATATGTTAGATGGGGTACTATACTATCTAGGATGTTTACACATGGCATTCAGTATGCATGGGGCCCGTGTGTGCTAGGGCAGCTATATCAAGACATGCATGACTGTGTCTATAGGAGAGGTCAGAGTCTCTCAGCAAGGGTGACTCTTCTACAGGTTTGGGCATGGGAGCACATCCCAGTGATCAAAACTATTACATAGTGCAACCAGGAGAGGGGGGAGCCTTATGCATTTCTATATGAGGGAGTCATCACCCACAGGAGGCTTGGATCTGTTAGCCACTGGAGGTGACAGATCAACGAGATGGACGCGTTTGTTTGGAGACCGTGGTTACTATGTGAGGAGTGGGAGGATGAGCACGAGTAGCTGATGTACTGTAGCCAGGCTCAATACCTATTCGGGAGGCGGACCGACACCATTGAGAGATACCTGCCAGAGTGGGTACTCAGACAGTTTGGACTGCCACAGGGATTTCTAGTTGGAGAGGTGACACATGCTAGGACAGGGTGGGAGGTTGGGGACTGGGATGCAGAGATTCTAGTGACTATAGCCTTGGCAGAGGTACAAGGACTTGTCCCCATGAGATGGGATTGGGATTTAGGACTAGCTGACCCAAGTACTCTACCTGAGTATGACAGGTACTGGCAGACACATAGGCCAGTGAGACTGATGACACCAGGTGTGACAGGGGCAGTGGGGGAGGTACTAGTCCCTAGTGTGGAGGCTAGGATGAGACGGCAAGCCAGAGAGGCCTGATAGCAGGTAGGTGTAGAGGCTGGAGGTCAGCAGGTAGACATAGAGAGAGTGGAGGAGGATCTAGTCATAAAGACTGATTTACAGCGAGCCGAGCAGCTGCTATAGGAGGAGAGAGCTCAGAGGACACGACTAGAGCTCCGGATGGTGAGGGTTAGGAGAGATAGGGATGCAGCAAGGGTAAAGGAAAGACAGGTCAAGGCCCTAGCACAGGTGCAGACACAGATAGCCACAGTGGCATAGGCAGCCCTAGTACAGGCACAATCATAGGCAGCACCTGCACCATCAGGGGATGATGGGCAGTTAGCCCAGGTGACTAGGGAGAGGGATGCAAAGGTACAATTATAGTTGACAGCAGAGGCCACACTATAGAGAGTGAGGCGGGAGAGAGATGAGGCACGTCGTGCACTAGGTACTGACCAGAGGACATTATACAGTGAGCTCCTCCGCGTGTAGGGAGAGCTAGTGTCAGCAGGTAGAGAGGCTGAGTACTATAGGGGACTCTACTTGGTGTGGTGTCAGCAGCTTAGTAGGCACCCAGCTACAGAGAGAGGAGCAGGTCCAGAGCATCCAGGTCTCATAGGATAGGGAGGAGGACCAACAGCGGGAGGAGGACCATCATGGGGACCTGCATCGAGCATAGGTGAAGGATAGGGGCCATAGTAGGAGGGCATCTCAACCCACTCGAGCATATTTGTACATTGTACCATTTTTGTATCACTTTTTATATCATTATGGACACTTGTATATTTTGACTAATGCATGCATGCATCCTGATGTATATTTTGGGGGCTCTTGATAACCTTGATATACTTTATTGATGTATACATATGGACTATTGATGTGGACACATACAGTTTGTATTTTGATGAACTTCACATGATATATATGATGACATATTACGTTCACTGATGTTCATGCTTTTGTGGATGCACTTCTTGATGAAATGGATGTGATGATATGTATGTATGATTATGGATTTATGTGATGACATATATTGCTTATATGATGCTTATAGATGTATGACATATGATGACATGATGCTTATAGATGTATGATGAAAGAGATGCTATGATTTGCAATATCTAACATGTGGGTTTTGCAGATATGTACTAGAGAGAAGCAAGCGGAGCTAGAAGAGAGAGATTGTTGATCGATCATTACTTTGAAAATGATATAAGGCCATGGGTAAATTGATGGGTAAATGATGAGCTTGTTGCATTGGTTTCACAATTGTATATAAAGAGCAATCCTTATTTTTGATATAGCATGTGGATAGTTCACCACCAAGGTGTTGTAATATCCGAGTGCATGGACATTGACTCTGCAAGTAAGCGGTTTGAACTTAGATCCCTTAGACATAATATAACCTTGTTGGTACATGTGAATGAGCCATAGTCTTGAACATAAAATAAACTTTAATACATGTAAATGCAAGAAGAATATTAATATGTAAGATGCTAGGTCGTAACACACACAAGATAAATATAATGCTAAGAAAGATGCTAAAGATCATTCCTCAAACACGGCACACAAAAGCAATGACTATGCCCCCAATCCGTACCACATTGTAACATACCAAGATTATAGATAAATCAAGGTAGCCTTGAATAGGTAATGGAAAAGGAACAAAAAAGATAAACCAAAAATCAAATTGACTGACTTACAAAGTAAACATACAACCAACATATTCTCTTGCCAAAGAGGTTGCTCAGGATAGATTGGATAGGAAAGATAACAGCCTTATCGTAGGAGCAATGTGTCCATTAAAGGGGCTATCTACCTAAAAAGATAATAGCTTGCTACCTGAAATGCCACATGTCACAGGAGACGTGTGTATTGGTCTCGACAATGGAACACTTTGTAGAAGACAAGCTTGTTGATCTAGTGCTTTGGTTAAGTGGGACTTTAGCTGATGTTGGCAATTGGAATAGTAGGGAAGTAGATGACTACGGAAGAAAACTGCTTTGCTTCAGGTTTGTTAAGGACTTTTTCTTTGAAAGGATGTGCTAGCTTGCTTCATGAGTTAGTCAAGTCATGGTGAATGGATTTTGATAAACGGAAGACTATAAAGGTGACATGTCAATGGATTGGCGTGGGTGAAGAATGATGAATCATATGTGCCTGAGTACTAGATACATCCTTCGTATTCTAGACTGCCTACATACCCTGTATCCACGGGATCAAAGCACATTATGAGGAAAGATGAAAATGATAATATGTAGTTCTGGGTAGAGTGATGAGATGGGTCAAGGTGGTGAGGAGGAGATCTTATGTACCTAAGTACTGGAAACTTCCTTCGTATTCTAGACTACCTACATACCCATATCCATGGGATCAAGGTACCTTAAGATTCAGAAGATGATAATATGTAGTTCTAGTTGGTGTGATGATGTAAGAAAAGCGTTGGGAAGATAACAGCCTTATCATACGAGCGATGTGATTGTTAAAGAGTGTTATCTGTTGAAAGGAGAACGATTGAAGAGTTTGTGAACCACAAACAAGGATCCATTCCTAGACCTAGGTTGAGGAAAGAGTTGCCCCCATTCCGGTAGAGAAATTGCATAGGTGACTGACGAAGAAGACATAGAAAGATGTGACCTGGGGCAAGACAGTGATAACTGCTGACACAGATCAAGGTGTGGGATGACGACGATGGAAATTGACAAATTTCCAAGCTATACTAGATAAGGAGATGGAAATGCAAACAAGGTCAATGGTTTTATTATGGATGGATGGATGAAGTGTGTGTGTGAAAATAAGAAATGAACAAGACTCAATAGACGATGGATGCTAACTCTACAGATAGTGCCTATTTGCCAGGTTTTCACTATGGTACTTATCCAAGGCACTTGTTTGCCAGGTTTTCACCAGAGGACGGATTTTTTTTGTTTTTTTGTTTGTTTGTTTTTTTTTTGTGTTTTTTTGGTACTCTGACGATCAGGCATATAACTTATTGAGATAACACTGTTAAGTGGCTCATCCAGAGGAATGCCGTCAGGTGTAGCTAAAGTATAAGCTCCTGATCCATATGTTGTTGTGACAATAAAGGTACCTAACCAGTTAGGCTCAAACTTGCCCTTCTTTTCTCAGTCTGCTTGATTTCTCTGATTCTCTTTGAGTACAAGATCACCAACTTGAAATCATCTTTCTTTGATCTTTTTGTTGTAATTACGTTGGAGGTGGTTTTGATAGACATGGAGATGATTAAGCATGGTAAGGCACCTTTCATCTGGTAGTTCTAGCTCAGCTAATCTGGAAGTGTGATACTCCTCTCTGCTGATCAGGTTCTGCATGGATACTCTAACGGATGGGATCTCGACCTCTATAGCTAGGATGGATTCAAAGCCATAGACCAAGGCATATGGTGTGGCACCAGTTGGTGTTCTGATACTAGTGCGGTAGGCCCATAGGGCAGGATTGAGTTGCAAGTGCAATCACAACCAGCTTCATTGACCATTTTCTTAAGGATCTTGAGAATGGTTTTATTGGAAGCCTCCACATGGCCCTTACTCTACATATAGTAGGGAGTTGAACAGTGATGCTAGATATTGTATTGTGTGCATAAGGCACGGACATCTTGATTCTTGAATGGTCTCCCATTATCAGTGACAATAGCTTGGGGAATACGATACCGGCATATGAGCTAGTTAAGGATAAACCTGGCTATTTGCTTACTGGTGATATAGGTCATGGGAATGGCTTCAACCCACTTCGTGAAATACTTAGTGGCAGTAATGATGAACTTATGGCCATTGGATGAGGATGGGTGGATTTGTCCTACGAGGTTGAGACCCCATTGAGAAAAAGGCCACGGAGTAGTCATAGGATGTAGTTCATGAGCTGGTGTGTGAATTAAATCTCCATGATGTTGGCATTGTCGACATTTCTTAGCAAACTGTGCAGCATCTTGCTCTATTGTAGGCCAGTAATACCCTATTCTGAGTATCTTCTTAGTGAGATTAGGACTGGTAGAATGTATGCCACAGACACCTTCATGTATGTCTCGTAAGGTAGCTTCGACTTCTTCTGCATTAAGACGTCGTAAGAGGATACCATCGAGACTCCGATGATATAGTCTATCACCCAGAATGGTGTAACTAGCGGATCGAAGGATAAAGGTTTTGCATTGGGTGGATGATAGGTCAGAGGGAAAGGTACTATGTTTAAGGTATTCATAGATATCTTCGTACCATGGGGAATTGGGACCAACAAGTTCGTAGATGATTTCAGTAACTAGGACATCGATGGCTGGTATCAATAACTACTCGATCAAGAATTCACATTTCTGTGTATTTGCACGCATGTCAATAAGTGACCCTACAGAAGCCATAGAATCTGCAGCCTTGTTATGCTCTCTTGGAATTTGCTCAAATGTGATGCTAGAGAAGTGTGGTTTGTAGGCATCCACTAGTTTCTTGTAGGGGACCAACTTTTCATCTTTTGTTTGGTACTCATCTGTGACTTGTCGAATGACTAGTTGTGAGTCTCCATATACTTGTAATTCTGTGATGTCCCATTGAACTACTGTATTGAGACCTATAAGGAGTGCTTCATACTCGGCAATGTTGTTGGTGCAATGGAATGCAAGTCGATATGACTTTGGAATATAGTCATTTTGAGGTGTGATAAATAAGATGCCAGCCCCTGATCCATGTTGTGTGTAGGAACCATCAAAATACAACTTCCACATTATTGAGTTGGAAAGAGTGAAGAGATTCTTGTCTGGAAAGTCTGCTACCATAGGGTGTGTATCCGTCATGGGTGCTTCCGCTAGTTGATCTGCAAGGGCTTGTCCTTTGATTGCTTTGCGATCCACATACTTTGTCAAACTCACTAAGGATCATGACCCATTTGGCTAGTCTACCTGTAAGAGCTACTTTTTCTAGTAGATACTTCAATGGATCAATTTTGGCTATAAGATTTGTGTGTTGGTTCAACATGTAATGCCACAACTTTTGGGAAGTGAACACTACTGCTAAACAAGCTCTTTCCATCGGTGCATAATTGAGTTCATATCCCCCCAAGGTTTGACTGATATAATAAATTGCATGCTCTTTTCTTGATTCATCATTTTGTGCTAGAAGGGCCCCGAGGGCTAAAGTTGTAGTGGAGATGTATAATATCAAAAGTTTATCGGTAACTAGTGGAACCAATATAGGAGGTGTAGCTAGATACTCTTTGAGATGATCAAATGCTGCTTGACACTTATCATCCCATCAAAATGAGACATCCTTTCGGAGTAAGTGTTGAAATGGTGGACATTTATCTACTAGCTGTGAGATAAAACGCCTAATGGATTGCAACCTTCCCTGAAGGCTCCTTAATTCTTTGAGGTTCTTTGGTGGAGGCATCTCCACTATAGCCTTGACTTTTGTGGGGTCTACTTTGATGCCTCTACAAGATACAATGTATCCCAATAGTTGCCCTAATGTTACACCAAAGACACACTTCTTTGGATTGAGTCTCACTTGGTATTTCTCGAGCCTGTCAAAGATCTATCCTAGAACTTTTATGTGGTCTACCCTAGAAGACTTAGCTAGTATGTCATCCACATAGTCCTCCATAATATGATGAAAGATATCATGGAATATCACTATCATTGCTCTTTGATAAGTTGCCCCTACATTCTTTATACCAAATGGCATGACACACCAACAATAATTACCCCAAGGACAAGTAAAAGTTATTTTATGTTGATCTACTTCTGCTATCCTTATCTGATTGTAGCCAAAGAATCCATCCATGAGAGAAAGCATTTCATGACCTATAGTCAAGTCTACTATGAGGTCAATGTTGGGTAATGGAAAGTCATCTTTGGGACATGCTTTGTAGAGATCTCTAAAATCATTACACATGCGGATGCGTCCATTGGGTTTCGACACAGGTACAATGTTTGATACCCAATCTGAATAGTCAATAGGTTGTATGAACTTTGCGTCTAACAACTTTTGTATTTCCACTTTTACCAGGAGAGCTATCTGTGGGTGCATCTTCCTCAACTTTTGCTTGACTGGTTTAACTTTTGGATCAACTATGAGATAGTGAACAACTATCTTAGGGTCTAACCCTAGCATATCAGCATAGGTCCATGCAAAGTTGATGGTTCTCTGTAAGGAGAATTTGTTAAGATTCTTGTGCTCTGTTTCTGATAATGATGTTGCTAGGAATGTGGTCTTTGGATTTTTCTCTGTGCCAAGGTTTATCTCTGTAGAATTTTCCACTAGGAGAGCTAACTTCTCTTGATACTTAGATGGTAGGGGAAGGTCAAATCCTCCATCCTCAAGTGCCACAATTGGGTTTCACCTTTGGATACATCCTTTGTTTTTACTATTTTGTGATCAGGAGGTGCCACAGTGTGGTTTTCACCTAGAGATCTTTCTTTATTTTTACTTTTGTGACTAGAGAATTTGGTATTCTCACCAAAATAAGTTGTTGGCTCTAGTTCCATTACAAAACCTACTTTATGATTACTAAAAGGGATACCCTCCTGAAGTCCCATGAACTTAGCTATAGCTTCATCATTATAAAATACATCTATAACGGGGGACCCTTGTTGGTCCCAATCGATAAGTTTAGGGTAGACAAGTGTTACTTTCTAGGTGTTGGTGGTGGATGTTAGGCATACAGATGATAGCATAAATATGGAGGATTCTGTAAATAGGTCGGTCATATGGAGGGAAGAGTCATCGATGGTATCCTCATTAGATGTAGAATCTATGAGAGAAGTTTCGGCCACCTTGTCAAGGATACCCTCAATGTCCAAGGCACGTAGTACCTTTTTACCAAATCCTAAACCCTTCTTGTCTAGTTTCTTTGTCACAATAATGGGTTCCATTGTTCCTTGATTCTATTTCCCAAGGCCACCTTTGCCTTTATAACCCATGGTTTTTACTATCCTTAAGCCATTGCCATATTGCTTGACTAGTATTGTGACTGGTTCTTTCTCCTTGTAGAGCCAAGAAGAAATGTCCTCAATAGTTTCCTCTTACAAAAATTTTCCTTGTTGGAATTGGGTTAAAGATGCTAGGGGAGGAATAGCTACTTTTTTGGTTACTTTGGCAATGGGCAGTTGGCCATAAGATTTCAGGGATAAAGGCATCCACCCTACACAACAATATTTTGAGATATCATATGTTCCAAAGCCTATATCACGGATGTGATCTTTGATTTCAGGAAGAGGTATAGGTTCACTTGTAGAGGCTTGTGTCAGATTTTTAGGATCGACATATAGTGGGGATTCAAGGGCTTTGTCATTATTGGGCACTTAGTTGCAATTCTTGTAACTGCCTTGCAAGACATAGAAAAATTCAAAAGGATTCAGGTCACCTGGGACAGTTATCTCTGTACCATTGAATGAGAATTTTAGAGACTGATGGTATGTGGAGGGAATAGATTTCATTGTATGGATCCATGGGTAGCCTAGGATAATGTTGTAAGGTAGCTCAATGTCAAGGACTTGGCACTTGGTTTCAAGCATGACAGGGCCTAGTTGTATAGGCAAGTGGATAACACCTTTTGAGTAGCATTCAACATCATCATATCCCTTGATTGTAATACTTTGATCAGTGTTAACATGATCCTCAGAGTATCCCAATTGTTTAAGTAACTATAAAGAACAGATGTTGAGACCAACACCACTATCTATGAGTATACGTTTGATTTTGCATTTATAGATGAGAACCTCAATATGAAGGGCGTCATTGTGACATGGATCATGGGATGGGAGGTCCTTTTCAAAGAAGACCACATTGTAGGGTGAAGCAATGTTACCTACTATAGCTTGGAAATCCACGACCGCTATGTTGTTAGGAACTAAAGACTCTTGGAGGGCTTTTTCTAGCACCACTTTATGTGTGGGTGATGACCATAGAAGGTCTAAGATAGAGATCTGTACTGGTGTTTTCCCTAGATGTTTAACAAGATTATAATCGGATTGAGTTGGGAGATTGGGTGTAGGACCACGAATGGTGACACGACCACGATGAGTTGTAACAACGCAATCCATAGATTTACCTTTGATTGTGAGGGTAGAAACCCAACTCTCTTCAAAACAACCTACAATGGAGTCAAAGGAAGTGGAAGCATTATTGACACCTTTACCTTTATCCTGAGGAGGAGGTGGGCCATGGTGAGGGAATGGTTCCTTGTACATGTTGAGGTCTTTGTTTGTGTGCTAAGATGGTGGTACATCTTCAAAAGAGATTTGGTTGCCTTCAATGAGACTTTGGATTAGGTGCTTGAGTTTGATGCATGATGCGGTTTTGTGCCCTTTTCTCCTATGGAATTCATAGTATTCATTTTCTCAGTACCATACGGTTTTGTAAATAGGTTCTCCATATGGGGGAACATCTAGTAAGGTGATGAGCCCTTTGTGTAAAAGCTTCTATAGGACCGATTCTATGGGCTCTCCCAAGGGAGTGAATTGACGCCACGGAGGATAATCTTGTTAAGGTCACTCTTGTTGTCGTTGTTGTTGGTTTTGATAAGTTTGTCTTTGTTGTTGTTGTTGTTGAGGTGGAGCTTGACTTGGTTTGGAAAGATGAAGCAGTGTTTGCAATGTTTGAACATGTTTAGAATCGACCACCCCATCGTTGACCACATTTTTATTTTTGTTCCAAAACTTTGGTTTATCGTTTGTTTGTTGATGAGGAGCATTGTCTTTTGTTTCTTTGAAGATTTTGACTACACCCTTAGCAATGAGGGCCTTTTCAATGTTGATTCCCTTGTATGTAATTTTGTCAAAGGTTGTTGAACTAAGAATTTGCAAATGAAAACCCAATTCTTGGTTGAGGTTCTGCACAAATATGCTAACAAGCTGCTTTTCGGGTATCTTGAATAGGAATTTGCTAGCCATTTGTCTCCATCATTGAAGGAAAGAAATGAAAGTTTCTCCATTTTTTTGTTTGTTGTTGCAGAGATCCATCATGGAGATCTCATTCTCTACCTTATAGGAGAAATGGGTGGCAAATTTCTCTACAAGTTCATTAAAAGATTTAATACCCGTGGGTAGGTGTGAGAACTATTCTATAGCTTGACCTCCAAGACTGTGAGGAAAGAGATGCATAAGATATGTGTCGTTATGTGAGACCTCAAAGCAAGCAAGATAGAATTCCCTGAGATGGTCTTTTGGGTCCCCTTTTCCTTTGTATTTATCAAATTTGGGAATAGTGAAATTTTGAGGAAAAGGGATCATGGGTAATGACCGATCAAAAGGATAAGGACACACTTCTTCTAAAGAGAAGGTCTTCTTGGTGTGGTCAAACATAAGATCAGATAGCTGTTGCTGAACTTCCGTAATTTTTAGCTCCATAGTCGTGGGAGGAATTGGGAACATCTCTTGTTGTCCTAGAAGTGGTTGTTGATGTCCATATGGTAGATTGTAGTGTAAGCCATGGGCATTGGTGTTATAAGTGTCATATGATTGGTTGGGGTCATACATGTTGTATGTTGGGTTTAGATTGGGTTGGAATTGGATGCTTTGATTTGGAGGAGGTGGGGGTGGCACTAGGTATGAATGTAGGCTTTGTGATGGTTGAAGAAAAGAGTTTGGTGGCAGAAAGCTAAAGTTTGTTGGGTTAGGTTGCAGTTGCGGAACATAGCTTTGAGAAGTTTGGTTTTGGGAATGTTGAGGGTAGATAGGCAATGTGTTGAAAATGTTTAGCAATGATGATCGTTGTGGTGGGGGAACATAGATAGAAGTTTTATGCAATGGTTGAGGTTGATTGATGATGAGCGTAGAAGAAGGTTGTGGTTGGGATTGCATGACCCTGGTTGGTTGAGAGATATGAAGGTTTGATGATGTTGGGGGTGGCATTTGTTGAGACCCTTGTTGCATGGCAACGTAGTTATTCCCCAGATTGTAATTTGGTGGGAAACCTTGTCATGATGGGGTTACCAATATTCCACTTGCAATTGGTGTGGACACTTTAGGAGGTTGTTGTATGTTTGGTCGAGCTATGGTAGCTTGTTTGGCTAGCTCTGTTTGATGTTGGAGAGTCTCTTGTTGGTTTTTGTAAATCTCCATAGGCATCAGAAGTGGTGATATCGCCCTCTTTCCTGTTGGGTTTTGATAAAGGGGATTCTCATAATGTACAATCATTCTCCCTTGTGAGCTTTGTTCGTGTAAGGGCGTGGTCACTGTTGACATGGTTTGGACTGCCGTTATGGTGTCTTGGGTGTTGTTAGGCTCGCTAAGTGTGGATAGATCAAAACCTTTGGGTAATTTGGCTCCTTGCTCTGCTGGCAAGTGAAAGAAATGATCTTGGTTCTCTCTAAGGATTTTGTCAAAGGTGGCTATGGCTCTGGGATCTTGTATGAATTCATCAAGATCTTGTCTGCCTTCTTGAGAGGATTGACTTATTTCAAAGTGTTTCTCTTCTTGAGATGGGACTTGATCGATGGTATAAGCTTGTGGAACAAGATCTGAAGGCATGCCGGTGGCATAGTGAGGTGTACTTACCAAAGGGACCCTACCTTCCTAAGATGGGCCTTGGTCGATAGTATAACCTTGTGGAACAAAATCCGGAGGCATGCTGGTGGTATAGTGAGGTGTACTTACCAAAGGGGCCCTACCTTCTTGAGGATTGTTAGGGTGGTCAAGCTACGGCATGTTTGGAGAATTGGTCGATCTTTCAGCTGGTGTCTTGGGGGTAACCTTGGGAGTAATGTTGGATCATCCTGATTGAGGTGTGTGAGGAGGTGATTTGCTCTTCCTAGGGACAACTTGCTTGGACTTCATAGTTTGCTGGAGTCTAGTGGTTACCATGGAATACACTAGGACAAACTACTAGGATTTTGCTTGTGTTTTGGAAAAGACAAATTTTGATGTAAAGATTATTGGACCAAAGGTGCTGTACTATTTGACCAAAGGCACAGGACTGTGCCACCAAAAGCGAGCTACTGTAATACCAAAGGCAATGGACTGAACTGCCAAAGGCGAGGTATTGCTATACCAAAGGCGAGCTACTGTTACCAAAAGTGAGCTACTATGATACCAAGGGCGCTGAAGTAGTTTTTCCAAAGGTGAGGTACTGTTATACCAAAGGTGAGCTACTATAATACCAAAGGTGAGCTGCTATAATACTAGAGGCGCTAAAGTAGTGTCTGATGTTTTTTTTAAAGGGCAAATTTTGATATATTTTGGTTTTAGTTCTGATTGGATTTGCTTTAGCAAGAGAAAACACAAGAAATAAATTGACAGAAAAGGGACTGACACAACAAATAGTGTATGTTCAAGGCTTACAAAAAATCCCAATGTTTCCACAGGTATAAGACAATTGCAAACAATATCAATCACTTTTTATCCCTAGAGACAAGGTTTCATTGTAGTAGATCAACTCATAGCTTAATACTCTGTCTATAAAAATGTCATTCCATAAAGGTGTCAGACATTTTGTATCTTTGTAAGAGATGATAGGTAGGGATATCTCACCCTCCCCTCGGAAAGCTCAAGTAGGTCACAAGAGCTTTATGGCCGAGGGAATACTATCTCTTCTCAAGGTAGCCAATGGTGAGTATCTTAAGGGCTTAAATCGATTCCCCTTGCACTGATGATTACCACAATGTTCAGAGGTAGATCGGGTAGTCACTATCTAGAATGGTTCTTAGTAACTTTGAGGGACCAACGTATTATGAGCAATGTGACAAGCTACTAAAAGCTTTAACCAATCCTACTAAGAGTATCAAATAATTCACTCGATGTGAAAATCGTTTCCACAAAGAGCTAGTACACCTCTTTTAAGTTTGGCACCACAAGGTAAGGCTGATGTCAGTTAGGACTTGGCTTTCACCTTATCCCTCTTATATAGTGGTTCAAAGGAAAACTCCGCTTAGGGTCTTCCCTTTTGGATGAAGCATAATACAAAAGCAGGCCCTTCTAAAGGAATTACTGAAATGTAAGAGCAAGCACGTCATACAAAGGTTCAATTGTCCCGTTATAAGAAAAATAAGGTGCAACTAAATTAGGCACACACACAATTGTAGTTGTCAATTGTCCCTTATGAAATTGAAGTGTTTTTCATTCATGTCCATTATCCCTTAGAAAATTGAGGTGTTTTCGCATACATGTCCACTGTCCCTTAAGAAAGCAATATGTTCCTAAGACTTAGATTGCCAAAAAGTGATTTGTTCAATTATCCCTTAAGAAGTCAATATGTTGCTAAAACTTAGTGCAATTGATTGAGATTTCTTCAATGCTTGTCTTGCATGAACATGTTAAGAAAACCCATTTGCTCTGTGTGAGTGATAAGAAGCTGCAATAGATCAATTAGTTCCACAAAAACTCACAAGTTAGCAAAATAAATGAAATTTAACCAAAAGTACTGCACTGTGGTACCGAAGGTGACTTACTGTAATACCAAAAGTGTTGAACTGTGTTGCCAGAAGTGATTTGTTGCAGACCAGAGGTGATTCACTGTGCTGCCAGAAGTCCAGCTCTGTGTTACCAAAAGCATCGTACTATACTACAAAAAGTGCTTTACTGTCTTAGATCTAGAAAAAGTTATACTTTATCAAAAAAAGCTAGGTCCAAATATGATTTCATGGTTGATTTGAAGTTCTGAGATGTAATATCTGATAAATCTATATCCTAGAATCAAGAAAACTCAAAGGATGCCGCAAATAGATAGGTTAATTTGAAGATTGAAAATACTCCTAAATACGTCATCTTAGGAAGTATAAAAGATAATTGAAAGACAAATAAACCGGCTTGTCAGTCAAATCAATGATAGGTATGTGAGCAAAACCTTGTAAATTCACAAAACAAGATCAGAAAAACCTATTTTGCCAAAAGTGCTATACTGTACTGCTAATAGCCCTGGACTGTTTCACCAAAAGTACACTACTGTGCTACCAGAGGCGCTGCAGTATCACCTGAGGGCGATGTACTGTGCCTCCAGAAGCACTTTACTATGCTGCCAATAGCACTTTTCTATCTTTTGCGTTGTTCCGTACTATACTTCAAAAAAAATTAATTTCTCAAAGAAAAAGAGGGATTAGTGGGTCCCACCGGGCGTGCCAGAATGTGTATGAGGAAAATCAACTATGTTTAAATGATAAAATCAAAACAAACAAATCAAAAGCCCATAACGTAAAAAGAACTAATCTAAATAAAAGCCATTATCAATAAATGTAATGAAATAAGAAAGCTTTTACCCATATTTGTGTTGTTCCCTTTGTTGAATGTGGATTGCTCAATAATGCTGTGAAACCATATTTACAACAAGCAAGTAAAGTGCTCAAAGATTAATGTCAAAAGATCATAAGTTGCTCAATCGATGCGACGTATGCTCAAAGTGTTGTAAAGAATGCCTGAGAATAAGTGATAAAAGAGGATTTGTGAAGGAGATGAGGGGGGTTTATATAGGTTTCAACAAAGATTGATCAACGGTCCAGATAATTCAAAAGAATCAATGGAGGAGATAAAACAAATAACCATGATGAATGTGCACACAACATGTGTCAATCCATAAGGATATTTTTATTAAGATATGATGAAAACAAGATTGATTGAATAGATAACTCAAGTTGTAATTTTGTCTTTTTTAGAGTTCTAAAAAATAAGATTGATTGTGCACATGAGTTAACAAGATATTTTAAGAGGAATAGGAAGATAACTGAAATTAAATAAATAAATTTATTTAATTGATTGTGCATGATAGAGGAATAGAAGATTATAAATAAAATATTTGATTTTATTTATTTTTAGAGGATTGAGATAATTTAAATAAATTTGCATGATTTATTTAAATTTAGAACATTTGATTTAATTAAATAATGTTGAATTATTTAATCATAGATGAGATAAAATTGGATGAATTAATTAAATAATTTATTTATTTAATTAATGGAGACTCAAAATTTGAAAGAGGATAATGAGCTAATTAAATAATTAAAATTATTTAATTGTGGAAGAATAATAGAGGAATTTAATTTAATTAAATAAATAAAGAGAATTGCCGATGATGGCATGGTTCGGTGGTTAAGTCGCTCAGGATGTAGTGGCGGCCACCAGAGTTCAAACCCCCGCTGGGCCAACGAGCTCGCAAGGCTTTACGCCTTCGCTGGGCCAATGAGCTCGCGGGTTTGAAGTGTTCTTCCTAGGGGATGAGGTCCCCCAGTTGTGGCCTCACCGGTTCATTGCTCCGGGCAAAAGCATTCACGTGGAGCCGGAGGGCGTGTCGCACCAGCGTCGCCGGTCACGTTAAAAAGTTTACCAGGCGCATTTTAAAAAAAAAAATAAATAAATAAATAAAGAGAATTTATTCAATTAATTTCAAAATTATGTGATTTGGAAGAAATAGATGAAATTAATTAAATAAATAGATTATTTAATTAACGATGAATGCAGGTGATTAGATAGATTAGATGAAATGCAAGTGATGCGACGACATGGTCATTTTAGGGTGTCTACACAATATGTTTGTGGAAGTCTCTAGATTGTATGACTGCTATGTTGGAGGTCTGCATTGAAGTTTGAGCTTGTCAATGAAGATTTCCTTCTTGGTGTTGCTGTTCTTCCCAGTCTTGGCTGACCGGATGATTCGAGCATGTTGCGGATGATAAAAGAGAATTTCTATGGAGCATGGTGTGTTGATTAATGAATATTAAGTCACAGTTATGTTTGACTGATAGCTTAGTGATTCACATTAAGTCAGATGTTTGTAGTGCTGACCTTGATGTTCATTCCAAGGTTAATGAAGTGAATAAGTACTTGTTGATGAGTTGTGGAAAATTATCCTTGTGCGACAATAATATAGTCTAAAGAAAGGATTGAAGGCAAAGTAGAGTGGAGGAGAAGCAGAAGAACAAGAGCTATTTTGATGAAGAGTTAAGAAAAGAAGTATTTGGGGTAGAGAAAAAGTTTTGTGAGCACTTAATGAAACTGAACCAGGCATGAAGGAGATGCTATTTATTAGTTAATTCTTTCTGTATTAAACATAAATTCTGTAGGCAGTGAACCTCTCTTGAGCAGTGAGCTCTGCGCAGTGAGCCCAAAGGCATGTGCCTTCTCTTTTGTTCTAAGTACTTTTGACTGGGTACGAATCTTGTGGGTTAACCCCCACCATAGTTTTCCCTTACCCAGGTTTCCACATAAAAATCTTGGTGTTATGTGTGTTAAGTTTATTTCTGCTCATGTGTTGTTGATTCATGCTTAATGTTTACATTATTGATCTGATTGTCAGTTGATAAAGAAGATTAAAAGCAGAAAATGTTAAATTTTTGAGACAACTAATTCACCCCCCCTATTAGTTGTCCAGACTATTTCCAACAATTGGTATCAGAGACAGATCCTCTAAAAGAAGCTTGACCACTTGATGAGATCCAGGATGTTGACCTACAAGAAGGACAGTCTGAGATTTGATGGAACAAATTATTCTATTTGGAAGAGTTGCATGGAGTGCCATTTGCAATGCATGGGTGATAACCAATGATGAGTATAAACCTCTAGAGAAAGTTCCTTCAACTCCAGATCAACTCAAAGATGCTAAAAATAACCTTCGAACTAAAGAAGCCTTGTTGAGTGCCCTAACTGATTCAGAAATGACAAATCTATTTGGACTAAAAACTGCTCATGAAATCTAGAAAAAGTTGGAAAATATGTATGAAGGTGATGAATTTGTTAAATATCCCAAGCTACAAAGTCTAAGAGGAAAATTTGAAACTCTAAGGATGAGTGAAGATGAATACATCACAATCTACATGCAAAAGATAAATGGACTTGCATGTGGTAGTAGGTGTGCTGGTGGAACTTTGAAAGAATCTGATATTGTAGCAAAAGTGCTCAGATCTTTACCTAATTCATACAAACATAAGGTTACTGCTATAGAGGAGATTAGGACTATCTCAAAAGTTACAAGAGATCAGCTGGTTTGCAAAATTTCATCTTTTGAATTAAGTGAGTTTGGTGATTCTCTTCCTAAGTCTGAATCTACATTTAAGGCTAGTGTATATGGAAAACAAAGATATGATCTAGGTGAAAGCTCTTTAGCAAGATCAAATAGATTTGTGAAGGCAAGGAAGGATCTTGAAGATGATGAAATTGAGACTGTAGATCTTGAAGTTCTTATTGCCAAAAGAATGCCAAGAGGATCCGATAAGTATGAAGGAACGTTTCCACTCAAATGTTTTTGAAGGAGTGGATCTACTCGCTATGAAAATGTGGAAAGTGCTTTGGCTGCTCAAGTTGTTGAAAAGGATGAATGGGTTATTGATAGTGGATGTTCTCATCATATGACTGGTGATAAAAGGTAGTTTGTAAGCCTTGAAAAATATGAAGGTGGGCTTGTAAAATTTGGAGATAACTTAGTTGGTAGAATTCGTGGCAGAGGATCCATCTCTTTTGATGGTAAGAATAACACCAATGATGTTCTATATGTGGAACAGCTAAAGCATAATCTTCTCGATGTTGGATAGTTGGTTGACAAGGGTTATGATCTTCAATTCAAGGATGGCAAATGCAGAATCTTGGAAAGCTTCAGAACTGAAATTGCATCTAGTACACAAACTAGAGGTAACATCTTTCAATTAAGTAGTTATGGTAAAAGTTGTTTGATTGCTTAAACAGATCAAAGTTGGTTGTGGCATAGGAGAATGTGTCATGTGAATTTTGATAACATTGTCAAGATAAGTTCTACTCAGGCTGTAAGAGATCTTCCAAGACTTGTGAAACCTGATAGCATGTGTAGAGAATGTCAATTGGGTAAAAAGAACAAAACATCATTCAAAAGTAAAGAACAATTTTCAAGTAGGCGATTGGAACTTGTGCATACTGATCTATGTCGTCCTGCTAGAATTAGAAGTGTGCAAGGAGATAGATATTTTATGTTGTTGATTGATGATTACTCCTGGATGATGTGGCTGACTTTCTTAAAATAAAAATCAGAATTTCTTGACAAATTTAAAGTGTTCAAAGTTATGGTGGAAAATGAGATTGGTTTGAAGATAAAGTGTCTGAGATCCGATAGAGGTGGAGAGTTTACCTCCGGTGAGTTTGATACATTATGTGAAAGGCATGGAATAAAAAGATAGTTGTTTGCTCCTAGGACTCTCAGCAAAATGGAGTTGTAGAAAGAAAGAACTGGACCATTCAAGAAGCTGCCAGGACCATGATGATGGAAACAAATGTTCCACAAGTTTATTGGAGAGAAGTTGTGAGTATTGTTGTCTACACTCTTAACTGGGTGTAGATCAAAAGTAATTCTGGTAAGACTCCTTATGAACTCTGGTTTGGTCATCCTCCTACTGTGAGATATTTCAAAGTTTTTGGTAGTAAATGCTAAATCAAAAGAGATGAGGATCTAGGCAAGTTTGAAGCAAGAAATGATGAAGGAATTTTTTTGGGTTACTCTACTCAAAGAAAAGCATACTAGTGCTTCAACAAGATGTTGAAAAAGATTGTTGAAAGTGCTAATGTCAGAGTTGATGAGAGTAAGGAAGGATATTCTAGGTCTTGCGGATATGATTTTGATGATCAAGATGAAAATCCAAGTCAAGAAAGGTAAGTACAAACTCAGACTCAGATCCAAATTGATTTGGAAAATCTAGTAATTCAAGAGGTTAGTACAGAAGTTGAGGAACAGGCTCAAGAATTAGAAGTTCAAGCAAATCCCAAAACTCCCAGGTATGTAAGGATGAATCATCCTAAAGATCAAATCATAGGAGATAGAAATAAAGGTGTTTGAACTAGGAGAAGAATTGTTGAAGATCAAGAAGAGATTTGTCTAATTTCATTTAGATTGAACCAAAAACAATGAGTGAAGCCTACAAAGATGAAAACTAGGTAAAGGCAATGGAAGAAGAATTAATGCAAATTGAAAAGAATCACACTTGGGATCTTGTTTCTAGACCTGAGGACAAAAATGTGATTGGAACTAAATGGGTCTTCTGGAACAAACTAAATGAAGATGGTGAAGTTGTCAGAAACAAAGCAAGGTTGGTATGCAAAGGATATTCACAAGTAGAAGGAATTGATTTTGAAGAAAATTTTGCTCTAGTGGCAAGAATAGAAGTAGTCAAGTTATTTCTTGCATTTGATTCTTATAAAGATTTCAAGGTCTATCAGATGGATGTCAAATCAGCATTCCTAAACAGAGAGTTAGAAGAAGTCTACATTAAGCAACCAGAAGGCTTTCAGTTGTCTGATCAGAAAGACATGGTCTGCAGATTGAGGAAAGCATTATATGGACTCAAATAAACCCCAAGAGTTTGGTATGCAAGATTAGATAAGTATCTGTTAAAGCTAGGATATAACAAAGGCACTGCTGACAATAATCTTTACTTCAAAATTGATCATGAGAATATTCTAATTGTTGTGTGCAAAACATTTGCTGATCAAATGCAAAGTGAATTCGAGATGTCCATGTTTGGTGAGATGAATTTCTTTTTAGGTCTGTAAATCACTCAGTTAGATAAAGGTATCTTTATATCTCAGTCTAAGTATGTGAAAGAATTGTTGAAGAAGTTTGGAATGGAAGATTCAAAGCCAGTAGGTACGCCTATGGTAATCGGATGTAAGTTGAGTAAAGATGATGATTCCCCTAAGTCAAATAAAAAAAGGTATAGATCAATGATTGGAGGACTACTCTATCTGACTCAAACTAGACCTGATATCATGAATGCAGTAGGGCTTGTTACTTGATTCCAAGCTGATCCTAAAGAATCCCATGTTGTAGCAGTCAAAAGAATCTTTAGATATCTCAAAGGAACACTTGATTATGGCTTGTGGTATCCAAAAGACAATGACTTTACTCTTTATGCATATACAGATGCTAATTAGGTAGGAGATGTGGATGACAGGAAAAGTACTAGTGGTGGTGCATTCTTCTTGGGAAGTAGATTGGTTTCTTGGCTGAGAAAAAAGTAGGAGGCAATATCCCTATCTACAGCAGAGGCAGAGTATATAGTAGCAACAAACAATTGCACTCAAGTTCTATGGATGAAGCAAATGTTGAAGAACATCAGAACTATGTTTGAGGAGTTGGTCACAATCTTCTGTGATAATTCAAGTGTAATAAGCATCTCAAAGAATCCAGTGTTGCATTCAAAAACAAAGCACATATCCATCAAGTTTCATTTCTTGAGAGAGAAAGTAAATGAGAATGAAGTCAAGTTGGAGTTTGTATCTTCAAAGGATCAGATTCTAGATATTTTCACTAAGCCTCTTCCCAAGGATACTTTTGAGTATCTCAGAGAGAAGTTGTGGGTTATTACCCCTCTTGATCAGAATTAAGATGCACTAAAGTGCATCAGTCTGGTAGAATTCACAGTCACATCTTGTGATCCGAATTGATGTAAAGGAGGCACTACTCAAGGGGAGTAGTCTGCATGTAATTTTTGAGTGTGGTCTGAAACAAAAATAAGAAGAAAAGACTGCAAATATGTGCCCTTTTCCATTGATGTCAAAGGGGGAGAGAAGTTCATGTGAAAAACTTGTTGCTAATGAAAGGGGGAGCAATGAAGGAAGTGACTGCAAAAGTGATAAGAGAAAGGGGGAGAAAGTCTTGTCTTGATGGTCAAATTAGTTTATTACATCATATGTTGCCATCAATGACAAAGGAAGAGATTGTTACAAATATGTGCCTAAGCGGTGTCGTCATTGATGTCAACATATCCTTGTTGCCATTGGTGTCAACTATATCCTATTTTGTTGCCTATGTAGAAGACTAGGTTGTTGAGGATATTAAGCAAATTAATAAGGATCAATGTATGTGGACCATATGGCTGAGTAGAGGATTGTATGAAGAAGCTCTAGTTAAGCTTTGAAGGGTTAGCATGAAGATTTGAAGAAGCTATGGCCATCTGAGTAGAACTAGTTTTATAGTGTTTAGAAGAGACAGAGCGACAAGAAAGAGGTCTGGATTGTTCTGGATATGTCAAATGATGATTTGTGGATTTGGAGGCATGTTTGGGAAGTTAGTGTGTATCATCCATTCAAGTGGTTCGTGGTTTGGAGGTCCGCAAGCAATCTTTATAAAGTGACAGTCATGGCAGGCAGTGTTCTTGAGGTTTTGAAGGAAGATGCAAGTGATTCTGATGATTTGGAGGGATGCGGATATTTTTGTTGAATTCAATGTGCTTGTGGAAGTCTCTGGTTGTATGATTGCTATGTTGGAGGTCCGCATTGAAGTTTGAGCTTGTCAATGAAGATTTCCTTCTTGGTGTGGCTATTCTTCCCAGTCTTGGCCAACCAGATGATTCAAGCATGGTGCAGATGATCTAAGAGCATTTCTATGGAGCATGGTGTGTTGATTAATGAATATTTGAGTCCCATTTGTGTTTGTCTGATAGCTTAGTGATTCACATTAAGTCAAATGTTTGTAGTGCCGACCTTGATGTTCATTCCAAGGTTGATGAAGCATATAAGTACTTGTTGATGAGTTGTGGAAAATTATCCTTGTATGATAATAATATAATCTAAAGAAAGGATCAAAGGCAGAATAGAGTAGAGGAGAAGCAGAAGAACAAGATTTGTTTTGATGAAGAGTTAGAAAAGAAGTATTTGGGGCAGAGTAGAAGTTTTGTGAGCACTCAATGAAACTGAACCAGGCATGAAGGAGGTGCTATTTATCAGTTAATTCTTTCTATATTAAACATAAATTCTGTAGGCAGTGAGCCTCTCTTGAGTAGTGAGCCTAAAGGTATGTGTCTTCTCTTTTTTTCTAAGTACTTTTGATAGGGTATGAATCTTATGGGTTAACCCCCACCGTGGTTTTCCCTTAACTGGGTTTACACGTAAAACTCTTGGTGTTATGTTTGTTAAGTTTATTTCTGCTCATGTGTTGTTGACTCATGCTTAATGTTTACATTATTGATTTGATTGTAAGTTGATAAAGAATATTAAAAGTAGAAAAGGTTAAATTTTTGAGACAACTGATTCACCCCCCTCTCAATTGTCCAGACTATTTCCAACACTTACATCACCATCAACCTAGAAAATACAATATGCATAAATCATCTAAAGATTTGCATCAGCTACAAGTTTCACTTGAGGTTTAACAAGATTTAGAATACTGGACTTTATGCATAAGGGTAGGATAGAAATAACTTAGAAATAATTTATGGACATAACCAAAATGATTTTAAATTTTAAAATGGGTAGGATAATCTTCAACCATAAGACAGGTGCCTAATCCTGCAAGCACAAAGTCATATTTGAAACAAAACCAACAATGAACAAGAAGCCATAATATTCAATTAGGCATGATTTATCAAGTTTCTGCTATACAAAAACATCAAACCCTCAACTACCCTCCTACTCTCAAAATTACAATCTATTCTTAGTTATCCAATATAGATCTGAAATGCCCCACATACCAGTAATGAAAGTGTGCATACTTAATTGTCTTAGGCATAACACCATTATTGTATCCCTTGAATACATACTAACAAACACATGACAAAGAGAGTAGCAAATGTACAGCTAGGAATCCCTTGGATTCTCTGAAACATTCAAACTTTAATGGAGACAGAATATAAAATGATAACAGAAACAATGGTCTTATATTGATTTATTGAACAAGCTTTAACTGAATCACTACAGAACACTTCTCACAAATAGACTTGTGCATTACATAAACTAGTCAATCAATACATTATATCTCTAAGATCACCTAGATTGGCTCCCATACTTCAGACCTTGTCTAAAAATATGCTCTGGAAACAACCCTTTACAAAGACCTAGAAATTATAGTCTTATAGAGAAGGAGAAAAGAGATGGCACAAGAAGGTGACAACTATCACAAATAGAACCTCTAATCTGCAACTGATTTGGCATAAGAGAATATGCCACAGCATCCTTTGATTTCCCTCTTCAATTTCCATCCTTCACCTTGTCTTCACTTTGCAAATCTCATGTACAATTTTACCCTATTGGTAAAATTAACTTCTCAACTGTAATTTCACTTGGCAGGTAAAATTTTTACCCCCAAGCAATTTCCCCATTTCACTAGCATGTGAAAACATGTTTTACTATACAATTTTAACTCCCAGAATTAAACAAAATATGCAAGGCATTTTTGCATATATAGGGGCATTTTTTCCTTTTTTCCAGATCATTTCTACATATGCCAATGCATTCAAAAAACTTGTTGGAGGCATTAGAAATAATGGAGCCACATTTTTACAATTGTTGTCATATTTTTCTCACTATTAGAATTTTAAAACACTCGAAACATCTCTGAAATTGCTCTCTAGTTGTGAAGAATGCCCCAGACATTGTTCTGGAAGTGAGAAAACTCATCTACAGCCTATTAAAGGCCTCAAAACATAGCTCCAAACCAAAAAAATGTAACATCATACCTTCAACACTACTCTATGACCATTTTCATGATTTTGCACTCGAGTTTGGGTGTGTAGTTTTCCTATTTGCAAAATGGCGGAATGCAGCAAATAATAAAGCTTTGCTCTTTAATTCTACATTGTCAAACATATTAAAACATTTAAAATGTTTTAATAAAGCTTTTTGCACTTCCACACTTCAAATGTGTGCTTACTTTTTTTCATTGGTAGAATGGCGGAAAAGAAATAAAAAGCTTAATAAAGCTTTATTTTTTAGACCTTTCACTTTTCTGAAGAAAATAAAACATTTAAAATGTTTTTTTTAAGTTTTGCACAGCACTCAACATTTTCCTTCTGTAGAATGGTGGAAAAGAAAATTTAATGCAAACCAAAGCTTAATAAAGCTTATAATAAAGCTTTCACTTCTTCACTTTAATATTTTACCTTGGAAAAGACATTTAAAAACATTTAAATGTTTTAAATTTGCCCTTCTGCACTTCCGCAAAATGTTTGAGGGCTTGCTTTTACCATCCACGGAATGGTAGAAAATGATTTAAAAGCTTAATAAAGCTTTAAACAAATCTTAGATTAAACCATGCATTTCAATTTTTTAATTTTCCACCAAGAATTTAAACATTAAATTGTTTTAAAAGTTGGGAAAATTAAAACATTAACCTTTTGGAAAAATTTAATTTCTCTGCCAACCAAAATAGTGTAATGACACCACCGGTACATGGGATGTCCAAGACCACAAAAAATTTTGGGAGACCAAAATCAATTATTTAAAACATCAGTTTGTCACCAAAACCATAAAATTCCACACTTTTTTGACATGCCTTTCTAGCTCGCTAGTAGTCACACATGGATTAAAAAACATGTCAAAACTCACCTGAGGACCACGAAACTGGATGAGTTTGCTAACATATGTCTTGAAAAACATTCTAACAAATGGATTTACATGAAGATGTGATGCAGAGAAAGGTATGGAGTTAAAAATAAAACACTGCAATGATCTTTCTTACTGAACAAGTATGGGTCTGTTCTCCTTTATGCAATGCATTGCTTCAACAAGAGTAATGGGTGCTTCAAATTGGATTATATGCTTGGATGATTTTTCAGTGCTCCAAATCATCATGGATGACTCTAACATGACTAGTTGAAACTCACCAAACCCCCAAAACACCCTGACTATCTATCCCACCTATCGTTCCTTTATAAACTGACCTAGCTGCTTGTAGCCCTAAAAATGGGATTTTTAGGCCAAAATTTGCAGGATATAAGACAAAACTGTGGAATAACTTGGTTTCTGATTACTCATTAGAAGGTTACAATACATATCCAACATGCACTAGGGGGTCTTTTGGGACACAGGCCTCAAAAATGGGTTTGTTTGTGCTGAAATAGGCCTAATTAGGCCTCCATCACACAGTAAATGGCCACCAAACTTACTCTTAGTTTCTAAAACCAGCTCTAGGGTGCTTGTGGGGTTAGAAAAAATTGGATTATACTAGTTTAAGGTATCTCAAGACATCCCAAAGCTCTTTCCTATCACTGTGTTATCTAACTCTACTCTTGACAGTCTAATACATGAAGATATTAGACAGAACTAACTGCAAACCTCTTGATTCTCCTATACCCTGCTCTTGTAATAACTTCAATAGAGAAATATGAGCAAAATAGAGCCATTCCACCCATTTTGAGATCATGAAATGGATGTAATGAATTAGATTGCCATCATTTTGCTAAAACCCTTAAAATTAGGGTTTAAGAAACCAGTTACAGAAAAATGACTCAAAAATGCTTCAAAAACTATGAAATCCTACAAAACATGTTTCAAACAATAGCTAACATAATTCTCCAAATGATTTTAGTCATTTTGGTCCTTGACAGTACTGTACGAGTAAGGATAGAACGCTAGAAAAGCATAAAATAGTCAAAATTTGCATAAAAATAGGTATTTCCTTTTCTTATTCTCCTTCCAACTTCCTCAAAATCTCTTCTTCGACATGTCTATGCATAATACTATGACTTTACAATATATTCTCCTCGATTTACTGACTCTCATCATGGGAAAAGACAAAAAAAGCAGGCATTAAAGCCTGTCCTCACTGAAAACCAAAAATAGACTATCCTATCTTTTAGGACAACAATAGATTTCACTAAATACATTTCCTATTCTAAACCACCACTATGTGGTCATGCCTCTAGTGGGCCTAATTACATCATTTAATAAGAAACTCTACCTATGACCTTAATTCTTCCCAAAAAATACAAAATTTACCTTGAGAAATTCAAAAATTGCCTTGGGGCTAGGTGCCCCTGCACCATTCAACCCTACTGAAAAGAACTCATGTCACATGAGTTATGAATGGTTCTTGCTTCAACTTGTTCTCTATAGGCTCTCTAGTCTACAAATCTACTTCCTTGGTTTAGATAATGAAATCTCGGGATATACTCTACCTCCTTGCACTTGTTTGCATGTGACTACATACTTACACTTGTAATCAGACCTGCAGGAGGTCTCCTAACTATCCTCTACCCAAAACATGACAATGTTCTTGTTTTCATACCTTCAAACCATCCCCTACCATAGGTTCCTACCTTCTTCTTCATGGCAACTTCATGCTTGCACCTACCACTAAGCTCTTGTCCACCTTGTCCTTTTAGGATTGTCTTCTGATTCATTGTTTGATTAGCTTTTTGTGTCATCATACTATGCTTGTAACCTATTGTACCCACTATACCAGCAAGTACTACTTGTTCTTTAATCTTTGTCTCAACCAAAGGGCACACTATTGTACCAATTAGGACATTGTTATTCCAATTCACTATCAATAAACTTGAAGCAATTTTCTTACCTGCTTTCCCATCATTTCCAAGCTTTGAATTGACTGTAGCACCTATCTCTTTGTTTCCTTTCACAACCTCTACAACTTCTTTCTTCTCACATAGGATCACCTGAGCCTCCTTAACCTTATCTTTATCTCCTAACACTGCAGCATCCTCCAAATGCTTGGTCTTGGTATCCATAAAATCCTTCTTACCAAATACTATGACTTTTACGGCTTTGGATTGATCTGCTACAACCTCTTGTAATGGAAGAAAAGTAAATGAATTCCCTTCATGGTCAATCTGGTAGGTATTAGCCCATCCATCATACACAGCATGTTTGTCAAATTGCCATGTCCTTCCAAGCAACAAATGGCAACATTCCATTGGTAGAACATCACAAAGTACCTTATCCCTGTACCCCCCAATCTGAAACCCAACCCAAGTCTGCTCATTGACTGATTATCATTTAGCCATGACACCTTATAGGGTGTTTCATGAGGAATTTTCTCCAAGTTTAACTTGTCTACCATTTCCTTTGACACTATATTATCAGTGGATCCTGAATCTATTACTACCTTACATACTTTACCTTTGTTCTTGCATGTGGTCTTGAATAGACTTCTTCTTTGCATTGGTTCTTTCTCCTTAAAGGTCCTCAAGAGTTGTTTTCTCATCATCAAAGTTTCACCCACCTCTGGTGCAGCAACAAGGCTTGAAGAATTAACACTTTCTACTTCATCTTCTTGGACAATTTGGACTCTCTTTATACCTCTTCTTTCACCTTCACTTGAAGTAGCACCAACCTTGTCAGGGCACTTGTAAGGTAGATGACCAAACTCACCACAGTTGTAACACTTTCCTAAAAACATATTTGAACCTCTTCCTTGATCTACATTTCTGCCCCTAAAGCTTGTTCTTCCACCTCTCCATCCACCTCTAGACTCAACCTCTTGTTCTTTACTTTTACCAGCATCTTCTTCATTGAACTATTTTGGAGTAGAAAAAGTTCCTCTTCCTCTAGAAGTACTGCCTCTTCCTCTTGTTATCTTCTCTTGTCTCCTTTTCACCTTTTCTTCTGCTCTTATAGCCATTTGAAAACATTGTTCCATTGTTTTTGGTGCCAACAAACTGATTTCATCTTGAATGTTATATCTTAGCCCATTGAGATATCTAGCTACTCTTACTTCCTTATCCTCCTCATGCTTTGTCCTTATACTTAAACTATAAAACTTCTCAGTGTATGCTTGCACATCTAAGTCCTTTTGCCTAAGATTTTTTAATCTTTTTAGTAATTGAACATTATAATCACCAGGAAGGAACTTACCTTTCAGTTTTTCCTTCATTTTCTCCCAAGAAGTGATCTTGTTCTTCCCTTGTTTCTGTCTTTCATCTTGCACAAAGTTCCACCACAAAAAAGCATGCCCTTTCAGTTTGGTCTTAGCCTTCCTCACCTTGTGATTGTCATCTATCTCTTCACTTTCAAAGTAATTCTCTATGGCTCCTATCCAGTCCAAGAGCTCTTCACCATCTAGTTTACCTCCATACATTGGCAAATCCATTTTTCTATGTCCATCACCTTTCACAACTTTTAGAAACTTTACCATCCTCACATCCTCTAGATCTAACTCTTCTTATTCACTAGAAGTTTCTTCTTCTTCTTTAGACTCACTTTCACTCATGGTGCCTCCAGCTTTAGACTTCAATGCAGCAATCTCCTTCTTCAAGGCTTCTTGCTCCTTAGCATGTTCATCAATTCTCCTAGAAATTGTACTACCTTTAGGATGCCTCTTGACTCCTCAGATTCCACTTTTCTCAAACTCCAACCTTTAAATCTCAAGAGATCTACTTCCTATGCTCTGATACCACTTGATGCAGAGCAAGGTATGGAGTTATAAATAAAACACTGCAATGATCTTTCTTACTGAACAAGTATGGGTCTGTTCTCCTTTATGCAATGCATTGCTTCAACAAGAGTAATTGGTGCTTCAAATTGGATTATATTCTTGGATGCTTTATCAATAATCCAAATCATCATGGATGACTCCAACATGACTAGTTGAAACTCACCAAACCCCCAAAACACCCTGACTATCTATCCCATCTATCGTTACTTTACAAACTAACCTAGCTGCTTGTAGCCCTAAAAATGGGGTTTTTAGGCCAAAACTTGCAGGATATAAGACAAACCCGTGGAATAACTTGGTTTTTGAGTACCCATCAAAAGGTTACAACACATATCCAACATGCACTAGGGGTATTTTAGGACACAGGCCTCAAAAATAGGTCTATTTGTGCTGAAATAGGCCTAATTAGGCGTCCATCACATAGTAAATGGCCACCAAACTTACTCTCAGTTTCTAAAAATAGCTCTAGGGTGCTTGTGGGGTTATAAATGACTAGATTATGCTAGTTTAATGGATTTCAAGACATCCCAAAGCTCTTTCCTATTACTATGTTATCTAACTCTGCTCTTGATAGTCTAATACATGAAGATATTAGATAGAACTGACTGCAAACCTCTTGATTCTCCTATACCCTACTCCTATAATAACTTCAATAGAGAAATATGAGCAAAACAAAGCCATTCCACCCATTTTGAGATCATGAAATGGGTGGAATGAATTAGATTTCCATCATTTTGCCAAAACCCTTAAAATTAGGGTTTAAGAAACCAGTTACAAAAAAATGACTCAAAAATGTTTCAAAAACTATGAAATCCTGCAAAACTTGTTTCAAACAATAGTAACATCATTCTCCAACAATTTCAGTCATTTTGGTCCTTGACAGTATTGTACGGGCAAGGACAGAATGCTGGAAAAGAATAAAATAGTCAAAAATTGCAGAAAACTAGGTATTTCCTTTTCTTATTCTCCTTCCAACTTCCTTAAAATCTCCTCTTTGACATGTCTATGCATAATACTATGAGTTTACAATATATTCTCCCTAATTTACTGACTCTCATCATGGGAAAAGCCAAAACAATTAGGCATTAAAGCCTGTCCTCGCTGAAAACCAAAATAAATTGTCCTATCTTTTAGGACAACAACAAATTTCACTAAATACATTGCCTATTCTAAACCACCACTATGTGGTCATGCCTCTAGTGGGCCTAATTGCATCATTTAATAAGAAACTCCACCTATGACCTCAATTCAACCCAAAAAATAGAAAATTTGCCTTAAGAAATTCAAAAATTGCCTTGGGGCTAGGTGGTCATGCACCAAGATGACCAGGATGCAAAACTTTAATCATCAAATTCAAGCTCTCAGGTAGATACAACAGGTATCAAACTTAGCCCCTACCACCAATTTTTTTTTTTTTTTGGTGCCTGGTAAAATTTTTTTTTCATGTGACCGGTGACGCTGGCACAACACACCATCTGGTACCATGGGGATAAGGGAGACTAGACCTCATGACCATCTTTACCGCAACAGAATTACATAGCCAATCGAGCCAGGGCCCCCACCCCACCCCTACCGCCAATTTGAAGGTGCCAACACAACTCATAAATAGGGAGTTGCAGTTGGCATTTACTTACAAAGAGTTATTTTTGGGTGAGAATCTTAAACAAATAAAGTATTATTATTTTTCATGCTAGAGGAGTGTCTCATAATTATTTATGATAGTTGTAAGTTGGTAGAAGAAGAGCATCTTCAATAGCTAAAAATAGCTAAGAATCAAGGAGTTGTGCCAAATTTTTAGTAGATTTAATTAGAGAGGGAATATTTGAGAAGAATTAATATTGAAATATTTTATTTTTGTTATTTTTGGGCATAATTGTGACATTAGGATTTGTGCCCATAAATTCTATATAAGCTAGGCAACTTCTTTAGTTGATATCTTTTGCTAATTTATCAATTTTCTTCACCACTTGAGAACTTTTATTCAACTAAAAGATTTGAGGACAAAACCCCTTAGATTCTTGGAGATCAGAGGACAAAAACCATTTGATTTCTCAAGGGAAATTTTACTCAAAGGACTTTATTTTCACTTCATATGTTTGATTGGATTTTTAGCATATATTTCAATAGTTTGTATTTGAGAGATTGCATATAAGGGAGCTCCAGCATATAAAAAAGATTATTTCAGATTTATCCATCATTTGTATTTCCATAATATCTGATAAATTTCAGTATTTTTCCACACATTTGATTAGCAAAAATTAGCTTTAGAATGTTGTCAATTTCTAATTTTGTGTGCAAAGATTATCTATCTTTCCAGCATAGTTTTTGTAAGAAAATCTACATATTTTATTCAATCTTATCATTGTATGTACTCATCTTTCCTTCATGGGATCTTGGTGATCATAAAGTGATTAAATTTTTTGTATATGTCTTTTTGTAGACTTATTTTAGTATAAAATTAGTTTTTTATAAAAAATAGTTTATTTGTGGCATAGAAGTGCATGCTTAGTTTTGGATTGGATTTGAGTGTAGATCTCTGTTTAATTTTTGTGGTTATTTCATATTTCATTAAATTTTATGTTTGGTTGTTAAAAATCATTTGAGTACTTTAGATCTAATAATATTTTAATATTATTTTGGTTATAGGGACATTCCATTGTATCAGAGCTTTGATCTTGTCATCCTATAAGGTAAATTAAATTGTCGATGCCAATCATGGAAAGATTATTTAGATATCTAATAAAAGGAAAGCAATGCAAATAATTTTAACATACAATGATTAAAATATAAAAGATCCATGATAATATAATCAAGTTATTGAAGCAAAAATAGTAGTTGCAAAGTAATATACAAAATCCATTTCCAACTAAAGCATCACAAAAAGAGGAGATTGATAGAATCTTTGAGAAGTATCAAGGGAAGTTTGATCCTTTCAAATCTACAATAACTTTCGATGATTACTTAGAAATTCTTGGAAATATTTTTTTCAATAGAAAAGTGTTGAAGTAGAAAGCAAAAAAATAGAATCAAATCCACAAGTTATTAAGGATCAAATCATTGAACATGAACTAGAGAAAGTTAACCTATAGATGGATGAAGGAATTGAACTAGAGGTATAACAAGCTATATAGGTTGAAGGTAAAAATTCTATCATTCAAAAATATGTTTTCGTGATTTCTAATTAATCCTCACATCAAGGAAGTGTTTTTCTTAATGAAGTTGTTGAGAAAGCAACATTACATGTTAAATGTAATAATTCCATTATTCTAGTGATGTCTAATGTTGTCCAAAGTAGCTATATACATAAGCATAAAGTTGTGAAGGGTGTTGATTTTTGTTCCACTAATCTTCATTCTAAAAATTTGGGTCACAAGAATAGTAGTTTTGCTTCAAATCTTTAGAAATTTCTAAATCAACAATAGAAAGTAAATATTTTGATGACCCTTTTGATAAGGAAGATAGTAGTGGTAAATACTTATTTTCATACCATATCATTATTGAGAGAGTGATGGAAGTTTTTCATTGAAGTCTATGTGTTGGCAAGATGAGATGAATGGAGAGACTAATGGATATTGAAGACCATGATAGTGTATGGTGTTGTCATTGATGGCAACCCATTATAGAGATGTAGTAGTGTTGGTCCGGAGAAGAGCAAAGCACCAATTGTTTTGTAGATTTTTCTAAGTACCAAAGTACAATCTTTAGTGTTTAGTGAATTAGTTTTTGGGTCCACATTGCTCCACTATGAAGAATTTTGTCATGTGGTTCTAAGGTAATTTTGGTACATATTGAAAGATTTTAAATCCAAAGTTTCAAGGCTTGAAGTCCTCCATAGTTGAAGATAGATTTGACAGAGTATCGAACTTTGTAATGGCAGTATAATGGCAATATTAATGGTATGTTGGAATGCTCCGCATTCCACCATAGATGAATATTTTTTTATGTGGTTTTGAGAATAAGCTTATAGATGTCATAAATATGTGTTCTCCAAGTGGCAAGCATTTTGGTGGTCTATGCATTGTGAGTAAATAGTTGGTTCATTCTATTATTACTTCACCAGTGGTGCCGACCCAAAGGTTTTGAAGTTGTGTGGAGTTAAGTTATGTATGGAGTAGAATTATGGGAGTAATTATAGGTTATGTTGACCTATCTTAATGTGCTACACGCTTTGGTTCTCTTCGCAAATCATATAGGATTGAGTTTTGAACTGATAGGTCAAGAGGTCACGTGGTATATTTATTATGCTGACCTGTTTGATGTTTTTTTTATTACGATACATATACAAGATTGATTTATTGTGTGGTGTATAAAAAAAGTGAGACAGCTAAGTGTATGTGAGAAATCTGATGTAGAGAAAGGAAAGATAAGATTATAGTGAAAATGAAGTGTGTTAAATCAGTATTCTGAGCTTCAGTGGAACTATATCTTCAGCATAGGTCAAATGCATTGTTAACAATTCTTACTTTGTAGTGAGCCACCCTTTCTTTTATCTTTCTCTATTCAGGACAGTGAGTCCTTTGGCAGTGAGCCACCAACAGTGAGTATTTCTCTTGTGGATAGTGAGTCCACCATTTTGTATCAAACTTTGTAACCGGTTGTAATATATATATAGTGAGCTAATCCTCATCGTGGTTTTTCCATTTTTGGATTTTCCACGTAAATTTAGTGTTCTTGTGTTCTTTTGATAAATGCCTTCTATGTTCCTTTCCATTACTGCAAATTTATTATAATAAATTAGATAGATATTTAAATTGTCAAGGTTAATGAATTTTTAGGGAATACTAATTCACCCCCCTCTTAGTATTCTGGGTGTTCAACAATTGGTATCAGAGCAAGGTTCCTTCAATTGGCTTAATCGCTAAGGTAGATCTTGGAGGTTGAACACATGGCAATGAGAAAGTTTCCTATCCCTCTGAAAGACATTCCTATGGAAGGATTTACTAAAGAAGACTATATGGTTGACATGAATGGAGAGCTCAAATTAGCCCTTGAAGATCTGGAAAGAATGGTATGTAAGAATAGAGATATTAAAGAAAATATTAAGGAAGTAGATGAATGCATCAAAAAATTGAGAGAGCAAAATAAGAAGTTCAAAGAAAGATACAAGGAAGTAAATGAATAGCTGAAACAATCAAATGAGATAATCACCACTCTAAAAAATGCAAATTGAAGAAGGAAAAAGGGTTAAAGAATGCCTAAATGCAAAATAGAAAGGAAAATTTGAAGAATGCTCAAGGCTTGAACAAGAAATTGTGATCTTAAAGATAGAACTAGAGAAAGCAAAGAATCAAGAAGACAAATTCAAGAAGAGCTCCATCTTGCTTGATGAATTGATTGCAATTCAAAAGGATCCTAAGGATAAAGAAGTATTAAGGTTTGAAAAAGGTGAAAGTTCAAAGACAAATCATACTTCAAACAATGCTGAAAAGAAGAACAATAACCGAAGGAAGATTGACGATAAGAAGAGTAATAGCAAACAGGTCTGGAACCAAATGAAAGATTTCAAGAGGCCACCTATTAGACAACCGGATGCATAAAGGTACTCTGGTTACTGTTACTCTTGCAATAAATTTGGACATAAGGCTATGGAATGTAGAAGTAGAATGAATCAAAATGTTCAATCATTTTCTAGTCAGTGTTTTACATGAAAAAGATTTGGTCATAGATCTAGTGAATGCATAAATCAAATGATGAATGGTTACAATAATGGTATGATGTTTCAATCTTTCAATGGTTACTATTAGACATGCAATGGATTTTAGCATAAGGCTAATCAATGTAGATCTAGAATGAATGGAGGTAAGCTTGTTCAAAATGTCAGATGTTACAAATGCAATAAATTAGGACACACTGCTAAGTTTTGCAGAAGTAAGAATGTGAAGGTTTATCTAGTAAAGAAGAGTGATCCAGTGAAGAATGTGAATCTGGTAGAGATGAAGAAAGAAATCCAGTAGAAAGTTTTGGCTTAGGGGGAGTTTTAATAGACAATCTTTAAGCCCCTGCTAAAGATATGGTGTTGATGCCTTCAACACGTGGATATGAGGTGTAGGTTGATATGCTTAACCTATTGGAGAAGACACTGGTGGAAAATGTGACATTGCAGAAGTTTGCGGAGCAGTTGAAGGTGACTGTGCATTATAATTAGGGTTTGACAAATTTATCAATTTGAGCATTTAATGTTATTTAGGTTATATGAAAATGTTTGGGTCATCCCACAATAGTGGGTTACACTTTTTGGCCAAACTTGACATGGAAATCAACATTTTGAACTAAATCTTCACTTTCTGACACCTATAGTGGCTAAACCTTTAGGAATTTAAAGATGATGTGAACTAATGATTTGTGATATTTTGTTTGTAGATTCTAAATATATTTTAAAAAAAAATTGGAGTTAAATTGTAAAATGTTTTGTGTCTCCTTTGATAACTAGTTTTTAATAGTAAACAATATTTCTTAAAGTGATGTGTATTCGTAGCACATAACTTCTTTTATACAAAGGATAAAATTCTAATTCTTTTGAATTTAGATTGGTAACATAGTTATATAGGGCATGCATTTGGTTTCATAATGTTTTGTTGAATATTTTTTTAATTAAGTTTTGAAGTCAAACCAATTATAATTTAGACATAGTTGTATTCCGTAAAACATAACTTTTTCTGTATGTATCAAAATTCATTTTTTTCTTGTTGAAACAAGGACATCAATACCTAGGGCATAGATATTTTCAGATTTTTTTTTCACTAATTTACTAATTTTCCATGTGTGTAGAACATAGAACCTGATGTTCGGTGAAAAACCTACATTCACTTGAGAAATAAAAAATAAATATAATAACCAAATTAAATATATTTAAAATTATACTTTTTGGGAATCTTATAATAAGGACTACATACTTCCAAAAAATAAATTTTAAATGAATTCATTTGATCCCCCAAAAGGTAAATCAAAAGTAGGTTTTTATCAGCATTTTGATAGGTGTAGAGAAGACTCCATTATAGGTATGGTTTAAAACTAGCAGGGTTCTAACCAAGGGGTTTTGAATCTAAGGGGGTTTGATCAAACCCTCTTCAATTAAAATCCTTTAAATGGAACCTTTCAAAGCTTAAATCATTATATTTTCTAAAAATATGTGATTTTAGCAAAAATTAGGATGTCCTAGAAAGTGTAACCCATTATTGTGGCAGTACCCATTTATAAGTAATTTCACTTAACAAAAGATCATTTACAAATGAGCATTTGAAGAGAGAAGAGCAGTGAAAAGAGCAAGGAGAAGCTTTTCAAAATTCTTGTACATGAAACCCTAACTAGAAGTGTAGACACCCAAAATTGTCCCAAATTTGTCCATGTCTTGCAACACCTTGTTAAAAACATCATTAAGACATCATGTAGCATTTTGTCCTAAAACCCACTCTTAATCCAATTTATCCATTAGCTAATTAATTAAATAAATTTTATTTATTTAATTAAAATCCCATCTTAATCCCATCCTTATCTCACTTAGCCAAATAATTAAATAAATTTTATTTATTTAATTAATATCCAACTCATATCCCAACTAATTCAAATATTTTATTTGAATTAAGTTCTCACATTTCATCATAAGCTGACTTTCTAATTAATTAAATAAATTTTATTTATTTAATTAATTTATCTTATCATTTAGTTGACATGTGTGCCTCTTGTATATCAAAAAATTTGGATTTATAAATGGAAATGATCAAACAATTGAAATGCATAACCCAAACCCAAATAATTCAATACCTCGAAGATGCAAGATGAGCTCGATTGATTGATCGCTTTGTTGTGTTGATTGCTTGATTCTGCAATGGGTAAGTGCAAGAAGATGGGGGGCCAAAAAGGGTTCTTAAGTGGCCACTTTTTTTCTGAAATCAGGAAATACTGGCCTTGGATGAGAAATTGAGAATAGTTACACTCAAAATTTAGAGATGCAACCAAAACAATGTTCGTAGTGCTCCGAGTCTACTTTCTAAACTACTATTTTGTTTTGAAAATGGCATAGATTAAGGGGTTCAAAAGAGGGAGCCACAGAAATTGGTGTTGTTTCTGTCAAAAAAACATAACATAGCATGTTTTGTGGCTCCCTCAAAAGGTCAACTTTTTTTTGGTATTTTTAAAATCGCTTCAGTGAGAAATTAGCTAATAGCATGTAGTTTATGCCCAATTTTTCTGATAATTTTTTGATGAATATTTGATTTTTTACTAATTTTTAAAGTGGACACATCCTAAAAAACAGAATTTTGGCCGTGCTACCCCTATAAATTTTGAAAACTAATTGAAAATTATTTTTTTATTTTTTTAATATTTGTAGAATGGAGTCTAGTTTCTAAATATGTAATTTTTTTGAAATTTGAATGAATAGTTATTTTACAATGAAAAAAAGACCAAACAGTGGTTTTTGCATAAAAACGGACACACAAACAAAAGAAATTAAAGATGAAAGGCTTAACATTGTTAAAATGTGAAAAAAATCACATCGTCAAATAGCTAAGAGAAAGCCTAACATTACCCATGTGTTCGATTTGTTCAACCTTGAAACACGTGCAAATCTGAGGGTTAGCACGAACGAAATTATGTGAAATTTTGAAGAATACAGAAAAACACGTCTGTGACTGTTCATAAGGCACTCCCAGCCTTTGGGTTGGAAATCCAAAGCAAATCCCAAGCCCAAGGCTTGGGATTCCCAAAGCAAGAAATAACGCGCTCGCGTTATAACGCGCTCGCGTTATTTCTTGCCTTACATTTTTCCCACAAGTCTGTCTTTTGTCATGTTTGACATAACGCGAGCGCGTTATAACGCGCTTGCGTTATGTCCCACTCAAATTTTTTTACATTCAAGGCTATTCATCATGAGGGTTAAGGCATAAGGGATAGAGTTGGAAGGTTTACGGATAAGGGATTAGCGTTTAAGGTATAGTATCGAGCCCGTTGAGGGTCGAGGGATCAAAGTTAAGGGTTGAGGTATTAGGGTTTGACATTAAGGGTTGAGGGTTGAGGTTCAAGGGTCAAGGGTTTAGGGATAGGGTTTAGGGTCGAGGGATTAGGGTTAAAGTAGAGTGTGGAGGGTGTAAGGATTAGGGATAGGGTTGGAGGGTTTAGGGATAAGGGATTAGGGTTTAAGGTATAGTATCAAGTCTGTTGAGAGTTTAGGAATAGGGATAGCATTTAGGGATTAGGGATGAGGGATTATAGTTGAGGGATGATGGATTAGGGTTGAGGGTTGAGGGATTAGGGTTTAGGGATAAGGTTTAGGGTTGAGGGTTGAGGGATTAGGGTTTAAGGTATAGTGTTGAGGGTTGAGGGTTGAGGGTTTAGTATTAGGGTTTAGGGTTGACGGATTAGCATTTAATGTCGAGGTTAGGGTTAGAGTGTTGAGGGTAGAGGAATTAGGGATAGGGTTTAGGGTTTAAGGTTTAAGGATTGAGGGTTGAGGCTTTAGGGATGAGGGTTTAAGGCTTAAGATATAGTGTCAAGTGTTGAGGGTGTAGGGATAGGGTTTAAGTTTTAAGGGTTAAGGGTTGAGGGATATGGATTAGGGTTTAAGGTATAGTGTTGAGGGTCGAGGGATCAGAGTTAAGGGTTGAGGGATTAGGGTTTGACGTTGAGGGTTGAGGGTTGAGGGTTGAGGTTCGAGGGTCAAGGGTTTAGGGATAGGGTTGAGGGTCGAGGAATTAGGGTTAAAGTAGAGTGTGGAGGGTATAAGGATTAGGGATAAGGTTGGAGGGTTTAGGGATAAGGGATTAGGGTTTAAGGTATAGTATCGATTCTGTTGAGGGTGTAGGAATAGGGATAGCATTTAGGGTTTAGGGATGAAGGATTAGAGTTGGGGGATGACAGATTAGGGTTGAGGGTTGAGGGATTAGGGTTTAGGGATAAGGTTTAGGGTTGAGGGATGAGGGATTAGGGTTTAAGGTATAGTGTTGAGGGTTTAGGGATAGGGTTTAGGGTTGAGGGATTAGGATTTGACGTTGAGGGTTGAGGGTTTAGGGTTTAGGGTTAGGGTTGAGAGATGAGGGATCAGAGTTAAGGGTTGAGGGAATAGGGTTTAACGTCAAGGGTTGAGGGTTGAGGTTCAAGGGTCAAGGGTTTAGGGATAGGGTTGAGGTTGAAGGGATTAGGGTTAAAGTAGAGTGTGGAGGGTGTAAGGATTAGGGATAGGGTTGGAGGGTTTAGGGATAAGGGATTAGAGTTTAAGGTATAGTATCGAGTCTGTTGAGGGTTTAGGAATAGGGATAGCATTTAGGGTTTAGGGATGAGGGATTAGAGTTGAGGGATGAGGGATTAGAGTTGAGGGATGAGGGATTAGGGTTGAGGGTTGAGGGATTAGGGTTTAGGGATAAGGTTTAGGGTTGAGGGTTGAGGGATTGGGGTTTAAGGTATAGTGTTGAGGGTTGATGGTTTAGGGATAGGGTTTAGGTTTGAGGGATTAGGGTTTAGGGTTGATGAATTAGGGTTTAATGTTGAGAGTTGAGGGTTGAGGGTTGAGGGTTGAGGTTGAGGGATAGGGTTAATGGTCAAGGGATTAGGGTTAAATAAGAGTGTCGATGGTAGAGGGATTAGGGTTTAAGGTATAGTATCAAGCCTGTTGAGGGTCTAGGAATAGGGATAGCATTTAGGGTTTAGGAATGAGGGATTAGAGTTGAGGGATGACAGATGACAGATTAGGGTTGAGGGTTGAGGGATTAGGGTTTAGGGACAAGGTTTAGGGTTAGGTTTTAGGGATAGGGTTTAGGGTTGAGGGATTAGAGTGAAGGGTTGAGGGATTAGAATTTGGCGTTGAGGGTTTAGGGTTTAGGATCAGGGTTGAAGGTCGAGGGATCAGAGTTAAGGGTTGAGGGATTAGGGTTTGATGTTGAGGGTTGAGGGTTGAGGTTCGAGGGTCAAGGGTTTAGGGATAGGGTTGAGGGTCGAGGAATTAGGGTTACAGTAGAGTGTGGAGGGTATAAGGATTAGGGATAGGGTTGGAGGGTTTAGGAATAAGGGATTAGAGTTTAAGGTATAGTATCGAGTCTGTTGAGGGTTTAGGAATAGGGATAGCATTTAGGGTTTAGGGATGAGGGATTAGAGTTGAGGGATGAGGGATTAGGGTTGAGGGTTGAGGGATAAGGTTTAGGGTTGAGGGTTGAGGGATTAGGGTTTAAGGTATAGTGTTGAGGGTTGATGGTTTATGGATAGGGTTTAGGTTTGAGGGATTAGGGTTTAGGGTTGATGAATTAGGGTTTAATGTTGAGAGTTGAGGGTTGAGGGTTGAGGGTTGAGGTTGAGGGATAGGGTTAATGGTCAAGGGATTAGGGTTAAATAAGAGTGTCGATGGTAGAGGGATTAGGGTTTAAGGTATAGTATCGAGCCTGTTGAGGGTCTAGGAATAGGGATAGCATTTAGGGTTTAGGAATGAGGGATTAGAGTTGAGGGATGACGGATGATAGATTAGGGTTGAGGGTTGAGGGATTAGGGTTTAGGGACAAGGTTTAGGGTTAGGGTTTAAGGTATAGTGTTGAGGGTTTAGGGATAGGGTTTAGGGTTGAGGGATTAGAGTGAAGGGTTGAGGGATTAGAATTTGGCGTTGAGGGTTTAGGGTTTAGGATCAGGGTTGAAGGTCGAGGGATTAGAGTTAAGGGTTGAGGGATTAGGGTTTGATGTTGAGGGTGAGGGTTGAGGTTCGAGGGTCAAGGGTTTAGGGATAGGGTTGAGGGTCGAGGAATTAGGGTTAAAGTAGAGTGTGGAGGGATGACGGATGATAGATTAGGGTTGAGGGTTGAGGGATTAGGGTTTGATGTTGAGGGTTGAGGGTTTAGGGTTAGGGTTGAGAGATGAGGGATCAGAGTTAAGGGTTGAGGGATTAGGGTTTGACGTCGAGGGCTGAGGTTCGAGGGTCAAGGGTTTAGGGATAGGGTTGAGGTTGAAGGGATTAGGGTTTAGGGACAAGGTTTAGGGTTAGGGTTGAGGGATTAGGGTTTAAGGTATAGTGTTGAGGGTTTAGGGATAGGGTTTTGTTGGTCATGATGTTAGTCATTCACAAACATAGAATAAAAGTTACACAACAACCTTTACTCATCTTGAAAGATACGATGAATTCAAAGAATTCATGATCCCAAGTCTCCGTTGATTAGGTCTTAATCTACTGACGTTACTCAGTGGTTGATGTGTGTTGCTGTTTTCCATTCAGGGGCCTTACGTGTTTCTGCACTGTTCATCATCATCATCTTCAAATATCCTGCTCTGGATGTTCGCTCTGCATAAGTCTCCAACAATTCTACCTCTGCACTGTAAATTTAGTCAAATAATGTGCATACAGGCTGATATTTGCATGATTTCTACCATTATTTATGATTCTTTGCGTGATATTTTCAATACTACATGCATTTAACTCAAATATGCTAAGGATCTTCAGTTACCTATGGGATTTCAGCATATTTCACTGTTTCTGCTTGTTATTTATCATGATTTGCAGTTATGGTGATGAATTAATGAAATTAAAAAAGGAAAAGGGTTAGAGAGTGAGATTCCTAAAATTACTGGACTTAGATCACTGATTCACATACAAGCTCCCACACTTGCAATGAAAAGAAGGAAAACTAGAAATCATACTTCACCAGGACATTCCACAAATCCGCATGATCTAGTGCAAAGCTTCAAAGGAAAGTTGACAACATGTAATGAAATGAAAGCGCTTCCAGTTGAACACAGCATTCACCAGTACATATCCAGAAATCAACAGAAAGATTACGTAAAATTTACAATCAGGATGTAATCTGGAACTTCATATTCATTCAGTATGCTCAAGAACAGGTACATTTACAGTGATCTGAAGAAAGAACCTTGACATTTCAACAATTCTATCCTCATTGGTCTCAGTAATCCGATCTCCTAACTTATTCTACAGTAATTGACTTTTTGCGCCAGATGCGTCTGTGTATTCTAATGTATTCCTCCTTTTTAAAATGACAAGCTCTGGATGTTATATAGAGCAACTGCCAGAAAACGGTTACAATGATCCAAGGATCAGGATCCTCTCACAACAAACAACGGTCCAGATGAAAAGCACATGCTTCGCCAGTTAGCAAATGTACAGCTGGCACAGAATATTCCAGCATCTTCGACTTGATTCGGTCTCCAGCTGGCAAACAGCATATTTGACAATATCCTCTTCATGTCTGGTCCATGTTGACTCCATGCGCAACTTTGTAATGCTCAGCCTCAGCAGCATCATCATGATTTCAATGTTCAGCTTCAGCAGCATCATGACTTCAATGTTCAGCTTCAGCAGCATCATGACTTCAATGTTCAGCTTCAGCAGCATCATGACTTCAATGTTCAGCTTCAGCAGCATCATGACTTCAATGTTCAGCTTCAGCAGCATCATGATGATTTCCTGCAAGTAAACAGACAAACATTAAGTTCGTCATCATCATGTGGATAAACAGCAGGAAGTAAAACGTTCTATTAAACATACCTCCCAATGTGCAGCTACAGGCAATCAGGCTTTACCTGTGAAAAATATGCACTAAATGCATAAACAGCATAAAAATAATCAGGTCAACCATCGTTGACCAAACATCAGGCAGTCGGCCCTTTCAAATTTCTATCGCTTCATGTTTTTGCCCATTTTCTTGTATATCGGGTTCGAAATATGATGATGATGATCTCAGATTATACAAAGAAATAATCGCCTTTCAACCATCCTTAGAATCCGGCTTTGCATCATCATCATATTTGCATCGGCGTGACTACATATGATCAGGGTGACAATTTTACCTTAGGCCGACGGCAACAGTTATACCGACGCCAAAAATCATGATGATGACCAACTATATATCTTCAAAGTGGCCGCAGGATATCACAAAATATGATGATCCTCCTTTCCTAATGCTCTGATGAAAAGCACATCAGGATGTTTTGTTCTTGCACATTCGGGAAAGAAAGACATCGTCATCATCATCATGATGAAGACAAACAGGAGGACTTGGAAAATGATCCTGCCACTGAGGAAAATCATGATGACGTCATCGTCATCATCAGGCTTCAATAAAATGCAAAGGGATGACGTCACCGTCATGTTTCGTTAAGATCAGGAGGTAAATGGAATATCGGGTTCCCCTCTAAGGAAGATGATCAGGTCATGAAAGCAGTATGACCCTTTTCGGCCAAGGCAATCCGCTCGAAAGATCAGGATGATGAACATCATCATCATCATATACGCACTGGGTGATCAAAAATATGATCCTGCCGAAAGTCCTGATGACGTCATCAGGATATCCGGGGCTTGTGTTAATCTTCGAAGATGACGTCATCGTCATCATCATATTGGCGAAATGGATCACGCCTTGGAAAATATCCTGTCGAAGGACAAAGGTGATGGTGACGTCATCATCATCATCATATTTGCAAAAGGTTATACTCGTCGGCAGGATGATATTACGAACTGTCGGGAAAGACTAACAAGATCATGATGATCTTGTTCAACAAGGCTTAAGAAATGAAAATCACCCTCCGCTTCGAAAGATAAGGTGATCATCATGATCACGCAAAAGGAGGTCAGGAGGATATTAGGAAATGTCGGGTCTCGAAATATCATGATGATGCAAATCACCAAGACTGTCGTGCACGCGCAAATTATGCAGATGGCAGATTTCTCTAAGTAAGGTGCTATTATAATATCAGCATGATATTATAATATCGGGTGATGTTGGAATATCATGATGCTCGCAATGTTTCTAAGGTTACTCGACGGGTAAAACACACCTGCACTTAAGATTGACGTCCGGATGTTTCGGGACTGCATGATTTTTATCAGGTGATAGAGTAAGATCATGATGCTGACCTTTGGCGATACAAAAGACCGCCCGACGGGAAAGGATTAATACGACCTAAACTTGACGTCCGGATGTTTCGACCTCAGGATATTATCGGGGGGCTTTCCAAATATCATGATGATGATGTTCATATAGCTATTATCAGGTTTGACCAAAACTTTGACTGCTCACAACTCCCTCATATGGACGAATTTTCAAGTGATGCAAAAGGCAAACCCGCATGGAATTTCAAGCTCTTTCTAACCATGAAGTTATAGAAACAAAATATGAACTTTGACAAACTAACCTCATGATGATGACCTACCTCATCCTGACCTTCATGATGATGATGCACCTGACTTAATTTTTACCAAAACCGCCAGAAACAGACAACACAAGCCAAAACAAAAGCTGGGTCCCTGTTTTGCCAAGTCAAAATGGGGCGTGTTGTGTAACCACACAACAACTTGCCACTAAAGAAAACAACAAAATTCAAATGATTCAAGTGATGTGATCACATTCATCTATAGTGTTCTAATTCTGTCTAAGTAAATCATCATGATCTTTGAATGATAAAATTTCATTATGGTGATAAAGCTAACAAAGGATCAGGTGTGTGCAGATGATTAATTATCCTCATCTTGAAAGCAAGTTGAAAACATAAGTAACTGGTGTTAAACTACATAGTTGGAGATCATCCCTCATAGCCAACCTGGATAGAGCCTTGCTGCCAGCAGGTGTCTATAACCCCGGCAAGGTTATCTATACAATCTCCCTAAGTAGAGCCCCACTGCCAGCAGGCGTCCATAGCCCCGGTAGAGTTACTTAGATGGCCTAATTTTATTTTGTTTCTGATTTTCCTTTAAAAATTTAAATTTGATATCATCATGTCTGCTCATTTGTACAAGGTGTAGTCACTTGCAGCTTTAGGTTGGAGATTGTATTGGTAGCAAGGGAGTCCCTTTAGATTTTTCACTTAACACCTATACTCATATCTTCAACAAACCCAAGGCTGTTAGGTGTTTCATTGTGTTTGATTCACTTTGGACAAGAAAAAGTACCCTGATGAAAAGACATCATAAACCTGATCATGAGTATTTATCAGAATGAATTACAATCTATATCTAAATCTGATCTCATCACTTGAATCCTAACAATTTAGTTATTTTCTTAGGTGATGAAGTGCATCATCCTGACTTACCAGAACAAGGTCCCAACCAACAAAACAACAACAACAACAAGCAAACACTGTACAAACAACTATACAAATATACAATATGATACACAAGACTGCCATGAAGTCACTCAGGCCTGGAAATAATGTTTGAGGAATTGTCCATTGACTGGCAACGGGACATCCTCACCTGTCAGGTTCTTAAGCCTATAAGTGCTGTCTCCTAAAATTTCAGAAATCTGAAAGGGACCTATCCATAGTCTATCGAACTTACCATGATCACCTTTCCTTTCATGGGCTTTATCCCACATCAGGACTAAATCTGATATCCTGAAAGCTTTAATTCTGGCTCTCTTGTCAAACCAGCGTTTGACAACAGCCTGATGTTTTGCAAATTGGTCAATTGCTTGGCTTCGTTTTTCTTCCAGATGCATCAACTGAAGCAACCTGACTTCCTGTTTATTATCTATGCCTAGATAGTCTTGGGCAAACTGCAGAGTAGGAATTTTCAAGTTTACAGGGAGGATAGGATCTACCCCATATACTAGCTGGAAGGGTGAGTTTCCTAATGCAATTTTCATTCTAGTTCTGTCTACCCATAAGGCATATTTCAGAAATGAGTTCCATTCCCTGGGATTTTTCTCTATCAATTTTCTTATGATACTCAGTAAATTCTTATTGGTGGATTCTGCTAATCCATTTCCCTGGGGATAGTAATTGGATGAGAACTTAAGTATAATCCCATGATCAAAAGCCCAACTTGACAATTTAGTGGAAATGAAGGCAGAACCATTATCACTTACCAATGCATAAGGAGTTCCATACCTGGTGACAATGTTGCTTTCCAGAAATTTAATGACATCATCAGCAGTACAAGTTTTGCTGCTGATAGCCTCAGTCCATCTGGTACAATAATCAGTAATTGTTAGGACATACCTCTGGCCTGAAGAAGACGGAGGATTGATTGGTCCTATGAAATCCATGCCCCATTGTGCAAATGGGCGCTCCTCCATCACTGGCTGCAATGGTTGTGCAACATATTTTTCTCTGTTGGCAGCAACCTGGCAAACATGACAACATTTAACATGATCAGCTGTGTCTTTAAAAATTGTAGGCCAGTAATATCCTGCTCTGAGGATTGCATGTGTTGTGGCCAACGCTGATCCGTGGGCAGTTCCAAACTTGTCATGTAACTCTGTCAAGACTTTATTAGCTTCTGGTTTCTCTAAGCATCTCAGGTATATCCCTTCATAATTCTTTTTAAACAGGGCTCCTCCCTTCATCATATATTTCTGGGATCTCATCTTTAAGGCTCTTCTTTGTGAAGCCTGCATCCTCAAAGGACATCTTCCAGTGATCAGGATGTGCCTGATGTCTGAATACCATTCTTTATTGTCTTTCTCATCTATCACATACTGTTGACTGATGATGTTTGGATCAGTTTCGGATATCATCTGGCTCAGAGCTTGTCCTCTTACTAGCTTCATGGGTGTGATCTCCATGTCATATTCTTGTAGTACCGTAATCCATTTGGCCCTTTTTTCACTAGGTTCACTCTGCATCAGCAGCATCTTTACTGCTGCATCTGGTACCACAGCAATCACTTTGCTCCTCAGTATATAATGTCTGAACTTTTTTACTGCTCTGACTAATGCAAGAGCCTGTCTTTCAACATCTACATATCTCAACTCAGCATCCCTGAAAGGACAGCTCATGAAGGCAATTGGTTTCTCTTCTTTATCTTCATTTCTTTGAGTTAACACTGCTGCAGAAGTATGTTCTGAAGCAAATGAGTAGATGTAGAAATCTTTTGTATAATCTGGACTAATGAGGACAGGAGCATCTGAAATGGCCTTCTTTATATCTTCAAAAGCAGCTCTGGCTTCTGGTGTCCAGTCAATTTGTGCATCTTTTTTCAACATGGCCTTCAGTGGTCTGACAATCTCAGCAAAGCCAGTGATGAACTTCCTCACAAAATTTATCTTACCAAAATAAGATTTAAGCTCCTTTTTGCTTCCTGGAAGTGGTAATTTCATAATAGATTCCACCCTGTCAGGATCAATGATAATCCCATCCTCTGTGATCAGGTGGCCTAATAACTTTCCTGTTGTGACCCCGAAAATGCACTTCTTGGGATTCAAAGATATTCCATATTCTTCACACTTCTTTAGCACACTTCTGAGATCAGCAACATGATTTCCCCTTTCTTTGGAGAACACTGTCAGGTCATCCATGTAGATGACTATACATTTTCCTATTAAGCCTCTGAAGGCTATGTCCATTGCTCGCTGGAATGTAGCTCCAGCATTTATCAATCCAAACGGCATACGTCTATATGCAAATATCCCCCATTTTGTGGTGAAGGCAGTCTTTAATCTGTCAATTTTATCAACCATCACTTGGTTGTATCCTGAAAACCCATCCAAGAAGGACATCATCTTGGCTCCATTTACCATCTGCAGAACTTCATCCAAAGAGGGCAAAGGATAGTTATCCTTTTCTGATGCTCTGTTCAGGTTCCTGAAATCCACACACAATCTGATGTCTCCATTCTTCTTCCTGACTGGTACCAGATTTGCCACCCAAGTGGAGTGCCTTACCGGAAATATTATCCGGGCATTTAACAATTTCTTGACCTCCTCAAGGATGATGGGCTCAAGCAGAGCATTGACTGGCCTCTGCTTCTGTCTGAAAGGTTTTGCATCTGGCTTGAGGGGAATAGTATGAGTTATGACAGAAGTGTCATACGTCTTCAACTCGTCATAAGTCCATGCAATTACATGTATATAATCCTTAAGGGCTTGAGTTATTCCATCTAACTCTTCAGGTGTACAAACCTTACCCAATAAGACATTCTTCTTGTCATCAGCTTGTCCAATATTCACCTGTGAATATTGACCTCCATCTGCCTTAGGTAGATCCTTATGTTTGAGCATATTATCCAGATCAAAGGCTCTTTCTAATTCAATCATACCTTTGGGAATTGTGTTGCCAGGCAACTCTAAAATCTCATCTTCTTCCCAGACATGATCTTCCATACCATTTTCATCTATGATCTGAGCTTCAAATACATCTCTGTTTGATATGAAGTCCAGGATGTGCTGATCATCATCAAACACTTGGAGATTGGTCACATTGTCAGGTACCGAAGGTACTGACACCAATTCTACTACAAATCTCTTCAGACCAGATATAGACAGTGGTTCCAGTGTACTGGCGGCCTGAGCAAGTGCATCTGCCCTTTGGTTCTGTTCTCTTGGCACGTGAACGATGTTGAAGGCATCAAAGTCTTCAATCAGGTCCCACACACGATGTCTGTAATTTGATAGCTTTCTGTAGTTACAAGAGTAAATTCCTCGTACTTGCCTCACAACTAGTTCTGAATCTCCAAAGACATGCAGGATCTTCACCTTCTTCTTATGGGCAAACAACAGTCCATGAATCAGAGCTTCATACTCTGTGACATTATTAGTGCAGGGGAACTGTAGTCTGTACGCTGCTAAATGGGATTTCCCTGATGGATCAGTAAGGTCAATCCCTACTCCAGAACCTTGCTTGGATTTGGATCCATCAAACCTCAGGATCCAAGGCTTATCTTCAGCGGGACATTTATTTGAACTTTCCTTTTTCTTTGCAGCTCTGGCTGCTGCTCCGCCTGATATCCACCTTAACTTAGGTGTGTCATCTTCAAGCTTCCTCTTTCCTTTATCTGATGAGCCTGATGGCTTTTCTGTTTTCTCTTCAATCCTAGCAGGAGGATGATGCTCAGCACATACAGCTGCATGCTTCTTCAAAATGTGCAAGCACAGTGAGCAAGTGGTTTCTGAGTGAGGCGCCTCATGCAGCCTACACCAACCTTTGATTAAAACCTCCTGGGGAGATCTACACTGTTGTGTCATTTTTTTTATTTCTTTGACCAGAAATTCTTCGAACTTCGTCAGGTCACTGCCTTTATCCTCATCAGACAACTCGTAATCCGGTTCCATGAAGCAATCACTACCAGGAGTGATCTTTTCCTTTCTCGCATCATTTGTATGATTGGACACCAGGATCTCTTCTGTTTTTTGGATATGATCCTCATCAGGATCCGTCGGCTCTTCTGTTCCTGCAGAAGACAAATAAAAATTAGTATCATCATCATCATCAGATGTAGCACTCACCTCAGAATATGATGATGATGCTTCACTATACGTCTGCTCCAGCATGATCATGTCTAAGCATGGTTCGCAAGTCTTTTCCGAGTGTGCTTCTCCATGCAATCTGCACCATCCGTCGATCAAAATATCATTAGCAGGTATATTTAATAATTGACAACGTTTTATCTGAGTAGATAAATGCATCTGAAAATCCCTGAAGCGATCTATTTCGTTGTCATTATCAGGATCATTATTAAGTTCTACAACTGGCATATCCTCATGATAATCATCATCATGATGATGATGGGCATCAAGCATCAGGACCTCTTCTATTTGGACAGTTTGCGGCCTGATGTGATAAACTCCAGGTTCTACGTTTACATACATGATCTCATTTGTTCTGTTATATTCGGTGATCATATGTTTCATCCTAGGCTCAGCATCAATCCTGATCTGATTAGGTATACCTTTCCATGGCAACCACATGTGACTGAAGTCTGTGGACATGTATCCGTTAAGCGTTTTAGACCAGTCCTGGCTAAGCAACATCCCATATGTATCAGGTATGTCAACTACCTGAATGTCAATGTAATACTGGATCCTAGGATCAGACGCTAGCTGCATGTGAATATGAGTGAGTTCTCCGACGACACTTACTTCTGTCTTGTCCAGTTGAGTGACCTTCTTTAAGGATTTAGCAGGATGCAGTCCTAATGCGTTGCATATTGACAAAGGCATAACATTAGTTGAGGCTCCTGAATCAACTAAGCAGTTGTGCAAATTCTTACTGAACATTCTTATGGTGAGGAGAAACGGTGGTGATTCAGTTTTATCTCTGTACAAGGTCATGTGAGAGGTTTCAGCAGCTTGGACTGTGGCTGACACTTTGGGCTTGACAGTGCTATCTTTAGCAGTATGGTCTCTGCTATTTGATTGACTCGAAAGGTGATTATCCTCTTTAGAAGCAGGATCATCCAGCGACTTCATGAATGCCCTTTTGATGGCAGGAGTTTTCAGTAACTCAGATAGGGACAGGCTGATCTTGATTTTCTTCATTTCATCAGCCAAATAGCTGACTAACTTGTCAGACTCATGAGGTGCATTTGCAACTTTTGTTACTGTGTTTTGAGGAGACAAGTACTGAGCATTCACCTTAGGGAACCCAGGGTTATTGCTAGCCTTAGGATCAGGAGGTGTGTTGAAGTTGTTTGGAGGTAGAGATGATGTCAATGGACCGGCAGGTCTGTTGGCATTACTCCTCAGGTTATAATTATGCTTACCAGGGTATTGCTGCTGGTATGCATGTACTTCCTCATGCTCTCTTGTAGGTTCATTTTCATCCTCAAAAGGGAAGACATAATTTGCTTCAAAGGTTAAGGCAGATTCTTCACAGGTCTGATTATATTCCTGATGAGGCTGATTAGTGTATGTTTCCAGCACAAAAGCTGAGTCATATCCACAAGGAACTATTTCATTTCCTTCTGCCTGAGGTGGACTTCCAGAAGTATTAGACACTTCAGTCTGAAAGATGCTGGCAGCAATCCTAAATTGTGGACAATCTAATTCTGCATGTGCATTGGTGTTGTGAATCCTGCACCAATTGGTAAGGGCTGCTTCAGCAAGATTGACTCTAGTAGTCTGTTTGGCTTCACCAGGAGGCTGATTGTCTAAGGGTGATGGTAATGAACCATTATTTGGCCTGGAGTTCCACACTCTAGGCTGCCTAGGAGGATTATTGTTATTTGCAGCATTACTGTTGAAGTTATTGTTGTATCCTCTGTCTGGGTAATTTGGTCTGTCATTGGAATAACTCCTATTCTGACCTGACTGTGAATAAAACCCTTGATTTCTCAAGTGTGTTACTTCTGTGGTGAGCTTTCTCAACTGAGCAGACATTTCTTTGATTTCCTCTTTCTCCTCTTGAGCTTTGGCCACTACATTTTCAGTCTGAGGCTGGAAAAAGGAAGATCCATGGTTATTGTGGGATAGGTCTGTACCCTGAGGTGTCTGAGTATGTGCAGGATATTGTGGCAATTGGCCATTTCCATTAGGAGGAGGCATGATACTCAATGGAGGTACTTGCAAAGGTGCAGGCATGATTGCTGGGGGCATCACTGCTCCATTTGGATATTGTGCAGGATATTGCGAAGGATAAGCTGCAGGATACTGTGCTGGATATTGTGACTGCATGCCAGGCAAAGCAGGGAATGCTATATTTGGAGTAGGAGCAGGTATCAGCTGTTGATTTACCTTGATAGCTTCTTGAAAAGCTCCTGTCAATGTGGTAATCGCAGGATGTGTTCTCCTAATGAACATGGCGGTTAACGGATCCAGGGCTGAATAATAAATACTTCTGGCAGCATCATCAGCCACCACATATGGGGTAACTAGCTTGGACAACATTTTCTGGAACCTAGCATTGAAATTTGCAATAGGTTCATGCTCCAATCTCTTAATTGTGGCAAACAGGTGGTAATTCATGGATGGATCAATAGGGACCTTGAATCTGTCAAGAAAGGCCTTCTCTAAGACAGCCCACGAACCTACAGAAGATTGACCAAGACTGATGAACCAATTATAGGCCTCTTCCCCTAAGGAAAAAGGGAATAATCTGCACACCACATCCTGATGCTCAATTCTGGCTCTACAGCAAGCTTCTTTAAACGTCCTGATATGATCATCCGCATCCTGATAAGGATGGTATTTTGGACAAAGCTTGTCCGGATACTTTGGTAACTCATGGTACGCAGTAAAGGTCAATGGTGATTCTACTGCAAAGAACGACATTGCAACCTGAAGGGGCTGAACTGGTGGTGCAGTTGGCTGAGGTTGGACTAAAGGTATACCCTGAGGTTGAACAGGAGGTGTCACTGGTATACCTGAAGGTATTTGCAAACCAACAGGAGTTATAGGGGGAGGTCCTGGTGAAGCTCTGGACGTACTAGACTCTGGAGTATGGTGAACGTCTACAGTCCTAGGTCTAAAACCTCTGACAGGCAATTCTTCAAAAATTTCACTATGTCTAGACCTGGTATTTATCCTGTGAGCCAGGATTTCTCGATTTGGAGGCCAATTAGCTGAAACTTTGCAAATATTGGCTGGATTCCACCGGACGAGGTGATATTTGCGGTCAACTTGCAAATCAGACTGAATATTTACGCGATATTTGCGAAGACACTGCAAATATGACAGGATATTGGGATATTTCGACCAGTAGCACCAGATCTCGCGTGTTTAAGGCTCAAATTCTCAAAGCTTGAACAAATTTATGCATCTTTGGCCAATATTTAGTGAATTGAAAGAAATCTACTGTAAAGCTTGCAATATTTATGTGAAATTTGGAAATCTTTACACAGAATGTGCAAATACAAACTTGTCGCAGCAAATATTTATGCAATTTGATGAAATTCACAAATGATCTGAAGTTACCTTACTCTGAGCGTCATCAAACCTGAAATTACTGATGATGAACGTGATCTTCCGGACTCTGGCCCTCCTTCTAGCGCCAATTTATGTTGGTCATGATGTTAGTCATTCACAAACATAGAATAAAAGTTACACAACAACCTTTACTCATCTTGAAAGATACGATGAATTCAAAGAATTCATGATCCCAAGTCTCCGTTGATTAGGTCTTAATCTACTGACGTTACTCAGTGGTTGATGTGTGTTGCTGTTTTCCATTCAGGGGCCTTACGTGTTTCTGCACTGTTCATCATCATCATCTTCAAATATCCTGCTCTGGATGTTCGCTCTGCATAAGTCTCCAACAATTCTACCTCTGCACTGTAAATTTAGTCAAATAATGTGCATACAGGCTGATATTTGCATGATTTCTACCATTATTTATGATTCTTTGCATGATATTTTCAATACTACATGCATTTAACTCAAATATGCTAAGGATCTTCAGTTACCTACGGGATTTCAGCATATTTCACTGTTTCTGCTTGTTATTTATCATGATTTGCAGTTATGGTGATGAATTAATGAAATTAAAAAAGGAAAAGGGTTAGAGAGTGAGATTCCTAAAATTACTGGACTTAGATCACTGATTCACATACAAGCTCCCACACTTGCAATGAAAAGAAGGAAAACTAGAAATCATACTTCACCAGGACATTCCACAAATCTGCATGATCTAGTGCAAAGCTTCAAAGGAAAGTTGACAACAACATGTAATGAAATGAAAGCGCTTCCAGTTGAACACAGCATTCACCAGTACATATCCAGAAATCAACAGAAAGATTACGTAAAATTTACAATCAGGATGTAATCTGGAACTTCATATTCATTCAGTATGCTCAAGAACAGGTACATTTACAGTGATCTGAAGAAAGAACCTTGACATTTCAACAATTCTATCCTCATTGGTCTCAGTAATCCGATCTCCTAACTTATTCTACAGTAATTGACTTTTTGCGCCAGATGCGTCTGTGTATTTTATGTTGGTCATGATGTTAGTCATTCACAAACATAGAATAAAAGTTACACAACAACCTTTACTCATCTTGAAAGATACGATGAATTCAAAGAATTCATGATCCCAAGTCTCCGTTGATTAGGTCTTAATCTACTGACGTTACTCAGTGGTTGATGTGTGTTGCTGTTTTCCATTCAGGGGCCTTACGTGTTTCTGCACTGTTCATCATCATCATCTTCAAATATCCTGCTCTGGATGTTCGCTCTGCATAAGTCTCCAACAATTCTACCTCTGCACTGTAAATTTAGTCAAATAATGTGCATACAGGCTGATATTTGCATGATTTCTACCATTATTTATGATTCTTTGCATGATATTTTCAATACTACATGCATTTAACTCAAATATGCTAAGGATCTTCAGTTACCTACGGGATTTCAGCATATTTCACTGTTTCTGCTTGTTATTTATCATGATTTGCAGTTATGGTGATGAATTAATGAAATTAAAAAAGGAAAAGGGTTAGAGAGTGAGATTCCTAAAATTACTGGACTTAGATCACTGATTCACATACAAGCTCCCACACTTGCAATGAAAAGAAGGAAAACTAGAAATCATACTTCACCAGGACATTCCACAAATCTGCATGATCTAGTGCAAAGCTTCAAAGGAAAGTTGACAACAACATGTAATGAAATGAAAGCGCTTCCAGTTGAACACAGCATTCACCAGTACATATCCAGAAATCAACAGAAAGATTACGTAAAATTTACAATCAGGATGTAATCTGGAACTTCATATTCATTCAGTATGCTCAAGAACAGGTACATTTACAGTGATCTGAAGAAAGAACCTTGACATTTCAACAATTCTATCCTCATTGGTCTCAGTAATCCGATCTCCTAACTTATTCTACAGTAATTGACTTTTTGCGCCAGATGCGTCTGTGTATTTTATGTTGGTCATGATGTTAGTCATTCACAAACATAGAATAAAAGTTACACAACAACCTTTACTCATCTTGAAAGATACGATGAATTCAAAGAATTCATGATCCCAAGTCTCCGTTGATTAGGTCTTAATCTACTGACGTTACTCAGTGGTTGATGTGTGTTGCTGTTTTCCATTCAGGGGCCTTACGTGTTTCTGCACTGTTCATCATCATCATCTTCAAATATCCTGCTCTGGATGTTCGCTCTGCATAAGTCTCCAACAATTCTACCTCTGCACTGTAAATTTAGTCAAATAATGTGCATACAGGCTGATATTTGCATGATTTCTACCATTATTTATGATTCTTTGCATGATATTTTCAATACTACATGCATTTAACTCAAATATGCTAAGGATCTTCAGTTACCTACGGGATTTCAGCATATTTCACTGTTTCTGCTTGTTATTTATCATGATTTGCAGTTATGGTGATGAATTAATGAAATTAAAAAAGGAAAAGGGTTAGAGAGTGAGATTCCTAAAATTACTGGACTTAGATCACTAATTCACATACAAGCTCCCACACTTGCAATGAAAAGAAGGAAAACTAGAAATCATACTTCACCAGGACATTCCACAAATCCGCATGATCTAGTGCAAAGCTTCAAAGGAAAGTTGACAACAACATGTAATGAAATGAAAGCGCTTCCAGTTGAACACAGCATTCACCAGTACATATCCAGAAATCAATAGAAAGATTACGTAAAATTTACAATCAGGATGTAATCTGGAACTTCATATTCATTCAGTATGCTCAAGAACAGGTACATTTACAGTGATCTGAAGAAAGAACCTTGACATTTCAACAATTCTATCCTCATTGGTCTCAGTAATCCGATCTCCTAACTTATTCTACAGTAATTGACTTTTTGCGCCAGATGCGTCTGTGTATTCTAATGTATTCCTCCTTTTTAAAATGACAAGCTCTGGATGTTATATAGAGCAACTGCCAGAAAACGGTTACAATGATCCAAGGATCAGGATCCTCTCACAACAAACAACGGTCCAGATGAAAAGCACATGCTTCGCCAGTTAGCAAATGTACAGCTGGCACAGAATATTCCAGCATCTTCGACTTGATTCGGTCTCCAGCTGGCAAATAGCATATTTGACAATATCCTCTTCATGTCTGGTCCATGTTGACTCCATGCGCAACTTTGTAATGCTCAGCCTCAGCAGCATCATCATGATTTCAATGTTCAGCTTCAGCAGCATCATGACTTCAATGTTCAGCTTCAGCAGCATCATGACTTCAATGTTCAGCTTCAGCAGCATCATGACTTCAATGTTCAGCTTCAGCAGCATCATGACTTCAATGTTCAGCTTCAGCAGCATCATGATGATTTCCTGCAAGTAAACAGACAAACATTAAGTTCGTCATCATCATGTGGATAAACAGCAGGAAGTAAAACGTTCTATTAAACATACCTCCCAATGTGCAGCTACAGGCAATCAGGCTTTACCTGTGAAAAATATGCACTAAATGCATAAACAGCATAAAAACAATCAGGTCAACCATCGTTGACCAAACATCAGGTAGTCGGCCCTTTCAAATTTCTATCGCTTCATGTTTTTGCCCATTTTCTTGTATATCGGGTTCGAAATATGATGATGATCTCAGATTATACAAAGAAATAATCGCCTTTCAACCATCCTTAGAATCCGGCTTTGCATCATCATCATATTTGCATCGGCGTGACTACATATGATCAGGGTGACAATTTTACCTTAGGCCGACGGCAACAGTTATACCGACGCCAAAAATCATGATGATGACCAACTATATATCTTCAAAGTGGCCGCAGGATATCACAAAATATGATGATCCTCCTTTCCTAATGCTCTGATGAAAAGCACATCAGGATGTTTTGTTCTTGCACATTCGGGAAAGAAAGACATCGTCATCATCATCATGATGAAGACAAACAGGAGGACTTGGAAAATGATCCTGCCGCTGAGGAAAATCATGATGACGTCATCGTCATCATCAGGCTTCAATAAAATGCAAAGGGATGACGTCACCGTCATGTTTCGTTAAGATCAGGAGGTAAATGGAATATCGGGTTCCCCTCTAAGGAAGATGATCAGGTCATGAAAGCAGTATGACCCTTTTCGGCCAAGGCAATCCGCTTGAAAGATCAGGATGATGAACATCATCATCATCATATACGCACTGGGTGATCAAAAATATGATCCTGCCGAAAGTCCTGATGACGTCATCAGGATATCCGGGGCTTGTGTTAATCTTCGAAGATGACGTCATCGTCATCATCATATTGGCGAAATGGATCACGCCTTGGAAAATATCCTGCCGAAGGACAAAGGTGATGGTGACGTCATCATCATCATCATATTTGCAAAAGGTTATACTCGTCGGCAGGATGATATTACGAACTGTCGGGAAAGACTAACAAGATCATGATGATCTTGTTCAACAAGGCTTAAGAAATGAAAATCACCCTCCGCTTCGAAAGATAAGGTGATCATCATGATCACGCAAAAGGAGGTCAGGAGGATATTAGGAAATGTCGGGTCTCGAAATATCATGATGATGCAAATCACCAAGACTGTCGTGCGCGCGCAAATTATGCAGATGGCAGATTTCTCTAAGTAAGGTGATATTATAATATCAGCATGATATTATAATATCGGGTGATGTTGGAATATCATGATGCTCGCAATGTTTCTAAGGTTACTCGACGGGTAAAACACACCTGCACTTAAGATTGACGTCCGGATGTTTCGGGACTGCATGATTTTTATCAGGTGATAGAGTAAGATCATGATGCTGACCTTTGGCGATACAAAAGACCGCCCGACGGGAAAGGATTAATACGACCTAAACTTGACGTCCGGATGTTTCGACCTCAGGATATTATCGGGGGGCTTTCCAAATATCATGATGATGATGTTCATATAGCTATTATCAGGTTTGACCAAAACTTTGACTGCTCACAACTCCCTCATATGGACGAATTTTCAAGTGATGCAAAAGGCAAACCCGCATGGAATTTCAAGCTCTTTCTAACCATGAAGTTATAGAAACAAAATATGAACTTTGACAAACTAACCTCATGATGATGACCTACCTCATCCTGACCTTCATGATGATGATGCACCTGACTTAATTTTTACCAAAACCGCCAGAAACAGACAACACAAGCCAAAACAAAAGCTGGGTCCCTGTTTTGCCAAGTCAAAATGGGGCGTGTTGTGTAACCACACAACAGGTTTAGGGTTGAGGGATTAGAGTGAAGGGTTGAGGGATTAGAATTTGGTGTTGAGGGTTTAGGGTTTAGGATCAGGGTTGAAGGTCGAGGGATTAGAGTTAAGGGTTGAGGGATTAGGGTTTGATGTTGAGGGTTGAGGGTTGAGGTTCGAGGGTCAAGGGTTTAGGGATAGGGTTGAGGGTCGAGGAATTAGGGTTAAAGTAGAGTGTGGAGGGATGATGGATGATAGATTAGGGTTGAGGGTTGAGGGATTAGGGTTTAATGTTGAGGGTTGAGGGTTTAGGGTTAGGGTTGAGAGATGAGGGATCAGAGTTAAGGGTTGAGGGATTAGGGTTTGACGTCGAGGGCTGAGGTTCGAGGGTCAAGGGTTTAGGGATAGGGTTGAAGTTGAAGGGATTAGGGTTTAGGGACAAGGTTTAGGGTTAGGGTTGAGGGATTAGGGTTTAAGGTATAGTGTTGATGGTTTAGGGATAGGGTTTAGGGTTGAGGGATTAGAGTGAAGGGTTGAGGGATTAGAATTTGGCATTGAGGGTTTAGGGTTTAGGATCAGGGTTGAAGGTCGAGGGATTAGAGTTAAGGGTTGAGGGATTAGGGTTTGATGTTGAGGGTTGAGGGTTGAGGTTCGAGGGTCGAGGGTCGAGGAATTAGGGTTAAAGTAGAGTGTGGAGGGATGACAGATGATAGATTAGGGTTGACGGTTGAGGGATTAGGGTTTGATGTTGAGGGTTGAGGGTTTAGGGTTAGGGTTGAGAGATGAGGGATCAGAGTTAAGGGTTGAGGGATTAGGGTTTGACGTCGAGGGCTGAGGTTTGAGGGTCAAGGGTTTAGGGATAGGGTTGAGGTTGAAGGGATTAGGGTTTAGGGACAAGGTTTAGGGTTAGGGTTGAGGGATTAGGGTTTAAGGTATAGTGTTGAGGGTTTAGGGATAGGGTTTAGGGTTGAGGGATTAGAGTGAAGGGTTGAGGGATTAGAATTTGGCCAAGTAACGGCATAATGTTGAGTAGTTTGTGTACGTGTCATTACCATTTGTAACCGAACTGAATGTCTGAAAGGTTTGTAACCGATTGGCAGGGTGGTTATAGGTGATTCACCTTCCACCGTGTGTAACTGTCAATTGAGAGTCTTTATATTGTTGGTCTCTGTTCATGTAGAGGGGAGTGAACAAACAGAGAGAGAAATTGTATTTTATTCTGAAGCAGAAGGAATAAAGAAATTCTGTGTTTTCTGGTCAAACTACAGTGATACCGATTGGAGTCATTCCACTGGTGGATTTCTTTGAAATCAGTGGAATGACCTCCATGTAGTTAGATTTATTTCTGTTATGTAGTTTTAGTGTTTATGTGTGTTCTGTTCGGTTACAATGTGCAGAGAAGGAATTAGCACTTTATGTGTATACAATGAATGTTTGTGAGGACAGTTCTTATCTTCCATTTGAATATCATTGTTGTATGTGAGGTTTTTAGAATAAGCATTCTGAATGATGCAAGAAATGACCAGTGGAAATAGTAAGGAGGACCGGAAGAATAAGTCGAGCAATGTATGGAGAAGTCATCGGATTGACTATGTCTATCGGGTAGACAAAGGTGCATTGAACCGATAACATTAATCTTGCCGATCATGTTTGTGTCGAGGTGACAAATGGTAATGTCTTACCAAAGATGAAGCATTATGTTGAGTTATCGGTAAGAGTTGTATTGTCAGAAGATGGGCGAAGAGTCCCACCGATGGTCTTAGTCACATCGACAAAGGTAAAGCGGAGGATGTGCATCGGCGTAAGGTTTGATATCGGACGACGAGGATTAAGTTACGCCGATAGTCTAAGTCAGACCGACGAAAGAGAAGCGAAGTATATCAGTGTGAGTAATGCCATCGGCATAAGAAAGTTGGTTTGGACCGATGGTAGGATCTCTCACCGATCGGGGTGAGATTCAAGAAGTCTTGCCGATGGTAAGTCTATCGGCGTAACCGATAGCATCGGCAGGAGACTTAAAGAGTTCCCTGACAGTTATGTTCTCTCCGATCGGGAAGACGACGGGAAAGTACGGCCGATGTAACATATGTCGGCATGAGTTACCTCATCAGCCGATGAGAGAAAGGTGGTTGCCGATAGCCATTGTCTTGCCGATAGGCAAGAATAGGTACATTTCGGTGTGACATTTAAATTGTCTTGTCGATATACACTGTAAAGGTTATTTTGTGGACTTTCAAGGATTTTTTCACCTGTGTTAATGTTCAACTGGTTTCGCTCTGCATCAAGGGATTAGGGTTTGACGTCGAGGGCTGAGGTTCGAGGGTCAAGGGTTTAGGGATAGGGTTGAGGTTGAAGGGATTAGGGTTTAGGGACAAGGTTTAGGGTTAGGGTTGAGGGATTAGGGTTTAAGGTATAGTGTTGAGGGTTTAGGGATAGGGTTTAGGGTTGAGGGATTAGAGTGAAGGGTTGAGGGATTAGAATTTGGCGTCGAGGGTTTAGAGTTTAGGATCAGGGTTGAAGGTCGAGGGATTAGAGTTAAGGGTTGAGGGATTAGGGTTTGATGTTAAGGGTTGAGGGTTGAGGTTCGAGGGTCGAGGAATTAGGGTTAAAGTAGAGTGTGGAGGGATGACAGATGACAGATTAGGGTTGAGGGTTGAGGGATTAGGGTTTGGTGTTGAGGGTTGAGGGTTGAGGGTTAGGGTTGAGAGATGAGGGATCAGAGTTAAGGGTTGAGGGATTAGGGTTTGACGTCGAGGGCTGAGGTTCGAGGGTCAAGGGTTTAGGGATAGGGTTGAGGTTGAAGGGATTAGGGTTTAAGGTATAGTGTTGAGGGTTGATGGATCAGAGTTAAGGGTTGAGGGATTAGGGTTGAGGGTTGTAAGGATTAGGGATAGGGTTGGAGGGTTGACGGATTAGGATTTGACGTTGAGGGATTAGGATTTGACGTTGAGGGTTGAGGGATTAGGATTTGACATTGAGGGTTGAGGGTTTAGGGATAGGGTTGAGGGATTAGGATTTGACATTGAGGGTTGAGGGTCAAGGGATCAGAGTTGAGGGTTTAGGGTTTAGGGATCTATAGCAGGACAAAACGCGAGCGCGTTATAACGCGCTCGCGTTTTGTATTTCTACTGAAACGGTAAAAAAGTGGTTACCCCCGTGATCCAGGCCCACATGCTCTATTTTCTTACTGATTCTGCGCGTGCTCTGACAAAAAAGAAGTGCTTTCATGCTATTGGGAAGTTCACATGCACATTTGACACATTGTACCACCTTTGCATGATCTTTCCACCACCTTTTCTGCTTTGCCAACTTGAGAAGGAGGAAATAACATAGTTTTCAAACCAAATTTGATATATATCTATACAAGTTTCAATTTTTGTAGTATTGCAATGTTAATTTGATTCAATTTTAAGAATTTAACATTGAAAAGGAAGCAAGTGGTGAAAAACTCAAATTGTTGAGGAGTTTGATGCAAGAAGATAAAAACACTACATAATTGGGTACTCTCTCCATTCAAATCTTCATTTTTTAGGTATGTCAAGTCTTTACATGCATGTTCTTTACATTTTCCTTATTTCAAATTGAATTACTTTATCATGCTTTATCATACATGTTTAAAATAGACACATTTCCAATCAAGAAAGCAACCTACAATCTCACATGATGCCATGTATATTTTCTACACTTGGGCTCTTTAATAATTATGTGTAATAAACAAACCTTAGTTCATACCATGATGTCAAACTATACAAGAATAAATCCTTACAACATAAAAAAAATACAATCCCACTATTATCATGTATTCATTTCTTAGGAACTAATATTGGACTCTTTATCATGCTACAGACAAATTCTCCGTCATGCCGAGGAAACGATCAAGAATTAAACCAACACAGGAAGAGATAGAAGCTAAGAATGCAAAGAAAGCAATGGCTATGAGGGAACTTCGTGAGAAGAGGAAATTGGACACGATAAATGAAGACATACCAATTGAAGAGGAACCACAACCATCACAAAGAGATATGGTATTGGTGGCACAAAGAGAACGAATGCAAAAACTTCGTGGTACGAGAGATTTGAATACCATAGTTGGAGACACATCCTTTATCCCAAGACAACATGTAGGGACACCATCTACCACATCTCAAGTTGAGAGTACATCATCACTCACATGTGATGAAGGAGGTACGCCATCGTTCCCACCTCAACCTCAAGGTATGTCATCTATTCCATCTTCGATCGAAGGTATGCCATCTAACCCATCTCATTTAAATATTGATGAAATTCCTAATGTTGAGATGAATTTACCTAACTTGACACCACCTAGAATTTTGCATAGAAAGCCAAAGTATTTGATTGATATTGATGATAATATTTTGCAGCCAATGGAAGGTAAGATTCCAAAACGTACTTGTAGAAGATATGCTAATAAGATTTGGAGATTGTTCTTTGAAAAGTTAAATGAGACTGCAAGATGTCAACTATTCGTTGAAATGATGCGAAGTATAAAGTATAGGTCTATCATGAAGATTCTTGGGTTGAGAACATCAGAGGCTTCAAGTGAAAAATCTATTGTCAAGAATCTAATGAGTGCGTATGAGAGTGTGGGTAACACCTCACGCACAAAAGATAGTAATGCAACACGGCGTGTGATTACATCGACTATAGTAAGTAGTCAAACGAGGAAAGCTCGTCTCATTAGAAAGACAAGTCAAAAATTGAGAATTAATAGGAAAACTTTATCAAGAGCCGTTGGAAGACGCCAAAGAATTGAGGACACTAATGCCAATGAATTATGGGCGTTCTCGGGGAGACTACCACGAAAAGATAAACCAATTGTTGAAGCATTGAGGTCACTAATTGAAGACTTTTGGAAGAATTACACAAGGGTATCTCCGAATCAAAGGGATGTGGTAAGAAGGAGAATTGGTAGTTAGAACCGCGAGCCACATCCAAAGCATTTTTTGGATGAGACTCAAACACAGTTTTATGGTAAATTTCTAGAGAAGTATCCTCAAATTAAAATTTGTCAAAGATATTTTGAAATGCTAAAACCTTTCTATGTTAAGATAAATCACACACGCACTACTTGTTGTTGTAGATTACATATTGAATTTTCTAACCATTTTGATGCTTATAGGTCTATATGTTTAGATATGCATACTAACAATGATTTGCAGGGTTGTGCCATATGTGTCCCACCAACATCTTCAAGAGACTTCATATCAAGAATTTTATGTGAAAGAGAGGAAGGTCAAATATTCTACAAGAAATTATGCTTGGATGGCACATGTCATCGTTGCGGTGGCTTGCAACATTTGCCAATATGTGAACATATGGAAATAACACATGCGGTTGGAAATGAACTAGTAGTATAAAACAGTGGCATACAATACAAAAGTTGGTAAAGAAGCAAAGAGGTGTGAATTAGTTATTGAAAAGATTCCAGTGTATCAGTTTATGCCTATATTTCGTGACAGCATAGTGTATGAATATGCAAGACATGCCCATAGAGCTCGATGGTTGGACTTGCAATTCAAGTTATGCAAGGACACATTTCTAGTTGGTAGCATTGTTTCAGTCGTCGACTTTGCAGAGAACTACAGTCTACAGCCACAGCGTGAGGTGCAATCACAATATTACAACTCCACACAGGTTTCTATATTTGTGCACATCGCATTCATTCATGCGAATGATAGTACAGAGGATGACAGAAAGATCATAAGGGAGTATCATTTCTATATTAGTGATGATCGCACGCATTCTACGGAGTTCATGTAAGGTTGCTTTCAGGTGTTCTATAATGATTTGGCTAGAAGGGGCATATCGTTCAGTCAGCATATCATATGGTCGGATAATTGTGCATCACAATTCAAGAACTCGCGGAATTTCTATTGGCTGAGTAGGAGGCATAATTTTATAGGTATTCAACATATGTGGAACTTTTGTGAGGCTGGGCATGGAAAGGGGGAGCATGATGGTGCAGGAGCATGTATCAAAAGAGCCATAGCACGAGAAGAGTTAAAGTATAAAGACAATGCAAAGTTGACAGATGCAAAATCGATTGTCGAGTGGTGTAATGCTTCCATGGGTCCAGGTAATGAAGGTAAGTCTTTAGTTCGTAGATTTTTTTGGTTGATAGATGATACTAACATTGCACCATATGAGGATTGTTGTACACTGACAGGATCAAATGAGATGCACTCTTTCAGAAGCTCAATTGCAAGTTCATGGAGTATCCATACATGAAAGATGTCATGCTTTTGTTCTTCCTGTACAATTCAAGTCTAGGATGAGTGCGAGTCAAAGGAGTGGGTTGACGAATGGCAGTTAAGTTATCTTAGCCCACTTGACACGTATCGACCCTCGACGACACTGGAACTAACACAGATGGAATCGTCAGTTGACTTTGACCACATATCAGATTTAGTTCAACCAGGTAATATAGGGCACATATATGCATCTAATTTCATCTAGTTCAACCAGGTAATGTCATCTTACTTTGTAGTGTTTTTGTAATGTTGACTAATTTCATCTAATTTGCTACACATATCAATGTAGGACACGTATATGCAGTTATTGCAGATGAAGATAATGAAGAGGGAACAGATTATTACTTATGTCATTGTGTTGAGGCCAAAAAGAAATTGGAGGCCCCTGTTACAGATGGAGAAAACATCGAATACCCTACAGGATCAGTGGTTATTACTGGAACATGGATTAGAAGGTACCCACATAAGAGTGTTAATATTTGGCTATTTCAGGACTTTGACATGCATCGAAAGATTCTTCATTACTCGAACCTTGTCATGGCATCCAATGTTCATTTGATAAAGTATCGGGGTAGACCTTTGAACAAAATATTGTGGAAGGTGCGTGAGTCTGACCATGAAGCAATACTTGACACAATAAAGAGTAGAGCAGATCCAGATGGTTCATTGGATTAATTTGTAAGTATTCACATTGATTTTGTAAAGTTATGTTACATTGAGTTGTAAGTATGCATATTAATTTGTAAGGTTTGTCTTTTTTTATTTCCTCCTGCATTTTTACACATATGTACACATTTTTACATCATCATGTTATGCATTTTTGGTGTCCTACTCCTGATGTGACCAAACTCATAACTCACCCTACTAGACACCATTTGATGATCTCTCCAACACTCTGGATCTAGGGCGCCCAATCATGATGATGACCTATATACCATTCTCCCAAGGTGCTCATAATGAATGAATGATAAGGAGCGCCTTGACCTCTATAATCAAGGTGATTTTAAGTCACTTTGAGTCATTTGGGGTCAGTTTGAGTCTTTGAGTCATGTTGCAAAAAAGTGTCAATGTTGTCAAGTTGCACAAAGCAACCTTTGCATTTTTGGTGTCTTGCTCGTGATGTGACCAAACTGACTGTTCCAACGCATTCGGATGGGTACATTTACGCTAGGCATGGTCCTGTTTTTCACCCAAACATGTCGAAACAGTCTGAGCTACATTGTACCAACGATATCCCTGAAGAGTCCAAAGTGCAAAAAGGCTGCAATCTTTGACGAGATGTTACTCCAAAACTGTGTCACTTAGAAACATTCCGTCTGAGGCAACGCTATCACGTAGAGTGCCTCTATAATAACCTCTCTCGGTTTTTTATATCTCTGAGGCATTTACCCGTGGTGAAAGGTTTTCTGCTGCCCCAAAAATTGTCAGAAGGAGGCAGTGTAAAGTTGCAAAGGGGTGTAACTTTTTTCCTACTCTTGATGCGACCAAAATGACTATTCCAACGCATCCGAATGGGTACATTTATGCTAGGCATGGTCCTATTTCTCACCCAAACATGTCGAAATAGTCGGAGCTACATTGTACCGACGATATCCCTGAAGAGTCCAAAGTGCAAAAAGGCAGCAATCTTTGACGAGATGTTACTCGAAAATCGTCACTTAGAAACATTCTGTCTGAGGCAACGGGATCACGTAGAGTGCCTCTACAATAACCTCTCTCATTTTTTTATAGCTCTGAGGTATTTGCCCGTGGTGAAAGGTTTTCTGTTGCCCCAAAAATCGTCAGAAGGAGGCAGTGTAAAGTTGCAAAGGAGTGTAACTTTCGTCCTGCTCCTGATGTGACCAAACTGACTATTCCAACACATCTGAATGGGTACATTTATGCTAGGCATGGTCCTATTTCTCACCCAAACATGTCGAAACAGTCGGAGCTACATTGTACCGACGATATCCCTGAAGAGTCCAAAGTGCAAAAAGGTAGCAATCTTTGACGAGATGTTACTCGAAAATCATGTCACTTAGAAACATTCTGTCTAAGGCAATGGGATCACGTAGAGTGCCTCTACAATAACCTCTCTCAGTTTTTTATAGCTCTGAGGCATTTGCCCGTGGTGAAAGGTTTTCTGTTGCCCCAAAAATCGTCAGAAGGAGGTAGTGTAAAGTTGCAAAGGGGTGTAACTTTCATCCTGCTCCTGATGCGACCAAACTGACTATTCCAACGCATCTGAATGGGTACATTTATGCTAGGCATGGTCCTATTTTTCACTCAAACATGTTGAAACAGTCGGAGCTACATTGTACCGACGATATCCCTGAAGAGTCCAAAGTGCAAAAAGGCAGCAATCTTTGACGAGATGTTACTCGAAAACTGTGTCACTTAGAAACATTCCGTCTAAGGCAACGGGATCATGTAGAGTGCCTCTACAATAACCTCTCTCAGTTTTTTATAGCTCTTAGGTATTTGCCCGTGGTGAAAGGTTTTCTGTTGCCCCAAAAATCATCAGAAGGAGGCAGTGTAAAGTTGCAAAGGGGTGTAACTTTTGTCCTGCTCCTGATGCGACCAAATTGACTATTCCAACGCGTCCGAATGGGTACATTTATGCTAGGCATGGTCCTATTTCTCACCCAAACATGTTGAAACAGTCGGAGCTACATTGTACCGACGATATCCCTGAAGAGTCCAAAGTGCAAAAAGGTAGCAATCTTTGACAAGATGTTACTCAAAAATTGTGTCACTTAGAAACATTTCGTCTGAGGCAACGGGATCACGTAGAGTGCCTCTACAATAACCTCTCTCAGTTTTTTATAGCTCTGAGGCATTTGCTCGTGGTGAAAGGTTTTCTGTTGCCCCAAAAATTGTCAGAAGGAGGCAGTGTAAAGTTGCAAAGGGGTGTAACTTTCGTCCTGCTCCTGATGCGACCAAATTGACTGTTCCAACGTGTCTGAATGGGTACATTGATGCTAGGCATGGTCCTATTTTTCACTCAAACATGTCGAAACAGTCGGAGCTACATTGTACCGACGATATCCCTGAAGAGTCCAAAGTGCAAAAAGGCAGCAATCTTTGACGAGATGTTACTCGAAAACCGTGTCACTTAGAAACATTCCGTCTAAGGCAACGGGATCATGTAGAGTACCTCTACAATAACCTCTCTCGGTTTTTTATAGCTCTTAGGCATTTGCCCGTGGTGAAAGGTTTTCTGTTGCCCCAAAAATCGTCAGAAGGAGGCAGTGTAAAGTTGCAAAGGGGTGTAACTTCCGTCCTGCTCCTGTTGCGACCAAACTAACTATTCCAACGCGTCTGAATGGGTACATTTATGCTAGGCATGGTCCTATTTCTCACCCAAACATGTCGAAACAGTCGGAGCTACATTGTACCAACGATATCCCTGAAGAGTCCAAAGTGCAAAAAGGCAGCTATTTTTGACGAGATGTTACTCAAAAATCGTGTCACTTAGAAACATTCCGTCTGAGGCAACGGGATCACGTAGAGTGCCTCTACAATAACCTCTCTCAATTTTTTATAGCTCTGAGGTATTTGCCCGTGGTGAAAGGTTTTCTGTTGCCCCAAAAATCGTCAGAAGGAGGCAGTGTAGAGTTGCAAAGGGGTGTAACTTTCGTCCTGCTCCTGATGCGACCAAACTGACTGTTCCAACGCATCTGAATGGGTACATTTATGCTAGGCATGGTCCTATTTCTCACCCAAACATGTCGAAACAGTCGGAGCTACATTGTACCGACGATATCCCTGAAGAGTCCAAAGTGCAAAAAGGCAACAATCTTTGACGAGATGTTACTCAAAAACCATGTCACTTAGAAACATTCCGTCTAAGGCAACGGGATCATGTAGAGTGCCTCTACAATAACCTCTCTCAATTTTTTATAGTTCTGAGGCATTTGCCCATGGTGAAAGGTTTTCTGCTACCCCAAAAATCGTCAGAAGGAGGCAGTGTATTAAGTCAGGATGAAAGCCTATTCACTCTAGGCGCCTGTTTTTGACCAAATCACACATGCGCCTTGAACAACTCTGTCTTCAAGGCGCTTTTCTCTAATCTCTGTAACTCTCCAAATCCACTAAGGTGCAAATTTTACCTCTTGGGCTCAAGATATAGGTTCTTCATCCAAGGCGCCAGAATGGTCCAAAGGCGCATTTCACCTCTAACCTCACCTCTAACCTTACTGGGAGGCGCTAAACCTTTTGACATTTCAAGTAACTTCAAGAGAACTATTTTTCCTTAAGGTGGTTCACTCCTTGCAATTGGATGTATGGTACTTGTAACTCATTTGATTGACTTTGTAATGTTTCTTCTTCTTGCAAAGTAGATAAGGATGATATAAGCTTACTTCATGAATCAGAGTAGAAATCTCTCTTAGACTTGCAAGGTGAAAGGACTTGAACTTGAAGGACTTGAAGTTGATGAAGTGATCCTTCATGATGGCCTTTGACATTACCTTCTCGGAGTGTAGATGATAACACCTTCCTTGGATAAAGTGGATAACCTCTGACCTAAACTTTGAAGCTTGATGAATCTTGAAGATTGGGTTTCCTCCTACTCCCCTTCTGGGCTCCACTCCATCAAAGGCATATTTAGTTGTCCAAGGCGCCAACATTCACTCAGGGGCGCCCAAAAAGAAAGTTTACAACTCTAGGGCGCTAAACTCTTATGCAAAAATGGTCATCATCAAAGGCGCAAAAATGGGTCTCTGGGTGCCAATCTGTACAAGACATTCCATCTCATTGCTCTCCTCCATTACAAGCGCTCACTTACCTCAATCTTGGGCGCATACCAACATCCCAACATCCAAATCACCTAGGCACTCAAAACCTTCAAGACTCAAGGTGCATTTTATGATCAAACAAGGTATCTCCTGAACAAGGCGCTCATAGTCTCATCAGGGCATTAATCATCATCATGAGCGCTCATATTGTTCTAGGCGCACAGTTATCTCTGGAATGCTCAAGGCGCACATACCCTTCTCTAGGCTAGTTTACACTTATTCAAGGCGCTCATTCCAAACTTACATGAACTCCTCATTACAAGACGCACAAACTAGATGATCCTAGGGCATAAGGGCGCTCATAGGAGTTGTTATGTGTCATTTTGGCCAAGGTTTTCCGGAGCAGTGAAGACATTAGGAAGGGGATGATCGTTTGGATAGTTTTGAATGCTTTATTTCTCCTTGTTTAAACTAGGCGCTCACTAAGGATTGGAGTAGCCTTTGCACCCTCACATCACGTTAATTGGCATTTCAGAGGCAATCATAGTATAGGAAGATTTGCGCCTTGAAGAAGAGAGTTATCTGGTGAGTGCTTAGGAGTTCTGGCGCCTAGGGGAAAGATCTAGGTAGAGCACCTTCAGACTTTGACAGTGAAGTGCCTTAAGGAGTTGGATGATGTTTTTGCCTAGAGTGGAGATGATGTTTTTAGCGCCTTAAGGATGATGATGGAGCGCCTTGGAGTCAGGTTAGTCTGGAGCACCTTAAGAAGGTAAAGCACTTCAAATGTAAACACAAGTGTTTTGAGCACCCTAATGAGAAGTTGTCTTGGCACCATAAGTTGTTCAAACGAAGATATGTGCCTTGGATAGTTGCAAAGACCTAATTTAGTGCCCAAGGTTGGAAGACTCTTCGTGAGCGCCCAGTGTTTGAAAGCTCTTTGTGTTTGGTGCATTAAAATGAATTTGGCACCTAAGTAGTATTGAAACACTCAACTGAGTGCCTAAAGCCCATGAGAGAAGTGATATGTGCCTTGATAGGAATATCATGGAAGATGAGTTTACTGAATGGCACCTTGAATGACTTGGTTGATTAAGTGTTTTAGCGCCTAGATATGGGATGAATCATTGAGCGCCTTTGGTTGAGATGATGTCAGCACCTTTGAGATTATAACACCTTGGAGTCAAGTTCGAAGGAGCACCTTGAGAAGGTAAAACACTTCAAATGTTTTCAAGGAATTGGAGAAGTCACTTAGTGCCTAGAAGGAATTCCAGAGCAAGAGGGTTGGAGCGCCTTGAGCTTCAAGTCAGATATGCGCCTAGACCTCTACCCTTTAGCAAGTTGAAGCCCTCTGAGCCTTGACAATGTGAGAATGCCTTATAGTGAATATGCGCCTTGGGTAAGGTTGAATACAAAGTTGAGGAGTATATCATAATGAGTAAGTGCACTGTAGGGTTAGATGATAAAGACTAGTGCCTTGAGTGTCTTGGTCAAAATTTTGACGTGAGAAGTCTTGCAAGATCAAACCCTGGAGTGCGCCTTAGAGAGAACCTATTGATCCTTTGCTTTGACAAGATTTGGGCGCCAGAATGATCCTTAATAAATGGAATGTATCTACACCAATTTTGTGCCTTTAGGGAAGTGATGGCGGCCAGAATGATACTTAATCTCATGTTTGTGCGCCTAGGTCTAGAAGCAAGATTTGAGCACCTTAGGATAGGGTTTTTTGCACCTTGTCTTGGAGAGTGAATTTGCGCCTTGGATGATGTTGAAGCACCTTGGGATGAAATGCGCCCAAACTTACAGAGGGCCTTCAGTGAGGGAGTTGAAGAGAGTGCTTAGAGGAAGGATAGCCTTAAGATCAAACTAAGTACTTAGAAACCTAAGATTAGCACCTTATTTGAAGTTATACACCTATTCTGGCGCCAGAGAGTGAGTTTGAGTGTGAAGAAGTGAATGTCTGCACCTTGAAGGGGATACAAAGGGAAGATGATGCACCTTGATGGGTTGATGATGGAAATTTGCGTTTTGGAGCTAAATGTGCGCCTTGAATCTAAATGATATTTGAGTGCTTAGAGGTAAATAGGGGCACCTTTGAGAATTCTTTGTGCTTTAAGGAATGGATTGTGGCGCTTTGGACTAAGGTAAGTCCTGAGCACTTCCAATGATTTTAAGGAGCGCCTTGAAGGAGATAGTGCATAGAGGTACAATGAATCTTTCGGAGAACATGGATAGACAACTAAGTCTCCAACTTGAGTCTTCTAAGTGAATTGGATGATGAAGAGAGTCTAGTCATTTTGGGCGCTAGTATCAGGATGAATCATCCAAAATGGGTGCCTAGAACTAGAAGGCGCTAATGCATGAGTTCAAGGATCCTCCATTGGAGCGCCTAGCCCAGATGGCTATAGATTGAAAGTTTTAAAGCTAACTGATGTCTCTTAGGTGAATTCCTAGCCCAGGTGCATGTGTTGGGAAAAACTCTTTGGCTCTGGCGCCTAGAATTGGAAGCTTTGTAAGATGCACCAATTGATGAAACATTTCCATTTTGTGCCTAGAATAGAACTCTCTCACATAGTTGAAATTGACTTGATAGAAGGAGATAAGTCTTAAGGACTAGTTTGGTGCCTCACTTGCCTATCTCACCTTTGAAATGCGCTTTGGTTGATGATCATCATTGATGGAGCCTAGTGAAATGTAAAGCTATTTGCATCTCCAGAGGATCAAAATTGGATTAGGAGATCATCCTTGCAGTTGAGATTGACAGAGAAGTGTTAAAGGAATCACTTCAAATGGGCGCCTAAGCTAGTTGAGGCGCATATCAATTCCACTGTAACTCCAGACTGACGCTTAGGATCCAGTCATCTCCTAAGGTGCAGTTCCATTCACCCATGACCTCGCTTGGCGTCTAAAACTTGGAAACTCCTTTGGAAAGCTCCTGTTGCGCCTAGAAGATGAGTTTGGGATATCAACTTGCAAAAGGCTTAGAAACTCTTCAAAGATGTTAGGCACAATCCCATGGCACTCGAGCTCAGTTTTGGCGCCTTCAAGGAATAGCACATGAAGGAACTTGGGAGGTCAGGTGCTTGTAAAAGGGAACACCTTGGAACATCTTCTAGGGGTTGAAGTAGTAAGAAAACATCAAGTGAATCTAGGCGCACTCACTTGTGTGAACAGTTTAGCTCTAGCGCCTAGCCACAGAGTGAGCCAGAAGAAGTAGTTTGGACATTAGAAGATAGGCGCTCATTCTACAATGAAGCATTCCACCTTCCTAATCAACAAAGACTTGCAAGAATTGACAAAGGAAGCTAAGGCGCACCTTCTACTTGTTTCCACCTCCAGAATGCGCCTAACCTTGAAAGGGGGTTCAAAGATGTTTGTTAGACCTTTTCACTCAAGGCACTCACCTTAGGCGCACTTTCTAAGTCCTTGTCACCTCAAGGAAACACCTAGTTTGGAAGGCGCTTGCCCTGTTCTCCACTCCTTTCAATTGGCGCCTAGAACACAGAATGCATGAAAGGAGTGCCTAGACTCCAGAGGGCTCATTTGGGCGCCTAGCATTTAAAACACTTTCATAATGATGATGTTTTGGCGCCTACTCTTGGAAATAATCCAGAGCATCCATAAACTCTAATTGGCACCTAATGTTGACAAGGCGCAACTTCAAGAGGAGGTCACCTCAACTTGGCGCCCAAGTCAGAAAAACCTGTAAATCCTTCAAATATGCGCCTACCTTGTGAGGTGATGAGTTGAACATTCCAAATCTTCAAATGTTGCTCAAGTAAGGAAGACATTGTAACATCAAGGCTTCAAGGCCTGTCCTTGTATTTCCATTGAATGAGTTGTACTTCATGCTATTGAAAGCATTTTCCATGTAATAAGACATTGCAAGTTGATTGAATCAAGTAACAAGACAAGTACCCAACTCTAATGTTGTTTCATTCAAATAGTTATCTTGATGTATATCTTTATGTTATTGAAGTAGTTGATGAATTGTTAGCAAGTAAAAGTGTTTAAGTAAGGAAAATTTTTCGTAGAACTAGTTGGGTATCTTACACTTACACCATGCCTATCCATCAAACATCACAATGCAATCAAAATCCTAACAACATGCCCATGATCCAAGATCAAGTGCAATCATGCAAAGATATTATCAATCACAAGCCTATTAAGAATGAACTAGAGTCTTCTAGTACCATACTTTTCCATCAAACACCATCATGTAATCCATGGCCTATCAAGCCTATCAAAGAAAATGCAAACATCCTATGTAATACAATCAGACTTTAAATATTTGAAGTAGCTATCTACAAATATCCATTCAAAAGTGGATTTATAATGCAAGTATGGACGCCATCAATAAAAAAGATTTGTATTAACCAAATATCCATATACGCATACATCAATATCTGTCGATATAAGTATAACATATATACAAAATAGCCATATAGGCTTACAAGAATGCCATATAGGCATACAATGTCAACTATGTACAATACAAAATATATGTCCACAAATGCCATATAGGCATACAACAGAGGAACACAATAAAAAGTCATTCCCCTCTAGCTGGTGAAGAGAATAAATCACGAGCAGCCTTTGATCTTCTAGGGGATGGAGACATGCATGTGGGTGGTCTACTACGAACCTGAGGGCTACTCCTCCTATTTAGTTCTTCCTGCACCTTTACCTGTTACAAAAAAAAGTATAGATATTAATATATAGAAATTACATGTTATAAAAAAATGAAACATTTAACAAAATAATCACTTACCGCTAACATATAATCTGTCTCCTCGCTTGCCTCAGTAGCAGGAATAGGCCCTGGTGATGTCATGTCCTATAGAAACCATCTAGATAGAAATTAAACTTCAAATCAATAATCTTTTGATTTTTCAAAAATAGACAACTATAACAATGAATGTAAATTGAAATTTACTAATCTGCCTCATACCCCTGTCAATGCCATAGAGCTATGAATCGCAGAGGCCACACCCTGCTCCATTTCCCTATGAACATGGGGAGGTGTATCCGCAGCCTACATCATCTGGAAATAAAACAACATTATTCAATTACGAAAACTATAATAGTGATGCAAATCATGGCTCCTAACATACACACGCTCATCTAAACATGGAAGTACACACAATAAAACACACAAATCACATACAAAAATTTAGTAAGTACAATTCATTCATTAAACTATTTATTTTATTACCTCCGTAAAGCTTTGAAGTCCACCACCGCTGGCAGGTGTTGCCATGAAATCTACAGTGTTAACCTATTCAACATCCAAAATCAGAAATTAGAATACCATTCATATAACGATGCTATTCACATGTAATATTTATAATTGTTTACTAGTTACATACCTCGACAGTAGATGATCTAGTGAAAAATGTAGGTGGAGAACCACTGAAGACTGCATCGACGCTATGACCCTGAAATTTCATTAAAATCATCAATTTAAATTAGTTAATCTTGTATTTCAAAAATAAAATTTAATAAATTAAATTCAATAAACTTGCTAATATTTACCTGAGTATCAAGGCTGAAAGTCTCACTCAGGAGGGTATCTGTCATCACTATCTGCTCAGCTGCAGATGTAGCCTGTGCACCTGCGTCCTGACTGTCCATGGGGTCATAACCACAGGCTGACCCGCAAGCCTGGCAAGTATGCGGTGGGACCCTACTCCTCGCACTATCTCCCAACCCACTCTGTGTTGCAGGATCGGCATGCTCTATGATGCTCTGGGTCAAGGCACTAATCGACCTCAGTGTATCGACCTCAACACTCTCCTTAACAATGGAAGGAATAGAAACATGCTCGTGGGCTGGTCTACTGATTACTCGTCTCACTACCCGCTGTGGGTCAAGACGTGCCCCTGGTCTATCCTGTGCTGAGCCCCCACCTCTACCCTGGAAGTCCTGCATATCAAAATAGTTTGGCACTTTATTGAGGACAAACTCGGAGTAGAGTTTCCTCAAAAAGTATTGCGGGACCTCATTGTTATTGCATGGAGGATGGTCAAAAACCATCCACCACCTCTGCCCGAAATTGTCCCTTATCGCTTGGTTGTTGCACCAATGGATAGGGAACCTCTTGCATGTAATGGGTGGAGGTTGATTTGTTTGTGGGTTTGTGAAAATTGAACACAAGTCTACTTTTGTAATTTGTAATTTTTTGACATCTTGGTATGACAATTTATCTGCATAGTAATCTCTAAACTCTCTCTTTTTATCGGTCCAACTAGTTATTTGCTTGCTAATTGAATTTACATTTGATAACATAGACTCAAGAGATTCGGCAAGTGTGGACCTATGCAAGGTTGAAGTGGAAGGATCTTTCAACCTTGCAATTATATCTTCAATTTGTTTTTTGTTGTTTTCAATTTCCCCCATTATATTATCTTGTGTTCCAGGGGCATGTCGAGGAATGAATGGAGGAGGTTGTTGTTCTGCAGGGATTTCTTCCTCAAGATTTTGTGGAATTTGAGGAGGAGGAGGAGGTGCATTAACATTTCCTACAATTAATAAAATATACATCAAAAATCAACACAAAACCTACCTATTTAGGAAGAAATTCAAACAAAAAAACAAAGATAACTCACCCCTTTGGCGTGCTCGACGTCGACAAATCTTTTGTGTTGAACGGTGTTTTGTAGAACGCGAGCGCGTTTTTGAAGGGTTTTAAGCTGCGGGCGGAGGAAAAACTCACAATGAAATAAAATAAAATGAAATGACAGCGTTTTTTTTTATATATAAAGGACTTTATAATGCGAGCGCGTTATGACGCGCTCGCGTTATGGCTCGGCAATGACGAGCCTAAGGCTTGTCATTGCCAAGCCATAACGCGAGCGCGTTATAACACGCTCGCGTTATGCCTAAAATTTTTTTGAAAATTTTTTGGCCACTTTTTGGCCCCCCATCTTTTTGCACTTACCCCAACATAACATTGATAAGGAGAGATAGGTGATGGTGATGGTTGAGATGCAAGCTAGATGGATTGAAGATGATGGATAATGGCTTGAGATGAAAATTTAGCAGAGTGAGGTTGCATGAAGAAGAATCATCCATTTTTTTTTTCCTAATGGCTCAAGAGAGGCTTGTTTTATAGGAAAGGCTTGGTTCCAATGGATGGCTAGGATCAATTAGGGCTTTAGATGAAATGGATGGATAGGATTAAGTTAGGTTTCCTTGCACATTAAGAAATTGTAGTCAATTGACATGTGGCAAGGGAAGATAAGGCTTAGGTGTGCTTGTGTAGATAAATACTAAAATTAGGTCCCATTAGTTGTGCATGTGAAGGATTTGAATGAAAGTTGCAATACAACACATGATTGACTGGACAAGTGTTGGAATGTGATGAAAGATGAGGGCTTAATTCAAATAAAATATTTGAATTAGTTGGGATATGAGTTGGATATTAATTAAATAAATAAAATTTATTTAATTAATTGAGAAGTTGAATAGGATGAGATGAGATATGATGTGGAAATTAATTAAACAAATAAAATTTATTTAATTAATTGGGATGAGGATAGGATATGATTGGGATATGATGTGGAATTAATTAAATAAATAAAATTTATTTAATTAATTGGCTAAGTAGGATGAGGATGGGATTGAATGGGATTTTAATTAAATAAATAAAATTTATTTAATTAATTGGCTAAGTAGGATGAGGATGGGATTAAATGGGATTTTAATTAAATAAATAAAATTTATTTATATAATTGGCTTAATGGATTAGGAAAATTAGGACAAAATGCTACAAGATGTAAAGGATAATGGTTTAACAACGTGTTGCTAGACATGGACAAAGTTGGGACAATTTTGGGTGTCTACATTTTGCCCCTCTTTGAGATGATGTTTGGGATGATAAGATTTATGTCGAGTAACATCATTTCAAAGAAGATAAGGTATGGATAGAGGAAAATGATATGTGATGATGATGTAAGGATATGATGATGATGAAAAGATATGATGATGATGGAGAGATAGGATGATGATGCCCCCTCGAAAAGTTAGGCGGGTTGGACAAACACGGGTAGGCTCTCGAAAAGAAATGGCTTGGCTACAAAAGAAAGATAAGGGGGTAGATAGAAGAAATGAAGGATGCGTTATGCTGCAATGGAAGGTGAGCAACCATGATGTTTGATATAGCACTAGACGTTGTGCACCAAGGTATAAGGACCAAGGTGACGATATGTCTCGTGCCCCAGCGTAATACAACCTTGTCTAACGTATGAGGAAGTAGACTTAGAACATTGAAGTCCTAATGCATAAAAGGTATGATATGACCTTAGACGCAAAGGATAGTGCAAAAAGCTATTCCAACATACACAAGATATGAATATTAGCTGGAATGATAGTGATTTGATACAAATGCAAGATAAAATGATAACACACACAAGCAAGCAAGCATGCATGCACAAATGATTCAAAAACAAACAAGGTATTGCCCCTGTCAAGCTGTAAACCAATGATTAATTGTTTAATTGTTTTGTTGTTGAGAGTGTTGTCATAGCGGGGAAAGCTATATCCCTAGATCAACACAAGTTTGTTTGCTGAGTTGGTTGGCTAGTTGATTGATTGATTTAGCTTACAACAAGGCTAGGATCAAGACCATGGATTGCGTTTGGATAACTTGGCTTGATTGATTAACTTGATTGGTATGGATTAAGGATGGTTTGCATTTGGATCTTTGTTTGGAATGGTTGGAAGATGATGAAATGCTGATTAGATTGATTTGATGAAGGATAGATGATTTGTGGTGGATTGAGCTGCTTTTGATTTGCTAAAGTGATTGGATTTGTTTTGATGGTTGGTTTGATGTGCTTGAGTTGATTTGCTTTGGTGTTGATGCTGATGATTGATAGGATTTGTTTTGATGGTTGGCTTGATGTGCTTTGATTGTGATGTTTGCTATTACTGGGTTGATTGTTTTAATGATTGGATTGTTTTGAATGATAATAGTGACGGTGTGATGATTAGAGTGTCCACTCAATCTAAGCATAAGAAAGTGTTCTTAGTATGCTCAAAAGATGTAAAACAAACAAGGTATTGCCCTTGTCAAGTCATAAACCAATACTTGATTGTTTGATTGATGATGATAATAGTGTTGTCATTGCAGGGAAAGCTATATCCCTAGATCAACACAAGGATGTGGGAATGCTATATCCCATTGATGATGTTTGATTGGGCTCATGGCAAGATTAGGATCAAAACCTTTTTGATTTGATTGGATAATGTTCCTTGATTGATTAGCTTGCTTGATATGGATTAGTGTGACTTGGATTTAAGATCATTGCTTAGATTGATTTGATTGATATGATTGGAAGAAGTGATTGATTGAAATGAATGATTGAATTTTATTGATAGGAAGAATTGATGATGATGATGATGATGAATGTTGATGGAGTGGATTGTTTTGGATTATGTGATTGGTTTTATTGCTTGGATTTTGCATTGGATATTTGATTTTTTGGATTTTTTGACATATTTGATTTTTTTTGTATTTTTTTGAGGATATTTTCATTTTTTGGATTTTTGAGAATATTTGATTTTTTTGTAGTTTTTTTTTTGTGATATTTTTGATTTTTTTTTTGGATTTTTTGAAATGTTTTGGAAGATGCCAATGGATTTACAATTTGAGTAGCCTTTGTGCTAGATACCAATGACAAGGGAAAAACCAAGTCTAGGTGTGAGGATGGATAAAAGGATGGGCTCATAGTAAATGGTATGGAAGGCTCATGATAGATGGATGGGATGGAAGACTTCATGATAGATGGACGGGTAGGCTATAGTGGAAAGCTCATGATAAATAGATGGGGATAAGCTATAAGATTGAAAGCTCATGATAAGGGTATGCCATAGTGGATGGATCATAAGGAAGCTAGGATGTGATCTCCAAAGGCTATGTTGCATAGGAAGAATAACTTGCCCCATTCTAGGTGGTAATGCTTAGGATTCTTACATGACAAGGCTCATGACTAAGGGATGAAATGATAGATTGGTTTGAATGGGATGGATAAATGGTCAATGGATAGGACTTGGTTTGGAAAGAAGGTATGTCAAGAAATATCCAAACATGTTTCAACATTTTGCCCCTATGTCTTCATCAAAATTGAAAGGAAGAAGGATGGATAAATGGGTTTAATAGGATAGGCATGTTTATGTAATGGCTAGGATGGTAGGATGGTAGCATGATAAGATAAGATAGGATGAAAAATGATATAATGGGATAGGTAGTTTGGAAATGGATAGGTTGGATGAGACAATGTGCCCCCAAGTGTAAGTGACATAGAAGATCAACCTACACATGATGCCTGTTTGCTAGGTTTTCACCATGGTACTTATCCAAGGCACCTGTTTACCAGGTTTTCACCATTGGACGAAGGGATTTCTCTTTACTTTTTTTTTTTAACTTTTTTGTTTTGCTTTTTTATTTTTTCTTTTTTTTGCTTTTAGATGGGTTGACAATTACACATGGCACATGTTTGCTAGGTTTTCACCATGGTAATGGATAGGAGGGACTCAAGTGGCTAGTGCTATGAAGGTTGATAGTGTCCCTTTAGAGATTGATGATGTCTTCGCATGGACCATGTCAAGTGTACTCATAGATGTTGATAAGGGATTGCATGGATGGGAGATGGATTATGTAGATAGTGGATTAGGATGTGGATTATGCAAGATTGATGCAAGGATGGATGGATGGGGATAGTGGATTATGATGTGGATTATGAAAGGTTCATGCAAGGATAGATGGATGGGGATAGTGGATTATGGAAGGCTTATGCTACGATGGATGAAAAGTTTATGCAAAAGCATGGACCATAGGGATAGTGATTGGGGAGATATGTAGGATAATGGATGAAGGATGGGGAGATGTAGTTATGTGGAGGTGTTGCAGAGTGGAAAGGAACCATGACCAACAGTTGCACACACCGTGATAAACATTGAATCTTTTGATTGGATGGTGGTGTAGGAAGCAATGGGGTTGTTTGCTTAGGAGATGGTTGATGAAGTGATTTAGGAACCCACATAGATTTAATATTTTTAGTGCTTTTGTTTTGCTTGTGGGATTTTTGAAGGGAATGGAAGTTTTGGGTGGAAATAGGCTCTTGGATGGATATAAGTGGTTGGGATTCTTGAGATGTGGATGAGGATGCCTCATTTGACTTGCTAGCTATTTGCTTAGGAACCCAAACCATTTTGCTTTTGAGCTTTGCTTTTGGAGGTATGGGCTTAGATGGCTGCTTAGATGAATGTTGCCTTGAGTTTGATTCGTTATGTCCTAAGGTATGAAGACCTTTCAGATTTTTAGCTTTATAGGTAGAGGCATCGAAATTTTTGCTTTTGAATCCCATGGGGTATGTGGAGTGGATGGAATGATTGGAAGCTTTATGTTTAAATGATGTGTGCTTTTGTTGGCCATGATAAGGGATGTAAGGATACTTATGAATGATATGTATGTTATGTGTTGGAAGCAACGGTGGCAAGGTGGATGGAGGGATATTTGGAGTTGGTAGGAGTGGAGGCAAAGTGGATGGCGGAAGATGTACGGTCACATGCTTTTGACATTTATAGGATGATGGAGTTGGAATGGCTACATATGTTTTGCGTAGATGATGGGGGGTGCGATGGAAAGTGGTAGGTTTAGGATGCATGAAGGGATTACCAACATCTTGGCCTTGTTTACCTTGGGGTGTGTATCCAAGGCCATATGAGCATGGAGGACCTTTGACATGGTTTGGCTCCAAAATACCTTGTTCATAAAGGCCTAGACCTTTGCCTTGGTAGCTCATGTTTTGGAGTATGCGATGGACTATAGGACTAGATGTGTTTTGAACACTAGACTTGAGTTCATTATTGGATGAAGGTGAACTGGATAAAGGTCGTTGGTGTCCTAAGGAAGAACACTCACGTATAAGGGTGGTAAGACCAATAGGACATGATGGTGAACTTGAAGTGGAATCAATGGTGGATGTGGAAGGAGGATCATTAGGATCTTGATTAGCATTGTGTTCATGTAGATCCAAGTTATTTGTTTGATCTTTTATGCTTACTTGGGGGACAAGTGTCTCATCATGACAAGTGGATGTTTTCTCATTATGGATAGGGCTAGATGGAGGATGGATAAGAGCAATGTGGATATCTTTCTCATGGATAGATATAGGATTATAGATAGGATCAATGTGCTCATGGATAGCTTCTTCATAGGTATCATCTTGATCATAAAGAAGGTACATGTTATGGATGGTTTGCATGAAAGTGTTTTGATCTTGAGTTAGACTAGGGCTTAATGTTTCCACATGCTTAGGATTAAACCTTTGACATACCTCTTGAGTTGCTTGAATGGAATTGGATGACCCTTGTAAAGGCTTGATGGATTGTAGGTCACATGATGGGCTTGAAGGGCTAGGTATGTTAATGGAAGGCTCTTGGATAGGCTCAAGGATAGGTGGACCACATGATGGGATTATGACCTTTGGAAGTTCTTTGGTAGGCTCATGAATGGGTGTTTGACATGGAGGTAGTTTATTCCTAGCTAGTAGCCAATGGATCACATCCTTCACAAGGGTATGAGTGGATGGGCAATATAATGGATGAGCAATAATAGCAGATGATGTTGTAGGATTAGGACTAGGATTAGGTTGGGGGATAATTGGATTGGATGGATTAGGATTAAAGGGGGGTGATACATAGGATTGGGATGATGTGGCATGTTTTCCCATTATAGGTAGGTACACCTTGTAAACAATTGGGACAAATATTGGGCATTTATTTGTATTATGGCTTTTGGTCCTATGGTATGCACAATAATCATGTTCATCATATGGACTTTCTTCACATGGGTTGATGGGGAGAAGTTCAATGAGTTTTACTTCAAGCATCCTTTGTAAAACTATCTCAGCCGCATCCTTTGGTGAAGGATTAGAATGACATGGTGATGAAGGTAATGAAGGGCTTGGTGGTTTAGAAGGTAGAGGGATTAATGGACTAGGAATGGGATCACATGTTGGTGTTCGGATAGGACTTGTTGTTTCATGTGATGGAATGTGATTGGATGGTGGTGGCCACTCTAGATTGGTATCTCCCTTGTCAAAGGTTATTAGATCTTGCATAGGATAACTTGGGCTTGTTTGATTTATGTACAAGGGACCACTTAGACTTGCATGTGCTTCTTGTTGCAAAGGTAGACTTAGGCTCACTTGTGCTTGTTGTGGAGGCCATTGATAGTCTTGGTGGTTAGGTGAAATGGTGGGATATATAGACAAAAGATCTTGGGGTTGATATGAACTTGAGGGCATTTGATCTTGTTGCCAAGGTGGATTTGGGCTTACATGTTCTTGTTGTGATGACACTTGGTTGCCTTGTGGATGGGCTTGGTGGTATGTTGGAATGTTAGAATGAGAAATTGGATAATGTTGGGGTGAAGGTTGATTTGTTGATGGTGCATTGACATGATAGGTGGACGAATTAGGTTGGTATGAAGTTGAAGATGATGACATGTAAGGTTGATGTGGAATTTGTTGAGGTTGGGATGGTGTTTGGATTTGTTGTTGATGTTGGTAAATGTGTTGATGTGATGATGATGGAGGGGTTGCATAGGATAATGATTGTTGTGATATGGATTGATATGAATAAGGGTTGTGATAGGTTGATAAAGGGCTGATATGACATGTGGATGAATTTGGTTGAGATGAAGTGGGATAAGTTGATGCAGAATTGATTTGATGTGTGGATGGATTGGGTTTTGGACTTGTCTCATCCTCATCAATAAAGATATATCCTCCTTGAAGTATAAACTTGGTCTTAGGAGGAGAGGCTCCTTTAATTGTGATATTGGGCTTTGGTTCACTTTCATGATTTGGATTAGGAGGATAGCCACCTTTAATTGTGACCTTGGGTCTTGGTTTATCCTTATGATTTGGATTAGGAAGAGGGGCTCCTCTAATTGTGACCTTAGGTCTTGGTTTGTCTTCATGATTTGGATTAGGAGGATAGCCACCTTTAATTGTGATCTTAGGCTTTGGTTTTATTTCATTGTTTGAATTAGAGGGGTAGCCTCCTTGAATTGTGATTATAGGCTTAGGTCTTGTCTCATGATTATAAGGATAACCCCCTTGAATTGTCACCTTAGGCTTGGGATTTGTCTCATGATTGGAGGGATAGCCCCCTTGAATTGTTACCTTAGGCTTGGGATTTATCTCATGATTAGAGGGATAGCCCCCTTGAATGATTACAACCATCTTCACAAGTGTTGACTAGGACTAGGTTGATGATGATGTGGAGATGATTTGGAATGAGTATGGATGTGACTAGGATATGTTTAGAATAAAATTGATTTGGGTATGATTAGGATATGTTTGGGATGAAAGTGATTGAATTTAGATGTTATTGGAATAATGTGTAGGATGACTTGCCTTTATGTGTTTGGATGTTTAGAGCTTGATTTGGCAATGTTCAAACAAATGATTATGCATATACACACATGAATCACTCATGCAAGACACATAAGCAAGTTTTTGACTTTGAAAATGAAATGTGATGATTGTGCAAGCACTTGAAAACACATCACAAGCCTAAGGTCTAGTCAAGTGGGTATGGCCAATTAGGTCTTAGGCTAGATTGCACAAGGTTGACTAAGGAATTGAAAGTGAAATCCTACCACATAGCTGGGAGAAAGGGGTAACCCACCCTTCACCTTCACTTCCCAAAGGTATAAAGTTCTTTGGGGCTTAGCCAAGAGTAACAAGATTCCAACTCCCAATGAGGGTGTCTTTTGATTCAGCCTCGATTGAGGTCATCCCTTGGAGTGGTGTGTCTCCAAACAGGCCTCCTAGATAGGGTTTACAAAAGCAAACCAAGTGAGCTATCACTTGATTCACACTCACAGTTGTTAATTAACCCTTTAGAAATGAAATGTGAGGAAAATAGTTTAAGCACTTGTTCTTTTTAAACCCAAATCCAAATGTGATGGAAGACAATGATTCGTTTTAAGCCCAATTTCAATGGTATGATTGCAAACAAGTTGTTCATTTATGCCCAAAATCCAAATGTGTGGTCGAGCAAGATTGGAAGATAAGAGATGAAATGATTGCACCTGGTTAATTCACTATCCAAATTGCTATATATGTTGATGCTAATGCTGCTCCAACTCCTTAGATGCCTCTACAAGTCACCAATTCCAAAAAGAAATAAGTAAACTTGCAAAGAAGATGATTACATGAAAAAGATGAAATCTAAAAATTTTGATGAAAATGATTTGATACAAAAGAATGGATTTCATAAACAGAAAATTTAGGAGATTCTAAGCAATTTGAAAAAAAAGTTTCGCTGAAAAACAATCAAAATTGCTCAAGTTATGCTCAAATGAAGTTTGCAATGAAACTAAACTTTGACTGATAAAAAAGCCTAAAAAACGGTATAGTCACCTGATAAAACCTACTCAAATGCAAAGTTCATCCTCCCAGCTTTCCAACGAGTCCTCGTTTGCACAATTTTGATACCGTATGCTCCAGTTATGATCAAAAGAAAAAATCAGCCTCCTTTGGCATGTAGAAGGCAAAACAAGGCTAGCTGACTTGTTGTTTGACCTTTTGATTTCTTTGATGGTATTGGAAAAAAACTTTTGGGACACATGTGTCAGGATGGTTGAGTGGTCTTCTTTAACTTATAGCTTTTACCACTGATTATTAAAGCTTGACCTTCAACTAGACTTTGAGAAGGCAGAATTTGAGAATTTTGAGGGTGGTGACTTAGGAGAACACAAGGTCGACTGCCATGATAAAAACTGCAGGTCGATTGTTTTGGTTGACGATTGGTATACCAATTGAAGACTGCCAAATGTTCACCACTATGGATCAACTGCGAAGACTGTAGATTTGATTGAAAATCTTTACAACCAAAGTACTAACCACTGTCAAAACCGTTGAAAGACCACCAAATCAAAAACAACATAATTCGCCAGATCTTCGTTGAAACCGTCAGATCTAATACCATAGTCACTGTTTGGAGTGCTAATTGAAATCTTAAAACCTTGTTAATAGCTATAATTCAGGACCATCCTTTATTGGTTGAATGCCGACTGCCAAAGCATTAATTCTCAGATAATATTTGGTGTGCAAATGCCACCTCTCACATGAAACTGCTAAATAGAAATTTTAATCCACTGGTTGAGACCAAACAAAACTGCCAGACTAAGATAGTGAAGGATGTGTGGAGATCGGGCAATGGTATAAGAAGGCAACATCAAGATGAGATGAAAGGCGGACTGTGAGATGTCAAAATAATGCCAACTATGAAGAATTGACCGCCGTTGAATCTTAAGACCACAGGAGGTTATGCTAGATGTCGCTGTCAGTGTTTGCAAGGAATACGCAGTTGAATTTAGATCCACCGTGACAAAATTGGATGAAGATTTGGATCATGACTGAGATTTTTGGAGAAAGCCGATGATTGTGGCCAATCAACGAGTGTTGTCGACTCCAAAGACCATTGACACCATTAATGAATAAAGACAACGTCGATTATTTGCATGTATATTATTGTCCCGGTGAGCATAGATTACAAGGTCAGCCAAGGATTCACAATCAGAGAAAGTTTCAAGGTAGGCTTTTGCATTTCCACCAATGAGCACATGTATGTTGGCCTCAAATAGACCCAAAGTTGATGGTGGTTTGGATGGATGAGATCATTGTGGCCGATTCCAAGGCTTGCTTGGCCGAATGAATGAATGGCTCTATGGAAACAATTGAGAAGTCAACCCTTTTGAGATCCCTCAAAACAAAAACAAAAACTGGCGACTGCAAACAGTAAGAAACATCAGAGATTGCAGACTATGATGCCTAGAATGGGCCAAAGATCTTAGAGGCTGACGAGCTATGGATTGATGGATACTGTGATTAATGAGGAGCTTGAGGTTCCTGAGCGAAGGTGAGGAAGTGGTTGGGGACAATGGAAGGCTCTGAGGATGTTACTAGCTGTGAGAATGTGTCTTGGAGCGATCAATGGCTCAAACTATGAGGAATGAAGCCACCAAAAAAGCTGATAAAGACTCAGCGAATATTACAAACTGCCGGACAAAATGGTCGCTGTGTTGTGTGATGAAACAAACCACCCATGATTGACAAAACTTACTATTACTTAACACTTATTGGTTTATTGTTGTATTAACCTTCGAGCATGGAATTTTAAATGGGATGAGATAGTATAAAGACCATTGATACTGTGGAAAAATAGACAAAAAGATCTCATCACCAGTGTGGATCAAATGGCGACTAGCATGGATCTCATTCCAATAGTCGGTAAAAACCACAAATTTAGTTGCCTTTTCAACCTTGAAGATTTTTTAGTTTTGACTTTGAAAGCGGTGGCTAATACTAGTGGTAGCAACTTCAATGTTTGAGCGGAGATCTCAGATGAGGGATGTCGATGATATTGAGTAGCTCAGGAATGGGACTTTGATGACAGAGATAAATGTGAGCATGAAGTGGTGATTCAATGGGCAACGATAAGCAATAGTAAGCACCGTGATGGTGATTGGGAGGTTGGGAAATTGCAATCGGGCAACAAAAGTTGGAAAATAATATCAACCGCTACACAAAGGGCACCTGAGGGTATGGATCAAGCAGTAGAATTTGTCAACAGTGGTGGCAACGATAGACACAAATGGCGGCAAAAGATTGGGCTTGTGGCATTAGAAGGAAATGGACTAAACAGTGGATAGTTCGTATGAACGGCGACAATAAAAATTGTGAGTGGCTGAGGTGACCAAAAGACTCGACAGAGGCTTCAATAACGTCGATGAGATGATTGTTATGACTTTGGCCGATGGACGGTAGCAGGATGACTATGTGTGATAGTAGCTTGTGATGCGGGCCAACAGTGAAGTTAGAGGTCTGCAGATGGAATATGATGGAACTCCATAAGGTGGTGACAATCTAAATGTGGAGGCAACAAAGAGCTTAAGGGTCGACTATTTAATATGAATCATAGTGCAGATCACAGATATCTGGTCGATGATCCCATGATGCTTCAATGGCAACTGTGATGGTTTTGACAGTCGACGGGAATTAAGCAGAGGTTAGGTTTTGTGACCTTAACCCCCAGACTAGGGATCTAAAGAGTGGTCAAAAGCTAAAGAGAACAGACAAAGGATCGATAAAGGCAATTTATTTGGCAGGATGGTGGCAGTGAGGAGAATTTGTAGGTACAACCAGTTTAAAACCAACCAACTTAAAACCCTAACCCTGCAAATGAAAACATAAACCTACAAGCAACGAACACATTGAACCTGCAAAACATAGAAATCAACCTGCAAAAAGAAATACGAATTCTTCGACCATACAAAAAAGGAAACCTTAGAAAGTAAAGATTAGGCCTGCAACAAAATCATGAACCCTGCAATACTGAAACATTAAGCCTGCAAGGATAATGATCATAGATAAAGAAAAATTGATTTGCACAGAGATATTTCACGCAGGCCTTACGGATCCATACATTAAAGCTTGCAAAACTAAAAAAAAATCAAATTTTTTCAAAAATTTCAGTCACGAAAAATAGGCAAATTTATAGTCAAAATTCATGGAAATGACCTTCTAATCACAACTGTACAGTCTATTTTTGCCCAAGACACAATCTATGATAGTTTACCCTCAAAATTTGCAAAATTTAACAAAACTAGGGTTAGAAAGATGAAATGTTTTGAACAAAAACCTCAAAAATGAAAGATTGCCATGAGCGCTCGAAGAGATCTGATATTCACAAAACAAATCAAAGAAATTTGTTAATCAAGGACATGAGTCCCACCGGGCGTGCCAGAATGTATATCAAAAAATTTGGATTTATAAATGGAAATGATCAAACAATTGAAATGCATAACCCAAACCCAAATTCAATACCTCAAAGATGCAAGATGAGCTCGATTGATTGATCGCTTTGTTGTGTTGATTGCTCGATTCCACAGCATAACATTGATAAGGAGAGAGAGGTGATGGTGATGGTTGATAGATGCAAGCTAGATGGATTGAAGATGATGGATAATGGCTTGAGATGAAAATTCAGTAGAGTGAGGTTGCTTGAAGAAGAATCATCCATTTTTTTTTTCCTAATGGCTCAAGAGAGGCTTGTTTTATAGGAAAGGCTTGGTTCCAATGGATGGCTAGGATCAATTGGGGCTTTAGATGAAATGGATGGATAGGATTAAGTTAGGTTTCCTTGCATATTAAGAAATTGTAGTCAATTGACATGTGGCAAGGGAAGATAAGGCTTAGGTGTGCTTGTGTAGATAAATACTAAAATTAGGTCCCATTAGTTGTGCATGTGAAAGATTTGAATGAAGGTTGTAATACAACACATGATTGACTGGACAAGTGTTGGAATGTGATGAAAGATGAGGGCTTAATTCAAATAAAATATTTGAATTAGTTGGGATATGAGTTAGATATTAATTAAATAAATAAAATTTATTTAATTAATTGAGAAGTTGAATAGGATGAGATAAGATATGATGTGGAAATTAATTAAACAAATAAAATTTATTTAATTAATTGGGATGAGGACAGGATATGATTGGGATATAATGTGGAATTAATTAAATAAATAAAATTTATTTAATTAATTGGCTAAGTAGGATGAGGATGGGATTGAATGAGATTTTAATTAAATAAATAAAATTTATTTAATTAATTGGCTAAGTAGGATGAGGATGGGATTAAATGGGATTTTAATTAAATAAATAAAATTTATTTAATTAATTGGCTTAATGGATTAGGGAAATTAGGACAAAACGCTACAAGATGTCAAGGATAATGTTTTAACAATGTGTTGCTAGACATGGACAAAGTTGGGACAATTTTGGGTGTCTACACCTCTTTCATTTAAAAAAGATATGTGGTTCTATAGCCTTTTATTTAATATCTTTCATATGTAGTACTTTTTTATGTACACAAGCACACATGAGCCCTATTCTTCTCCCTCCACTTGTCAAATGACTACAACTCCCTTGAAGAGTGGGATAACTAATCAATCCTAGCCATCCACATCAATCAATTAGCTTTTTAATCTCAACCATCCATTTGAATCAAGCCTTTCCTATAAATCAAACCCCTCACAAGCCATTAGCATGCATTGATCCTCAAGTATCCACATGCTGTCGAAATATCATTAGAGCCTTTGCATCCTTCATCTATCATTCATTCTATCATCTTCATCTTAATGTTATGCTGTAGAAGTGAGCACCCAACATTCCTCCAACAATAATCCTTCAAAATCTTGCATGCTCATGCGAGGTGGAGAAGAGCAATGAAGATAAATTGAGCATAGCGTGGAGATCAGTTTGCATTTACATTTGTTATTTTGATTTTCATGTTGTCTTGTGCTTCATTGTGCATTGCTAGGGTTTTTATCATTGCTGTTTATTCATTTGCCCTAATTTACAATTTTACCCTAACTACATTTGGTACGCCCGGTGGGACTCACGTCCTTGATTAACCTCCCTTGTTTGAGTTGTTTTTGTGAAGTTTAGATCTCTTGGAGCACCAATCTTTCATTTTTACAAGCTTTTGTAGCAAAATTTTGCATTTTTCTACCTCTAGTTTGTAAAGATTTAGCTAAAAATGTATTTAGATGATCTCTTAGCCCAAATCTAACCTCACCATTGTGTCTAGGATGCCATTTCCATAAATTTCGAGTACAAATTTGCCTAAATTTGATGAAAAATGGAGCGTTTGGTGAAGAAAACAACAACCGGACTGCAAAAATGTGCCTCTGGTAATTCAAGTCACCTCTGATCAAATAGCAATCGCATGGGCTAAATCAGCTTGCCTTTGATCAAACAGTAGTCACTTATGGTCAAATTTGGCTCGCTCTTAAACAAACAGTCATAAGCTTTTGGTAAAATTCAGCTCGCTTTTGAACAAAAACCGATCGCATATGGTAAACTTGGTCGCTTATGGTTAACATTTGCATTCTGTCTCCTGAAACTTTCCAGATCACTTTTGGGCTATTATGCATCACTTTTGGCCTTTTCTTAGTCGCATATGAACTATTATTTGGCACTTTTATCCATTTTTGCATCGCTTATGAGCAAAAAACCACCGCTTTCTGCATATTCGTGTCGCTTCTGCATTTAAATCAGCCGCCTATAGTGCTTTTGTGGATCGCTTTTATCCAGACAGACATCGCCTTTGGCATGATTTGAATCACTTTTATCTTGAAAGTACCCACTTTTGGTATAAATGAATCACTTTCAGTCTAACAGTGATCGCATTTTGCAGAGTTAGGGTTTCTGTCGCTTATTTTTATTTTGCAGATACAGGTCGCTTAAAGGCTGAAATCGGTCACTTTGGGCTTTTCTGCATCGCTTACAAGCCTACAGAGATCACATCTAGTGTTTTTTGAGTTGCATTTGATCTGTTGGGGATCACCTATGGTAAAACAGCGGTCGCTTCTAATCAACAGTAAATCGCATCTGGCAACTGTAACTTGCTTCTGGTTGCTGTCGTTGTGCATCTTGGTGTTTCTATCATAACTTTCACATACGGAGGCCAAATTGTGCAAACAAGGACTCACTGGAAAGCTAAGAGGATGAACTACATAGTGGAGTAGGTTTTATCAGGTGACTATATCATTTTACCATCTTTTTTATCAGTCAAAGTTCATCTTCATTGCAAACTTCATTTGAGCATAACTTGAGCAATTTTGATCAGTTTTCAACGAATATTTTTTTTAAATTGCTTAGAATCTCCTAAACTTTCTATTTATGCAATCCATTTTTCTGTATCATATCATCTTCATTAGTTTTTATCAGATTCTTCATTTTGTGCAAAACGGTTTCTTGCGCAAGTTTACTTGGTCTTTTCGATTTTGTGACTTGTAGAGGCATCTAAGGAGCTGGAGCAGCATTGACATCATCATCTACAACATATTTGGATAGAGAATTAACCAGGTGCAATCATTTCATCTCTTATCTTCTAAACTTGTTTGCAAACACATTTGGACTTTGGGATTAAAATGAACATTGTTTGCTATCACATCAAAAATTTGGCTAAAACGAACCATTGTCTTTCATCACATTTGGATTTGGACTTTAAAACAAACAAGTGCTTGCATTGTCTTCCACACATTGAATTTCTAAGGTTAATGAACCCTATGCGAGTGTGACCAAGTAAATGTGTATGCTCTCTCCTCGCGTCCTAACACGAACTTGGAGATCAAAAAAATTTACTTGTGTTGCTTTTGTTTAGCCTTAGAGAGGCCTGCCTTGGTATCCACCCCAAGGGAATGACCTCAAGTGGTACTTTCATCTGATCCACTATAAAAATTAGAGGATAAGGCGAAAGCCAAGTCTAACTAGTATTAGTGCTCACCATACAGTGCTAACTCGAAAGGAGGCGTACTTTGTGTATATTAAACTCCTAGTAGGGTTAGTTAAAGTCTTAAGTGGCTTGTTGGATGCTCGTGGGGTGCCGGTCCCCCAGATTTTCCCTAGAACCTCCTTGTGATAGTGGCCTTGCCTTGACTAGGACTTGTTGAAGTGGCTTCACGTGCTTGCTTAACCATCATCACATTCTTCCAAACTAAAACTTGCTTATGTGTCTTGTGTGAGTGATTCATGTGTGTATATGCATAATCATTTGTTTGAACATTGCCAAATCAAGCTCTAAACACCAAACACATAAACAAATCAATCTAAACATTCATCCTAGTCAACACGCATCATATCCAACTTAATTTCATCCACATCATCTAAACAATCCACATCATCATCCAAATCCCTAAACAAGCACTTGTAAAAAGGACCTAAGAAAAACACTTGGGTGACAACATGTTTACATCAGAAGACCCAAAAATTAAATTCCAAAGATTCCTCCAAAATCTTTATCAAGGATCACAACCCCTAAACCAAGATGCCATTGAAACATTACAATTCTTCATCCAAAGAGCTCAACCCCATGCAAGCTAATCACCTCAACTACAACACTTCATAACCCAAGCCCAACACCTTTTAGCCACTAATCAAGCTCGACAAGTACAACAATCCTTAGCCATTCACTCCCAACCTAATCCATCTTGCCACATGTCATATCTATCCACTTCATATCAACCTAATCCATCTTGTCACATGTCATATCCATCCACTTCCTATCAACTTAATCCACCTTATAGCCACATGCCATATCCATCCACTTCCTATCAACCTAATCCACCTATCCAACAAGATCACATGCCCACATCTTTGAGTCCACCTCAAGATAATTTGTCTACATATCATACCATTACACCTAGTTGCCAAGACTATCAATGGCCTCCACAACAAGCACAAATGAGCCCAAATCCACCTTTGCAACAAGAAGCACATGCAACTCCAAGTGGCCCTTTGTACATAAACCAAGCAAGCCTAATGCAACAAGACTTAATTACCTTTGACAAGGGAGATACCAACCTAGCTAATTCATCCTATGAATACTCTCCACCATCCAATCCCATGCCAACACATGAGCCAACAAGTCCTATCCCAACACCACCATGTGATCCTACCCATAGTCCATTGGTCCATCTACCTTCCAAACCACCAAGCCCTCCATTACCTTCATCAACATGTCATTCTAATCCTTCACCAAAGGAGGCTGCTGAGATAGTTTTACAAAGAATGCTTGAACAAAAACTCATTGAACTTCCTGAAGTCAAACCATGTGACGAAAGTCCATATGATGAACATGATTATTGTGCATACCATAGGACCAAAGGCCATAATACAAATACATGCCCAATATTTGTCCAAATTGTTTACAAGGTATACCCACCTACAATGGGAAATCATGCCACATCATTCAAATCCCATGTGTCACCCCCCTCTAATCCTAATCCATCCAATCCAATTAGCCCTCAACCTAATCCTAATCATAATCCTACAACACCATCTACTATTATCATCCATCCATTATATTGCCCATCCACTCATACCCTTGCACAGGATGTGATCCATTGGCTACTAGCTAGGAATAAACTACCTCCATGTCAAACACCCATTCATGAGCCTACCAAAGAGCTTCCAAAGGTCATGTCCAATCATATAATCCCATCATGTGGTTCACATATCCTTGAGCCTATCCAAGAGCCCTCAATTAACATGCCTAATCCTTCAAGCCCATAATGTGGCATATAAGCCATCAAGCCTATTCAAGGGTCTCCTATCATTAATCCAAGTCAAGAGTCATCATGTTCTCATGTTGTTGACCAAGAGCCTATCCAAGAGCCTTCCACTTCCATTCATGCAACCCAAGAGGTATGTCAAAGGTTTAATCCTAAGCATGTGGAAACATTAAGCCCTAGTCCAACTCAAGATCATATCACTTTTATGCAACCCATCCATAACATGTATCTTTTCCATGATCAAGATGATACCTATGAAGAAGCTATCTATGAGCACCTTGATCCTATCCATAATCCTATATCTATCCATGAGCAAGATATACACATTGCTCCTAGTCTTCTTCCATCTAGCCCTATCCATAATGAGAAAACATCCACTTGTCATGATGAGACACTTGTCCCCCAAGTAAGCATAAAAGATCAAACAAATAACTTGAATCTTAGTGAACATAATGTTAATCAAGATCCTAATGATCCTCCATCCATATCCACCATCAACCCCATTTCAAAGCTATCATCTCCACGTGGTCTTACCACCTTTGTCCGTGAATGTTATTCCTTAGGACAAAAACAACATCTATCCACTTCACCTTCTCCATCTAATAAGGAACTCAAGTCTAGTTCCCAAAACACATCTAGTCCCATAGTCAATCACATACTCCAAAACATGAACTACCAAGGCAAAGGTCTAGACCTTTATGAACAAGGTATTTTGGAGCCGATCCATGTCAAGATCCCTCCATGCTCATATGGCCTTGGATACACACCCCAAGGTAAACAAGGCCAAGATGTTGGTAATCCCTTCATGCATCCTAAACCTACCACTTTCCATCGTACGCCCCATCATCTACCTAAAACATATGTTTCCATTCCACCTCCATCATCCTATAAATGTCAAAATCATGTGACCATACACCTTCCACCATCCACTTTGCCTCCACTTTTACCAACTCCAAATATCCCTCCATTCACCTTGCCACTGTTGCTTCCAACACCTAACATACCTATCATTCATAAGTATCCTTACATCCCTAATCATGACCAACAAAAGCACACATCGTTTAAGCATAAAGCTTCCAATCATTCCATCCACTCCACCCACCCCATGGGATTCAAAAGCAAAAATTTTGATGCCTTTATCTATAAAGCCAAAAATCCAACTAAAATTCCTAAGGACCCTCATGCTTTAGGGTATTAATGTGAAAAGTCTCTAAATCATCCATCTTCTAAGAAAAGTACATTCACAAAGCTATCCAAGCCCATACCCCCAAATGCAAAGCTCAAAAGCAAAATGGTTTGGATTCCTAAGCAAATAGCTAGCAAGTCAAATGAGGCATCTTCATCCACATCTCAAGAATCCCAATCACCTATCTCCATCCAAAAGCCTACTTCCATCCAAAACTTCCATTCCCTTAAAAAATCTCACAAGCAAAACAAAATCACTAAAAATAATAAATCTATGTGGGTTCCTAAATCACTTCATCAACCATCTCCTAAGCAAACATCTCCATTGCTTCCTACACCACCATCTCATCAAAAGCTTCAATGTTTATCACAGTGTGTGCAACCATTGGTCATGGTCCCTTCCACTCTGCAACACCTCCACATAACATCTCCCCATCTTCCATCCATTATCCTACATATCTCCCCCATGCTAACCCCATGGTACATGCTTTGGCATAAACTTTTCATCCATCTTCATTCCATAAACCTTGTATCCATCTATCCTTGCATGAACCTTCCATAATCCACATCATAATCTATTATCCACCTAATCCATCTCCCATCCATGCAATCCTTTATCAACATCTATGAGCACACTTAACATGGTCCATGCGAAGACATCATCAATCTCTAAAGGGACACTATCAACCTTCATAGCACTAAACACTTGAGTCCCTCCTATCCATTACCATGGTGAAAACCTGGCAAATAGGCACCATGTGTAATTGTCAACCCATCTAAAAGAAAAAAAAAAAATCAAAAAAGTAAAGAGAAATCCCTTCATCCAACGGTGAAAACCTAGTAAACAGGCGCCTTGGATAAGTACCATGATGAAAACCTGGCAAACAGGCGTCATGTGTAGGTTCATCTTCTATGTCACTTACACTTGGGGGCACATTGTCTATCCAACCTATCCATTTCTAACCTATCATATACCATTCTATTCTACCATCCTTAGCCATTACATAAACATGCCTATCCTATTGAACCCATTTATCCATCCTCCCCCCTTTTTGATTTTGATGAAGACATAGGGGCAAAATGTTGAAACATGTTTGGATATCTCTTGGTATACCTCATCCTTTCCATAAAATCTTATCATTATCCACCTATCATAAGCCTTGTCATGTAAAATCCATCATGTCATCCCATTGTCATGTAAAAATCCTAGAATGGGGCAAGTTATTCCTATGCAACATAGCCTTTGGAGATCACATCCTAGCTCCCTTATGATCCATCCACTGTGGCATATCCTTATCATGAGCTTTCCATATTATAGCTTATCCCCATCCATTTATCATGAGCTTTCCATTATAGCCTACCTATCCGTTTTTCATGAGGCATGTATCCATCCCTTATATGGCCTATCCTCTTATCTATCCATCTATCATGAGCCTTTCATCCCATTTACTATGAGCCCATCATTTTATCCATCCCTTGCACCTAGACTTGGTTTTCTCCCTTGTCATTGGTATCAAGCACAAAGGCTACCCAAATTGTAAATCCATTGACATTCAAAACATTTCAAAAAATCCAAAAAAAAAAAAATCAAAACATCCCAAAAACACACAAAAAATCAAAATATCCTCAAAAAATACAAAAAAATCAAATATGTCGAAAAATCCAAAAAATCAAATATCCAACAAAAAAATCCAAGCAATAAAACCAATCACATCATCCAAACCAATCCACTCCATCAACATTCAATCAAAATCAAATCATCATCATCATCAATTCTTCCTATCAATAACATTCATTCATCCATTTCAATCAATCACTTCTTCCAATCATATCAATCCAATCAATCTAAGCAATGATCTTAAATCCAAGTCACACTAATCCATATCAAGCAAGCCAATCAATCATGGAACATTATCCAATCAAATCAATAGGTTTTGATCCTAATCTTGTCATGAGCCCAATCAATCAAATCATCAATCATCATCAATGGGATATAGTATTCCCACATCCTTGTGTTGATCTAGGGATATAGCTTTCCCCGCAATGACAACACTATCATCATCAATCAAACAATCAATTATTGGTTTATGACTTGACAAGGGCAATACCTTGTTTGTTTTACATCCTTTGAGAACATTGAGAACACTTGCTTATGCTTAGATTGAGTGGACACTCTAATGATCACACATCATCCCATTCATCAAATCAAATCAATCCAAAGAATCAAAGCAATGATCCAAGTGCAAGCCCATCCTTAAGCTATACCACGCAAGTTAATCAATCAAGCGAAATTATCCAAGCACGATCAATGGTCTTGATCCTAGCCTTGTTGTAAGCCAAATCAATCAATCAACTAGCCAACCAACTCAGCAAACAATCTTGTGTTGATCTAGGGATATAGCTTTCCCCACAATGACAACACTATCAACAAAACAATCAAACAATCAATCATTGGTTTACAGCTTGACAAGGGCAATACCTTGTTTGTTTTTGAATCATTTGTGCATGCTTGCTTGCTTGCTTGTGTGTGTTATCATTTTATCTTACATTTGTATCAAATCCATATCATTCCAGCTAATATTCATATCTTGTGTATGTTGGAATAACTTTTTGCACTATCCTTTGCATCTAAGGTCATATCATACCTTTTGTGCATTAGGACTCAATGCTCTAAGTTTACTTCCTCATACGTTTGACAAGGTTGTATTATGCTGGGGCACAAGACACATTGTCACCCTGGTCCTTATAACTTGGTGCATAACGTCTAGTGCTATAGATCAAACATCATGGTTGCTCACATTCATTGCAGCATAATGCATCTTCATTTCTTCTATCCATTCCCTTATCTTTCTTTTGTAGCCAAGCCATTTCTTTTCAAGAGCATACCCGTGTTTGTCCAACCCACCTATCCTCTCGAGGGGGCATCACCAACCTATCATTTCTATCATCATCATCTTATCATCCCATTTCATCCCATATCATTTTCCGTTATCCATACCTTAGCTTCTTTGAAATGATGTTACTCGACATAAAGCTTATCATCTCGAACATCATCTCAAAGAGGGGCAAAATGTAGACACCCAAAATTGTCCCAAATTTGTCCATGTCTTGCAACACCTTGTTAAAAACATCATTAAGACATCATGTAGCATTTTGTCCTAAAACCCACTCTTAATCCCATTTATCCATTAGCTAATTAATTAAATAAATCTTATTTATTTAATTAAAATCCCATCTTAATCCCATCCTTATCCCACTTGGCTAATTAATTAAATAAATTTTATTTATTTAATTAATTTTACAATCATATCCTAATCCCACTATCCAATTAATTAAATAAATTTTATTTATTTAATTAATATCCAACTCATATCCCAACTAATTCAAATATTTTATTTGAATTAAGTTCTCACATTTCATCATAAGCTAACTTTCTAATTAATTATATAAATTTTATTTATTTAATTAATTTATCCTATCATTTAGTTGACATGTGTGCCTCTTTCATTTAAAAAAGATATGTGGTACTACAGCCTTTTATTTAATATCTTTCATATGTAGTACTTTTTTATGTACACAAGCACACATGAGCCCTATTCTTCTCCCTTCACTTGTCAAATGACTACAACTCCCTTGAAGAGTGGGAATAACTAATCAATCCTAGCCGTCCACATCAATCAATTAGCTTTTTAATCTCAACCATCCATTTGAACCAAGCCTTTCCTATAAATCAAACCCCTCACAAGCCATTAGCATGCATTGATCCTCAAGTATCCACATGCTGTCGAAATATCATTAGAGCCTTTGCATCCTTCATCTATCATTCATTCTATCATCTTCATCTTAATGTTATGCTGCAGAAGTGAGCACCCAACATTCCTCCAACAATAATCCTTCAAAATCTTGCATGCTCATGCGAGGTGGAGAAGAGAAATGGAGATAAATTGAGCATAGCGTGGAGATCAATTTGCATTTACATTTTTTATTTTGATTTTCATGTTGTCTTGTGCTTCATTGTGCATTGCTAGGGTTTTTATCATTACTATTTATTCATTTGCCCTAATTTGCAATTTGACCCTAACTACAGGAAGTGATCGAAAGGTATTCACAAACTTCTATCTTGCCTTAAGTTTTCAAAAGTATTTTGAACATGTGTACCAGGTTGTGGACTAACCTTGTGCAAAATTCAAACGACATCCTTTTAAATCCATGGAGATGGATCCATAAGGTGCTTTTTCAAATATTCCATATGGTGTAATGCATATAGAGGATGTGAGGATCTATATCCACACAAAAATAGAAGAGTATAATCATGCAAAATTTGGAGAAGTGTGAGTAAATGAGTTAACCCATGATGATTTTGAGTTGAAAACCGAATTTAAGGGTTTGACAGAGAAGAAGCTAGATGTTTGGTTTCCCTATTTTCTGTTATGAGGATGCTTGGGTTAAGTATATATTGAGCTACATTTATGACAAGTTTATGTGGTTGGATCTACCGTACATGATCAACAAGGAAGCTATTAGGGTTGTGATAGGGTTATGCTCCATCAGACTAGTTCTAACACTGAAATCTATAAAGAATGATGTGGTAATGAAGCTCACCAGTGCAAAATTTGACAAGTGTGCCCTAACGGTGAGTGATATTGAAGATCCTACAATAAAGTATGCTTCTATGATGATTGGATATAAGATCTTCATGAACAAAGAGAACTTTGTATCTACCACTGCAATACACACAACCTATCAGATGGTGAAAGAAAACAAAGATATAGATTTGTGTGAGCTCCTGAGACAATAGATGATGGATAATTTTCAAAAGACCAAAGAATCTTGATACCCCTTTTGGTGAAGTACCCTAATTATATGCTTATTATTTTACTTTCTTAGAGAGATTATAGGTACAAAGAATATTGTGCGGTTGGGTAATATCACAATTGCAGTGTAAATTTGAGACCACTTAAGAAGATTGGGTAACTCAGAAACTCAAAAAAACTGCATTGTAGGGTTTCTTCAAAACATTTCAAGAGAACATGCAAACAAGGGAAAGAATTCCAAAAGGTGCTGTTGAGAAGTACAAGAATGACATTATCTTCATGGTTAGCAAAGATGAGTGCTTTTATGGAAGCAGTGGAACACAGAACAGTCTAGATTCTAGAAATGGGATATGAAATGACAGAAGACATAATCATAGGACTTGCAGACTTAATGTTGAGAAAACCAAGAGATGCTTATGTAGATAGATTTGGAACTTATGAAGAGAAATCTAGTGAAGTGCACTTGCAGCACAAGGAAAAGGAGATAAAGGAAACTACTAAGAAGATGAGGACTAAGCTAGAGGAGATAGTTTCACCAAAGAGTCCTGCAGAGAAATCCAAAGGCATATCTGCCTCACTAGAAGGGTCTCCCAGCACAAGAAGGTTAGCTAGGACCTCTACCTCCTCTCCTACTATTCCAAAAGCCTCCAAATCCATACCTTCAGCAAGTTTAGAGAATAAAGAAGCATCCAGTGCCTTTGTACATCAACAACCTCCTTAGAGGAGAAGAGTAAAAGAAAAGGCCACAAGAGAGAAGTACATTAGTCATGATGATGAAGAAGAAGAGGAAGAGTAAGGACCTAAGTTGGTCTAGATGAAGAATAGAATGTCTCAAGCCTCCGGAGAAGAGACAAGTGCAAAGAAATCAAAAATTGACACAGAAAGTGAAGAAGACGTTGAAAAGGAAGTATTTATCTTCAAGAAGAGAGAAATGCAATCTAGTAAAGAAGAAAAGTCTCCTAAGGGTAAAGGGAAGGGGAAAAAGAAGGACAAATATCCTCTGGTAAGGGAACACAACCCTATAAAATTAGATGCATTATTTAATAGAATTTTAGAATTTGGTAGCTTGAAAGAAACTGCAAAAATGTATCCTAAGTCAAATTATGAGGATAAAGCTACCATTGAGGAATCTATTATGAAGTATATGGTTATATTTAATTCTAGTCTAAATGACATTGAGAGTTAGCTTCTAGATTACTTGAAAGAAGTCCTGAGTGCAAGGAGACAAAAAGCAGTTGAGGAAGATGTAAAGATTAGGATGTTTGCCTTGGAGAAAGTTGGTTCTTCTCTCACTAATAAAGATAGAGCCAAATTAGCTCAAATTTATAACAAGGAATTTAGAACAAAACATAGAGTTATCACTCTGATGAGTAGGGACAAGGAAGATATGGAGAAATTAAAGAATGAAACAATGTAAAAAGTTATAGATCTAACGTTGGAGTTGATCAAAGAAAATGAAATGCAGCATGATGTATCAGTTCTGGAAGTCAATGAGACTGCTAATGAAGATAATGTACAAGAAAATGTTATTACCAATAACACTCCTCTAGTAAAGGAAAATATTTTTGAAGGAGATAAAAATGATAATGTTAAGACTACTCCAGAGAAGGAAAATGGTCAAGCAGAAAAAGAATTGCCTCTTCTAGATGTGAAAAGGATTGTAGAGCAGAAGGAAAAAGAAAAGCAAGAGAACCCAGAGAAATCTGAGGAACAAAAGAATGAAATCTTTCCCCCTCCATAAGATAAGAAGGATGTAGAGGATGAGAAAGTTGTTCAAGACTGTGAGGAGAAAGAAAAAGAGAAAAAGGAAGAAGGAAGCTCTCAAATGGTTGATGAATCCTCTAGTGTATTTGGAGATTCTTTGAAAAGTCTATTGGATATGCAATTTCAGTTTCAACCAGTGGTGTCAGTATAGTTGCTACAAGTCCCTATACAGCAAGGACATGTTGACATGGTTAAAATATCTCCCTTGCATAAACTACAACTTGGTGATACATTTCATGCCTCTGCAAGAAAGGAGATTATACAAACTCATCAAAAGAATGCTGAAATGATTGATGAAGTAGTAAAAGTACTGCAAGATAGCCTTCTCGATGTAAATGTTGAGAACTCTTCATCTAGTGTGGAGCAACTGAGACTACTAATTGATTCCTTTAAGGAACATTCTACTAGATTAGAGGAGAAGTTGAAAAAGAAGATAAATGAGAAGATAAATAAAAAAAGGTTGGCAGATGTTTCCAACAAATGCGCTATTTCACATGGTAAGTTGTAGAGCAACTTAAAAGATATTTAGGATTGTGTAGGAGAAGAAAAAGCATTGTTCCAATTTTTTTTGACATGGCCTGTTTCCACTAAGAGCATAAAGGACCACATGGACTCAATAGAGTCTCAGATTGTTCATGCCTCTAGTATTTATGATCTGATTGGAGATGTAGATGGAACTGTAACAAGGTTAGTAATTGAGAATCTACATGGATAGTTCTTTCAGCTATACGAGAAAAAGGAGAAGATAATAATGCAGTACTGTCATCTCCGAGACATAGTAAGTGCAAGTCTTACCTCTTTAACTGGAATTTTAGATGATGTAGAGAAAATGCTACAACAAAATCCAGTACCCAGTTCTCCGGATGAAGGTAAAGAACTCTATGTAAAGCTTGAGAATTAGTGCGAAGTACTTGCCTTCACTAAGAAGGAGTGGGAAATAGGAAAGAAGGATCTAGAGGCACACCTTGCAAAATTAAAGGAATCTGATCAAGGTAGTTTGGCCTCCTCAAGCTAAGTTGTACATTCTTGTTCTATATAAATAACTTTCCTTATTACAATGTACATATGTGGAGTATTTTTTTTCCTTCAACATTGTAAAAAGGAGTCTCTCAAATGTGAATTATTGAAGAAATGTTAAGTATAAGAGTGAAGCAGTAAGGGGGAGTCAGTCTCATGTACATACAAATATATCTTATGGGAAAAGAACTATACATGACACCTAAAAAGTTTGATATTAAGGGCCCCTTTGCCCTTGATGTCAAAGGGAGAGAAGATTGGAGAAGTTTGAGTAGTGTTGCCATCAATGACAAAGGGGGAGATTGTTGAGAGATTGATGGAAGTTTGTAATTGAAGTCTGTGTGTTAGAAACATGAGTTAAATGGTGAGACTAATGGATATTGAAGAGTATGATAGTGTATGGTGTTGTCATTGATGGAAACCCATTATAGAGATGCAGTAGTGTTGGACTGGAGAAGACCAAAGCACCAATTGTTTTGCAAATTTGTCTAACACTTGGAGTACAATTTTCAATGTTTGATGAACCAGTTTTTGGGTCCACATTGCTCCACTATGAAGAATTTTGTCATGTGGTTATGAGATAATTTTGGTACATATTGAAATATTTTAAATCCAAAGTTTCAAGGCTTGAAGTCCTCCACAATTGAAGATAGATTTGACAAAGTATCAGACTCTATAATGGCAGTATAATGGCAGTATTAGTGGTATGTTGAAATGCTTCACATTCAACTACAGATGAATATTTTTCTTTGCGGTTTTGAGAATAAGCTTATAGATGTCAAAAATATGTGTTAAACAAGTGGCAACCATTTTGGTAGTCCGCGCATTGTGTTGTGAGTAAACAGTTGGTTCATTCTATTGTTACTTCACCAATGGTGCCTACCCAAAGGTTTTGAGCTTGTGCATATTTAAGTTATGTATGGAGCAAAATTATGGGAGTAATTATAGGTTATGCCCACCTATCTTAATGTGCTACATGCTTTGGTTCTCTCTATAAATTGTATAGGATTGAGTTTTGAGCCGACAGGTCAAGAGGTCACACGGTACATCTATTATGCCAACCTGTTTGATGTTTTGCTTGATTATGGTATATATAAAAGATTGGTTTCTTCTGTGGTGTGTAAAAGCATGCGAGACAACTAAGTGTATGTGCAAAATATGATGCAGAGAAGGGCAAGATAAGTTTATAGTGAAAATGAAGTGTGTTAATTTAGTATTCTGAACTTCAATAGAACTGTATCTTCAGCATAGGTCAGATGCATTGTTAATAGTTCTTACTTGGAAGTGAGCCACCCTTTCTTTTATCTTTCTCTATTCACGACAGTGAGTCCTTTGGTGGTAAACCACCAGCAGTGAGCATTTCTCTTGTGGACAGTGAGTCCGCCATTTTGTATCAAACTTTGTAACCAATTGTAATATATATATATATAGTGAGTTAATCCTCACCATGGTTTTTCCCTTTTTGGGTTTTCCATGTCAACCTGGTGTTCTTGTGTTCTTTTGATACATTCCTTCTATGTTCCTTTCCATTACTGCAAATTTATTATAATACATTTGATGGATATTTAAATTGTCAAGGTTAATGAATTTTTAGGGAATACTGATTCACCCCCCCTCTCAGTATTCTGGATGTTCAACAATCATTACAAGATTCTTTTTATCATGATAATCATTATAATAGTGATGAAAATATGAAGGGAAAAGATGAAGGGTGCATCTTGTATAAAATGGCATAAATATCCTTTCTCTCAAGTCTAAGATTTCTCATACAAGATGGTGTGTGATCCTAGTGTTATAAAAAATCCAAATAGAAGAAATTGTGAGGCACATGAAGGTTAAATTTTTTTGAGTTTAATTTTGTTGTTGCTAATAGATTCACCATTTGATGCACTTGAATAAGAAAACAACTCAATGTAACCATGGGTGAGCATAAGGTATGTAATGCATTCTATGTTATGAGAAGTAAAATGGTTATGGGTGTATAATGGTTGCATTCCTTTGGTGAGTTTCTATAATCATCAAAATAAGGAGCTGAAGTTTACATTTGAATGAAAATATGTGGTTCTTGGAGGTGTCTCTAATGGATCATTAAGAGTAATCATAAATAAGAGGACTTCTTACAAGGCACATGTTGCTTGGGTATCAAGTTGCTTGGAGGACATGCACATTATTTCATTTTTGGTAGGCAACATAGTCATTATTTTGATATTCAAACTCTTTTAAATCAACATAGTGTGGTGTTCAATAATATGCTTCTAAGATTGCTACCATATAGAATATTCCAACATGTCATAGAGTTGGAACCAGACTCTAAGCATGTCATGAGCACTCCTTACCACCACTCAAGGAAATATACAGAGGAGATAGATCTTAATGAGTTGCTTAAAATGGGACACATCAATTCTATCCTAATTGCTTCATCTATGGTCCTTGATAAGGAAGAAGATGGCACCATCAGGATGTTTATTGTCTATAGATCATTAGACCATAAGATATTTAGTTATCCCATTCCTAGGATCAATGAGATCACTGATGAGTTGCATGGAGCAATCTATTCCTAACAAATTGATTTGAGATCCACAAATATAATAATGGAAATAAGACAATGTAGAAGATAGTGTTAGAACATTCTGATATATTAAGAGGGGGGTGAATCAGTATATACCACAATTCAATCCAATTTAATTTTAACAACCAAATCTTTCTACTGCCTTAAATAGATAATGAATCAAGCTATGCAATTCAAAACACAATCACACAACCATAACACTGTTGGCAAAAAAGTCAGCGTCCCCCTTCGGGATTCGTGACATGGCTTAACCGCCTCCCGTTGGTCCTTATCTGAGATGGTAGTGGTTTCCTAATAGGTGCGCCTTTTGGGAGAAACGGCCAGCTCAACTCCCTACAAGTGGTATCAGAGCCGGGTCATGGGTTCGAATCCCCTCGGGTAATGCTGAGGGGGGGATTGTTGGCAAAAAAGTCAGCGTCCCCCTTCGGGATTCGTGACATGGCTTAACCGCCTCCCGTTGGTCCTTATCTGAGATGGTAGCGGTTTCCTAATAGGTGCGCCTTTTGGGAGAAACGGCCAGCTCAACTCCCTACAAACACCAGATTTACGTAGAAAACCCTAGAAGAGCAAAACCACAGTGAGCAAGCTGCTTGGATCTAATGTCCAAATCCATCCTCACAACATAAAAAAAATTTATAATAACATTTATGGGCTACAACCTAAAGGAAGATACAACTCCCTCAAGTGCTAGACAACACTTACAAAAAATGAGGCTACAACCTTTGTACGAAGATACAAGTCTGATTTAGAAGATTCAACATAAACTGCTTCAACCTCAAGCTTCTATTGATTAAATCACCTCTGCAACATCAACTCCTTTCAAACTGACATATGACTTCAACACCTCTGCTCAAACCACTCTACTACCTTCAAAATACTTTCGTAACACAACACAACACAACCTCTATTATGAATCATGCATTACAATCACTAGATTTCCTTCTCAACTTCCGGATCACTTATCTTCTTCACACACAAACTCACTTTTCACACTTGCACATATATCCTCACACACTCTTACACTCATACTCTTGGCAAAAAACTTAGCCTCTCATTTATATCCTCTACAAGTCTTCAAAACTCTACCTTTGTTGGCCAAGATGAAACGTGTAGCATGAAACATGCAATGGCCTAGCTAGTTAGCTCCCAAATCATTTGCGATAATATAGGAATCAAATTCCATTATTTGGTTCAAAATGGGTGATAACTAGAACCTATTTTACCTTAGCACACATCTCCACACTAATGCATACTTCGAAACACATTGTACAATCATCTAAACCCATCAAGTTAGCTCAACAAACACCTATCCATCCATGCATTTAGCTCCAGACCTAAAGCGGTACTAGAGAGAAAAAATAACATCAAGCAGTTCATACACAAGTATTATATGACTTGAAAGATCTTCTCAACCATCCATTTCTCTGGTTTATGTTTTTTTCTATTGGCACAAACAAAAAGACTCTAATGTTGATATCCCTTACATACTCTGATTACACTGTATTGATATAGAACATTGAAAATCATACATGTGGTACTCCACAACGCCTGAAAATTGAATTGAATAAACATACAGACAAACTAAACTTATCTTCCAAACAAAAAAGCCAAATAGTATAGTGCAGTGAAATGCAGTGGCTTTTACTATCCCTCTGACAACCCTAATCAGGAACATGAATTGTCCTTGGTCTGCTGACTTCAGAGAACCTCTGTGGTACATTGTAACATCTAAAAGTCAAAATATATCATACCTCTTATCTGTATCCAACTGTCCTCCAAGTTGCAAGATCATATCTTCAAGTACGGAGAAATGTTAAGCATTATACTATGCTTCTAAGACTGCAACAACATTGTATCACCACTATCTTCACTCTGCTGATTCCAAAAAATCTCTATGGTAACTTTTATGCTCTAAAATTAGAATCATACATACTTCATAGCTATCTCTATCTAACTTCCAAACTACAAGGCCATATCTTTATATGTGGAGGAATGTGGAGCATTCTCCTAAGTTTTGACAATATAAATTCCTATGCCTTTGACTATTTGAATCCTAATACACTATCCTTCATATCTTATACAATGCTTTTCAATAAGAAACAATGAATGAAACATTCACAACACCATAGGAAACAATCACAACTCTTTTCAAAAAAAATAAGAAGCCACAACTTCTTTAGGTCATCATATCCTACAACTTGACAACTTTCGCTTGTCCATGAACTTCAGAAGATAAGGTACAACTATGTACAGATGATACTAATCCAACAATATGCTCATGAATTTCATCACCTTGTCCTTCAACTCACAACTCCTCTAATCATCACTCCTTTTTTGGCTCCTCCGAACTACTCCTTTGTCTACTCCTCTGATCACTTACTCTTTTGACATCATAGATTACCACTCTGTTGACATCAATGACAACACATGCAACAATCTTCCCTTTGTCATTGATGACAACACTAACCTAATATGCAAATTTCTCCCCCTTTAACATCAAGGGCAAAGGGCAAGTAGTCTTCCTTTGTACCAACAAAAACATACAAGCTCCCCCTATCTGTGCAATCCTTGTCATCCTCCTTAGTCTCCTATCTACATGCTTCCCTGAGAGGCAGCCTCCATCAATCTAGGGATAAAAATATATCTTGAACTGCACCCCCTGGATAGATACATCATCTATACATCTAGTTAGGAGGGGTAACAACCCCTAAATTTTTTCTGAGATATTCAAAAGTGTCCTTAGACTGTCTTTGTAAAAATGTCTACAACCTAATACTTTGTAGGTACATATTTCAATTTTACCTCTTGATTTGCAACCTTTTCTCTTAAAAAGTGATACTTGATGGATATGTGCTTGGTTCTAGAGTGCATCACTGGATTCTTTTAAATATTCATGGCACTTGTATTTTCACATAGAATAGGAATGGGCTCATCATACATTACCTTGATATCCTTCAATGTTTTATTCCTCCACAACACTTGAGTGCAGTAGGATGCTGCAACTATATACTCTACTTTTGTTGTTGATAAGTAAACCAAATCCTACTTCTTACTAAACCATGAGACCAATCTGTCTCCCAAAAAGAAAGATCCATCACTGGTACTTCTCCTATTTGTTGGGTCTTTCTCTCTAAATCAGCAGAGGGTTTGCCAGTTCCAATGCATAGGCAGATTCGGCCAACAAATATAGGAGGTTGCATGAGCTACCTCCCCTTCACTTCTAGTTCTGCCACACCAAGGGGGGTATCCCTATTTGCTAAAGATTTAGCTTTTGACTCACCCAATGACAGAAAGAGTTAGCTTTACAACAACAGGTAGAATACTCTCATGTATGGACCAAGATTTTGGTGATAAATCACAAGGTTGGCAGTGTTCTTGGACATATCTCACTGGTTAGGAATGAGAGTATGTAGGGGTCCTACTTCTACTCCTACAAACTAACAGGTTTGAGGTATGAAATGATTTGTATTATATTTTGGATGCAAGACAGGGGGTTTTGGATCATAACTACTACACAAGAAGCAAATGGGTTCCTAGCTCAGGGCAAGGAGTCAACTAGACGTATACAAGTGAATGATTTGCACAAGAATTCAAGTTTCAAGGGGTCAAAGATTGGTGCTTGCCTTACAAACACCACCCAAGAATGAGTATTTAGCTATCTCTACTTACAAACATCCCTGCTGCCATACAATCTTCTCCATACTTAACCTAAAATAGTTTAATCCACTCCTTGAATGGAAGTCACAGATCAAGCATGCAATACAAAAAGTCTATATTCTAGAATCTGTGGAACCATTAGCAACCAGATTCAAAAGAAGGGATGCATACAGCAATGGAAATAGACAACTAAACACATGCCATGAAGCATTTTTCATATCAAAATGACATGAAACTAAACATATGTGCAACATGCATTCAAAATGTAACTCATAAGCTCACAAAAAGAGACAAAACAACCAAGAAATGCTCTATTTTTTGTTATTTTTTCTAGAAAATGCCCAAATCTTCAACAACCAAAAAATGAGTAACACAATCTTGATATACCCAGAATGTGAACTCAGCATTCAAGTACAGGGTCATTTCAAAATTTTGCCAGATACAATGCACCATCAAAATGGCGCCCAAGAACATTGAATGCATCAGGGAGAAGAAGAGGGAAGGAGCAGGTGAGATTGGGAGTAGTGCAGCTGCCTAAAGATTTTCTCATCAAATATGGTAGTTGGTCTATCCATTCGACCCATACCTCTTGCAAACCTGCCATTAATGGCCAACCTACCCGCGGGATACAGCAACTTCAGAAAATGCGACGATTGTGTGCTTTGCAGTTCTTCCCGCCCTAAATGTAACTGCAAATACACAAGAAATCCTTCCTTCCTCAGGCATTCAAAACAGGGCCATCGATTCCCCCTTCATCACCAAGATCAATGGCTTCAATTCATGTTGACTGGTCCTCAACCAATGAAAACGCGCCACGCAGATGGTTTTTTCTCTTTTGACTTATCGCAGCGCGAACATACATTTTGCCTTTTCACCCATTGCATAGTCAAATCTTTGTATATGTAGTTGTATATACATGCAACTGACTTGGACATGTGGCAACCGCTGATTGGATCACCATCGCTAAGCACTTGCATCTTCATCGGTGAGCCATTATATCTTTTCTTTACATCTATGGTTGTACATATGAGATTGTATATACATACAATCACCTGCATACAAAGGCAGACCCCAAATCACCATGAAATAGATTTGAAAGCACCATCAAGTCTAGCTTTGTATCAAACTCCTCTTGTATAGCGCCTTGTATATTGCACATACAATATGCAACATACAACCCGCGGACCTCAACCACTTATCTGCCACAACACATTCTCCTTTCACTTCTGGGTTATATCTCTTCTTGTATTTCAGCATATACAAGCATTTCATTATACAAGCCACGGACCCCAAAATGATTATTTGTTGCATTTGATTCTCCAGTCGGGTCTGGATTGTATGTTTACCCTTTGCATAGGACCCTTGTATGTGCAAACATACAACACGGACATACAAACAAAGATGCAAACAAACACTTGTACCTTTATCAACTAAACTGCATATCCACCTCGGGTCTGAGCCTTGTATCTAAGAAATGTATATGCCCCTTGCATATGCGATTGTATGTGCAAAGATACAATTGCATATCTTACAACTGGTGGGCCTGAGGCTTTGTATCTCTTTTGACATGTTTCCTTGCATGTGCGACTTGTATATGAGATACAATCTCCTTTGTATGAAAGCGAACCCCACTTTCCTTTGTATATTCTGCTTTGTATATGGTCCCTTGCATGCTTCCTTTTTGTATCTTCATCGGCCAATCGGAGAAACCTTGGACTTAGCTGCCGATGAGACTTGTCTCACCGATGACCCTTTGTATATTGGCCTCTTGTATATTTTCCTTTCCATATTGCCTTTGTATATGCAAACATACAATGGCAAATGTATATGCGAATATACATTCAAAAATGCATACACAAATACAAAGGATGAAACTGAGAAATCCCTGCGATGAAAAAACTTGAAGCTAAAAGATTTCTGGGTTTTCCTAGGTTTTTGGCAAAGATTCTCAAGGTGAGATTTTGGGACTTTTTGGCAAGGTAGACCATGGGTAATTGAAAGATTTAAGCCTTCTCTCCTTCTATTCAGGGTTTCTCTGATTAGATTTCTTTGATAGAAGGAGGGAAACAGGAATATCTTGGGGCTAGGAAAAAATATGACAATAGTACACACATGCATACAACTGGAGACTAAGGGACCTAGAATTTTTTTGGGTTTCTCTGAAAAGGCTTGCAGATGAAATACTTGAAACCCAAACTCTAGGTAGGCACCACCACTATCATCAACACTGCCAGCCCAATCTACATCAGTATATGCACTCAAGGAAAATTCATTACCTTTTTTATACCATAATCCATAATCCAGAGTGCTCTTCAAATATCTGAAAATCCTTTTGAATGCTTTCACATGTGTTTCTTTTGAATCAGCTTGAAACCTTGCAACTATGCAAACAACTTGCATAATGTTAGGCCTTGATGTTGTTAAGTATAGTAGACCTCTAATCATTGACCTATACAAGGTCTAATCAACCTAACCTTGGTGACTCATCATCTTTACTCAAATGACAACCTATTACCATAAGAGTACTCACTGGTTTGCAATCTTCCATACTAAACTTCTTCGACATCTCCTTTACATACTTTTCTTGAGAGATAAATATACCTTCATCCGATTGAGCAATTTGGAGTCCAAGAAAGAATGATAGCTCTCCTATCATAGACATTTCAAACTCCTTTTGCATCTCTTCTACAAACTTCTTACACATTCCATCATTGCGACCAAAGACTATATCATCAACATATACTACTACTATTTGTATTTGTTCATCCTTAATTTTGATATATAGATTGCTATCTATGGTACCTTTCTTGAAATCTTGCTGGAGTAAGTACTTGTCCACCCTTGCATATACCAAGCCCTAGGGGCTTGTTTGAGACCATATAAAGCCTTCTTAAATCTGCATACCATGTTTGGGTCTTCTAATATCTAAAATCCAGCAGGCTTCTCTATGTAAACTTCTTATAAGTCACCATTCAAGAAAGTAGATTTGACATCCATTTGATATACCTTGAAGCCCTTGTGAGCTGCAAATGCAAGAAACATCCTAATTGCTTCCATTCTTTCCACTAGAGAAAATGTCTCTTCAAAGTCAATTCCTTCCACTTGTGAATAACTTTTGCAAATCAACCTTGCTTTGTTTCTAACCACTTCTCCATCTTCATTCAATTTATTCCTAAACACCCATTTTGTCCCTATCACATTTTTGTCCACAGCCCTTGGCACTAATTCCCAAGTCTAATTCTTCTCTATCTGATTTAATTCTTCTTCCATTGCTTGTATCTATCCTTCATCCTTGCTAGCATCAATAAAAGTTTTAGGTTCTATCTTGGATAGAAAAGAAAATTTTACTTGTTCAGTTGCCTTGGCAAATCTTCTTCTACTCTACACTCCATTCTTGTCTCCAATTATTTGATCTTCAAAGTGATTCTTCTAAACATACTTGGTAGGAGTCTTGGTGACCTTCTCATGTGTTTCTTCCATTTCTTCAACTTGTTCTTCTTCTATGCAAGTAGGTTCATCTGACCAACATTCTTCTTGCTCATGTGTGGATGGATGTGATTCTTCATCAACCCTCACATTTGCACTCTCAACTATCTTCCTCAGTCTTTTATTGTAGCACTTGTAAGCTTTGCTTCTAGTTGAGTACCCAGGAAAAATTCCTTCATCAGATCTTGAGTCAAGTTTTCCCAAACCTTCTTCATCTCTCTTTATATAGCATTTGCTTCCAAAAATTTGGAAATACTTGATAGAAATTGGTCTTCCATTCCATAGATAATATGGTGTCTTGGTATTGTTCACTCTTAGTTGTCTTTTGTTAAGAATATAGATAGTAGTATGAATTGCTTCTTTCCAATATACATCAGACAGTTCAACTTCATTCAACATTTTTCTTGCCATCTCTTGGACAATTCTATTCTTTCTTTCCACTACTCCATTTTACTGAGAAGATCTTGTAGCATACAGGTGCCTTTTTATTCCATGTTCTTCACAATATTCCTCAAAATCATTTGATGTGAACTCACCACCTCTATCAGACCTTAAGCACTTGATTCTACAATTTATTTAATTTTCAACCATGGACTTGAAAATCTTAAAACTACTCAAGGCTTCTGATTTTTCTTTTAAGAAAGTTATCCCATGTCATCCTAGAGTAATAATCAATAAGATACATGAAATACCTCTCACCTTGAAGACTCTTTGTCTTGGTAGGACTGCACAAATCAGTGCGAATTAGTTCCAATGGTCTTGTAGAAGAATACTCCTTGGTCTTGAATCTTATCCTTGTCTACTTCCTAATCTAACATTCTTTACATAGGGTGCTTGCAGGCTTGCTAATCTTTGGCATGTCTCTTACTGCTTGTATGGAGCTAATCTTCACAAGATTGTCAAAGTTGATGTGTCCCATCCTTTTGTGCCACAACTAGCATTCATTTGTCTATCTTAGAAAATAGCTTCTTCCATTTATACCCTTTAGGTTGTACAAGTTGTTTTCTGTCCTAGCACCTTCTACCACCAGTTTACACCTTCTACCACCAGTTTACCAGAATTTGTTCTTCTAATTTCACATTCTTGTTCATGAAATATGAGATTGTATCATTTGTTGCACATTTTACTTACACTAAGAAGATTATGCTTGAGACCTTACACATATAGAACATCTTCTATTTTAGATTTTCCATCAATACTTATTGTACTATTTCCATAAATCTTTGCAGATGAATTGTCTCCATCATTCCACTTAACAAGATTGATGAATTTTCTCTTATCACATGTCATGTGGCTTGAACATCCACTATCTATTACTCAGAGATTTGTTTTCCCTTGAGCATGAAGTGTTGTGTAGACAATCATAGAATTTACAACCTCATTGTTTGTCTCCTATCTTTTGGAAGAGTCACTCTCCTTGTCTTGCTCAGTAACATCTATCATCTAATTTTCTAATTTTGCTAATCCACCTTTGCAATATCTTTCTATATGTCCAAAGTTTTTGTAGATATGACATATCACATTGACATCCACTAGTGAAGCAAGATGATTACTACTTACAAAACATATTCTATTCATTCTAGACTTGCACTCCATACCCTTATGACCATATTTATTGTAGATAAAACAATAACCAAAAAATGCATGATTGGACCTATTTATGAAGATATGTCTTGCATGGAAAGCTCTTTCATGTCTTCTTCCTTGAGACATGACTGGAATGAGATTTGCTTTTTCAAGGTCATCTAGATTTCCAGACTTTGCTTTCTCTAGTTCTTTTCTGAGTGATAGGATTTTTCTCTCAAGTTTTATACATCATTTGTCTTGGATTCAATTAGAGATTTGTGTTCTTTGTTCTCTTTCCTTGCACATTCTAAGTCTTCAAGAGCAAAAATAAATTTACCTTCAAATTCAACTTCACATTCTTCTTCATCTATAGTCTTGTTAGAAATATCAAAGATTACCATGGCCATGAATAGGGACTCTCCTCTTTCATCATCTGACAAGTAGTGATCTACTTCTTCTAAGGAGTTATAGTCTTCTTTGGAAAGGAGATTTCTTTTGAAGTTGCTCCTTTTGAAACCCTGTCTTCTGTTTTCATTTTTTTCCAAAAGGACATTTAGAAGCATAATGGCCTACTCTTCCACATTTAAAACATTTGAAAGGTAACTTACCTTTATACTTGCCTAAACCCTTCTTCAACTTTCTCACAAAGTTTGCTTCTTCTTCCTCAGACTCACTGAGTGGACCAGATGTTCCTTCTTTCATCATATAGCTTTGAAAGAAGCTTCTCTTTTGGATGTACCTTGGACTTCATTTCTCATCTCATAGCCAGTGAGGGACCCAAATAGCTCTTCCATGATAAGTGTCTTCAGATCTTTGGCTTCTTCAATAGCATAAATTGTTTAATCAAATCTGTGAGGAAGAGTTCTCAAGACTTTCTTCACAACCACTAAATCAGACACATATCCACCTAGCCCTATGATTCCATTGACCACTTCATCCACTCAGAGTAGATAGCTAGCAATGTTTTCCTCTTCTTTCATCCTTAGATTCTCAAACATTATTCTATAATGACTTTTGAGTTTGTTACATATTTCCTTGTCCTTCTTGCAGTGCACTACCTTGATAAACTCTGAATTAGCTAGACCACTTAAGATAGCATTATTGTCTTTAGCATTGTTTTCATGAGCCTTCTTCTCATCCGAATCTATAATAAGATGAGTAGGTTCAGTATAGGCATCTTTTGCAGCTCTCCAAACATCATATCCTAGCAAGGTAAGATATGATTCCATCCTTAAACTCTAGAAGGTATAGTTAGTTCCATCAAATATGGTGTTTTGTTAGAAGAAGAGGATTCTCTCTGAGCCATGTGTTCTAAACCAAGATCTTCCTTCAGCTATTAGGCTACACCAAGGAACCTTGCTCTGATACTAATTGTTAGAACACTCTGATATACTAAGAGGGGAGGTGAATTAGTATATACCACAATTAAATACAATTCAACTTTAACAACCAAATCTTTCTACTTCCTTAAATAGATAATTAATCAAGATATGCAATTCAAAACACAATCACACAACCATAACACCAGATTTACATGAAAAACCATAGAAAGGAAATAACCACAGTGAGCAAGCTACTTAGATCTACTATCCAAATCTAGCCTCACAAAATAAAACAAGTTTACAATAACATTTATGGGCTACAACCTAAAGTAAGTTACAACTCCCTCAAGTGCTATAGCACTTACAACAAAATGAGGCTACAACTTATGTACCAAGATACTTGTCTGATTCAAAATATTCAACATAAATTACTTCAACCTCAAGCTTCTGTTGATTTAATCACCTCCACAACATCAAATCCTTTCACATAGACATATGACTTCAAAATCTTTTCTCAAACCACTCTGCTATCTTCAAAATACTTCCACAACACAACACAACACAACCTCTATTATGAATCATGCATTACAATCACTAGATTTCCTTCTCAACTTCTAGATCACTTATCTTCTTCACACACACACACATACTCACTTTTCACACTTGTACATACATCCTTGCACACTCTTACACACTCATACTCTTTGCAATAAACTTGACCTCTCATTTATATCTTCATCAAGTCTTCAAAACTCTACCTTTGTTGGCCAAGATGAAACATGTAGCATGAAATGTGCAATGGCTTTGCTAGTCAGCTCCCAAATCATTAGCGATAATACAGGAATCAAATTCCATTATGCAGTTCACACCAGGTGATAACTAGAATCTATTTTACCTTAGCACACATCTCCACACTAGCGCATACTTCCAAACACACAGTGTAATCATCTAAACCCATGAAGTCAGCTCAGCAAACACCTATCCATCCATACATTTAGCTCCAGACCTAAAGCGGTACCAAAGAGACAAAATAACATCAAGCGGTTCATACACAAGTATTATATGACTTGAAATATCTTCTCAACCATCACTTTCTCTGGTTCATGCTTCTTTCTACTAGCATAAACAAATCAACTTTGATGTTGATATCCCTTGCATACTTTGATTACACTATCTTGATATAGAATATTTAAAATCATACTTGCGGTACTCCACAACACTTGAAACTTGAATTGAGAAAACATATAGACAAACTGAACTTATCTTCTAAATGATAAAGCCAAATATTAATGTGCAGTGAAATGTGGTGGCTTTTACTTTCTCCCTTTGACAACCCTAACCAGCAACATGAATTTTCCTTACTCTACTGACTCTGGAGAACCTCTGTGGTATATTGTAACATTTTAAACTTGAATATATCATACCTCTTACCTATATCCAGCTATTCTTCAAGCCATAATGTCATATCTTCAAGTGCGGAGAAATGCGGAGCATTATACTATGCCTCTTAGATTGCAACAACATTGTATCACCACTGTCTTCACTCTGTTGACTCCAAAAAGCTATGCGTTAACTTTTATGCTCTAAAATTAGAATCATGCATACTTCATAGCTATCTCTATCTAACTTCCAAACCACAAGACCATATCTTCAAATGTGGAGGAATGCGGAGGATTGTAGAGCATTCTCCTGAGCTTCTGCAGTACAAATTCTTGTGCATTTGACTATTTGAAATCTTATACACTTTTCTTCATATCTTATGCAATGAATTTAAATAATAAACAATGAATGAAACATTCACAACACCATAGGCAATAATCACAACTCTTTTCATCAAAAACAAGAAGCCACAACTTCTTCAAGTCAGCATATCATACAATTTGACAACTTTCACCTATCCATGAACTTTAAAAGATAAGGTACAATTGTGTACAGATGATACTGACCAACAATATGTATTTCTTAACAAGGAGGGTCAAATAATCCAAAAGAGTTCACCAAAACAAGTACATACGATAATACCCAAGTGATCCTCATGGCTTGTGGCAATTGTGAGGGTACTTCTCAAGTTTTTGGTACACTAGAGTGCCTTCTAGATTTTCTAGGGAACACAAAGATCCATATCCACTCTCCTAGGAAATGAAGCACATGCTCTAATAGGAATGTAACACTTTATTGAGAGACAAATACTTACATGGAATACATGCCTCAACCAATTAAATTGTGGTTATCACTAGAGATCCAATAAGGTCCAGTATACCTTTGGGAAAAATTTTAACATCCAACTAATATTTTTTCTCATTACATCATCTTGAGTGTGATTTTGTAGTCTTTAAACAAAAAACTCAACACAACAACCAAGTTGGCACCCATGAATCTTGCAATACATCAAGGCACATGACAAATCATTAAGGAAATGTTTTAGTAATTTTTTACACTTCATAACTATTGAGAAATGAGAAACTACTCGAGTATATAGTTCAACTTCCTAGAGACTTTTGATCTCCATGGAATGAATCATTGTAAACTATATATACATATCTTTATAAGATAGTTTATGAATAAAATAAGAAATAATTAGGTAGAATATGAACAACCATTAACCTTTCTCAAGTATATGTCATGTATGGAATACATAGTTGAATAAAATACACATTTTTAGGTCTATATATCTATCTCTGTTCAATTTGATTTTCTAATAAGATTTTTAATGTGTTATAACCTATCTAGATTTCAATATGGAAAGTTTTCTACAAAGATTTCACCCCTTCATCTAGATCAAGGAAAAAAACTTTATAGTTCAGATCTTAGATAGAGATGGGAGAAGATGTAGAAAAAATTGTGTTATTTTCTAGATTACAAACGCATAATTTCCTTTCAAACAAAATAGAACCTCTTTTATTTTTCTAAGAATAAAAAATTAATAGATCTAATTCATTTAATGAGTAATTAGTTTATTTTATGAAGGACTGAGAAAAGTAGTTATCCATTAGATTTTGTCTATTTGAAAAGATATGGGATGGATTTATCACACTTGTATGATTAATTTGAATCAAGGATACAAATGCAATGACATCCCTATAATTGTTGTAGATTCCAAGTAGAAATACATTTAGATAAGTATGGGAGATTGATTCAAAACATGGAGATAAAACATCTTAGCAATAGATGCAAAAATAGACCCTATAAGCAAGCTAAATGACTCCTATAACATGCTAGGGTGTCATCACTAAACTAGGTGCAATACATAGAGTAAAAATTACAAAATAGATAATTTCTAATTTTACACAATGACACTTTGATGGTACATCCCAATGTTGGGCAAAGGAGAATTTGATTTAAAAAATGGATCTTATGATTTATGGTACATTTTGGGGGAAGCCCTTTAGGCTCCATAAACAATTCTAATTATTTTTTACTAACTCACCAATTTCTTTATGCTCTTGATGCATGTATGCCATGAAATCATTTCACTTTCCACCTTACTACTCTCCTTTTCCTCTAATCATTAGAAGAGAAAACGTCTCTTTCATTAATTATCCTTTTAGCTAGAGAATAACTCACCATGGATTTCTTCACCAAATAATTCAATGTGGATGGCTTCACATTTAGCACAAGCCTATATTGACTAGGACTATAGAAGTGTATGGCATCCCTCATGTATAAATATTACCTTCTAAAGATAAACCCATACACATCTAAAGGAATGACATCAATTAAAATTTCATCATTGAATTCAACTCCTGTGAAAAATGACAACTTACATTATTTCTTAAATAAAATATCTACTCCTTGCTTGAGCCAACAAGGTGATTAGGGTTTTGGATTATGCATGGTCTTCAATTCCAAATCACTAACTATCTTTTAAGAAATGAGGTCTGCTTAAGAGAAAGTTTCAAAAAATGAATCCATTATCTTTTCGTTTATCTATATTTTAATATGTACCAAATTTATAAGTTCTTCCTCTTCTTTGGCATTATAATGCTCAAAAACTACACAAGTTTTCTTATGCAGCATACAATAAATTGTATCATCTAAATCATAGTTTTATTGTCAAAAATTACATTCTACAATTTCCACACTATAAATTGCACTCACTTTAGTATCCACTTCCATAGCATGTTCTAGGTTTCACTTAGCCATTTTCCCTAGCCTTTTCCATAATCTAAAGTGCCAATTATGATAATTCTTTATGTTTCTATTTGATTTCACACTTGTTTTGATGTCTTTGACCTTTTTTCTATTTATTTGAAGTCTTTTTATGTTTGTTAGTTTTGGGACTCTAGCATGATTTTGTTGATGTCTCCATGGCCATGACAGTGTCCCTGACTTTTCAAAATCCATATTCATATTTAGACTCATCTTTTCTACATTTTATATCAATGACTCTCTTCTTGTCTATTTAAGAACCTTTATGTAAAGAATTTGGCTCTTAATAATCATCAATTTTACTCTTCTAAGAGTTTTTTATATTCCTCTCATCCATTCCTTTATTATCATAACCATGACACTCTTATTTTACTAGTTATTCTCATCTTTTGCATCCTCTCTCTCCTCAAAATCTCTCATTGTATCTTGTGATCCCTTATTCTCCTAAAGGATTCTAGCCAATTTGAAATCTACATGATATTATGAAAACTTTTATTTTATTGTAGGTTTTTGTCTCCATTTTTATTGCAACACTTAAAGGTTTGAGTTTGTGAGAAAAAAACTTCAATCATTGAGATACTCAGCTCTCTCCTTTTAGGTAAAATTTAGTTATTCAATCTATGAATTATTCCTTTCATATCTAACGTTGTGATTTATTGCAAATTTTTATTTACATTATTCCCATATCTTATAATTTCATTTATAAGATCATTTAGAAACAAAGTCTTCTCCCTTTCTCTTTTATATTTGGAATAGAGGTTGTGGGTAGTTGCTCCTCTCTCCTTCTTTGAATTAATTCCCCTCCTATTTCCTTCTCAATTTCTCTTGAAAGAATAGATGGTGTTTTATATGTTCTCCCTTGAGTTTGACCATTTTCCTTTTACTTCTTCCTTCTTATATTCTTGAAGAGCTTTTCCTGTTTTAGTCAATATTGACTTGGGGACAATTCTCTTTTGTGGTTGTCTTTCTATTCCTCTATAATTCTAAAGATCACTTGGAGTATTCTCTTGGATTGCAATATATTCCAATTTTCATTCCTTTATATTATTACATTTATCATATATATAGCGAACAAGTTTATTAAACCATTTTGTTTATCTTTGTCTTATTACAGTTGACAAAGTTCTTGGATATTTCCCTCTTTCCTACATTTACATATTATGCATTGTGAGTAGATATTATAGATATATTTATCACTAATTGTTGCACACATTTTATAATATAATCCTATTCATAGATCCTAAGTGCATACACAAAATCTATTTGGTTGTATGTGGGGATCGAAAGACCAAAATAGGGATCTAGCCACTTTGACAAACTCCTATGTAACCACCCAATTTCCCTTGTCCTAGACATAGATTTTTATTCTATGGATTTGGTATTCTATTTGATTTTTTTATACTTATAACCCTCTCATTTCATTTAAGTTATTTTCTTCATTTATGTAGTTTATCATATTTTGAAATATTACTCATTGTTATCTTGTGTTTATTTTGTAAACCTTTAGCTCATTGTTCAACCTCTTTTTATTTTCTTGCACCTAGGACTAGACCATAACCGCACTAACATCCCTACAAGTATGCTAGTGTTGCCACTTCAAAAATCATTTTGTTTCACTAGTATCAAGTTTCAATCAATCGTTGAATTGATTTTAATGTTCCTCATCCCTTTTATATTCTTAGCAATTTCCATTTTATAGACATGATCTCTATCTTAACCTAGTTCCATTTGTACAAACCAAAAACTACAATTATTATAAATAGATTAATAGTTCAATTTTACATTCATGTGATTATTTTTTGAAATAAAGTAATATAATTGTTAATCTAATTAATACATATTAAAAGATTAAAATTCACCCCCATTAAACAATGGGGTAACATAATTTTTATCTTTCATTTTGGTGAACCTAACGTGAAGGATCCAAACCTTTTCTTTCTTTGTTTTCATTTTTTCTTCCAAAATAAAGCCAAGAACTAAATCAAATACAAAAATTAACCCCTAAAAAAAGGAATTTGGACCACTACCTTGAACCCTGTTCCTAAGTCCTAAAGGAGAAAAATGCCAACCTTTAGCCAAATTGTACTAGCCTATTGACCCATTATTTTCTCCCCTTGATCTAACCTTCACATCACTCTATTTATTTCTTTCCTACATTTATTTCACCCTTCATGATATATCGTTTATCTTCCACCTTCACCATGGACCCTTATGTTTTTCTCTCATGAGATACTTTACATTGTTATCATTACCCTATTTTTGAAACTTGCCATTTTCCATGTTGGTGCTTTATGTTTCTCTCCTAAGTCCCTTATTTTCTCTATCCTTAAAAATATTCGCAGTGTTTTGGAACTCTTTTGTCTTTTGCAATAGATATTTCAAAACTTTTGACAACTTTAATCGGTGAGTTCACCTTCTCTAAAACTCACAGATTAGTCGATGTAACCTTGAGTATGGACTTAGTCTTCTCTATTAGTCCTACCTTATGCTTTCAAAACCAAAGTTACCTTCAATTGACAAGTTGCAATTTTCTCAAAACTTCCAATCCTCGACTAGCTCAACTATCGGCATTCATGTGTTTCAATATTTTTTGATTTCCCACTCTGTGACCTAGTCCGTGTAGCTTGAGTAGATCTGACATTTATTTCTATGCATGGAGAAAGAGGTGCATGTCTCTTCACATTAAATGGGAATTATTTTGAAGTAATCAATGGCACATATCTTATTAACGAATTATTGCAACTCATTTATGATGCATACTACCACACACAATGCTATGTTTAAGGGAATTTATTAAAGAGCATTTATAAAAAACTGCCACTCTTACAAAAATTCCATTTTGTTTTATAGTAAAAGGGGGGATGATGAATGTGGCTGATTTAGTGTAGATCCTCCCTTCTCATCAAACATTCAAGGACATATCAACTGATTTGAATCTCTACTAAGTGAGAGCATTCACCTAATAGGTTGGGCTATCACTTGGAATGATGTAGAAGCTCAGATGTTATCAAACAATATCTCAATTTAGTGCTTAAGTACTCTTAAAACCCTAATTAAGAAAAACTATAAGCAAATTGATGAATTACGACAAATCCTTTTAGACTAAAGTGAAGGAGGACAAAGATTGTTAACTCACTATTTTTTGAGATTCAGAATATGAAATAGTCGAGGACACCTCCATTAGCATGCCTATCTAAAGTGTTGTTTTCTGCACGGAATCTGGATCTCCTCCTGAAACTAATATTCACTATATCTTTCGTTTCTATCCTAGAAAAGGTGGAGGGCATTGCCACTAGCATCCAAGTCCAATGCCAAACAATCTTTGGGGTGTCAGAAGCTCTTTAGATGCTGATTACCACTATTTAGTTTGTTTCTATGTCTGTAACTCCAAAGGACACTGCTACTAGTGCCTGTGTCCTAAAATGTTGAACTCTGTCCTCTTTCTTTTAGATCTTGAATCCTTGTTGTTTGCAACCTCCTTCTACAACTTCACTCCACAAAACTTGGTACCTATAACTTGCAATCAAAAAGGAGTGTGGTTGGGGGTTGTGGTTTTTAGAGGCTTGCCTCAGTCAAGCCCTGGAGAGACATTCAAGTCTTCTGAACACCATTGTTAGATGAGAGTGCATATCCCTGTGGGATAGAGGCAAAATCTAAATGATAAATGATAAAAAACACAATAGATGTCACCTTGAAGTGTAGATCTCACATAAATGAAGGCTCTTCAATCACATGAGAAGATGAAGTCAAATCTACAATCACAAACACAATAACAATGCTCTATTCTGCAATAATGAATATCTTGAAATCACAAATATGCCTAAAGTTTGCAATCTTCTAGTTTATAGATGAAACACTAAACATGCTTATATATGCAACTATAAACATTCCCGCAAAGAATTTTGTAATTCAAACTTGAGATGTCAGCATAGGACCCGAATAACGATCATAAAACCAACATTAAAATTTAGGGCAGACCCAAAATAGGGCAGGACTAGGGCGCTAGCACCCAAGTCCACCCTCCCATTTTTGTTTAGGGATCATCAAAATAGGAACCCCTGGGTCCTATTTGCCATAAGACTTCAGGGTTTTCTCATCAGGATTCAAAATTAACATGCAAGATGCTCTAAATACATTCTAAGGACTCGAGAGCTAAACCTTAAGAGGGAAAATCCCCCAAGGAGACATTTTCTGACATAACATTTAGCCCCCACTTTAATGTATGTATAAATGGAAGCCCCATACATGCATTAAAGTAAGGTCAACAAACACAACAAACACACCAAGCACGGTGAAAACATGCCAAACACATTGAAGACAGTAACAGGCATGCAAAACATGGAGAAGATAGTTATAGTCATGCAAAACATGGAGAAGACAACATTGAAGACATGCAAAACACAGTGAATACAGTGAATGCAGTGATTATTTATTTCTCAATTTTTTTTCATATATATGAATGCAAATGCAAGTACAAGAAAATTAAACACACAACCCAAATGCAGGAGGAGCTCATCACCACCAGTCTTGAAACCGCATGAGGGGAAACAAACACGCACTACAAATATTAGAGTGTAGGAGGAGCTCATCACCACCAGTCTTGAAACTACACTTGAGAACAAACACACCATACAAATCCCAAAGTATAGGACGAGCTCATTGCCACCAGTCTTGAAACTATGCTTGGGAACAAACATGCCATACACACACATGGAAGACATAGAGAAAACATGGAAAACAAGCAATGGAAGAAACTTGTTACTAGGTTCACAACCATCTCAGGCACATTACAGGCACACACTAATGATTGGGCTTTGCCACAACAATCACCAAATACATGCTTAAGGGTTAGGATAGTCTAAGATCTGCCCTGCCTACTCAGAGGACTTTTAGAAAATGACAGGATGTAAAATCTCCTTGAGAAATACACCATCCCAACCTCCATAGAGGGATTAAAATAAAAAGGATATGCATGATATTCTGCCTCTGCAAAGGGCTTAATGATTGCAATATAAAAGAAGGATGTGCACTCTCTCAGAGATACAACATCCTGCCTCCGTAGAGGGCTTCAAACATGCTTCATTAGTACCAAAATCATTAGACATCTTACCTTATATATGCCCCCAGCTTAAGGTGGTTGATATCATGTAATGATATCAAGCACCTTAAGGTAGGAAGAAAACACACAATGGAACACAAGCTCTCACAAAGCCCATGCGCCTCGAAGGTGACATGTATTTTAGGATTGTCAAATGTTCCCACAAACACACAATTTCATGTAAGAAAAGGTGTTCGCATCCATATAAAATGCATGTAATCATTCACATAGAAAGCTGAGGAAGGCAAGATCTAAGACAAACAGAGTGCATGGAGTAGAAGTATTGTTATGTTTTGTAAGTGCGATAAGACAACATCAAGATAGCACATGGAGTGATTCTACTAGCCAAGCGTCAAATAATATATATCAACCCTGTCGTCATGTATGGACTAGGTCCATTTTTTTATTTCTCATTGAAGAGACACTAGGTTCGTATTAGTTATATATGTTTTTTATCATCTACTAGCTAGATAGAACCACTAGAGGAAGGTAAACAATAAATCAAGAGAGGAGAAATAGGTGTCTTGGGGACAGTCACGTAGGAGGGTACCCCCAAGTCACCAACTACAATGCTATGTCTGTTAGACACAACACACAATAATGAAAATAGAGGAGAGGCAATATAGAAGAATGATGATACAAATAGAAGGGTCACAATAGAGGCAGTCTCCCGATATCCTTGACCTTACAAGAGAATCAAGGGTCATCCTAGGAGGCCTAAACAACACATAACACATCACGGGGGAAACACAACACAGAGGTAAAGGGTTAGAAATACTTACCTAATTCATTCCAATGTTAAAAACATACATATCTAGGAAGAGGCCACCCTTGAGAGCAATTATAATAGTTGCTACAATGAGTGTGGCTTCAAGATGGAGAAATATTTACCTGATTCAAAGGGATGCTTCCTAGCGGACAATTCTTGTTTATCATCCTAGGATACTCACATGTCATTTTGATCTTGTTGAAATTACATTAACATTGAGTTTAGGATGATGAGAGGCTTTCTTTTCTTTAAAAGGATTATATCCAATGTCACTTGAGTAATGTCGTGAAGATCCATAAGTACTCAAATCCCTTATTGATTTACACCACATCCATTACCTACATAGTCGTAGTTGTTATAAGGGTTTTAAATCCTCGACCATAGAGGGATGTTATTTCCTTAGAAGATGGTGAAGCCTCATAGGTATTGTAATTTGTAGTATACGTGAGAGTATTATCTCTATTTTTGACCAAGGAAGCTTTTGTTTTCTTAGGTGTTTCCAAAGTGTGCTTAGTTGAGATCGATGCAACTTTTGAGGTGTCAGAGTTATCAAGTTTATATTCCCCTAAACTGCAAGGATTGAAATCTAATGAACCCCAATCATGACCAAGAAGTGCATTTGATGGTGTAGAGTCTTTCACAATGTTATCTGTGGTACGAAGCATTGATGAATCAGCTCGTAAATTGTTTAAGCTCATATGATTGTAAACTTGTTTTTGCATTTTAATATATAAACAATTATCTGGTTCAGGGTCAATGTGTATGGTGTGGAACTTGTCTTGATAAATAAACTTTATTGATCTATGAAGGGTAGACAGAACTTCCCCCATGGCATGAATCCATGGTCTATCGAGAATCATATTATATGAAAGTGAACCGGGATGACATGAAAAAGGGTAGGTAAAGCCATAGGACCCACCTTTACAGGTAAGGTTATAGTACCTATTGATTGTCTACTATGATTATCAAAGACACAAATGTTAAGTTTATTTAGTTTGATTTTTGATGTGTCAGCCTTTCTTTTGTGTAGTAAGTCCATGCCACAAACATTGACAGCTGATCCATTGTCAATCATAACTCGCTTTACCAACTTTGTATCTATCATGAAAAATATTATAAGTAGATCATATTGGTTCTGAACTTCAATTGACAGTAATTCATGTGGTTGAAAGAGAATATCCATTTTTGTCTCATGCATACTATCTAATACAGCTGCTACATCATTCGGCTTAGCAGTAGGTGGGACAATCACCTTTTGTAAAGCTTCTTGGAGCATTCCATGATATGTAGGTGATGTTTGTATTAAATCCCAAAGAGAAATCTTAGTCAGAGTAGCGTGAAGTTGCTCGACAAGATCATATTCTAGACCTCTTTTAGGAGTAAGACGAGGTGGTGGAGGGAGCAGAGGTTGAGAACATGGAAGGGAGATAGGAACATGAGGTTCTTGTTTTCTTTGCTTGTTATTATAGGTGTTGTATGTGTGAGCAATCATGGGATATTGCGACACATTTTGAACACTTTGATTTCTTTGATTAATTTGTCTTGCATAGTTGAAGATGTAATCGGGAGGTCTAGGTGGTCTTCTATCTTCTTGAACTGTAATCACTAATTTTAAGTAAGAAGATGCACTAGGTGCCCCTCACACAATCATCTTAGGGACATTGCTACAAAGTCAATTAGTGAATATTGAATTAACATTGTTTTCATTTCAATTATACCCAACATCCATCCCTAAAGGATTTAATGTGAGAGACCTTTTCTCATCCACTAATGCTACATCTTGGCTAGGGAGAGCATTGGAATGAAAGAAAGGTAAGGTGTTGTTAGGAAAGTTAAGTGTTGTATCATAAATAATTTTATCCATAGTCTTCTCATCTAAGGTTCATGGACATTCAACTATAGGAGAAGTAGGATAACTTATGGAATCATCATCAAGATCATCATCATATGTTTTAGCTATTAATTCCAAAGCATTAAGAGAAATTTTACACTCATCATTCTTAATGTGTTTTGTTAAATCTTCTACTACCCAAGGGTATGTATTCATGAGAGGTGTAAAGTTGTCAAAATCAGATACATAGTCAAGGATTTCAAATCAATAGTATTTGAATATATCCTTGTGATATATAGCTTGTAAATAAGTGAGAACATGAGGATTTATATTAAGAAATCTATAGAAATTATCAAAAATTTTGATATATGCATGTAAAGATACCAAAGAGTGATGAAATGAATATGCCATAATGAAATGTCTTATAACAACAATGTCCAATAATATCTAGTAATACAAGACATGCAAAGTTTTATGTTACTTGATACACCCTAGGTGTGACTATTTCACTCCTAAGCACTTGTTTGAAGGAAAGGGCTAAAAGGACACACAAAGTTCACAACAAACACAATGGATAGGATAAATAGAGTAAACAACAGAAAGGCCCAATTGATTATTTTAGTGTTTTAGACTGAATGCAATGAAACAACAAAAAATATGCTTGTTTTTGCACCAGAAATGTTCACTTTTTTCAACTTTTTCCACAATTTTTCAATGTAAATGAGTGAAAGAAGAGGTGTTGTAAGGAAATTGATGATTTCCAGAAAATAATATGCCTAATAGCAGTCCAATGGTGCAGAAATATCCTTCACAACATGCCTTTGATGCAATTTTATGTATGATTATGACCTAAAAATGCTTGATTTTTCACTTTTTTCTCAATTTTTCAATGCAAATGACTAGAAGAAGAGGTATTGTGAAGAATTTCAAGAATTTAAGTGAATAATAAGGTTAATATAAGCCCAATTATGCAATAATATCCTTCACAACATGCATTTGATGCAATTCTAGAGTGATGACAAGTCAAAACCTAGTGAAAATATACCTAAAATATGCAAATTTTCACCAATTTTCAATGTAAAAGCCTAATAGAAAGGGTGTTGTAAATAATATGAGGATGGGAAGCAGATAATAACCCTGATATCATTCAAATAATTCATAAAAATCTTTTACAACATGCCTATAGTGCAAATCTAAAGAGACGATAAGGCCAAATCTCGTGAAAATGCAAGGTTTTCAAACCCTAGACATGAATTTTTGCAAGAAAGCCACTATGATGCAACAATAAAATTATAAATCAGTCCTAATGAGTGTTTTTAAAGGGTATTAAAATTTGAAACAAGATTTTGACTACAAACCTTGGCTAATTCAAAACTAGGTTTTTATGAAAAATGCACAATTTCAAGCAATTTTTAACAATTTAAGCATGAAAATGCAATGCAAGTGAATACTAAATGATGAATTTATATAATTTAAATCAAATTTGATAAAAATAACAGAAATTAAATGAAGTGAGATGCAAATTAGTCCAAAATATGCCAAAATGCAAGCCTAAGATGCCAATTTTTTTCCAAATTTTTCGAATTTTCCAATTTTTTTTGTAATTTTTCAAATGCAATAAAATGAATGAATAAAAATCTATCACACAACACTCACCAAGGTAAAAAATTCAAACAAACATGGGTTCACCAAAATGTTTTATAGGAAAAGGGGGGATGATGAATGTGGTTGATTTAGTGTAGATCCTCCCCTCTCATCAAACATTCAAGGACATATCAACCGAGTTGAATCTCTACTAAATGAGAGCATTCACCTAACAAGTTGGGTTGTCACCTGGAATGATATGGAAGCTCAGATGTTATCAAACAATATCTCAATTTAATGCTTAAGTACTCTTAAAACCCTAAATAAGAAAAATCGTAAGCAAATTGATGAATTACGACAAATCCTTTCAGACTAAGGTGAAGGACAGAGATTGTTAATTCACTATTTTTTGAGGTTTGAAATATGGAACTATCGAGGAACCTCCACTAGCACCCCTATCCAAGGTGTTGTTTTCTACATGGAATCTGGATCTCCTCCCGACACTGATATCCCCTGCATCTTTCATTTTTATCCCAAAAAAAGTGGAGGACACTGCCACCAACACCTAAGTCCAATGCCAGACAAACTTCAGGGTGTTAGAAGCTCTTCAAATGCTAATTACCACTATTTAGTTTGTTTCTATGTTTACAACTCTAAAGGACACTGTCACTAGCACCTGTGTCTCAAAATGTTGAACTCTGTCCTCTTTCTTTCAGATCCTGAATCCTTGTTGTCTGCAACCTCCTTCTACAACTCCACTCCGTGAAACTAGGTACATGTAACCTGCAATCACAAAGGAGTGTCATTGGGGGTTGTGGTGTTTAGAGGCTTGCCTTGGTCAAGCCCCAGAGAGACATTCAAGTCTTCTAAACATTTTTGTTAGATGAGAGTGTGTATCCCTGCAGGATAGAGGCAAAATCCAAATGATAAATGATCAAAAACACAATAGATGTCACCTTGGAGTGTAGATCTCACATAAATGAAGGCTCTTCAATCACATGAGAAGATGAAGTCAAATCTACAATCACAAACACAATAACAATGCTCTGCTCTACAACAATGAATATCTTGAAATCACAAATATGCTTAAAGTTTTCAATCATCTTCTAGTTTACAAATGAAACACTAAACATTCTTATATATGCAACTACAAACATTCTCATTAAGAATTTCATAATTCAAACTTGAGATGTCGGCATAGGACCCAAATAACAATCATAAAACTGACATTAAAATTTAGGACAGAACCAAAATAGAGCAAGACTAGGGTGCTAGAGCCCAAGTTCACCCTCCCATTTTTGTTCAAGGATCATCAAAAGAGCACTCCCTAGGTCCTATTTTCCATAAGACTTCAGGGTTTTCTCATCAAGATTCAAAATTAACATGCAAGATGCTCTAAATGTATTCTAAGGACCTGAGAGCTAAACCTTAAGAGGGAAAAGCCCCCAAGGGGACATTTTCTGACATAACACATTTTATGATGATACTAGCATTCTACTTTGAGTTCTATGGTGTAGTTATGACTCTCAACATAGTATGTGGGTTCTTCCATAAAGGTTAGCTAAATTAAAAAAATTGCTTCACTTTCTTTACTTTGTTGTATATTCAAATTGTTTGGTTGAGGTACTGGAAAGAACATTTTAGTTTCATGAATTTGAATTGCTCCTCTTTCCCAAATATCTTGGGAATGTGTTTAGCACCCTTAGTAATATCAAAAGCATATATCTGTTGGTTACTCAAGCTGGTGAAAATGAAATATAAATACCAAGGTTTCTAGGTGGCTTCTATTATTGATAATGGTCTAGCAAATGTGAGGGATACTGAATTGGGTCATATTGATTTAAATGAGTTCTGGAGTAGACCAAAGCAAAACTTGAGGTCACCATTGGCAGAGAAAACTTTCACAAGTGGGTTGGCTCATGTTGGGGATTCCTGCCAATTGTGTCTTGTTTGTACTTCATATGTCAAGAATTATCATCCTAAATCTATATAAATCAAGGCATAAGACGGTTCTGTAATAGTGAAAATTGATGCTGAGGTTATCACCCAAACTCTGAGGTTACATGAATGGGAGGAATTCATAGAAATGTCTATTGAAAGGGGTTGGAGTTATTTTTTTGATATGAAGAATTGGTGTTTGACTTCCAATGTGAAAGAATAGTTGAAAAATGAGAAGAAAGGAAAATCCCAAGTGCCATCAAATTTGAAAAGGGCGTATTTCAAATAGAACATCTCTGATATGATTACCTTGTTGCATCAGGTGGATGGTGTTGATGGTGTTTTTAGCACACAGCAACACAGATAAGATAAAGGATATCTCACCTCTCTTGAAAAGAATCCTATCCCAATCCTTCAGAATAGGACTACCCCAAGGTTTATATAGCTAGGTCTTAGCTCGTAGATAACTCAATGGATATGTACTTTGTTGTTCCAATCAAGGGGACTTACATGCAATTGTAGGGTTTATGAAACTATGACAGCAAAGTGTGCAAGTACCCTAGGTAATGCAGACTATTAAGTTTGAAATTTATCAGCAGATAATCTATATGATGTTTCTTGAAAATCCTAAGTCTAATCTGTGTGGATAGGTAAAAATCAAGTTAATAAGATCAAGCATGTAAATCAAAACCTAATCCTACCACCATCAAAGAATCGAATCCAAGTGAAACCAAAAAGCATGCATTCAAGAAAAAGATCACCTAGATTGCATGATTCCTTGTTTGTGATGTGGATTGCTTCTCAACAATGAACAATTATGAAGATCAAAGCTACCATGATGGATGGATGATAGTGATAATATGCTCAATGGATGCAATGGAAGCTCAAATGCTCAATATTCTCAAGATGATAATATGGACGCTATGATAATGCTGGATTCTAGATAGTTTCATAATAGATTGTATGGAATGAGAGGGTGTTTATATATACCTCAACCAAAATCAATCAACGGTGGAGATGATAAGATAGAATGGTGGGATGAGATTAAAAGATGGCATGGATGAATGTGTACAAGCCATGTGTCCATAGGTAAGACATATTTTAAATGATTATAGTTGAGTTGTTATTGATGATAAGATAAGTTTACTTAAAATAGAGGGATGTTCTATTTTAAGGGCTTGATGATGAGGATAGTTGATTTTAAAACCAATTAGAATTTAATCTAGATCATTCCAATGAACAAGGCCGACTTGTACACATAGAAGAAAGTAATAAGATAAGAGATGATTTTAAATGAAAGAGGAAATAAATTAAATAAATTGAAATTTATTTAATTTATAGATGTGAAGATAAGATAAATAAATAAAATATTGATTTTATTTATTTATTATAGCAGAAAGCTAATTAAATAAATTAAGAAATTTATTTAATTGTTTGGAAGAAATATAAGAAATAATTAAATAATAAAAATTATTTAATTATGAGAAATATAAGAAATTAGATGGAAATTGGAGGGAGATTAATTAAATAAATATGATTTATTTAATTAATTAGAAGATGGGTGATTAGATGTTTCAAGACAAGTGTGCTAGGACAGAGATGACTAAACGCCGATGTAAATGGTGAAAATGCAATAAATCCCTAAATAATGAAATGAGTCAATTTTGGGTGTCTACAATCAGATGTATATAAAGAAAATGCAAAAGATTAAAGGGCAAAGAGATTGAATCCTAAGGACAAATCACAACTGGACTTAATGTTGCAGATTGACAAAATACCCTCAATAAACCACTTTCTATTTAACCAGGCTAAGAAACCACAATGCTACAGAAAATGATGCAATCTTCAAAGGAATCTTATAATTTTCAAATCACATTCATTCATTAAACACCCAATTGATGGCGCAGTTTAACTAATGCAATGCAATCGAACTGAATTCGTTAACAGGGTTCAGACTAACCATACAAAGCAACTTACAATCAGCAGGCACAAATGGTATGAACCAAGGCATTCATCACATATCTAAGCATCTATCCATCATTACAATTGCACTTCATCTAATTTCAAATTGAAATGAACCATGAAATCCAAAATAAGATAATACAAGAACACAATTTTTAGCAACCTGTAAAACCTAATTCGTATTGATCAAAATTTCAACGAAGTCTCAATAATTCATTATCAAATCTTACTTTCAAAGAGAGAAAATGGTCACCCTTTTTATAGAGGGATGAGCATACTAAGTTTTTCAATGGATGGTGGAGATTTACTCAAAATCAAGGGCTAAGATTACATTGTATTTAATTTTGGTCAGCAATTTGTTACATTCTTGGGCACAACTGTGTCTTATAAGAAAAATACAAAAATCTAGCTTCACAATACATTGGATGAAACAAAATAGATTCCCATTGGATTACTAACAATAGAAAATTCATTTCCCAAGACAATAGAATCATAGAAAAATGAGCGCCAATTTCTGGGAGCATTGATCAAATTGGTCGGGAAGTCACATGCACATTGAGCCAGCTTGTTGCTTGGCATCTTTGTCCACATCAATTTTATTCTTTTGAGCTTCTCGATTCCTATATTCCAAAAATTCTTTCAATTTTGGATTTATATCATCCGATTGATTGTCCTTCACAAAATCAATTCTGAATTTCACTGTGTCAACCTCACAGTAAAATTTATGGTATACAGCCAATCTAGACCTTTTGTTTTTTCTAAATTCCTTGAACTGCATTCTTAGATCACTGATCCTGTCCAAATCCTCCACTCTGTAGGGTGGTGAATCTCCTTGAATAAGCAAGTTTAATTTCTCTTTGTATTCTTGAGTATCAACTAGAGTGGTATCATCAAGATACATCTTTGTTACAGCTCAAAGCATATCATTTAGCTGTAAATTACTTCCAACAACTGAGCTTTAGCTGGCTCTGACATATTCCTAGATTTATCAAAAATTTCTCTCCTCAATTTTATCATCTCAAGCCAATGCTCTGGCATATGTAACCTTTCCTTAGTCAAAATATTCTCTTAAACCAAAACTTCTTCAAAAAGTTTACTCATCGACAAAACCTAGGGATGCATACGAGAATAGTATTCATCATAATTCGTGTAGTCATCTATAATCTCATCCCATTCTACTTTCAAAGAACACAAATATTTATGAAGATCAACAACCTCATCAATGATTTCACATCCTTCATCATATACCTTATCGTACCATTTCTCTCTTGATGCAACAATGGCTCTAACATTATCAAAATTGTCTAATTCTTCCTTGGAGAGGAGAGAAGGTGTCAATGTTGTTCCATCATCTGAATGTGAAGGCTTTATTAAATATCTGATACATGTTTGAAGCTCTTCATTTTGCTACCTGAGCTATTGCTTTGTCATTTCATCCCTGTTTATTCTATCCAAAATGATGGACACTGAGTCTTTGAAATCCTCTACAACTTGGGCCTTGAATGTTGGTCCTAGGTTGAGAGTTGTAACAGTGTAATCTTCAAGTCTTACATCCTCTTTATTGGCTTGTATTGGTGGAACAACAACTTTTGCAATGCGAGAACTAGAAGCATTTTTGTATATTCCTAATTGAACCTTTGCTTTCTTCTACTTCTTTGGTTTTTCAATCCTAGCTAGAAAGTTGTCTAGGTCTAGGTCTACCACTTCCACTATAGAGGATTGATTATTAAGTCTCTACTGAAGCTAGTTTGAAGTAGCCAAAGAATGTCCTGGGGAGCCAATGTGGATGTCTTCCTTATTCAAAGAATTTGAATGAATTGTATCCTCGGCATTTGTGCCCCTGCCCTTATTAGCCTGAGGATCCTCACTATTCACTGCATCTGCCTTCGGGGGAGATTCTGGTTGGTTTATTTGTTACAACCCCTCTATCATCTGTTGCCCTATAGTATCTAGCAAAATATCATCTATAGTTTTCTCCAATGGGTTATCAGTATCAGAAGAGGATGTTGTAATTGAGGACATAACAAACAATCCTTCAACAGACTCTAGGTCCTCAATTGTGCTAGAGTCTGTTGAAGGATTGTTTGTTATGTCCTTAATTACAACCTCCTCCTCTGATACAATTTTTATTTTAGCACATAATTTCTCAATTCCAGGTAGTAGGGGCACTTGAAGTGAGGCATGCATTGGTAATTCCTTTGGATCATGGAATGGTCGAGCCAAGGAGTTATTGACAATAGCAAAAGAATTAGTCGCAGATGCAAGCAAATGTACCTATGATAGGTTTACAAATGCTGCAAAACCTAAGGAAGGAGGAATGGAATGGGATGAAAGCATAGAGGAAATAATAAGAGTGGTTAGATTAAGAGCTGGTAGGGAGAAGGAAGATGGTGAAATAATATTGGACATGGGAGGCAGGGAAGAGGTGACAAGAGGTGGAAAGGTAAGTGAAGAAGAAAGTGAAATGGAAAGTGAAGGTGAAGAGGAAAGAGGAAGAATGATGGATGAAAAAGAAGGGAAAGATGATGAGGTGGAGGAGACATATGAAATAGAGATGGAAGACACAAAAGGTGAGGAGGAGATGGATAGACTGGTAGAAGGTATGGAAGGAATGGGTGGTGGTAGAAAGGAAGATACAATTACTGGTGATACAGGAGGTAATGACATAGTTGGGATAGAAGAGGGGACAAGAGGTATAAAACTTATTGCAGTAGAAGGGGCAAAGGAAGAATTAATAGTTTTGGAAGGAGCAACAGAAGTGGCAAGGGGTATTGCACCTATAGAGGGAGGCTTTGGCAATGATACATTCTGTTGCCCTCTTATTTTCTTTGATTTGGAAGACTCCCCTATCCCACTAGGCATATTCTTTCTCTTAGAGCTCTTTGTCCTAATTGGAGACTGAACATCCTTCTTTTGTTCCTTTGGAGACTCCTTATATGCCTTAGATTTTGCTTTGTCTTGAGGGAGATCATCTTCTATTGCTTCATTGTCTATATCATGAACTTCTCCTCCTGTTGCACCTTGTACTGGTTCCTCATTTGTCTATGTTTCTATTCTCTCATCTTGTTCATCATCACTGAGCCTATCCTATATTTATTGTGCATAGGTCAAGGCTACCCCTACCTCTTTCAATCTAGTAACCTAGTCCCTGACCCAAATTCTATTGAATCTGATAGGTTGTTTCATCACCTCCTCCAAAGAACTCTCTTCTGCTTCAGCCCAATTAGTAGGTGGAATAGATTGTCCAAAGACTTCCCTCCATGCTTCTTGTTGCACCACATTGTCATCATCAACTAATTGATCAGGCACTATTACAATATTGAACATTCTTATGTAATCCAGAGACATCCTTGAACATTTTTTCCTTGTCACCTCATGTTCATCTAGAAAATTAGCCCAAAAGTCCTACAAATGCTCCTTATGGAACAGCCTCTTTCTTACATGCCTTTCAATTGTACCAAAATGGTCAAATGGGTTCTTGATTTATAGAGGTTCAGATTTAGCATTTGGAGTTTAGTATATCAATACTCAGCTGACCCTATGGTCACACAAGAAAAGACACCTCTACCCAAGAGTATGGGAAACTTGATGGATGCTCTATGCAAATGTTTCAACTTCTTATCACAGGTACACAACTGCCTTTTCAATTCCAAGAGCACTACCTTATCAGTTGGATACTTAAGTAGCTTATATGGTGCTTCAGTAAACCTTGAATCCTTAGGTGGGTAAACTTGGGGAATTAGATGTACCACCTACCATATGTTTGCATGACAATGGTGGCTTCCATTTAGATAACATCCTTACATGTAGCCTTGCAATATTCTTGTAATGTGCATTGTGAATGTATCATTAACTCTTTTGTAGTGCACAAGTGATTGGAGACCTCCAATTGAGTATAGCACTCATACACCTTGATTTGTCCTTTTGCATTGCCTACTCCTAATTTGGACAGGCCAGGATAGACAAAATTTCTTGCCAACATATACACAATATAAGAAGTCCATCTGAACACTTTTTCTTGATTTAAGGCCACAAAGGCCTCATGAATGTTATTACTCAAGATTTGTGCCTAATGTATCTTCATTTCTTCTTTCAAAATCTCTTCAATATATGCAAACATCCAGCCTTCAAAAGTTGAAGCAGAAGGCAATCCCATAATCTTACTCAAAAGAGTAACCATATCATCTATTTCCTCATTAAAGTCACTCCTATATATTACATGAGGAAGTTAGATAGTGTTGTTCTCTTTTGTTTCATCCATTTATCATTGATTATCCTCCTACATACATCAGGGCCTTGTTCATGCAACTTCCTAGTATTCTCCTTCTTCAATACTGTCAAAGTTGGGGCAAGGGGAATATCCAATGCCTCAACAAGAGCTAGTGCAGTGAAATTTTCCACTACTCTACCATCTTGGGTCACCACTATCCTTGTTTGAGGTGGTACCTCTCTCCACAAGCTATGATCAGCTCTGGGCATTGCACTAAAGTAGGGAAGATTGCACCTTGGGCAATTCCATTGTCTCTGATCATCCTAACCCACTCTGTCAGGTTCGGTCCAAAGACCCTCAATCTGAAGTCATCTAGGTCAATATGGACTAGATCAGTATCTCCTATTTTGATCCAAGCTCAAGTGATCTTTCTCACAGGAGGAATTCCTTTGAATTCGTACTTCATGTTGGTAGCTCTAATAGACATCTATCCTGCAGGCCAAAAATCTAATGAATAACCTCTTCAAAATACTGACTAATTGGCTTGGACCTAAATTTCATGAGGTTAAATATTCTAAAAGGTATCAATAAATGTGTACTAACTATTTTCCTTCATTATTTTTCTCATTATTTTTCTAAGTGCAGGGTCCTAGAACAAAAAGCGGGGTTTTAGCCCCTTACAGGATATAATGGCAAGATAACCAAATTGCTTAATAAAATCCATGATCTATCCCTTACAATTCATTTTTTTTACTCAAGGAGCCATAAAACATGCATTTAAGTACATTACTTAACTATTTTATTGATCAAGTATCATGAATTAAAACCTTTTCAATGATCAATGGGCATTTACCCTATTGCAAGATATAACAGTGAAAATGTAGTAATCAATTCTTTAAATTATTATTCTAATTTCTTCCAAGCATAACTAATAAATGATCATGATGCAACAGATAAATCCCAAGTTAAACCCACCATTCAGACCAAATTTATACCTTTAAAATTAGTTTTTATGCTCATAATATGAAAAGTGGGATTTTTGGGGTATACTAGACAAGCGGACTTTTGAACCCTTGCCAGATCTACAGGAAATTTCTCCCCTACAGGACATGTGCATTGGAGGCACCTTTTAGTACAAAGTTCCCAACAACAAATTAAGCCTTCTCAATAGGGATTTTAAAGGATACCAGATGGCAGGGATTTTAGGTCCTGTCAGACATATCTAGTCTGGAGATATTTTAGTGCAAAGGGTTTAGACTGGTCCGAGCGGAGAAAACAACCTCTAGGGGATCAACGAGAAAAATCAAGGGTGTCAAACATGTCTAGCACCTAGAGAAATTAGTGCAAAAGCACCCTCGAAGGTCCTAAATAAAAAATCTTCTAAGTATGGCCTCGACCCCTTGTACGGAAATTACGGGGTTTATATTTTAAACCTAGGGCATTCTGATCATAGGGAAATTTAAAGTTATCATTGTTCACTCATACCTTACTTCAAAATCTACCCTATTACTGACTTAAATAGTGGGTTCAACATACTCCATTCACCCCTTAAACCCTAGATCTCTGTGAAGAACCTAGAAATAAATCAATAAAGGCGCAAAGTATTTCACAAGCACAAGCAAATAAAATCAATAAAGACTCCCTTACTCAATCATATAGGCATTCAAATCCAATTCAAATGAAATTCAAGGTTAAGGAAATCAAACCAACCTGGAAGACATGAACCCTACTATAGGGGATCATGAACCATCAATAATGTACGCTTCAAACCAACTCAAAGCTTGCCAAATCACTCAAAGAATTAGTAATTGAATTGTCAAAATGTAGAGCTCAACTTGCCTCAATATATGAATGCAAATGATAAACTTTTCAATGAATTTCCTCCCTTAAAACCCCCTTTTGGACCCACCATAAATGCATGTTAGAAGATAGTGTAGTGCAATATTGACAAAAAAGTAGGGAACTCAGGGGATACCTGACATGCGGGAAATTTTGACCCTACCAGAGATGTCCAGCAAGGGTGGTTTCTAGTGCTTTATCTGGTGACATATGCAAAGCTTGTTGTCCTTCAGTGTTTCAAGATTAAGCCTTTGGTGGGGCTTTCGGCATCTACCGGATATGTCTGGTAACCCTTCTTTTTAGCACAAAGTCCAGCATCCTTCCCTTTTAGCACAAAGTCTAATGAAAGCATTCCAGTGCTAATATTCGGTATGATTGGATATTAGCACAAACTACAACAAGGGCATTTTTTAGCACAAATCACCTAAGGGGACTGATTCTTGGACCCTAATGTCATCAAATAACCTCAATCACTTCAATTTTCAAAGTCAAAAAGATATTCAACCAAAACAAATTACCTAAATTGAAATAAAACCATCAAATCATCAGAACTGTATCCTCCCACAAGCAAGAACATCAAAAATGAGACCAAGCTACAAGTGAAAAAAGGGGGTCTCCATTTGGCAAAATGGGGAGTGTGTGCAAGGCACAACAAATGGAAACTCTACTAGGGAAATGCTCCAAAGTATTTCAAGGATAAACGACAGTTTTGAACCCAGAATCTCTATGTTTCCCACTTATTAAACTAGACAACATGATACAAGATCAAAGGAGAAGAGACCACTTAACTCAGCACAACCATTCATATTCTAAAAGTCTAAGTGTGTGCAGTTGTGTTCATTCCCATCCCTTAGAATCTGAGATCATCAAGGCTCACTTACATTAAGCTACATGAATGATACTCACCTTTTGAACTACCTTGGATAGTGTCTCGCTACCATTCAAGCATCTATGTCCCCCATGAGGTTGTCTCTATGATTCCACTCAAACATTTCTCTACTACCCGTTAGGCGTCCATAGCCCCTGATAAAGCTGATTGAATCCTCCAGCTAATTGAATATGTTATGAGAGTACTATGAAGTATTACTTTAAGTGAATTTCTTAATAGATTATTTAGTTAACTTAACTTATGATATGAGTACTAGGAAGTACCGCATACCCTTGCAACACATGATAAATATCACATGGGCTACGAATTTGAGTTCAACTTTGTCGTGCTAGGAATCATAGTGGTGGAAAAGGTGGATCTTAATATTTTTCACTTAACCCAAGATCGCCAAGACTCCTTTAGAAGCTTCAAGATTATCTAAGATGTGAGAAATATAGGGATTCAAAACACTTCAGGTGAACTAAACTAGTGATTCTTTTCCTATGAACTAGCATCAAACCACCTAGCACTAACAATAGAACCCACAATAAGATCCCAAGTGCAAAACTAAAGTTTCTCAAAGAATTTCTAGATTATTTGGCCCAAAGAGGGCCTTTTGAAGGACTGCACAGCTGCCACCTTATTCAGAAAATGGAGGACCCCAGCAAGAAAGGAGCAAAAGCAAAAGTGAAGAAAGCATAAAGCAACTAACCTAAACAAAGAAAACTACCCTAACCAAAAATAAAAACAAAAGAAAGAAAGAATAGAAAAGACAAACTATATACACAAAGAGAAGGTAGGAATGCCCTCTAGGCCTAAAAGTAGTGCTTTAGGAACTACCCATTAATAGGCAGTGGGAGTTCCTCACCAGTAAGGGTCTTTAATCTGTACGTGTTGTATCCCAAAATCTCAGATATTTGGTAAGGACCTAACCAAAGTTTGTCAAACTTCCTATGCTCACCCTTCTTTTCATGAGCTTTATCCCAGTATAACACCAAGTCTGAGATACAAAAGGTTTTCATTTTGGCTCTCTTTTTGAACGATCATTTTACTATACCCTGGTGCTTAGCAAAGTTTTCAATTATGGCATCTCATTTTTCTTATAAGTGTAGTAGCTGGGTTAAGTGGGTTGAAGTTTTATCATTAGGTTCTAGATAATCTTGCATGAACTGTAGTATAGGTATCCTTAGGTGAATAGGGAATAAATGTTCTAACTCATAAACCAAGTGGTAAGGGGAGGTTCCTAAGGTAGCCTTATGTTTGCTCCTATCTACCCACAAAGCAAACCTAAGTTGGGTATGTTGAATGGCACAAGGCATCTGAGAGAAGGGTGAATCAGTTGCATCAAAATTTTAACTTCTATAAACCACAATCAATTTCTCAATCACTTAACTTATTTCCTTATTATATTATTAGCAATAAATATGAATAGCAGAATCAAGAACTTGAACACATCAACATCACATTCACATGAACACCAGAATTTTTACATGGAAAACCCTAAATAGGGAAAAACCACGCTGAGTGTTAGCTCACAATATAAATGTAGTAACAATATTGAATATCAAATGGTGGCTCACTACCCAAAATAATGGATCACTACCAAGGATGGCTCACTATTGGGGGTGGCTCACTGCTGGATGTGGCTCACTGCCAAGGATTGAACTGATATAATAGCATCTACACCATGCCTGAGTTCAGTTCCATTGAAGTGCAGTATATCTCCTCTTCTCTGCTATACTTTTACAACTCACACCTTATCTTTTCATCTTCATACACACACACATTAAAAATGAATTCATTACATGTATTTATACAATTCATCAACCTTGGAATGTACATCAAGGTTGGCATTACAATCATCAACCATTGGAACAATCTCTAAGGTCGGCATACATACATACATCAAATTAGGACTAGACCTAAACAATCTTGCGGACTAAGTGAATAAAGGAGAAACATTTCATGCCTTAATATAGACTCAATTACATCTTCACACACTACCACACGCTTCTACAATTCAAGAGATTCATCCGTAAAGAGTGTTAATCATCCAGGTCAGCCAGACAGGTGCAATCACCAAGAACACTTGAACACATGCTTCTAAGATCTTCATTGCAGCTTGTAGATTAATCACACACCTTCAATGCATTTAGGGGACATCTACGATCATCATAGAATCATTTGGATACCAGCAAATCCAACCATAGTAGATCTCAACTTGTTTCACTTGAAGATGGATCACTGACTATTCTCAATCAGACACTGTCAAACTCTGCTAATTAGAAACTTATTTTCTAGAGCTTCAAATCACTTATCTTTTGGAAATAAGATGACTAAGGACCTTATAAGCTTAAGTCCAGAACTGAAAGACAAACTCCAATCTACAGAAATGTGAAGCAAAACACTTTCTCCCTGTCACCCTGCAAAACTTATCAGGCACCATCTTCATACTGGTGAATAGAACTTTTTCTGTACAATGATCCAAATGACCAAATTCTAAATTTAGCTTCTTCAAACACTTCTATAAATCATATCCAAAGCTCATACTCTGGTCTTCAACATAGGAAATATGCAGAGCAAAATACTCAGACAGTGTTCCTCAATCCATTAACAAACAACAATGCCAGAAGATATAGTTGACACAAATGGCAACACAGATATGTTGACATCAATGACACCACCAATTAGTACATACTTGCAACAGGGTATGCCACTCTTTGAGGTTTTTGTCAAGTAGTCTCTTGATGACTGTTATGTCAGAAAATTTCCCCTTGGGGGCTTTTCCCTTTTAAGGTTTAGCTCTCAGGTCCTTAGAATGCATTTAGATCATATTGCATCTTAATTTTGAATCCCAATGAGAAAAACCCTAAGTGTTATGGAAAATAGGACCTAGTGCATACTATAAAGTTAAGTCATACCTAAAATAGGGAGGGAGGACTTGGGTACTCGCGCCCTAGTCCTGCCCTATTTTGGGTTAGGCCCTAAATTTTTAAGTGTCAGTTATATGACCATTGTTAGGCCCTATGCCGGCACCAAAAGTTTGAATTATGAAATTCTTGGTAGGAATGTGTGTTGTTGCATATATAAGCATGTTTAGGTTTTAATTTGTAAACTAGAAGATGATGGTAAATTTTGGCAAACTTGTGATTTCATGATGTTCATTGTTGCAGAGAATAGCATTGTTATTATGTTTGTAATTGCAGATTTGGCTTCATCTTCTCATGTGATTGAAGAGCCTTCATTTATGTGAGATCTACACTTCTAAGGTGTCATTTGTTTATGTTTGAATCATTTATCATTTGGATGTTTGCCTCTATCCCGTAGGGATACACACTCTTATCTGACAATGGTGTTTGGCAAAATTGAATGTCTCTCCGGGGCTTGACTGAGGCAAGCCTCTAAACACCACAACCCCAACCACACTCCATTGTAATTGCAGGTTACAAGTACTAAGTTTTGTAGAGTGGAGTTGCAGAGGAAGGTTGCAGACGACAAGGATTCAGGATCCGAAAAGAAAGGGATAGAATTGAACATTTCAGGGCATGGACGCCTAGGGCAATCTCCTCCAGAATCACATATTTGGGAATCAATATTATAGTGACATTTTGCTTCTGAAGAAGCCCTGACATTCTAAAAATTATCTTTCCTTGGACAAGGGCACCTAGGGCAGTGTCCTCCACATTTCCAATGACGAAAATAGACGGAACAGTGATCATCAGTGCCAGAAAGAGTTATGCATTCCATGAAGAAAACAATACCTTGGACTTGGACACCCAGGGTATTGTCCTAGAGTATTTTGAATTTTGAACTTTGAAAAATGGTCAATTATTAATCTCTATCTCTTATCTCAATCTATAAGCATTTGTCTAAATCTATCAATTTGATCATTGTTTTGCATAATTAGGGTTTATTGCATATTTATAGATTAAAGTGAGATATTAATTAGTAATTTTTGAGTTTCCACATCATTCCAAGTGGTAGCCCAACCTGTTAGGTGAATTCTCTCACTTAGTAGAGATTCAACTTGGTTGATATGTCCTTGAATGTTTGTTGTTAAAGGAGGATCTAAACCCGTCAACACCCAAAACAACAAATCAAACCCCATCCCTCTTTTCACTTCAAAAAATTTTGGTCAACCTATGTTTTTTTCTTTTTGCACCTTGCTAAATGTTGTGTGATAGATTTGTATTCATTCATTTTATTGCATTTGAAAAATTACAAAAAAAATTTAAAAATTTTGGAAAATTTAAAAAAATTGGCATTTTAGGCTTGCATTTTCAAATAATTTGAATTAATTTGCATTTAATTTCTATTATTTTCATTAGATCTGATTTAAATTACATAAATTCATCATTAATCATTAATTTGCATTGCATTTTCATGCTTAAATTGTTAAAAATTGCTTGAAATTGTGCATTTTTCATATAACCTAGTTTTTGCATTAGCTAGGGTTTGTAGTTAAAATCTTGTTTCAGATTTTACTACTATTTTAAACACTCATGTAGATCTGATTTCTAACTTTAGTGTTTCATCATAGTTGCTTTCTTGTAAAATTCCACATCTAGGGTTTGAAAACCTTGCATTTTCACTAGATTATGGCTTATTTTGCATTTAGAATTGCATTATAGGCATGTTGTGAAAGATATTATTGCATTATTGGATTAATATTAGGCATATTATTTTCTTCCCCTCATCAATTTCCTCATAACACCTTTTCTTTCACTCATTGGCATTGAAAAAAGTTGAAAAATCAAGCATTTTAGGTCATATTCATACATACTTTTGCACTTGTTTCTTGTATAAGTGTTGAAAATATTTAAAATCTGATTTGGCATTTATTTGAAAACATATACATGGCTTCTCAATACAAAAATAATGCTAGAGTTGCTCCTAGGCCTTAGTTGAAAAGAAGAGCCCTTGAACTTGAAATAACATTTACACCTCATGACAAAGCAATGGTAGATACTGAAGGGTCTCTTTACATTACAGTGAACATAATGGAAAGAACTGTGCATGGAACACTTATAGACCCTAATTGGATGACCAATGTAGTTACAAAAGATTTCCTTCTTAAACACAATTTGGCACGATATTCTTATCAACTATCAGATTTGAGAATTAAAACATATAATGGAGCTTTGATGAACACATTGGGAAGATAACCTTATTGGTCTCAGTATATGATAAATCCATTGATCAATTATTTGATGTTATCCCTTTGTCCAACGTCTTCTACATAAAACTAGGACATCCATCGCTTAAAGCAATGAATGTCGTCCCCTCAACTATTCACAAATGTGTAAAACTCCCTTTGCATGGAGAAATATGTACTATCCACCGTAATTCATATCAACCTCTAGCTAAGGACAAGAACTTAACCCTTGATTACTTTTGGCCGCAACCTGATAGAGACCCTGAGCCATGGAGATACTAGTCTTTCCTAGAATATAGATGATACAAAGAAAAACAACTAGCTAGAGTGGCCAGGCCTCCTTTAAAAACAATAAGGGAAGAACAACATGTATTTGAAGATCCACTTAGAGCAAAAGGAAAATGACCTAATGAAGTAAGAATAAAACAATATTTTTATGACTATTATGAAATCATTGGCATGATAGAAGTGGATAAGGAAAAGTTTCATAACTCACCTCATCCATGGAGAGATTATATCTATGCTAAGGTTCGTCCCCCATCATCCTTACAAGGATCGGGAGGTGTTCATCGACAACAAAACATTTCATCAAGACCAATGAAATTTGAACATGGTGCTTCCTCCTCTAATGTGCAAACTCCTATGGAAAAACATAACAATGCCTTTGAAGAGATAAATAGTAAGACAAGAAAGAATAGACAAGAAAGAGAAAGGAGGAAAAGAAGACAAGATTTTGCCCAATGAAATTCAACTCAACAAGAAAACACTCAACCTAACATTGAAAAAAACAATGAAGAGCTTAATGAAGATGACCTTAAAGATAATGATAAGAGTTGGGCACTTGTCCCTTATGTCCCACTTTCTTTTAACATTCAGGAGTGGGAAGATGATGATTTGCTTGTCGACAACCATTAGTTCGGTTGTGCCTACAGGTAATTATTTCTAACCCTTTACCTTCGTGTTGTGTTTCCCCATGATGTGATATGTGTTGTTTAGGCCTCCTAGGATGACCCTTGATTTTCTTGTCAAGTCAAGGATATCGGGAGACCACCTCTATTGTAACCCTTCTTCTATTTGTATCATCATTCTTATATTTCCTCTCCTCTATTTTCATTGTTGTGTGTTGTGTCTTACAGACATAGCGTTGCGGTTGGTGACTTGGGGGCACCCTCCTACATGATTGTCCCTAAGGAACTTGTTCTCCTCTATTGATTTATTGTTTACCTTCTTCTAGTGGTTCTACCTAGTCAGGCGGATGACAAAAAACAAATAAGACTGATTAGGACTAAGTGTCCCTTTAGCAAGTAAGCAAAAATAGACCTAGTCCATACATGACGATGGGGTTGATATATATTATCCAATGCTTGGCTAGTAGAATCACTCCATGTGATATTTTGACGATGTCATGTCATACTAACAAACCATAACAATATTGTTGATTTGTGCACTTTGTTTATCTTGAATCTCACCTCGCTTACACTTAGTTCTGAGATCTTTGCAGTACAGCCCCACAATTATACTCAGTTTTTGAATCTATAGTGTAACCTTGGATTTTTGATGTGATTGTTTATGCATTTCTTTTTGATCATGTGATGTGGTTATTATCTTATGGAAAGATTTCTAACCTCTTTTCTTGCAAGTAATTATGTGTTTGGGGGAACATTTGGTGATCGTAAAGTACATGTCAACTCTAGGGGCATGGGCTTTGCGAGAGCTCTTGTTCCCTTGTGTGTTTTCTTCCTACCTTAACGTGCTTCATATCGGTAAATGATATCAACCACCTTAAGGTGGGGGCATATATAAGGTAAGTTGTCTGATGATTTTGGTACTAAAGAAGCATGTTTGTAAGCCCTCTACAGAGGCAGGATGTTGTATCTCCAAGTGAGTGCACATCTTTATTCTATATTGCAATCATTAAGCCATCTATTGAGGCAAGATATTGTGCATATCCTTTTTAATTTAAGCCCTTTGTGGAGGTGGGGATGGTGTATTTCTCAAGGAGAGTGCACATCCTGTTATTTTCTAAAAGTCCTTTGAGCAGGCGTGGTTGGTGTATCCTCCCTTTAGCGTGCCTTTGGCAGTTTTTGTGGAGAAGCCCAATCATTAATGTGTGCCTGCGATGGTGGTGAACCTAGAAATAGGCTCCTTCCATCGCTTGTTTGTTGTGTTTTCTCTGTGTCTTCCATGTGTGTGTGTATGGAATGTTTTTTCCCAAGCATAGTCTCAAGACTAGTGCTGATGAGCTCCTCCCATGCTTTGGGATTTGTATGGCATGTTTGTTCTCAAGTGTAGTCTCAATACTGGTGGTGATGAGCTCCTCCTACACTCTAATATTTGTATTGCATGTTTGTTGCCCCTTATGCAGTATCAAGACTGGTGGTGATGAGCTCCACCTGCATTTTGGGTTGTGTGTTTACTTTCCATGTACTTGCATTTGCATTTAATTTATGAGAAAATGAAAAAGAAATAATCATTGCATTCACTGTATTCATTGTGTTCTATGTATCTTCAATATTTTCTTCTCCGTGTTTTGCGTGACTATAATTGTCTTCTCTATGTTTTGCGTGTCTGTTGTTGTCTTCAATGTGTTTGGCATGTCTTCACTGTGCTTGGCATGTTTGTTGTGTTTGTTGACTGTACTTTAATGCATATATGGGCCTTGAATTCATGCATACATTAAAGTGGGGGCTAAATGTTATGTCGAAAAAGGTCCCCTTGGGGGCTTTTTCCTCTTAAGGTTTAGCTCCTAGGTCCTTAGAATGCATTTAGATCGTACTGCATCTTAATTTTGAATCCCGATGAGAAAACCCCTAAGTGTTATGGCAAATAGGACCTAGGGGTTGCTATAAAGTTAAAAATTGCCTAAAATATGGAGGGAGGACTTGGGTGCTCGCACCCTAGTCCTGTCGTATTTTGGGTCAGGCCCTAAATCTAAGTGTAGGTTATATGACCATCATAAGGCCCTATGCCGACACCAAAAGTTTGAATTATGAAATTCTTAGTGGGAATGTGTGTTGTTGCATATATAAGCATGTTTAGGTTTTCATTTGTAAACTAGAAGATGATGGTAAATTTTTGGTGAACTTGTGATTTCATGGTATTTATTGTTATAGAGCAGAGCATTGTTATTGTGTTTGTGATTACAGATTTGGATTCATCTTCTCATGTGATTGAAGAGCCTTGATTTATGTGAGATCTACACTTCTAAGGTGATATTTGTTTATGTTTGAATCATTTATCATTTGGATTTTTGCCTCTATCCCGTAGGGATACACACTCTTATCTTACAACAGTGTTCAGAAGACTTGAATGTCTCTATGGGGCTTAACTAAGGCAAGCCTCTAAACACCACAACCCCCAACCACACTCCTTTGTGATTGTAGGTTACAAGTATCAAGTTTCGCAGAGTGGAGTTGTAGAGGAAGGTTGCAGACGACGTGGATTCAGGATCTGAAAAGAAAGGGACAAAATTGAACATTTTGGGACATGGACACCTAGGGCAATGTCCTCCAGAATCACAAAGACTAGAATCAGTATTACAGTGACATTCTACATCTGAAGAAGCCTCAACATCCTAAAAATTAGCTTGCCTTGGACAAGGGCACCTAGGGAAGTGTCCTCCACATTTCTAGTGATGAAAATAGATAGAACAATGATCATCAGTGTCCAAAGGAGTTCTGCATTCTGCGAAGAAAACAATACCTTGGACTTGGATGCCCAGGGCATTGTCCCTAAATATTTCAAATTTTGAACTTCAAAAAATGTTCAGTTATTAATCTCTATCTCTTATCTCAGCCTGTAAGCATTTGTCTGAATCTATCAATTTGATCATTGTTTTGCATAATTAGGGTTTCTAGCATATTTAAGGATTAAAGTGAGATATTAATTAGTAATTTCTAAATTTCCACATCATTCCAAGTGATAGCCCAACTTGTTAGGTGAATGCTCTCACTTAGTAGAGATTCAACTTGGTTGATATGTCCTTGAATGTTTTTTGTGAAAGGAGGATCTAAACCCATCAACACCCAAAACAACAAATCAAACTTCATCCCTCTTTTCACTTCAAAACAATGACCTCAAGCAAGTTTTTATTGGTAGACTCAGCAACTCCATTGCCTTGAGGGTAGTAATTGGATAAAAATTTTAACACAATGTCATAATCAAATGCCCAGTTTGAAAAATGTAAAGATGAAAATGTTGGACCATTATCACAGATAAGGGAAAAAGGAAAACCAAACCTTGTGATGATATGTTCTTCAATAAATTTGATTACTACCTCTATTGTGCACTGCTTACAAGACTGACCTTCAAACCATCTTGTGCAATAATCAGTAGTGGTTAGAATATACCTATGGCCTGCAAAGGAAGGTGGATTGATCATATCAATGAATTCGAGGCCCCCATTGTGCGAATGGACATACCTCTACCATTGGTTGCAAAGGCATGGCAACATTTCTCTCTCCTGAGGCAGCAGTCTAGAAAATATGGCAAGTTTGAACATGTGTGTGAGCATCCTTAAACAAAGTAGGCCAATAATATCTAGCCCGAAGAATTTGATTTGTAGTAGAATGACTAGAACCATGTCTTATCCCAAACTTTTCATGAAATCCAACCAAAACTTGTGCCACTTCTATTTTGTCTAAGCACCTCAGATAGATCCCTTCATGATTCTTTTTATATAGAACTAATCCTTTGACCATAAAACTGCTACTCTTCAGCCTTAATGCTCTTCTCTAAACTAAATTCAAATGAGGTGGACATCATTGATTAAGGATATAGAACAGAAAATCCCCATACCAGTCATCTTCTGATATATCCTCTAACACATATTGTTGAGAAACCAATCCAAGATCAATTTCTGCCATAGTTTTGGTAAGCACTTGTCCTCTCACTAGCTTCATGGGCTATATCTCTAAATCAAATTCTTGCAATACTGTGACCCATTTTCCTCTTTGTTCACCCAGCTCATTCTGCATTAATAGTGCCTTAACTACAGCATCTGGGACTATAGTAGTCACTTTGCTTCTCAAAATATAGTGACAAAATTTTGACTTCCATGACTAGTGCATAAGCTTGTTTTTCCACATTTGGATATCTGAGTTCTACATATTTTAATGGTGTACTCATGAAAGCAATAGAACATTCATCATCAACTCCCTTCTTCTGGGTTAGCATGGTTGCACATGTATGTTCAGAAGCAAAGGAGTATATGCAAAATGGAAGAGTGTAATCTGGACTCACTAGAACTGGAGGATTAGCTATTGCTTTCTTGATTTCTAAGAAGGCTTCCTTTGCTTCTGATGTCCATTTGATCTTAGCATCTTATTTCAACATAGCATTCGTGGTCTGACAATTTCAGACAAGCCAATGATAAATTTTTGAACAAAGTTGATCTTCCTAAAATAGGACTTCAATTCCTTCTTACTTGTCAAAGGCTGGACCTTGAGAATGGCCTAGACTCTGTCAGATTCTATAGATATACATTCTTCAAAAATGACATGATCTAATAGATTCCCTTTAGTCACACCAAAAATGCACTTCTTAAGATTCAGTGAAATACCATAATCTCTGCAACGTTGGAGTACCTTCCTCAAATCAAAGATATGATCTTCCCTTTTCTTGAAAAATATAGTCAGATCATCCATGTAAATAATGATGCATTTGCCTACCAATCCTTTAAAAGCAATATCCATGGCATGTTGAAATGTTAACCCAGTGTTAATCAAACCAAATGACATCCTCCAGTATGCATATATACCCCACTTACAAGTGAAAGTAGTCTTTAATCTATCAGTATATTCGACCATTCCCTGATTGTATCCTGAATATCCATCTAGGAATGACATCATTTGTGATCCATTAACTATTTGCAATACCTCATTAAGGGATGGCAACAGATAATTATCCTTTTCGAATGCTCTATTCAAGTTCCTAAAATCAACACATAGTCTGATTTCACCATTCTTTTTACGTATCAGGACCAAATTGACCACCCAAATTGAGTGTCTCACCAGAAATATGATTCTTGCTGAAAACAGCTTCTTGACTTCTTGAAAAATTAGAGGATCCAAGAGGTCATTGACTGGCCTCTATCTCTGCCAAAATGGCTTAACTCCAGCATTCAAAGGTATAGTGTGAGTTATGATGGAAGTGTCATAGGTCTTAAGGTCTTCATAACTCCATGCGATAACATAATGGTAATTTATCAATGTATGAATGATTCATTCCTTTTCTTTAGGGGTGTAAACCTTACCAATAAAAACATTCTTGACATTTTCTTCAATCCCCAAGTTATATGGTTCACACTTTCCTCCGGCAGAATCAATCTGCTTCTTCTGAGTGCCAAGATGATCTTGATCAAAGAGTCTTTCTAGCTCTACCATCCCTCGGGTAATGGTATTAGTCTTGAGGTTTAATACACCTTCCAAATCCATCTCAGTAAGTTCTAACTCCTCTTCATCGATTATTTGGGTAGAAAACACATCTGAGCACATGAGGAAGTCAATTATATGCCTATCATCTTCAAAAACCTAGATATGAGTAATATTATCTAGCACAGAAGGAGTAGGAACCAGTTCTATAGTGAACTTATTCAAATCCAACATAGCCAGAGGTTCCAAAGAGCTTGCAGCTTCTACTAATGCATCAACAACATGGTTTTGTTTTCTTGGAATTAATTGAATATTGAAGCCACTAAAACATTCAACGAGATCCCAAACTTAGTTTCGGTAATGATTTAGTCTTTTGTCATGGAAAGAATATTACTTCCTTACTTTCTTAACCACCAATTCTAAGTCAACAAATACTTAAATTATCTTAACTTTCTTCTAAATAGTAGTCAATAGCCCATGCACTAATGATTCATAGTCTACAACATTGTTAGTACAAGGAAATTGTAATCTATATGCAACCAAATAAGATTCCCCTATAGGACTGATCAGTTCAAACCCTACACCAAACCCTTGCTTGGATCTAGATCCATCAAATCTCAATGTCTAGATCTAAGAATCTATAGGTTTCCCTTTAAGATTAACATCTTATCTATCTAGTGATTCGGTCTTTTGATTGGTTGTAGGTATCAGTTTGGCCTTTCCTTCACTTTTGATGGATGACAGCTTCAAACACTTCTATGTTGGAAAATGGGAGAGAGAACAAGGTAATGTTGTAGCTATGTAGCTTTAAAATGTTTTCAACTCTAAAATTATTAGCATGTGTAAATCTGAAAAATTACTTTCAATTTAGATGTTAGAGTATTTCTCCAATTTAATCAATGTAGTAGAAGAAAATAGCTTGCAAGAAAAAGACAAGTATTTACATGGAGAAACCCCTAAGGGAAAAAACTCCACACCAAAGGTGTTTATTCTTGTATTATATCTCTTGTGAAAGATTACATTCAATACTAAAATCCTTTAATTCTTTGATGCACTTCAAAAGCTTCTTCAATCTTCAAACCTGTAAAAACTTCAAAATGCTTCTTACTTTTTCTTTTAAGTCTTTTACACAATTCAACTCTCTAGAAAATGTATGGGGATCTTAATTAAATCAAAATATTCTTTAATTCAAGAGCTTCTTGATTTGAAAGCTTGAAACTCAAATTACAATAAATTATAATTGATAACATAGAAACCAATGCTCGTGCAAAAACCAAGCACTCCAAATAGAGAAGACTGAAGTCAAACAAAGTCAAGTTTTCTGTTAACTACTTGTCCTTGATGTGGGTACCCAAGTTTTTCCAAGTTAACTTTTCCAACATCAAATACATTTCCAAATAAAAGCAACAATAGAAAGTCCTCAAATTGGGTATCCAAGTTTGCCCAATATCTTTCTATTAAATGAAGTGATCAACACACACCAATCTCATGCAAACAACATGCAAGATTGATGTCTCCAATGTTATTTTGAATTATTTTGTTTTGTACATGCAAGTGACATGCAAACACTTGATTCAACATGCAACTGATACCCATTATATGAAACACTGAGATGTACCATCTTGCAAGTTTCTAGAGTTGGAGTGTTCTGCAAGCAACCTTTCAAAACTAACATGCAACAACATGCAAACACATGCAATTCCATAGGAGTGACATGCAACAACATGCAGCACATACAAGTCCATACAAGTGACATACAACAACATGCAAGTACATGCAAGCACATGCAAGTCCATATAAGCAACATGCAATAACATGCAAGTGACATGCAACAACATGCAAGTACATGCAAGTAACATGCAAGTACATACAAGTAACATGCAACAACATGCAAGTTACATGCAAAAATATGCAAGCCCATGCAAGCTTTTGTGAACTCATGCAAGCAATATCCAATTCATGCATTTCTAACACTTTAGTTAACTCCAACATTATATCTATGCAAGGTGTCTCAACATTATCCACTCATGTACATAAAGAAAAGCACAACTCCAAGTCTAAATATAAGTTCGCATCAAAAGAGGATGCCCAAGTTTAACTCCCACTTACTAGGAGTTATCAAACTCTCAAAATAGACTTAGGAGAAGTCAACAAAGTCTTCATGGCCCCCACTCTAAAAATGGATGCCCAAGTTTGACCTTATCGATTAGGAATTGATTGCAAAAGTCAAAGTGATATAATTAATAAATAATTAATCTCTCAAAGTCCTTGTGTGTTAGGGAACACATTCCAAGAACTCTAGAGACACATGAATTGGTTAGGATTGCAAGTTAATGGCAACTTATCCCAACATTCTCCTACTTGACATTATACATTGCAATAACTCTAAATGATATAATCAAACTTTAAATCATAGGGGAAAACATCACTAGCCATCAATGTACCAATGATTCTTCAACATACTTTTGTGCTCCAACACGATACTTGCAAAAGAAACCATGATGACCATCATCTCAAACAAGAACTCCTCGCATCATGTCACCTGTTGGTTTTTTCCCAGACTAGATGCTTATTCCCAGATTTCCCTACAAGGTAGCCATCAGTGATCAACAGGATCTCTGGGCCAGGGGCCAACAGTGTAGGAGATAGACTCTATATTTTATCTCCTCTTCTTCTTCAGGCTCTGCAAGACCTAGGGGGTATTCCCTACTCAACATCCATGAGGATATGCATACAAGGCTAGGATGCTGACAGAAAGAAGATAAGTCCTCCTGTAAGTAGACCAAAACTGAAAGATAAGAGCAAAGGGGCTAGCTTTGGGCCTATTTGCAGTTGTAGACAGAGGACTAAGGATCCTAAAACTAATTCTAATGTCCTAATGGTTGTTTTAGATTGTGATTTGGAGTTTAAGTTTGGATGCAAAGCTGGACATGGTTATAACACAAAAACAAAGCATGATTGGTGCCTATCCAGGGCCTAGAGTCAGTAGACATACACCTGTGAATGATCAACATGAACAGCTAAAACTGGATTTCAGGGGGATATATGTGATACCTGCCTTACAGATATCTCCCAATATAGAGTGTTAAGTTATCTCTACTTATGGCATCCCTACTGCAGTATACCCTTCCCAATGTTCAACCTGAAAACAATTTAATCTACCCCTTGAGCAGAAGTTAAAAGATCAGACATTCAACATAGGAATTCTATGCTCTAGAATCCAAACATTACCCAAATATCCAGATTCAGAAAAAGAATACATGCAATACTGGAGATAGAATTAACAAAACACATGCTAAGATAGCATTTCTCATATAAGATTAATTATGAAATCAGTGGGTTCATGCCAAAAACATACGACAAGAGATACATAAACTCACAGGTTAAGCTGTATAGAGCAACCAGATCAGCTTGTTATGAATTACAGAGCCAAAAATCTTCAACTTTCAACAACCTTCAAATGAGCAACACAACCTGCTTATAACAGCCAGGTAGGTGCTCAGTAATTAATTACATGGTTGACCAAAAATCCCGCCAGATACACAGTATCAGCAAAATGGCGCTCAACGCATTACCAGATTGGCGCCCAAACATGAATGCAGCAGGTAGGGGAGGAGACAGGAAGATTTTTCGAGCCCTGCGCCACTGTCCACTGATGTACACCTTCAATCGGGTACCAGATCCGCCCATACCTCTGCAACCTTCGCCATTAAAGGCGCACCAACCCGCGGCCTCAGGAAAACGTCAATTCTGCATCGCAACCATTTCCCGTCGAGATTCATCATCATGATATTTCAAAAATGCAGGATATCAATTATCCCACATGCACCCCGCAGCAACCTCTTTAACACTTTATATACTAGGTCATGAGCATATATGATGTCGGTGCTTTTTCTCCTGACGACACTAGTATAAGACTTCATCATCATCATCCTCCAGCAGCATGATATCCTGTCACTTGAAATATCACCCTGACGTCAGCATCATATCACAATATAACCTGCATGATAATCGCCTTCATCCGCACAACCTGATCCATCGGAAGAACATCCTCCTGCTGAGCCTATACCAAAAGTCTGGCCGATGAACATCCTGATGATGTCATCATCATATCCTGTTGACATCATCAGCATATCTGCCTACTGCGCACCTCCTCATATCTGGATGACGTCATCATCATATCGACATCAGGATGATATTTGGAAGGTAACCGGATAATTGGAAATATCATCCTGATGCACAAATATGATGCTGCACTGTAGCTCCACTGTAAGATCGGGGTGATATATGAATATGATAGATATTTGAAATGATCACCCCCCACTGGATAATGCATGAAGCCGACAGGCGGATATCTCCCTTCGGAAATATCATGATGCAGACAAACAGAAAACTGGATATCACCCTGACGTAAGAATGACGTCATCATCATCAGGGTGATAAAACAACGAACATGAAATGATACAACATCATCAGGATGATATTGACTAAGATCATCCTGACGTTCAAATATGATGACCCCGGTGAATATCGGGTCATACTTAGAACTCTTCAACAACATCATCAGGATGATCATAACCAAGATCACCCGATGATAAAAATATCACCCCGGCGAAATATCATGCAGGCAGAAAATATGATGACCCTCGCAAGCAACACGGTGATAACTGGAAATATGATGATGATGATGACGACCCTTAAGAAAAAACAAGTCAGGTTGAACAACTTAGAGAATAACCCCTTCAGAAGATCGGGGTGACATCATCATCATAAAAGGGCAAGGTGATAATTGGAAAATCGTCGGATACTTGAAAAATCACCTCCGCAAGCAAATCAGGGCACACTGTAGCTCATCAGCAGGATCAGGATGATATCCAGACATCACCCGATATTGAAATATGATGATCCTGATGAAAGACAAGTCGACAGAAAACATGATGATGCGGACCATCATCGAAAACAAGATGATGATGATGACCTCCTCCTTAAAGAAAATATGATGCTGCAGCTGAAAAATGCTGAGGAGGTCCAACACTTAGGAAAATGGGCAAGAAGATAAAGGGTTCAAATGATGCAACCCCCTAAACATGAAAAATCAACCCCATGTCAAAATGAGTGCTAACAGTGGCTCCGAATGGGGACGTGCAGGTGGAAACCTGTAGCGAGAACCAGATCTCCGGGCAGACCAGACAAAAAGCCAAAAAGCACGAGTTGTACAAGGCATTTACACTACATACATGTTTTTTTTTACAAATGTGCACAGCAACAAGCTATTTATGCAAAATAGAACTTAAGGAATTGGCCATGCACAGGCAAGTCCAAAACTTCACCATCTAGGGCCTGGAGGAAATAAGAATCCTCCCCATGAGTATTGCAAACCTGATATGGGCCCATCCATAAGGGTTCAAATTTACCATGTTTACCCTTTTCCTGACCTTTAGCATTCCAAATGAGCACCAGATCATTGACTTGAAACTTCCTTTTTGTAGTTCTCCTATCAAACTGATATTTCACATCTTGTTGTCTTTTGAGATTGATCTGGTGGGCTTTCCTTCTGTTTTCATCCAATGCAACCAGCTGGTTCACTCTTTCTGTCATGGAGTCTTCAATCTCCTCATCATTTTCCTGAATGAATCTGTAAACTGGTAGGAGATTGTTTATGGGCAGTCTAGCTGATGCACCATATACTATCTCAAAAGGTGATTTTCCAGTAGCCCTTTTTACTGTCACTCTGTCAGCCCATATGGCTAACCTCAATTTTGAATCCCAAGCTCTCTTGTTCTTGTCCAGTATCCTCTTGATAATTTTCATGATGCTTTTATTGCTTGATTCTGCTTGACCATTCCCTTGTGGGTGATATGGTGATGTGTATGATAGATTTATCCCATACCTGTTGCAAAAATCAACAAATTCACCTGATCTGAAGCACATAGCATTATCAGTGACTATCTTGAATGGTACTCCAAACCTGATGATGATATTTTCTAGCATGAAATCTGTCACCACCTTACTTGTAGCTCTCTTAGTTGGAATGGCCTCAATCCATTTGGTAAAGTAATCAGTTGCCACCAAAATCCAACTATGTCCCCCACTTGATTTGTCTACAATTTCCCCTATGAAGTCAATTCCCCATTGCTGAAATGGAGCATCCACAGTTACAGTTCTGAGGGGTAAAGCACCATCATATTTCAGCTTTCCTGAGAATCTCTGGCAAGGGTCACACTTCCTTGGATTTAAAGAAATACCATATTCTAGTGCTCTTATGAAAATCTGCTCCAGATGCAAACAATGCTGCTCTTCTTTCTTTGAGTAAGCAATCAAGTCATCTTGATATACAGCCAGAATTGAATCAATCAACCCTGCAAAAGCAACATCCATTGCTCTTTGAAATGTAGCACCTGCATTGGTTAGTCCGAAGGGCATCCTAACATACACATAAGTTCCCCATGGAGTGGTGAAGGCGGTCTTATACTGTTCTGATTCCTTTACCTTCACCTGATTATAACCTGAAAATCCATCCATCATGGATAAGAGTTCACAACCAGTCACTCTCTGCAACATAGCTTCCATATTAGGCAGTGGATAGTTATCCTTTAAAGAGGATACATTCAAGTTCCTGAAGTCAACACAAAGCCTAATATCACCATCCTTTTTTCTGACTGGGACAAGGTTAGACACCCAAGTTGAATGTCTGATTGGCACAATTATTCCAGCTTCCCTGAGCCTTTTGAGTTCTTCTTGCATCTTGGGAGCTAAGGTAGGATTAATAGGTCTTTGCTTTTGTCTAAATGGCTTAGCTCCAGGTCTCAATGGGATCTCATGCTGGAATAAATCCTCCCTATAGGCTTTTAGGTCCTCATATGACCAAGCAAAAACATGTTTATACTTCTTCAGTAATGCAATCAGCATACTCCTAATGTGTGGTTTGAGCTGTTTACCAATGTATACCTTCTGAGGGGCCTGAGATGTCCCCAAATTTATCTCCTCTAAATCTTCCTTATTTGTGGGAGATGTCCTTGTGACCAGTTTATCTCTACTGTCAAAAGCTCTTTCCAAAGCTACCAACCCTCTAGGGATTTTATTAGTCTTCAATTGAATTATCTCTTTTCCCACAAGAGTTTCTTTTCCATCTATAGTCTCTACAAAAGCTTGGAAATCAATTTCTTGATTCTCATATTCATCTATGCAGTGCAAAAATTTCAACAAATCCCTATCATCATTAAACACTTGCCAACTGCATATATTTTCTGGTACTGCAGGCCTAATTTTAATTTCTACATTTGTAACACCTGACAGAGTGATGTCATCTGGCCTTATTGCAACATTGGCTAAGAAATCAGCCATAACATTTTTTGACCTTTCTACCCAGCCTATTGAAAATGCATCAAATAGTTCAATGGTATCCCAAACAGCATGCTTGTATTGTTTCAGTCTTTTATTTTTTGTAGCATACTTATCTCTAATTTGGGATACAATCAGCTCAGAATCCCCAAATACTCTTAACATCTTAATTCCATGTTTGAGAGCAATATTTAGGCCTAAGAGTAAAGCCTCATATTCTGCAATGTTGTTTGTGCAATCAAACCTCAGCAAGAAAGAGAATTTGAGGAGCTTACCAGTTGGAGACAGGAAAACAACTCCAGCTCCAGAGCCTTCTTTTGCACAAGCTCCATCAAAAAACATGGTCCATAAGCCTTGCTGATCCACCTCTTCAGTGCAGACATTTTTCTCTTTATCTTCTGTATCATCTGAGACAACCTTGAAGTTATCACAGTCAGTGTCTACAAAGCATACCTATTCATTTGCTTCTTGGTCTTCCACTGTCTCTGATGATCTTTGTTCTCTGATTAGCTTAACATCCCTGCCATTCATTGGAATCATGGCATATGACAGGTCCAGCTTCATACTTCCACCAATTAGTGCTGCCCATCTTCTTGACAACAACATACCATACTGTGGCTTGATGTCAACCACTGTTATATTCATTTTATATCTCTTTTCAGGAAATGCTGCCAGTTTGAAATCTACATCCTTCATGATTCCAATAACTGGTACCTCTCTGGCATCCATAGCATAACATTTTCCACATGCCTTGTCAATTTTCAATCCAGTTTGTTGCATGATGGCCAAAGGCATAACATTTGTAGATGCTCCAGAGTCAAGCATACAATTTCTAATTATTTTTCCATTTATAACCAGGGAAACATAAAATGGTTCCACTTGTGAAGGACACTTTGTCATAGTCACTCCTAAATAGACTTCAGGAGTCTCATCTTCTTCATTACACATGACATGTTTTTCACCCTGGGTCTGAACATTTTGTTTAGCTTGAAAAGGTACCCCTGAGATTAGGGATATTGTCTTATTCTTGATCTCTTCCACTTTCATGAGTTCCATTAGTGGAACAGAGACTTTTACCTGAGAGAGGATCTGAGCTATATCAAATGGAGCATAATTTTGTATAACAGTTGTAGCTTGCTCCACAATCTTGTTTTTATCCTGAGCTGATTTAGCTTTTACTTTCATAGTTCCCTGATCATCATTCTTGTCTTGGGAACCTTTACTCTGATCTTCAGCCTGAGGGATTTTGTTTTCTGGTCCTTGAGATTCATGACCTGTTCTATGTCTAAAATTATGTTTATTATTTACCCACTGCCTTTTTTGTGGTTCAATTCCTTTATGACCATGCACTAGCTGACCTGCAGAAATATCTTCTGGCTGATGTGGGCTGCCTACTTGATTTTTACCTCTGAGATTGTAGTTGCTTTTGACTTGAGCAACTGCTGGAGCTGTGAAGGCTCTAATTTCCTCATCAGAAGGTCGTTGTAAGTTACTCAGAAAATTGTGTGAGTTCTGAGCATACACATAGTTATCTTCATTATCTTCATCATATGGGAACTGTTGGCAGGCCTGAATTTGATGATCTGTATTCTCATCAGCATCATAAAAAGTGTATCCATTACCTATGGACATCATATTAACATCATCATCCTGCACATGATGTGGCTCATTGCATTCATTACAAGATGTAGCATTATCATACAAGGATTGAGCAATCATACACTGTGACTGTGAATGTGGCATCTGACAAATTATACACCATGGAGCATCATCAACAATATTTATAGCTTTCTTTAGAGGATCAGGAGTTTCTTTGACATGTTGAGCCCTCTGATTTGTGTTGTTACGTGGGAATACAGGCTTACCATCATGCCAATTGGTGTTATAAGGCATATCATGTAATGATGGCCTCTTTTCCTGCCTTTGATAGACTTGCCTATCAGGACCCATCCCTTTTTCACTTCTAGCTAATCTATAGCTTAGGTCCTTAACAACATTTGCCAATTTGTCTATCTTATCTTCAGGGGCAGATGTATTACCTTGAGTGTTATGAGGCTTGTTTGGATTCTGCAGAATTTTTACATCATCCCTTCTATTTGTCTTGCCAGATGCTTTCCTGTTGTTTTCAATATTCACTGCAATTCTGAAAGCATCCCTGAGAGTAGCAGGACCTTTATCTCTTAATCCATATGCAGTTTTTGCATCAAAGGCATTGATATACAATATTATGCACATTGGTTCATTTGGCCTCATGTGATGTGGCAATTTGTTCAACACTTTAGTAAATCTTGCATTAAAGTCTGCAACCTGCTCATTTGACCCTTTAGTGATACTGGTGAACTCATTTACAAAAAAGCTGGGGTCAGTTTTATCACCATATTGCTCCTTGAACATCCTTTTAAAATCATCCCATGATGAAATACTCCGGTCAGGCAGATTTTTGTACCATTCTCTTGCCTCATCTATTAAGGATTGCATGAATGACTTCATGAAAACATCCTCATGTTCAACCTCAAAGTTATCCATGACATTTTGAAAGGCTTTTAGATGATCTTCTCCTGACACTGTGTTGTTTCCTGAAAATTTAGGCACTTGCAGCCTCAGATGCTTATCAATGGGGTTAGGATACCCAGGAATACCATCAAACACCAGCTGCCTGAATCTATCTAGCTGCATGGGCTGTCTGTTTAACTGATTAACATTAACATTTCTGTTTGCATTCTGGTTTCCTACATTGTTCAGTGGTATCCTAGCATCATTCACATTTTGTCTCTCATCATGATGCTGATGTTGCACTTCATATCTTTGCTGATGTCTCTGCACATTTGCATTCTCTAGGGTAGGAACTGAATCATTTTGGGCAGTTCTTAAGGCTTGCACGTTCTGCTTCATATCATCTCTGATTTTCATGGCTTGTAGATATTCTAGTTCTGCTCTTAGACTTCTGATTTCTTCAGCTAACTGTTCATCCTTAGGCCTGGAGGTAGATGGTCTCATGCCACTCTGGTCATCATCTTCGTCATCCCTCAGAGACTCTGCCTCTTCAAACCTTTCACTAGGGTCTAAAAATGGGCGTTCTTGGAACACCTCTGACCTCATTCTCATGTTACCACCCTGTTGCCTCTCATATGCACCTTGAATATCAGCTTCTGCATTTGAAAAGTAAGGCACATGCTGTCCTGATGGCCTAGGGTTATCTTGGATATCATCATTTTTTCTGGGGGAACCCTCATGACTAACTGAGATAGCTCCCTTTCTTCTGTACATCATTCTTCTTGTTACTGGTAACTCTTCAAATAAAGGATTTTGTTGGGATCTTCTCCCCTGCATATAAATTTTACTTTGACCGGTTGGGAGATTACTTCGGAGTCGCCACCTATTACTAGGAACTGTTTTCTTTTGAAAACCAGGGTTCTTTCACAAAGTCCCCAGTAGAGTCGCCAATTTCTGTTGGTTTTTTCCCAAACTGGATGCTTATTCCCAGATTTCCCTACAAGGTAGCCATCAGTGATCAACAGGATCTCTGGGCCAGGGGCCAACAGTGTAGGAGATAGACTCTATATTTTATCTCCTCTTCTTCTTCAGGCTCTGCAAGACCTAGGGGGTATTCCCTACTCAACATCCATGAGGATATGCATACAAGGCTGGGATGCTGACAGAAAGCAGATAAGTCCTCCTGTAAGTAGACCAAAACTGAAAGATAAGAGCAAAGGGGCTAGCTTTGGGCCTATTTGCAGTTGTAGACAGAGGACTGAGGATCCTAAAACTAATTCTAATGTCCTAATGGTTGTTTTAGATTGTGATTTGGAGTTTAAGTTTGGATGGAAAGCTGGACATGGTTATAACACAAAAACAAAGCATGATTGGTGCCTATCCAGGGCCTGGAGTCAGTAGACATACACCTGTGAATGATCAACATGAACAGCTAAAACTGGATTTCAGGGGGATATATGTGATACCTGCCTTACAGATATCTCCCAATATAGAGTGTTAAGTTATCTCTACTTATGGCATCCCTACTGCAGTATACCCTTCCCAATGTTCAACCTGAAAACAATTTAATCTACCCCTTGAGCAGAAGTTAAAAGATCAGACATTCAACATAGGAATTCTATGCTCTAGAATCCAAACATTACCCAAATATCTAGATTCAGAAAAAGAATACATGCAATACTGGAGACAGAATTAACAAAACACATGCTAAGATAGCATTTCTCATATAAGATTAATCATGAAATCAGTGGGTTCATGCCAAAAACATACGACAAGAGATACATAAACTCACAGGTTAAGCTGTATAGAGCAACCAGATCAGCTTGTTATGAATTACAGAGCCAAAAATCTTCAACTTTCAACAACCTTCAAATGAGCAACACAACCTGCTTATAATAGCCAGGTAGGTGCTCAGCAATTAATTACATGGTTGACCAAAAATCTTGCCAAATACACAGTATCAGCAAAATAGCGCTCAACGCATTACCAGATTGGCGCCCAAACATGAATGCAGCAGGTAGGGGAGGAGACAGGAAGATTTTTCGAGCCCTGCGCCACTGTCCGCTAATGTACACCTTCAATCAGGTACCAGATCCGCCCATACCTCTGCAACCTTCGCCATTAAAGGCGCACCAACCCGCGGCCTCGGGAAAACGTCAATTCTGCATCGCAACCATTTCCCGCCGAGATTCATCATCATGATATTTTGAAAATGCAGGATATCAATTATCCCACATGCACCTCGCAGCAACCTCTTTAACACTTTATATACTAGGTCATGAGCATATATGATGTCGGTGCTTTTGCTCCTGACGACACTAGTATAAGACTTCATCATCATCATCCTCCAGCAGCATGATATCCTGTCGCTTGAAATATCACCCTGACGTCAGCATCATATCGCAATATAACCTGCATGATAATCGCCTTCATTCGCACAACCTGATCCATCGAAAGAACATCCTCCTGCTGAGCCTATACCAAAAGTCTGGCCGATGAACATCCTGATGATGTCATCATCATATCCTGCTGACATCATCAGCATATCTGCCTACTGCGCACCTCCTCATATCCGGATGATGTCATCATCATATCGACATCAGGATGATATTTGGAAGGTAACCGGATATTTGGAAATATCATCCTAATGCACAAATATGATGCTGCACTGTAGCTCCACTGTAAGATCGGGGTGATATATGAATATGATAGATATTTGAAATGATCACCCCCACTGGATAATGCATGAAGCCGACAGGCGGATATCTCCCTTCGGAAATATCATGATGCAGACAAACAGAAAACCGGATATCACCCTGACGTAAGAATAACGTCATCATCATCAGGGTGATAAAACAACGAACATGAAATGATACAACATCATCAGGATGATATTGACTAAGATCATCCTGACGTTCAAATATGATGACCCCGGTGAATATCGGGTCATACTTAGAACTCTTCAACAACATCATCAGGATGATCATAACCAAGATCACCCGATGATAAAAATATCACCCCGGCGAAATATCATGCAGGCAGAAAATATGATGACCCTCGCAAGCAACACGGTGATAACTGGAAATATGATGATGATGATGATGACCCTTAAGAAAAAACAAGTCAGGTCGAACAACTTAGAGAATAACCCCTTCAGAAGATCGGGGTGACATCATCATCATAAAAGGGCAAGGTGATAATTGGAAAATCGCCGGATACTTGAAAAATCACCTCCGCAAGCAAATCAGGGCACACTGTAGCTCATCAGCAGGATCAGGATGATATCCAGACATCACCCGATATTGAAATATGATGATCCTGATGAAAGACAAGTCGATAGAAAACATGATGATGCGGACCATCATCGAAAACAAGATGATGATGATGACCTCCTCCTCAAAGAAAATATGATGCTGCAGCTGAAAAATGCTGAGGAGGTCCAACACTTAGGAAAATGGGCAAGAAGACAAAGGGTTCAAATGATGCAACCCCCTAAACATGAAAAATCAACCCCAGGTCAAAATGAGTGCTAACATCACCCATGATAAACAAGAAACAAGCCAAGGTGAAACATATTAACTATCACTAAAACCTACACCAATCTCAACATGAACACAAACATCAAATCATATGATAACATAAGACTCTAAGTGTCTACCACACTCATACCAAATGGAAAAGAAACCACAACAAGTTGCTAGCTCATCCAAAAAATATTTATACCTCAAAACCAGGGTAAACAAACCATCATAGGTAGAACTCCATGCCATCAACATACCAACCCAAAACTGCAATCAAGTCCCTGTAAAACAATCCTACTAATCATCCATCTTCCCATCTCAATGTAGCATACTAATGTACAAATGACCAAAGACAAGGCTAACAAATAAAATCTGCAATAACGCTGAACGGATCTGTGGATATTGACAGTCCACATCCAAGTCTTCAATGCAACCAATGGGTAAAGACAAACCACTAAACCTACACAACTCATAGATCCCAATAGTGAAACATGCAAAATCATCTTCACATCAATAACATTTAAACTAAGACAACCAAGAAGATATCATGACAATAAAGAACATATATCCAGGAACTCCCACTGCATAAGTAATGTCAAATCTAAAAATAAGATCAAGGCATTAACAAATCCTCCTATAACACTTCTCTTAGAGGAAGTGGCCAACTCCTCTACCATATAGTGTCAAAATATAATGATATACATAAAACATCTCTCATTACCAATCTCTGAATAACTCTCCCAAGTCCTCTTAATCAATGAAGAAAAAGATCACGGAGCTACCAAATTATTGTTAACAACAATAACACTTGACTCCAATGCAAACCTCATCTCCATAAACATGAGAACCTTTAACAAGAATACAATATACCAAGAAAGAGAGAAATTGTAAAATCATACCATGACTTTATACCACACTAACCTATGCCAAACTATGTAAAGTAAGATCTGATGCAAGAGCATCCCTGGTTCAAGAGCAATCTTGCATTAACACAAAAATATTTGCATTTCAGTTTGTTTGCAGTTCAGTTTGTTTCTTTTCATTTCCAGTTTAGTTTAGGTAGTTCAGTCAGAAGTAGTTCCTGCTTTTGGTTTGGCATTTCTCCACAATGGCATTTCAGATCCTATGGAGCTAGATTTAGCATCTAAATTCATTCATCTACATCATATCCAGAATTTAGAGATCCACATGTCAATACCAGAAAGACATCACTATCAGAAGTTGATTATTTCTCAGACCAGAGCATCTGGATAATCACGGGAAACTAGCTAAAGGAGAAACTTGCAGAAGCATTTCCTGATCTTTAGAGCCTAATGACACATCATTCAATGATCTTTGGTTCATGTCCGACCTTCCCAGGATATCCGTACATCATTCCATTCATTTTATGGAAGTGTTCTATGCATTCAGGTCTGACCTCTCTATGTACACACGTTACATCTCTTCTTTGCAATTTGTGATCTTCCTTGGCTGACGCGGAGGAATCTATTGATCCGGACTTGATATATATTGATGTAATAGATCCTTAGGAAATTAGTTATCAAGTTGTAAGCATATGCATAAGTTCATAGTTCAGATTTTGTGTGAAGGAGCTTCAAAGCTTTATCTTATGTATGTATGTAAGCAGGCCTATGAGCCCTAATTGTAAGCCCGCATGTTGCCGGTCGACCTCTATTTAAATTCTAGGATATACTGAATGATTGAATCTGCATTTTTTCTATTTCTTTGAGTTGTTTCCATTGTGTTTACTCTTGCTGCATGGTCTGGACTGTTCATTCTATGAACCCTCCTACCATGACTGCACCAAGTGGTATCAAAGCAAAAATTTGAATCTTTGGGAGTGAATTGAGCAAAGTTGACGAGGGAATTTTGTAATATCTTGTTGTGGATAGACCACCGAATTGAGGTAGGTTACTTGTGTTGCAACCAATCACTGATTGTGAGATAGTTGTCACCTTGTAGCCCGATCACCGAACCTGAGGTAGTTTACACTTGATCCTAGGAAGAATGCCGCCAAGGAGAGTTTCTACTATTGGAACAATGGCTAGTAGAATAGATGAGATGATGGAGATAATGAAAACAATGCGAATTCATTTGGATGCTATTGAAGAAGATAGGTGAAGAGGATTGACACCAAGACCAAATGTTGAAAGTGATGAGGAAGAAGAATTTCAATCTGTTGAACAAACTAGCGAAACCCTAGGAGGTAATGAAGAAGAAGAATTAAACCAAGTAAAGATGTTGCAAGCTATTTCAAACATTGGAAAGAGACCTAGAGTTGATGTGCCAAACTATACAGGTAATTTGAACCCTGAAGAATTGATTGACTAGATAAATGACATGGAAGAATATTTTGAATATGAGGAAATTGAAGATCCGGAGAAGGTGAAATTCGCAAAGAAAAAGTTGAAAGGACATGTTGCTATATGGTGGAAAGAAGTTCAATTGGAAAGAAATAGAAGATGGAAAGAAAAGATTACAAAATGGGATAGGATGGTGACAAAATTGAAGAATCAGTTTATACCTGCTGACTATGAGTTGGAGTTGTTGAAAAGATTGCAAAACCTGACACAAAAGGAGAAATATGTGAAGGAATACACTAACAAATTTCATAAAATGATCATAAGGATAGGACATAGTGAAGCAAGCAAGGAGAAAATGGCTAGATACATCAATGGACTGAGATTGAACATTCAAGAAGAACTAAGCTTGGTAAGGATGACATCTTTGGAAGAAGCATATCAGTTTGCCCTAAAAGTTGAAGAGAAGCTGAATAAGAGGTATGATCGAAGATAGAGAGGTAGGAGAGGTAAATTTCAGAGAGGTAGGACTTATTCCAGAGGAGATAGATCATATCTAGAATAGAACAAGTTTGACAGCCCATTCAAGAAGGAGGATAGAGATAACAATGCTCACCAGAGAGATGACATAAATTTTTACTGAAGAGGAAACCCTAGTGCATACTGGAATGAAGGATATAGAAGAGAAGAGGATTTGATAACAGAACATTTAGAGGTACTTGTTTCAAGTGTGGAGGTGAAGGACATAGAGCATTTGAGTGTAATCAGGGTAGTACAAGTAAGAGGACATAAAATAGTGGAAGAACAGCCTATGTTGAAGAAGAACCTGTTGAACTAGATGACCCATGTTCTGTTGGTAAACCAGAGAAAGGAGAATCATTGGTGATGAGGAGAGAAGTATTTCAAATAGAGACAAATGAAACACCACCGCAAAGGAAAAGTTTGTTTAGGACTAGATGCAAATCATGAGGTAAATGTTGTAAAGTTGTAATTGACAGTGGTAGTTCAGATAACCTAGTTTCAGAGGAGATGGTGACTAAATTGAAGTTGGAAAGATTGAAACACCCTAAGCTCTATTAGATAGCATGGATTTAGGATGATCATAAGGTACTAGTGAGTGAACAATGTTTGATGACATTTCATATTGGATCTTATCATGATGAAGTCTTGTGTGATATTATGCCTATGGATGTATGTCATATCTTGTTGGGTAGACCTTGGCAGTATGATAGAAAATCTATACATGATGGGAGGAAGAACACATATACTATAACAACAAATGGGAAAGAATTACTTTGATTCCTTTGGCGGATGATCCTAAAGATGTGGTATGTGGGAGTGCTAGAATCTATTTGGTAGATGGAAGAAAATTTCTAGATGGTTTGAGACATGAGAATATGTGTTATGCCTTGATTCCTAAGAAACTTGAAACATTGAAGAAAGAGACTGAAGAAACACAACTGGAGGAGATAAGTGAATTGCTGATGGAATATGGAGACATCATATCAGATAATGTACCTGATGGATTGCCACCTATAAGAAGTATCAGTCATCACATGGATCTTATTCCTGGAGCAAGTTTGCCTAACAAAGCAGCACACTGGATGACACTGGTAGAGAATGAAGAACTGAATAGACAGATACAAGAGTTGTTGAGGAAAGATTTGATCACATAAAGCTTGAGTCCTTGTGCAGTACTTGCAGTGTTAGCACCTAAGAAAGATGGAGAATGGAGAATGTGCACCAATTCTAGAGCAATAAACAAGATCATAGTTAAGTATAGATTTCCTTTACCTAGAATGGATGATATCATGGATTGTTTAAGTGGAGCAAGATATTTCACAAAGATATACTTGAAGAGTGGATACCATCATATCAAAATCAAAGAAGGTGATGAATGGATGACTGCTTTTAAGACAAATGAAGGATTGTATGAGTAGTTAGTGATGCCTTTTGGATTGATAAATGCACCGAGTACTTTCATGAGATTGATGAATGAAGTCTTGAAGAAATTCTTGGGTAAGTTTGTGATTGTATACTTTGATGATATTCTGATTTTCAGTAAGACAAAAGAGGAACATGTGTGGCATATTAGACAAGTTTTGCAGAGGTTGAGAGAAGAGAAATTACTGATAAACATCAAGAAGTGCAGTTTCATGAAGGAAGAACTAGTATATTTGGGATTTGTGATTTCTATAGAAGGATTGAAGATGGAGCCTGAGAAAGTGAGCAATTGTTGAATGGCCTACACTGGAGAGCATTGGAGAGGTTGGATCATTTCATGGATTGGCTAGTTTCTACCGAAAGTTCTTCAAAAATTTCAATTCAATTTGTAACCCTATGATAGAGACAATGAGAGGTGATAGAAAGGATTTCAAATGGACATCTGAAGTAGATAAAAGTTTTGATTTATTGAAGCAGAAAGTGACAGAGCAACCTTTTTTGGCATTACCAGATTTCAATAAGGTATTTCAAGTTGATTGTGATGCAAGTGGGAATGCAATTGGAGTAGTGTTAAGTCAAGAAGGTAGACCTATAGCATATGTCAGTGAGAAGTTGAATTATACAAGGAGAAGATATTCAGTTTATGATCAAGAGTTATATGCCATAATTCAAGCCTTGAAGAAGTAGAGACATTATTTGTTGCCTAAGGAGTTTGTGTTGTATACAGATCATCAAGTTTTGTAGTATTTGAATAGTCAAGGTAAGTTGAATCAGAGACATATGAGGTGGGTAGAGTTCATGCAGAGTTATACATTTGTGTTGAAACATAGGAGTGGAAAATCAAACAAAGTTGTTGATGCCTTGAGTAGAAGAAGAAACTTGTTGACCAAGATCAGAGTTGAAGTGTTGGGTTTTGATGAATTGAAGAACATGCATGAGGGAGACACTGATTTTGCAGAACCTTGGAGAGCATGTAAGGAACCTGTTGTGATAGATAGGAGTAAGTGGTTGGACTATTTCATTCAAGAAGATATGTTGTTAAGAGGAAACCAATTGTGCATACCTAGAAGTTCAATGAGAGATAATTTGATCAAGGAGAAGCATAGTGGTGGATTAGTAGGACATTTTGGCATTGATAAGGCAGTGGCTTTGGTGAGTGAAAATTACTTTTGGCCTCAGATACATAAGGATGTTTGAAGATTTGTGCAGAGTTGTAGAGTTTGTCAAGTTGCAAAAGAAAGTAGTCAAAATACTGGATTGTATAAACCTTTGACAATACCGAACAGACCTTGGGAAGATATAAGCATGGATTTTGTAATGGGATTGCCTAAGACATAAAGAGGATATGATTCAATATTTGTAGTGGTTGACATATTTTCAAAGATGGCTCATTTCATACCTTGCAAGAAGACAACTGATGCAGTGCATGTAGCTGACCTATTTTTCAAGGAGATTGTGAGATTGCATGGATTACCTAAGAGTATAGTTTTAGACAAAGACACAAAGTTTGTTGGATACTTTTGGAGGACACTTTGGAAGAAGATGAAAACAAACTTGAAGTTTAGTTCTACTTTTCATCCATAAATAGATGGACAAACGGAGGTAGTGAATAGGAGTTTGGGAAATTTGTTGAGATGTTTGGTTGGAGAAAAGATAGGAAGTTGGGATTTGATTCTTTCACAAGCAGAGTTTGCATACAATAATTTAGTGAACAGGAGTACTGAAAGAACACCTTTTGTTATTGTTACCGGAGTGAACCCTAGAGGAGTGGTAGAACTAAGAGACATCAATACAGAGGAAAAGAGGAGTGCAGAAGTAGAAGAATTTGTAGATCATATGAAGATAGTGCATAATCAGGTGAAGAAGCATTTGGAGGATATGAACAGTAAGTATAAGGAAAAAGTTGATGAGAAGAAAAGACATAAGGAATTTGAAGTTGGAGATGAAGTGATGGTATACTTGAGAAAAGATAGATTTCCAGTTGGGACATATAACAAGTTAAAGATGAAGAAGTTTGGACCTTGTAAGATACTCAAGAAATTTGATTTAGGAAATGCATATGAAGTAGAATTACTAGAAACATTGGGAATATCACCTATTTTCAATATTACAAACCTCTATCAGTATCATGAAGTAGAGTTCAATGACAGCATGGAAGGAGAATTAAAGAAGTAGTTACCACAACAAGCACTAAAGCAGATTGAAGACATCTTGGACAGCAGAGTTGGATGCAACACTAGAGGAAGACAATACAAAGAATATCTTGTGAAGTGGAAAGGCAGACCGGAAGAAGATTCATCATGGATTTCTCAGGCTGAGGTGGACCATCTTAGTTCTCCCCTAGCCCTAGCAAAGTGAGGGACTCACTTTTTCAATAACCCCAGATGTCTGATGTAGGAGCATCCCTAGTTCAAGAGTAATTTTGCATCAACCAAAAATTATTTACATTTCAGTTTGTTTCTTTTCATTTCCAATTCAGTTCAAGCAGTTCAGTCAAAAACAGTTCTTTCTTTTGGTTCGGCATTTCTCCACAATGGCATTTTAGATCCTATGGAGCTAGATTTAGCATCTACATTAATTCATCTACATCATATCCAAAATTTAGAGATCTGCATGTCAATACTAGAAAGATATCGCTATCAGAAGTTGACTATTTCTCATCCAGAGCATCCAAATAATCACTGGCAACCAGTTGAAGGAGAAACTTGTGGAAGCATTTCTCAATCTTTGGAGCCTAATGACACATCATTCAATGATCTTTGGTTCATGGATGACCTTCCCAGGAGATCCACACATCATTCCATTCATTTTCTAGAAGTGTTCTATGCATTTAGGTATGATCTATCTGTGTACACATGTAACATCTCTTCTTTCAAATTTCTAATCTTCCTTGGCCAACACGGAGGAATCTATTGATCTAGACTTGATATATATTGATGTAATAGATCCTTAGGAAAGTAGTTATCAAGTTGTAAACATACTCATAAGTTCATAGTTCTAATTTTGTGTGAAGGTGCTTCAAATCTTTATCTTGCGCATGTATGTAAGCAGGCCTATGAACCCTAATTGTAAGCCCGCATGTTACTAGTTGATCTCTATTTGAATTCTATGATATACTAAATGACTGAATCTACATTTGTTCTATTTCTTTGAGTTGTTTCCATTGTGTTTACTCTTGTTGTACGGTTCGGACTATTCATTCTGTGAACCCTCCTACCGTGACTGCACCAAGATCTCTCTCAACACTCCCAAACTGAAAATGTATCAACATCTAACATCCAAATTATGTTGAAAACATGGCAGAAATAGATGTTAACATCTCATTGAAAGTAGATCAAACTAGCCAAACATTCCCACAACAAAGAGAATAAGCCCAAAAACTACAAACTATTTATGTACCTCTCCAAAATAAATCCTCAGAACTAGTTCCATAGCTCAAGATCAAATAATAATGAGAACAACAGAAATCCATAAACCCATGCATCTACTTCTCAACAATCCTTTTCAAGACTAGTGTGAAAGAGAAGACAAGATACATATAAAGAATGCATCTAATAATCACGTGTGCAACACCTATTAGATCATTTACCTACCGAGTAGACCAAGAGTGGGATACAAGATTGTCCTTGCATATAACACCAAGCAATAAAAGCTTATAATAAAGACAACCTTCTCATAAGGTCTATAATGGACTCACATTCATTTCCAAGTGTAGGCTTTTTAGTCCTTTTGTTGACATCTCATAATGAGAAATCTTTCCAACACATATCTCTAAGTTCAAGACATATCAAACCTCACCCAAGTCTCTCTAGTATCCATGAGTTTTTAGCAATCAATCCATGCCAACTTCAAATGTAATCTGCACAATCATGGAGCTCCAAGCAAATGATTAATACTTCAAAACCAAAGAGAACTAACCAAACCATTGTCAAAATTCTAATTCTAGAATCAAGCATATATCATGACATCATGATTTAACATCTTCTCAAAAGAAGATCATATGCACCAATGAACATATTTTTCTCCCAAGAGAACCTGTATCATGCCAAAAACCCTCATGATCAAGAGTGCATCATGACATAATACTATACATCCTCTAAACCAAGGATCAAATAACTCAACACCTCACCAATAACTCCAAGAGTCCTCCATGGAAAACCAAGATGTCAACACCTCTTCAAAAAACATGAAGATCTAACATCCTATGTCAATAGAACCAAAAAATGTAAATGAACCCTTACTACAAACTAAATGCATAATCCAAGAGCTTCTTATGACACCAACAACCATTGCAAAAGATCATCCATCTTATAATCAAAGATTTTGCATGACTCACAACACTACAACAACAATAGTTTAGAACCAATATCTTGAAACAAATAAGATAGAACACATTATGTAACTACAAAAAACTCCCACTAAAAGTGATACCAAGTTATGCATGCTATCATGATCAACATCATTACCAAAACTCCACTAAAAGTGAAAAATCTTCTCATGCAACATAACTTTACTGCTATAAATTCCAATGAATAACTAAATCAAGTACTCCAAACTACCCTTTTGTCTCAATACAAAAATACCAATGTAATTAAGGTGACCAAGAAGAGGCCTACCAAATAGAACTCACATCAACTTATTCACAAGATCTGCACACATGCAACATCCCATAGGAGAAAAAACATGATCAGTGCTTCAACATTTAATAACTAAAAAAATAGATTCAACCCCACATCAGTAACATGTGGAACAAATGTAAACAGGTATAACATGTATAATTCCAAGACTCAAACACCAAAATCAACTCTAGATCTGATTTGCTAAATAAATCCACATAGGAGAAACCATAGATCATAAGAACCCAACAAGTAGCCTTGCAAATCTGAAATTGTCTCCATCCAGAAAGTGTTTGAACACAAATTTTCCATAGATCTACAAACCATAGATTTTGGTTAACATGTAAAACCTGCAAAACCATATCTCTATAAATCTAAAACCACTTAAACATCCAAACATTCACACCAATGAACACCATCGAATATATCATCTGAAATAATGGAGTATCACAGATCTACAAACCCACAATCTTTTGAAATAGGAAAACTATGAAAACCTACATATTCAAAATAACATTCAAATATAAGAAAGGAGAAACTAGGTTGTTCAGGAGTGTGCATATCATAAAAATGCCAACTCCACAACCTCCATACAACCAATGATAAATCATCTAGTGCTTTCATGTAACCATGGACTGAAACCATGAACCCAACATAAGCACTCCAAACTGTAGTCCAAGAAATGAGTATTTTTCCATGTGATTAAGGAACCAAAAGTAACCATCCAACATAAACACCCTTTCACTACACATGACCACAAGGTAAAGGAATAAAACCACCAAACAAGAGAATATACACATATTGTTAAAATAGAGCTCCAAATCACTATCACAAGATCAACTCCATAAAAAATCTATAACCTTGAGCCTCAAGTGCTTAACAAAGATTTTTTTGACAATATCCATCTGAGAGTTAAAACCATGGCTTCCAAACTCACAGATCTACAAAACATTATTAACACATAGAACTTCTTTTGCAACTAAAACACCTTCAATACTTCAGAAAAAAGAATCCCTCTCTCACTACACCCAATGGCTCTGATACCAAATGTTGGAAAAAGGAAGAGAGAACAAGATAATGTTTCAACTATGTAGCTTTAAATGTTTTCAAATCTGAAATTATTAGCATGTGTAAATCTGAAAATTACTTCCAATTTAGATGTTAGAGTATTTCTCTAATTTAATCAATGTAGTAGAAGAAAATAGCTTGCAAGAAGAAGACAAGTATTTACGTGGAGAAACCCCTAAGGGAAAAAAATCCTCACCAAAGGTGTTTTTGCTTGTATTAAATCTCTTGTGAAAGATTACATTCAATACTAAAATCCTTTGATTCCTTGATGCACTTCAAAAGCTTCTTCAATCTTTAAAAGTTTCTTCAATCTTCACAAAGCTTCCTACTTTTTTCTTCTAAGTCAAAAAAGCTTCTTGCTTTTTTCTTCTAAGTCAAAAAAGCTTCATTTTTTTTCTTCTAAGTCTTTTACACAATTCAACTCTTTGGAAAATGTATGGGGCTCTTAATTAAATCAAAATCTTCTTTAATTCAAGAGATTCTTAATTCGAAAGCTTGAAACTCAAATTACAATAAATTGTAATTGATAACATAGAAACCAATGCTCATGCAAAACCAAGCACTCCAAATAAAGAAGATTGAAGTCAAACAAAGTCAAGCCTTTTGTTAACTGCCTATCCTTGATGTCGGTGCCCAAGTTTGTCCAAGTTAACTTTGTTAACATCAAATACATTTCTAAATAAAAGAAAGAACAGAAAGTCCTCAAATTGGGTGTCCAAGTTTGCCTAATATCTTTCTGTTAACTGAAGTGATCAACACACACTAATATCATGCAAACAACATGCAAGATTGATGTCCCTAATGTTATTTTGAATTACCTTGTTTTGTACATGCAAGTGACATACAAATACCTGATTCAACATACAATCGATACCCATCATCTAAAACACTAAGATGTACCATCCTGCAAGTTTCTGGAGTTGGAGTGTTCTGCAAGCAACCTCTCAAAACTAACATGCAACAACATGCAAGACCATATAACTGACATGCAACAACATGCAAGCACATGCAAGTCCATAGGAGTGCATGCAAGCACATGCAAGTCCATAGGAGTGACATGAAACAACATGCAAGTCCATAGAAGCAACATGCAAGCACATGCAAGTAACATGCAACAACATGCAAGCACATGCAAGTAACATGCAACAACATGCAAGCACATGAAAGTCCATAGAAGAACATGCAACAACATGCAAGCACATGAAAGTAACATACAAAAACATACAAGTACATGTAAGCAACATGCAACAACATGCAAGTACATGCAAGTAACATGCAACAACATGCAAGTGACATGCAAAAATATGCAAGTCCATGCAAAATTTTATGAACTTATGCAAGAAATATCCAATTCATGCATCTCTAACACTTTAGTTAACTCCAACATTATATCCATGCAAGGTGTCTCAACATTATCCAATCATGTACATTAAAAAAAAACATAACTCCAAATCTAAATATAAGTCCCCATCAAAAGAGGATGCCCAAGTTTAACTCCCACTTATTAGGAGTTATCAAACTCTCAAAATAGACTTAGGAGAAGTCAACAAAGTCTTCATGGCCCCCACTCTAAAAGTGGACACCCAAGTTTGACCTTATCAATTAGGAATTCATTGCAAAAGTCAAAGTGATATAATTAATAAATAATTAATCTCTCAAAGTCCTTATGTGTTGGGGAACAAATTCCAAGAACTTTGGAGACACATGAATTGGTTAGGATTGCAAGTTAATGGCAACTTATCCCAACATTTTGAACTTGATATACTACCTCCTAGCATAAGGAACATGTAAACTCTAAATGGGATGCATTATGAATACGACACCAGTTAGACAACAATAACTCCTCCATCCATATCTTCTTCCCTACAACCAGTTGATCACATATGAACCTGGCCACAAAACTTCTAAACCCCTCAAAAATTTCAATCTCATCATCAGAAGAGGAACCATTGTCTAATTGAACACAAGCTTCTATACTTTCTTGACATTTGCTAAGTGGTGGCTCAGAGAACCTATTACAACTCAACATTAGTATTTCTTATACTTAATTTATCTAAGGGAGATAAACTCCTAAATTCACCTCTGAGTACAGGATCTCATTTGTCTAGTTGTACTCAGTTATCATGTGTTTCATCTTCAGTTCTCTTTCAATATGAATTTGATTAGCAATTCCTCTCCAAGGCAATCACATGTGTGAAAAGCCAGTGGCCATGTAGCCATTCAATGTCTTAGACCAGTCCCTACTGAGCAGCATACCATATGTATCAGGAATGTCCACCACTTGTATGTCTATGTACTGCTGCACCCGTGGGTCCGAGGCCAATTACATATGAGTTCTATTTAATTCACCCACAACTCCTACCTCTGTCTTATCTAGTTGAGTGAGTTTCCTAGAGGACTTAGCAGGGGTTAAACCAAGAGCTTTACAAATGGATAATGGAATATCATTTTTAGAGGCTCCTGAGTCAACCAAGCAATTGTGAAGATTCTTGCCAAATATTCTCAAGGTTAGCAAGAAAGGAGGTGATTCTCTTTTTTCCTTATACAAGGTTACCTGCTGGTCTGAATCTGAAACATGAACTTTATCCTTTCCTTTATCTTGACTATCCTTTTGTGAAACCTCCTTTGGGGAGGGATCAGTCTTCGTTTGTATCCTAATGTCCTGGAGAAAGGCTATCCTAACTTCTAGAATTTTTATTAGCTCAAATACTGACAGACTGACCTTCATTTTTTGCAATTCATCTACCACATACTGACCCAATTTTGTTGTTTCTGATTTCTTAGATGACTCAACTGGTTGGTTCTGACTTGCAATTTGAGGCACAACCTTACGTGGATCAGGATTGTTAGAGGCTTTAGGATCAAAAGGAAATTGATAATTGTTTGGAAGAATGGAAGTTGTAAAGGGACCCTTAGATTTGTTACTTCTGAGATTATACGAGGTCCTATTGTATTGCTGATAAGAGTGAACCTCATCAACTTCCTCCTCTTCAGGTTGGTTATCATCTTGAAAAGGAAAAACATAACTCTCTAAGACTAAGGCAGTATCATACCTTTAAGTAAGCATCAGTTTGTATCCCATAGGAGGTCAAGTCTCTTGTGCTTCAATGTTCTGGACTTCTCTCTGAAAGATAGTAGATGCAATTTGAAACTCATGACAATCCAATTCTGAGTGAGCATTTGTGTTGTGAATCCTGCACCAAGAAGACAATGCTACTTCAGCCAACATTACTCATCCTAGAGGACAATTTTCTACATTCTAGGACTCCAATGGTGATGGAACACCTCCATTGTTTAGCCTGGTATTCCATGTCCTATTTGGCCTCTGGTAATTCTAATTTTGGTATTGGTTCTAATTTTGATTTCTCTGTTGTAGATAACCATTATGATTCCTGAGATGTGTCACTTTAGCAATGAGTTTTTTTATTTGTTCAACTAATTCTCTGATATCATCCTTGTCATCCTTGGCTTTCATAGTTTTACCTAACTGAAGGAAAGGTAATTGTGTAGGAGGTAACTTTGTGATTGGTTCTCTAGGATGAATAACCAAAGCCTGTGTTGTAGCAGGTGTTGGGATAGGATTCAACACCAGAGTATGATTGGCTAAGGCATGATTGATTAACGTTATTTGATTAGGCATTCCTGTAGGACTGATGTGATTTAGTGGGCCTACTACAACCTATCCTAACTCTAAGTTCACCTTGACAGCCTCAGCATTGCCAAAGTTGTTGGAGTTGGGTTGGCCCTCCTAACAAACATTGATGTTAATTTATCCAATGTCGCGTAATAAACAGGCAAAGCGGCTACTTGAGCAAGGTTGAAGGGTTCCTGAAGATGACAATAAGCCTAATGGAATTTTTTGTTGAATGAACTTATCAATTCTCCTTCAGCTCTGTGAATCTCCACAAAGGACCGATAAAGATCAGTGAGGATTGTGGGCATGTGGAATCAGTTTAAAAAGGCATCCTTCAATGTTTTCCATGAATTAATGAAAGTTGAAGGGAGATTAGCAAACCAATAGTATGCTTCATCTTGCAGTGAGTATGGAAATAACATGCATACTACATCTTCATGTTCAACCTGCAGCATGTACATATTGCCTTCAAAGATATTGATATGCTCATCTGCAGTCCTTTCAGGATCATTGGGGTGGAACTTTGGTGGTAAACAGATTTGTCACTGCGAAATAACCTTTGAAAATGACTCGGTGCCCTTAGAGTGGTGACTAAATTGTCCCAATAGTTGGAGAAGTTGTTATTGAATTATCAGCTTTCCTCTGCATTTGAGAGGGGCAACTCCCTCATATGATGGGATTTTTATGGTTTTTGTGTACTTTTATCCTGAAAGTACAAAAAGGAAGAAAAAAATAATAGGAGAATTGGGCATGTAGAAACCCTCATGGTAGACGTACGAAAACCAACAGGAGTTTCACAATCTTATTGACAAGTATGAGGGGGTTTCACCACAAAACTAGAAACCACTTTCCTAAACTTCATGATGAATTTCACAATGTATGTGCAACAATGATGAAGAAAGATGGCAAATCTCAACATATGAAGAGATCATTTATATTAACACTTTCAAATCAGGATACCGAGACATGATTGTGATTCATCACCCCAATTGCATGCTTCAATGGATAACTTTGATTTACACAAATCCATAGAGAGATCACCAATTTGACATATGAGAAACTAGTAATCATAACTCAGAAATACATCAAGAACATACGAATTGAAATGCATTCTTCATTATCTTTTCAAAATTATACAATTCCAAAAGTAAACTATACAATGTGTAACACCAAAAATATTCCAAGAAGTTTCTTCATAAGTTCCCCCTGTAAAAGCTCTCTCTAAAGAGTCCCCCCTTTACATTTGAAATAGCTTTGTATTTATAGGCTTCCCCAAGTAACTACACGTAACTACTTTATAACCACCTAGTAACTACCTTTTTGAAATATAATAATATAATAGACCTTATTTTTGGTTATATTTTACATCACTTTTCCAAAAATAAGGTTCATTTTTTAACTTTCAGTTACAATGAGTGACATAAGTCACTTTTACAAAAAGGTAAATAAAACTTGCAAGTTTTGGGTTGTGGATTTTGCTAAGTCCTTTCCATCTCCATCTGCTCCATTCGGTGGTCAAACCTCACTGAATGTTGAAAACTTCTTTAGATACCTGAATCCCAGACTCCTGTGTTTGCACATACAAAGCCTGGATGAAGAGAATAGTTCCACATTTTCTTGCTCTGATACAGTCAAAAAATGTTGTTGCCATTCACTAATCATCTCAATGTCACAACATTATGTAGAGAGGGCTAGTTAAAGAAAACACTGTACATTTTCCCACTCTGATACAATCATGAAATGCCATTATCTCCCCTTTCCAATTGTCATTGGCTCTTGACATAATCAAGGTATTTTTGAATAGGCGTACCATAGCCAATGTCTATACTATTATGAATAACACTCCAAGAATATCTTTCTTCATGCACTTATGGTTTCCATCATAATGAGTTTCATAGACAAAGTGACAAAAGACTTGAATCTCTATAAACAACACCCAAGTTTTGGTACACTAAGGCTAAATTAGTCTTTAATGATGTTTTCTTAGACCTTGCTTTGATCAAATGAAGGAAAACACAAACACTGGTTTCTCATGGGTGTGCTCTTCATAATTAATGTAGAAAGTTTCTCATTTAGAAATAAAGTCAAGATGATCTTCTAGTTTCACATTAGGAATCTAATGCATAGATATAAAATAAATCTCTTCAAATTGTGGATTGTGAGTTAAAACTTAACCAAGAGAGACAACCCAATATCTAGGATTTGCTTTAAATTTATCAAGTGATGTTTGCTCATAGAAGCCCTCAAGTTCAATAGTAAGGAGGTCTTTATTATCCAATTATCTTACAACCCTTGCAATAAAGCTTAATATACTTAAGCAATTGAAAGATATCCATTTGTGAAATAATTCCCTCCATTACACCAATTCTTTAACTCACTGCATTATTACGTACACTTTCAAATATAAATAAATTACTCTATAATGTGATCACTTTATTTCCTCCTCAATTATGGAGCCACTCTAGACTCCACTACAAAGATGCCAAAAATATTCTGGGTATCAAAGGAGAGGATGTTGTTTAGATCCAAAATGGATTTACCATTCAATCAAAATGTTCCATGTAAATAAATTATTGAGCGGACTGTATGCCAAATATATTCATAGCATAAAGCCCTTGTAACATCTCAATTTTATATACTCTAAAAATTGTTGTATTCTATGAGGTATATTTCTTTTTGGCATCTTGTCAAATAGCTCCAGTGCTTGCATGTCCATGTTTCCACATTTCACACCTATGTCTATCATTTATTTCCAACAACAATATCCAACAAAAAATTTCTCCATTCTTATAACCTTTGAGAAATGCCCATATTCCAAGCCACAGGAGGATATTAACAAAGGTTGTGGAAGTTGGCTTTTCACCTATCAAACACATTGTGTTGGTCTTTGCAACAAAACCATCTTGAATGTATCATGCAATATTTGTAACCCATAATGCCAAATTCCTTTAAGCCATGCACTATGGTTGTGCTTCATGTTTTACATAGAAGTCTACCAGAGCATTTCCAACTATAAAATTTGACAAATATTTCTATTTTATTATGCTTTGTTGGATGCTATTTCTTTGAGGCATTATTTACATCTAGCAGAAATCTACTTTCTATTATGATTTGATAGATGTCTATACAAGGTTGCAAAGAAGGCTGCGGGTACGCTAAAAAAATTGGCAAAAACACTTCCAAATTGTATTTGCTTAAAAATTTCTCACGCTTAGTATTCAAGTCCGCTAGAGTGTTTTCAACTCTAATACCTGATAAAAATCTCATTTTCATTATGCTCTCAAGAATGTTTGTATTATATTATGACTTACATTTGACACTGGTCAGGGAGGATGCTAGCAATGGTAGCGGCTTCTAGCTTTACCACTCTTCAAAGTTTCTAAAGCTTTTCCAACATTTTGTAAAATCTTGTACAATTATTGTAGTCCATGCGACTACATTTCTATAATGTATCTTGCTAAATCATTCTGCCATTGTCTATTTCTTACGCCTCTGCATCAGGCCGTGAGAAATGGGGAGGGTTTTGCTAAATCCTTCTCAATAACCAAATATATTTTGTAGATATCCTAAAATCATTGCAGTCCATGAAATGATGCATTCTCTGAGGCATAATTTCAAATAGTTTAGGCACTTTGTTTATGCTTCTTCATTTCGAAAACATGTCTATCAGACTGCTTGCATCCAAAAAAATTCCTTCCATTACATTTTATAAATGTCCATATGCTAATCCAAAGTTCCCCCTTCAAGCACAGTGTAGGAGGATTAGTAGTTTATCTTTGCACCATCCAATTGCATTCATTTGAAAATTTATAATAATGCCTTTTCATCAGAACCATTTCAATCATCTAAGGCATTTATCTTATGCTTGTACATTATGCATATATGTCTTTTAGGGTGGCTGCAACTATGATATATAACAAAAATCCACTTCCAATCATGCTTTCATTGATGTCGATGCCCTATTCGAAAGCTCTCATTTTGGTGTAGAGTGGGAGGATGCTGGCATTGTTCATGGAGTCTATTTTTACACTTTCCATCTACATTTGCTTGAAAGTCTAAGACCTTTTCAACAAATTCATTATGAGCAAATCCAGCAAGAATTGGAAATCTAGGAGGGATTTCTTTATTGGTAGTTATAATAACTACTTTCCCATTGTCTTTATTAGCATTTTAAGATCTTAACAAAACCTCATTGGGAGCTGATGAAATCTCTAAAACAAATCCTTACATCTGATGGAGAGAGATATGGCCTTCTTAAATCTTTATCATCGTTTATTCACAAAGGACAAATAACTTATTGCCTTTGTCGGGGGTTTAAGATGCTTTCAAAACATTGAAAAAGTACCGATTACATTTTGAAGGTCGTATTGAAATTTTTCATTTGGTGGTAGTTATATAACCACTTAATTATTGGTCCTTTGAAGATACTTCTCAACTAACAACTTATGACTTGTGCTTTTAGCAAACCTTCATGTAATAACTACCAATTTGAATGTTATGACTTTTCCAAACCTCAAGTTGCATCAAGTTAGCGAAAACTGAAAGTAGACGCTCACTTCGCTGAAAGTGAAAGTTGACGTGAACTTAGCCGAAAGTGAAAGTTGACGTAAACTTAGCCAAAAGTGAAAGTAGACATGAACTTTCACTTTTTCCTAAGTAGGGCACCGATAACAATTTGATTTTTGAAGCAAACTCTCCACTTAGCCAAATTCACAAGTGATACCTTTTTGACTTAGGCAAATTTGCAACTTGTGAACTTGGATTCATGCATAGAGAGTTGATCTTCAATCTGACCTAGAAAATATCAAAATAACTTTATGCAAACAAGTGAAACATTTTTCCTTCTTCTATGAACTCCATTGCAAATGCGTTGACCCAATTAACTGTGCAGGCGTGAGAAATGACGAAAAGTGCATAACTTTCGACTGGAATGTCAGATTGTCATGAAACCTTGCCACATTATCCATAATAACATTATAAATCTCCTTGCTAGATGATTTTGCTCCAACCTTTATAGAACCCACAATTTAATTATTTCCACCAACCACCAGCTGAAAAATTAAAAGTTTAAAATCTCTCAAACCATAAGGCACCGTGACATGAAAAGTTGTCACATTAGGCAAAATAGCCATATAAACTTCCCTGTAAGATGATTTCTTTCCAGCCTTTGCATATTTTGAAATTTAATTATTTTTGTGATTTCTGGCATAGCAGAACCGCTTCCAGTATTTCAGCTGAAACAAGCAAACAATTCCTCCTTCAAACTAGAAATCAACTTGACACTTCAGGAGAATTTGTGAGTAGGGGTGACTTAACATAAGGATTTGACACAAAAGTTTAAAAATTGGTAAGTTGAAAATGAGGCCAATAGCTGGCTCTAACTAGGGGACAAGGACCTTGCGGACGTAGGATGAACCTAGAATCTCTGGTTAGAAATAAGTTCCTTATCCTAGTTGTGTAGAGTTAGGAGATAACGTGATGTACAAAGAGAACAAGGAGGCTCAAGCGATAGATAGTAATAAGACAAGGCAACCAACAAAAGACACATAGGAACTGAAACAAGATAGACACAACAAAAATACCTAATTAACCTATGTACAAGGTAGGTGACTCCTACCTAAAAATGCTCCAGATGATCAAGGAAGTCCATTAACAGACTGAGATAAGTAGGAACCTCTACGGAATAATGAAGTATATCTGTGAGGTGTCTGTGAGCCTAAGATTTGTATGAAGATAAACAACTTCTTGAATAATGCATCATGGCCAAACAACCATTCCTCAAGATAGACATTTGAGGCTTCTTGAACATGGTTCTGCACATCATCAATTTTATCTTCATTCGTGCCAATTTCCCATACCTGAAAATACATTTGATCTTTTGAGATTGAAAGAGATAAATCCCATGTTGGATGTGCAACTTGTAAACTTGGATGTGAGAGAAGCTCATCTATTTCAGACTGCAAAAACACCTTTTGAACATCAAATTCACATGATTTTTCTTTAAGCTGACCAAAATCTATGGTGGCATGTAGGCAGTAAGATTTAGTTCTATCTTCCGTATCCATCCTCAGTCTAGTAGTAGCATGTTTATCTTTTAGTGCTAGTATGTCATTATACATGAATTTACTTTCTTGAATGCACTCATATTCAAAGGAATAAGAGAAAGATAATTTCTGAATTGGATACAATTCTTGTGAATCAGGGGATGAAAGAAACCCAACTAGCTAACTTTGTGGAACCAACTTGTGAACAACAACTTCCACAAGTATAGGATCATCCTTCACTACATGAATTTCCTCTTCTTTTGATGCAACCAACTCATAAAATTCATTGTCTAATGAGGATGGAGAAGATAAAGTAGTACCTTCAGTATTAGCATTGGAACAATTTTCTTCCACAACCAATAAAGGAGAGAGTATAACATTTTCTGCACAAAATAAGTCATCATTTAGAGCTTCAAAGCAACAATTTGAGTTGGATAACTCCATGTATTGTAAACCCTCATTATCTTGATTTGCTTGATAACCATCATCTTTCTTTTCCTTATCAACTTGAAGTTCATTATTGTTCCAATAGCTTTCTTTGACACCTTCATGATTTTCTGTATATACCTCCATTTCTTGATTCATCATTTGCATGTCAAAATTTTCTCGTCCTTTTATAATTTTAGATTTAGAACAATCATCAAAAGTACATACCTTTGTTTCCTCTTTATTATGGATTGCATTAGATGAATCAACATTAGAGAGCAGGGAAATTGATGCCAAACCCATAGAAGTTTGCATGACAACATCCTCAAAATGAAAAGATTGGAAGACAATATCATTTCTAACCTTTTCTTGGAGGAATTCCTCTTCATTATGTTCTTCAAGAAATGTGAAAGATTCATATTCAAGCAGCATTCAAGTTTGGAAAGTAAAACTTGATGATTGGCTTTTATGTTCTTCATTTCTGAGTTGATCTTCTATCTTTTCCTCTACCCAACTGCTTGCTAAACTTTCCTTTATATCTTTAAAAATGAAGGCTTCTAATTTTGGAGAATAAAATGAACAATCATTCTTACTTGCTTCTTGATTGGTCATGCTGATGACAGGTTGTTCAATGGTCGCAACCTTTAAAGTGGCATTTTCTATATTTGCCTAATGAAAACCATGATGATAGTTCCTTTCCCAAGGTGGTGAATATTCACGAGGTTCAATCAAGGTTCCCATGGAGTCTAGTTTATCTTGTACAACATTGGAGAGACCTAGAACATCATCATCTTTTGATTCTTCTCTAAGCTTCTTTAATTTTTCAATTTGAACCTGTAATAGATATATCTTTTCTTCAAGTTCTTTCAGCATGTAAAACCTTTGATGAAAATTCTTTATCAGAAGTGTAGATTTGTAATCATCTAAAGGATTCAACCCTATTCCTTCAGCTTTAGAAATACTTTCCTTAATGCAATCCCAAAAGGAGTGAAGTATTTTATCATCCATTTCAAGGATTTCTTTGACTGTTGGCATGGGTCATTTCTTGGGTCCTCGATGGTTTTCTTGATATGTGTGACATCGAACCATCTTCCTCTATTTTTATTCAAACAAAGTCACCAACCTCCATTCATTGGGAGGTACCTGTAGATTGCTAAGGAATGTAAAGCACCAACACTTCAAATTCCCCAGTAGAGTCACCAAAAATATGTTGGTAAATAGATTTGTCACCTTGAAATAACCTTTGAAAATGACTTGTTGCCCTTAGAGCAGTGACTAAATTGTCCCAACAGTTGGAGAAGTTGTTATTGAATTATCATCTTTCCTCTACGTTTGAGAGGTGCAACTCCCTCATATGATGGGATTTTTATGGTTTTTGTGTACTTTTATCCTAAAAGTACAAAAAGGAAGAAAAAAAATAACAGGAGAATTGGGCATACAGAAACCCTCATGGTAGACGTATGAAAACCAATAGGAGTTTCACAATCTTATTGACAAGTATGAGGGGGTTTCACCACAAAACTAGAAACCACTTTCCTAAACTTCATGATGAATTTCATGACATATGTGCAACAATGATGAAGAAAGATGGTAAATCTCAACATACAAAGAAATCATTTATCTTAACACTTTCAAATCAGGATACCGAGACATGATTGTGCTTCATCACCCCAATTGCATGCTTCAATGGATAACTTTGATTTACACAAATACATAGAGAGATCACCAATTTGACATATGAGAAACTAGTAATCATAACTCAAAAATACATCAAGAACATATGAACTGAAATGCATTCTTCATTATATTTTCAAAATTATACAATTCCAAAAGTAAACTATACAATGTGTAACACCAAAAATATTCCAAGAAGTTTCTTCGTAAGTTCCCCCTGTAAAAGTTCTCTCTAAAGAGTCCCCCCTTTACATTTGAAATAGCTTTTTATTTATAGGCTTCCCCCAGTAACTACCCATAACTACCTTATAACCACCTAGTAACTACCTTTTTGAAATATAATAATATAATAAACCTTATTTTTGGTTATATTTTACATCACTTTTCTAGAAATAAGGTTCATTTTTTAACTTTTAGTTACAATGAGTGACATAAGTCACTTTCACAAAAAGATAGATAAAACTTGCAAGTTTTGGGTTGTGGATTTTGCTAAGTCCTTTCCATCTCCATCTACTCCATTCGATGGTCAAGCCTCACCGAATGTTGAAAACTTCTTCAGATACCTAAATCCAAGACTCCTGTGTTTGCACATACAAAGCCTGGATGAAGAGAATAGTTGTACATTTTCCTACTTTGATATAGTCAAAAAATGTTGTTGCCATTCATTAATCATCTCAATGTCACAACATTATGAAGAGAAGGCTAGTTGAAGAAAACACTGCACATTTTCCCACTCTAATACAATCACGAAATGCCATTATCTCCCCTTTCCAATTGTCATTGGCTCTTGACATAATCAAGGTATTCTTGAATAGGGGTACCATAGCCAATGTCTATACTATTATGAATAACACTCCAGGAATATCTTTCTTCATGCACTTATGGTTTCCATCATAATGAGTTTCACAAACACATAGTGACAAAAGACTTGAATCTCTATAAACAACACCCAAGTTCTGGTACACTAAGGCTAAATTAGTCTTCAATGATGTTTTCTTAAACCTTGCTTTGATCAAATGAAGGAAAACCCAACCACTGGTTTGTCATGGGTGTGCTCTTCATCATTAATATAGAAAGTTTCTTCGAGATGATCTTCTAGTTTCACATCAGGAATCCAATGCATAGATATTAAATTTATCTCTTCAAATTGTGGATTGTGAGTTAAAAATTAACCAAGAGAGACAACCCAATATCTAGGATTTGCTTTAAATTTATCAGGTGATGTTTTCTCATAGAAGCCCTCAAGTCCAATAGTAAGGAGGTCTTTATTATCTAATTATCTTACAACCCTTGCAATAAATCTTAAAGTACTTAAGCAATTAAAAGCCATCCATTTGTGAAATAATTCCCTCCATTACACCAATTCTTCAACTCACTGCATTATTATGTACACTTTCAAATATAAATAAATTACTCTGTAATGTGATGGTTTTATTTCCTCCTCGATTATGGAGCCACTCCAGACTCCACTACAAAGATGCCAAAAATATTTCAGGTATCAAAGGAGAGGATGTTATTTAGATCCAAAATAGATTTACCATTCAATCCAAATTTTCCATGTAAATAAATTATTGAGTGGACTATATGCCAAAGATATTCATAGCATAAAGCCCTTGCAACATCTCAATTTTATATACTCTAAAAATTGTTGCATTCTATAAGGTATATTTCTTTTTGGCGTCTTGTCAAATAGATCAAGTGCTTGCGTCTCCATGTTTCCACATTTCACACCTATGTCTATCATTTATTTCCAACCACAATATCCAACATAAAATTTCTCCATTCTTATAACCTTTGAGAAATGCCCATATTCCAGGCCGCAGGAGGATATTTACAAAGGTCGTGGAAGTCAGCTTTTGACCTGTCAAACACATTGTCTTGGTCTTTGCAAAAAAACCATCTTGAATGTATCATGCAATCTTTGTAACCGATAATGCCAAATTCCTTTAAGCCATGCACTATGGTTGTGCTTCACATTTTGCATAGAAGTCTACCAGAGCATTTCCAACTATAAAATTTGATGAAGGGGGTAAATCACAAAACACACAACAACAAAGATTGAACACAGAAAATAGAACTTTCTTTTATTGATCTGGGCAACTCATTACATTACAGAAGCTCAATTACAATCAGAGGATGAATCCCTCCATAGGCTGCAACACACTACAGCTACACCTCACCAAGCTCTGGAATCTTCTACCTTCTGTAACCCCAAATCAGCTAGGGTTTCTATTTTCCCACCTATGCTTGACTCCACACTTGCCCCCCTTAACTCTACTACTTCCCAGGGTTCCCAAAAAAGGTTATTAATAGCCTTTTTGGTGGCCATCAACCTAATTTCAAAATTTACATCTCCCTCCAAGAATAGGTCAACTTTTGGGAGCCATAACTTTTGATCTGGGTGTCCAATTGACGAACCATTTTATGCGTCAAAAATCTTGTGGAGTACTCTACGTGCTAAGAACCCGCTTTGTCAATTCTAGCCATTTTCGGGCTCGTACTAGGCCGTTTAGTGCATCAAACCTGAGTTTGAATAATTTTCAAGCATTTTTCAGGAAACAAAAACTTTAATATCTTTCAGGTCGCAAATGATCTTTGCATGATTCCTTCGCCAAAGGTCTTATATTTCTGTTATGTAACTTCCTGTAAATTTTCACTTCAATCCATGCCCAAATGCAAACTTTCTAACAATAGCAAGTTACTATTTTTAGCAGTTTGGAAAAATTGAAAGTCCTACATCATTATTCAAGCAATTTTGGAACTAGAGCCACAAATTTTGAAAAAAAATGGAAAGAACATTAATAATTTTGAAATGTATCTTTTTTTTGGGTGATGCAAGATTGCCCTTACACCACTGGATGCTTTTGCATCAAACACCCAAGGTAATTTGAGAAGTGACCCTGTCACATCTTAGGTGTTTGTGTGAGGAAAACCCAAATGGTCAACCTCTGCCTTAGACAACCAAGAAGAATCTTCAACAGGTCTTCCTTTCCATTTAAATAGATATTCTTCATATTGCCTATTCTAAGTACTTCTTCCCACACGGCTATCCAAGATCTCTTCTATCTCCTCCGTTGAAGTAGATGCTAGAATACTCCACTGTTCTTCTATTGTTCCATCCTCTGTGCCACCCTCATGATATTCTATTAAATCAGCAATGTTGAACACAGGAGAAATATTAATCCCACTCGGCAGCTCTACCTCATATGTATTTCCTGAATCATACTTCTTTAGGATTCTGCATAGTCCAAATTTCTTCATTTTCAACTTATTGTATGTTCTAATTGGGAAATTTTCTTTTCTCAAGTGAACCATGACTTCATCTCCTACCTGGAACTCCTTCTACCTCCTCTTCTGATCTACCTTAGCCTTGTACTAAATATTCATCTTATTAATGTGATTTCTCACCTCGTCATGCAAACTCTTCAGATGTTTTGCAAAGTCTTTAGCCTCGACACTTGTCTTTTCTCCCTTGTCCAGATTCCTTAACTTTGAAGCATTTCTTGAACTATTTCCATATACAATCTAGAATGGTGATTTACCAATACTCCTATTGACAGAATTGTTGTAAGCAAATTATGCCTGTGGTAAAATCAAATCCCATCCCTTGGGCTTATCTCTTACTAAGCATCGTAGCAGGTTACCCAAACTCCTATTCACCACTTATGTCTATCCATCAGTCTATGGATGGTGTGCAGAACTAAACTTCAAATATGTCTTCAACTTCTTCCACAATGTCATCTAGAAATAACCAACAAACTTGGTATCTCGATCTGAAACTATGCTCTTTGGTAGACCGTGTAATATCACCACCTCTCTGAAAAATAATTTAGTAATATGAACAACATCATTAGTCTTCCTGCAAGGAATAAAATGTGCCATCTTCAAGAATCTGTTCACCACAACAAAAATAGAATCATGTCCTCTCTGTGTCCTTGGTAAACCAAGAACAAAATCCATACTAATATCATCCCATGGCTTCTCTGGTACAAGTAATGGCTGATATAGACCTGTGTTCTGACTTGCTCCTTTTACCATCTGACATACTCTGCAACTCTTCACAAATTTCCTCACATCCTGCTACAATTGTGGCCAATAATACTTTTCACCAACAATAGCAATGGTCTTATCTCGACCAAAGTGTCTGGCCAATCCTCCACTATGCTTCTCCTTAATCAGGTTCTCTCTCATGGAACTCCTTGGAATGCACAAATGGCTTCCTCTAAACAACATGCCATCTTGGATTATGAAATCCAACCATTTTGTCCTATCCAAAGTAACAGGTTCCAAACAAGCTTTCCAGGCCTCTACAAAATTTGGATCCTCAAGATACAAAATTTTGAGCTCATCGAACCCAACAACCTCTATCTTCATTTCTGTCCACAAATTTTGCCTTTTGCTCAAGGCATCTGCAACTTTGTTGGACTTCCCACTCCTGTGCTTCAAAACAAAAGTATAGCTCTGCAAAAATGGAACCCATTTAAAGTGCCTTTGGTTCAACTTCCCTTGACTATTAAGATACTGCAATGCCTGATGATCAGTATATAAAACAAACTCTTTTGGTAACAAATAATATCTCCATTTCTTCAAAGCCTGAACTATTGCATAAAATTCTTGATCATAAATAGAATACTTTTTCTTGGCATCATTAAGATTCTCACTAAAATAGGTAATGGGCTTACCTTCTTGGCTCAAAACAGCTCCTATACCACTACCACTAGCATCACAATCTACTTGAAATACCTTAATGAAATCTAGAAGTGCCAAAATAGGTTGTTCTACAACTTTCTGCTTCAATGTATCAAAGCTCTTGTCTGCTCCTTTAGTCTAACTAAACTCTTTTCTATCCCGTCTCATTGTCTTAGGGGTGCACAAATGCTACTAAAATTCTTGATAAACTTTCTGTAAAAACTTACCAAACCATGAAAAGATCTTACCTCTATTGCACTTCTTGGCGTAGGCCATTCAATGATAGCCCTTACTTTTTTGGGGTCCATCTTAAGACCTTCCTTTGAGACAACAAATCCCAGGTATACCAACTCCTTTGCAAAACTACATTTCTTCAGATTAATCAGCAACTTCTCCTCCCTCAGCTTCCCTAGAACTCTTCTGATATACATCAGATGCTCATCCCAAGTCTTACTGAAAATCAAAATATCATCCAAATAAACAATAACAAAACTTCCCAAAAATTCTTTTAGTACCTCGTTCATGAGCCGCATGAATGTGCTCGGTACATTGGTTAGCCCAAATGGCATGACTAACCACTCATACAAACCTTCCTTTGTCTCTTCCATTCATCTCCTTCTCTGATACGAATCTGGTGATACCCACTCTTCAGGACAATTTTCATGAAGTACTTGGCTCCACTCAAACAATCCATGATGTCATCCATTCTTGGCAATGGAAATCTATACTTGATCATTATCTTATTGATGGCTCGAAAGTCTGTACACATCCTCCATTCTCCATCCTTCTTTGGTACTAGTACTACAGGTACCGCACCTGGACTTAGGCTCTCCCTTGTCAGTCCCTTCCTCAACAACTCCTGAACTTGTCTGTTCAGCTCTTCATTCTCTGTAGGGGTCATTCTGTGGGCTGCCTTGTTTGGCAAATTGGCTCCTGGTATCAAATCCATTTGATGACTTATCTTCCTTACTGGTGGTAAAGCTTCTGGTACATTATCAGAGATAATGTCCTGGAACTCTTCCAACATATCTAAAACTTCTGTTGGTACATCTTCATAGTTCTCTTGACTAATCTTAGGAATCAATGCAAAGCAATGACACTCATGCTTCATACCCTCCAAAAATTTCCTACCATACCAGGAAAATTTTGGCAGTACTACATACCTTTTCTTCCACCTCCTTCAAGGGTTTCAACTTATGATGAACTCCATCCTTTATTAGGGAATATGTGTTTGCACGACCATCATGGACAATGCTCCTATCATACTACCATGGCCTCCCCAACAACATATGACATGCATCCATCGGTATGATATCACACAGCACCTCATGATGGTAGTCACCAATCTTGAACTTCACTAAACACTACTCATTGACCAAAGCTCTATGGTCCTTCTGCAACCATGCAATCTGATATGTATGCAGATGCTTTCTTCTTGTCAACTTCAACTTGTCAACCATCTCCTCTGAAACAAGATTATCAGTGCTTCCACTATCAATAATAATATCACAACACTTACCTTTACATTTGCACCTTATGCAGAATAAACTCTTCCTCTGATTGGGTTCTTTCTCCTCATTCAGCAAGGTTCTTCTAACAACTAGGGTTTCTCCCCTTTTAGCATCTTCAAAATGCTCAGAATGTACATCTTCATCTACATGTGCAACTCTTGCATTGCCTTCAGGTCTTCTATTTGTCCTTCCTTGATGTTGCGGACACTCATGCACGATGCCCTTCTTCTGCACATTGTAAATAGGTTCCTCTGAAACCTCCTCTTCCAGGTCCTTGCCCAGGTCTGCCTCTTCCTCTTCCTCTTTGCTCACCATTGTTCTAGTCACGAGGGCGGTAGGTATTATCTCCTCTCTGATTTCGACTGGTGTCGGCTTCTTCACTTTTCTTTGAATCTTCATTTTGGCCCCCATAGGGTCTTCCACCAATCCTTCTGCCTTGACCTCTTCCCCTTTACTTGCCATCAAATCTTTTATTCAGCTTCTCTTCCACCTTTAGGGAAAATTGGTATGCATCTTCTATGGCGGTCATTCTTACTAGGCTCAACTCCTCTTAGATACTTGGCCTCAACCCATTAATGTAATGGGCTACCTTCTCCTTGTTGGGCTCTACATGACCTGTCCTAATAGTAATTTTATAAAACTCTCCTATATACTCCTTAACAGACTTGTTACCTTGCTTCAGTCCTTGCATCTTCTTCAGCAAGTCCATCTTATAGTCCACAAGAATGAACTGCTTCTTAATTTTCTCCACCATCTGATCCCATCTGGTGATCTTTCCTTTTCCTCTTCTATTCCTCTCTAACTGGACCTCCTTCCACCAAATATTGGCATGGCCCTTCAATTTTGTTTTTGCAAACTTGACCCGATCTGGGTCTTCTACATCTTCATACTCAAAATATTCCTCCATGTCATTGATCCAATCAATAAGCTGTTCCGAATTCAAATCTCCAGAATATGTAGAAACTTTGATCTTGGGCCTCTTTCTGATCTTCAAAATGGTCCTAAACAACCTAACTTCTGCAAGATCTCCTGCAGCTTCTTGTTATTCCTCAGATAGCTCTTCTTCAACTTCATCTTCACTTTCTTCTCTTGTTCTTAGCTCAAACCCTCTTCGCAGCTCCTCTTGCAATGCATCAATTTGCCTTTGTAGGGCTCTAAAACCCTCTTCCATCAAAGCATTCCTCCCAATATAGTTTCTTTGTGGAGGCATCTTGATCTCCACAGCAAACCCACAACCTCAGGTCCTGATGCAAACTACCTTACGGTCGATGATCTGTCTACACACTCAGGAAACCTGGCTCTAATACCACTTGATGAAGGGGGTAAATCACAAAACACACAACAGAGATTGAACATAGAAAATAGAACTCTCTTTTATTGATCTAGGCAACTCATTACATTATAGAATCTCAATTACAATCAAAGGATGAATCCCTCCATAGTCTGCAACACACTACAGCTACACCTCACCAAGCTCTGGAATCTTCTGCCTTCTGTAACCCCAAATCAGCTAAGGTTTCTATTTTCCCACCTATGCTTGACTCCACACTTGCCCCCCTTAACTCTACTACTGCCCAGGGTTCCCAAAAATGGTTATTAATAGCCTTTTTGGCGGCCAACAACCTAATTTCAAATTTTGCATCTCCCTCCAAAAATAGGTCAACTTCCGGGAGCCATAACTTTTGATCCGGGTGTCTGATTGACGAACCGTTTCATGCATCAGAAAGCTCGTAGAGTGCTCTACATGCTAAGAATTGGCTCTACCTATTCTGGCCATTTTCAAGCCTGTACAAGGCTATTTAGTGCCTCAAACCTAAGTTTGAATAATTTTCAGGTGTTTTTCAGGAAACAAAAACTTTAATATCTTTCAGCACGCAAATGATCTTTGCGTGATTCCTTCATCAAAGGTATTATATTTTTGTTATGTAACTTCCTATAAATTTTCACTTCAATCCATGCCCAAATGCAAACTTTCTAAAAACAGCAGGTTACTATTTTTAGCAAGTTGGAAAAACTGAAAGTCCTACATCATTATTCAAGCAATTTTGCAACCAAAACCACAAATTTTGAAAAGAAATGGAAAGAACATCAATAATTTTGAAACACATCTTTTTTTTTGGGTGATGCAAGATTGCCCTTACACCACTGGATGCGCCTGCATCAAAATTTGACAAATATCTCCATTTTATTATGCTTTGTTGGACGCTATTTCTTTAAGTCATTGTTTACATCTAGTAGAAATCTACTTTCTATTATGCTTTGATAGATGTCTATAACCTATTGCAAAGAAGGTTGCGGGTGTGCTAAAAAAGTTGGCGAAACACTTCCAAATTGCATTTGCTTAAAAATTTCTCACACTTAGTATTCAAGTCCACTAGAGGGTTTTCAACTCTAATACCTGATAAAAATCTCATTTTCATCATGCTCTTGAGAGTGTTTGTATTCTATTATGACTTACATTTGACACTAGTCAAGGAGGATACTAGCAATGGTAGCGGCTTCTAGCTTTACCACTCTTCAAAGTTTCTAAAGCTTTTCCAACATTTTGTAAAATCTTGTACAATTATTACAGTCCATGCGACTACATTTCTGTAACATATCCTACTAAATCATTCTGTCATTATGTATTTCTTATGCCTCTGCATCAAGCCGTGAGGAATGGGGAGGGTTTTTCTAAAGCCTTCTCAATAACCAAATACATTTTGTGGATATCCTACAATCATTGCAGTCAATGAGATGACGTATTCTCTGAGGCATAATTTTAAATAGTTCAATTGCTTTGTTTATGCTTCTTCACTTCAAAAACATGTCTATCAGACTGCTTGCATCCAAAAATTTTCCTTCCATTAAATTTTATAAATGTCCATATGCTGATCCAAAGTTCCCCCTTCGAGCACAGTGTAGGAGGATTCATAGTTTAGCTTTGCACCAGCCAATTGCATTCATTTGAAAATTTATAATAATGCCTTTTCATCAAAACCATTTCAAGCATTTAAGGCATTTGTCTTATGCTTGTACATTATGCATATATGTCTTTCAGGGCGGCTGCAGCTACGATATATAACAAAAATTTGCTTCCAATCATGCTTTCATTGATGTTGATGCCCTATTCGAAAGCTCTCATTTTGGTGTAGAGTGGGAGGATGCTGGCATAGTTCGTAGAGTCTATTTTTACACTTTCCATCTATATTCACTTGAAAGTCTAAGACCTTTTCAACAAATTTGTTATGAGCAAATCCAGTAAGAATTGGAAATCTAGGAGGGATTTCTTTATTGGTAGTTATAATAACTACTTTCCCATTGTCTTTATCGACACTTTAAGAGCTTAACAAAACCTCATTGGGAGCTGATGAAATCTCTAAAACAAATCCTTACATCCGATGGAGAGTGATATGGCCTTCTTAAATCTTTGTCATCGTTTATTCACAAAGGACAAATAACTTACTGCCTTTGTCAGGGGTTTAAGATGCTCTCAAACATTGAAAAAGTATTGATTACATTTTGAAGGTTGTTTTGAAATTTTTCATCTAGAGGTAGTTATATTAACCACTTAATTATTGGCCCTTTGAAGATACTTCTTAACTAACAACTTATGACTTGTGCTTTTGGCAAACCTTTGTGAAATAACTACCAATTTGAAAGTTATGACTTTTCCAAACCTCAAGTTGCATCAAGCTAGCGAAAACTAGAAGTAGACGCTCACTTCGCCAAAAGTGAAAGTTGATGCGAACTTAGCCAAAAGTGAAAGTTGACACAAACTTAGCCAAAAGTGAAAGTAGATGTGAACTTTCACTTTTTCCCAAGTAGGGCACCAATAACAATTTGATTTTTAAAGCAAACTCTCCACTTAGCCAAATTCACAAGTGATACCTTTTTGACTTAGGTGAATTTGCAACTTGTGAACCTAGATTCATGCATACAAAGTTGATCTTCAATATGACCTAGAAAATATCAAAATAACTTTATGCAAACAAGTGAAACATTTTTCATTCTTCTATGAACTCCATTGCAAATGCATTGACCCAGTTAACTATGCAGGCGCAAGAAATGACAAAAAGTGCATAACTTTTGACTAGAATGTTAGATTGTCATGAAAACTTGCCACATTATCCATAATAACATTATAAATCTCCCTACCAGATGATTCTTCTCCAACCTTTATAGAAACCACAATTTAATTGTTTCTGCCAACTACCTGCCAAAAAATTGAAAGTTTAAAATCTCTCAAACCATAAGGCACCATGACATGAAAAGTTGCCACATTAGGCAAAATAGCCATATAAACTTCCCTATAAGATGATTTCTTTTCAACCTTTGTAGATTTTGAAATTTAATTATTTTTGTGATTTCTGGTATAGAAGAACCACTTCCAGTATTTCAGCTAAAACAAGCAAACAATTCCTCCTTCAAACTAGAAATCAACTTGACACTTCAAGAGAATTTGTGACTAGGGGTGACTTAACAAAAAGATTTGACACAAAAGTTTAAAATTTGGCAAGTTGAAAATGAGGCCAACAAACTTTGAACAATACTTGTCATGATTTTTGGGCATATCATTATAGTTAGCAAACTAGATAGGAGAGGGATTTCCAGTGAAGAAATCCATGTTAAGGAAATTAACTTGAATTGTTGTAGGATTCCTAGGGATGGATCTTGCTCTTGGAGTCCTGGGTATCTCGTAATCTCTCCTTGTTCTTCTAAAATGGGGTAATGACAACAAATCTTCCCCAGTTGAACTGGAACTTGTATGTCTCTATCTAGTCCCTAGCCTTACTTGTTTAGATAAGAAGGGTTAAATGAGATGTTGCCCTCCTTCTAGAATTAATTCTATTGATGGTGTTTTTAGTACACAGTAATGCAGGTAAGATACAGGATATCTCACCTCCCTTGAAAGGAATCCTATCCTAATCCTTCAAAATAGGACTACCCCAAGGTTTATATAGCTAGGTCTTAGCTCACAGGCTAACTCAGTGGATATGTACTTCCTTGTTCCAATCAAGAGGACTTACATGCAATTGTAGGGTTTATGAAACTATGACAGCAAATTGTGCAGGTACCCTAGGTAATGCAGACTGTTAAGTCTAAAATTTATCAACAAATAATCTATATGATGATGCTTGAAAATCCTAAGTCTAATTAGATGTATATAAAGAAAATGCAAAAGATTAAAGGGTAAAGAGATTGAATCCTAGGGACAAATCACAACTGGATTTAATGTTGCAGATAGAATAAATACCCTCAATAAACCACTTTTTGTTTAACCAGGCTAAGAAACCACAATGCTGCAGAAAATGATGCAATCTTCAAAGGAATCTTATGATTTTCAAATCACATTCATTCATTAAACACCCAATTGATGGTACAGTTTAATTAATGCAATGCAATTGAACTGAATTCATTATCAGGGTTCAAACTAACCTACAAAGCAACTTACAATCAATGAGCACAAATGGTATGACCCAAGGCATTCATAACATATCGAAGCATCTATCCATCATTGTAATTACACTTCATCTAATTTTAGATTGAAATGAACCATGAAATCCAAAATAAGATAATACAAGAACACAATTTTAAGCAACCTGTAAAACTTGTTTTGTATCGATCAAAATTTTGGCAATCTCAACAATTCATTATCAAATCTTACTTACAAATAGAGAAAATGGTCACCCTTTTATAGAAGGATCATCATATTGAGTTTTTCAATGGATGGTGGAGATTTACTGGACATCAAGGGCTGAGATTACATTGTATTTAATTTTGGTTGGCAGTTTGTTCCATTCTCGAGCACAACTGTGTCTTATAAGAAAAAGACAAAAATCCTACTTTACAATAAATTGGATGAAATAAAATAGATTCCCATTGGATTACTAACAATATAAAATTTATTTCCCAAGACAATAGAATCATAGAAAAATGAGCACCAATTTCTGGGAGTGCTAATAAAACTATTCGGGAAGTTACATGCATGTTGAGTCAACTTGTTGCTTGGCATATTTAGCCAAAAATGCTTCCAATGCTAGATTTATATCAGCTCGTTTAGGATCCTTCACAAAATCAATTATGAATTTCACTGTATCAACCTCACAGGAAAATTTATGGTATATAGCCAATTTGGACCTTATGTTTTTTCTAAATTCCTTGAACTACATTCTTAGATCACTCATCCTATCCAAATCCTCCACTCTGCAGGGTGTTGAATCTCCTTGCATAAGCAAGTTCAATTTCTCTTTGGATTATTGAGTGTCAAATGGAGTTCTATCATCAAGATACATCTTTGTTACAGCTCGGAGCATATCATTTAGACTGTAAATTACTTCTAGCAGCTGGGCTTTAGCTGGCTCTAACATATTCCTAGCTTTATCAAAAAATTCTCTCCTCAATTTTATCATCTCAAGCTAGTGCTCTAGCATATGTAACCTTTCCTTAGTTAAAATATTCTCTTAAACCAAAAATTCTTTAGAAAGTTTACTCATCACCAAAACTTAGAGATGCATATGAGAATAGTATTCATCATAATTCGTGCAATCATCTGTAATCTCGTCCCATTTTTCTTTCAAAGCATAAAAATATTAATGAAGATCAGTAACCTCATCAATGATTTCACATCCTTCATCGTATACCTTGTGGTACCGTTTCTCTATTGCTACAGCAGTGGCTCTAACATTATCAAAATTCTCCAATTCTTCCTTAGAGAGGAGAGAAGGTGTCAATGTTGTTCCATCATCTGAATGTGAAGGCTTTATTAAATATTTGATACATGTCTAAAGCTCTTCATTCTACTACCTGAGCTATTACTTTGTCATTTAATCCTTGTTTATTCTATCTAAAATGTTGGACACTGATTCTTTGAATTCCTCTACAACTTGGGCCTTGGATGCTAGTCCTATGTTGAGAATTGTAACAATGTAACCTTCAGGTCTCACATCCTCTTTATTGGCTTGTATTGGTGGAACAACAACTTCTGCAATGCGAGAACCAGAAGCATCTTTGTATATTCTTGATTGAACCTTTGCTTTATTTTCTTCTTTGATTTCTCAATCCTAGCTAGAAAGTTGTCCAGGTCTAGCTCTACCACTTCCACTATACAGGATTGATTATTAAGTCTCTGCTGGAGCCAGTCTAGAGTAGTCAAAGAATGTCCTGTGGATCCAATGTGGTTGTCTTCGTTATTCAAAGAATCTGAATGAATTATATCCTTGGTATTTGTGTGTCTGCCCTTATTAGCTTGAGGATCCTCACTATTCATTGCATCTGCCTTCGGGGGAGATTGTGGTTGGTTTAGTTGTTGTAGCCCCTCTATCATCTCTTGCCCTATAGTATCTAGTACAGTATCATCTACAGTTTTCTCTAATGGGTTATCTTATAAGTTTACCACCTCAATTGTGCTAGAGTTTGTTGGAAGGTTGTTTGTTATGTCCTCAATTACAACCTCCTCTTTTGATACGATATTCAATTCAATACATACTTTCTCAATTCCAGGTAGTAGGGGCACTTGAAGTGAGGCAAGTATTGGTACTTCCTTTGGATTGTGGAATGGTCGAGTGAAGGAGTTATTGACAGTAGCAAAAGAATTAGTAGCAGATGTAGGCAAATGTACCTTTGATAGGTTTGCAAATGCTACAACACCTAAGGAAGGATGAATGGAAGGGGATGAAAGCATAGAGAAAATAACAAGAGGAGTGGTTCGATTAAGATTTGGCAGGGAGAAGGAAGATGGTGAAAGAATAGTGGAAATGGGAGACAGGGAAGAGGTGACAAGAGGTGGAAAGGTAAGTGAACAAGAAAGTGAAATGCAAAGTGAAGGTCAAGAGGAAAGAGGAAGATTGATGGATGAAAAAAAGGGAATGATGATGAGGTGGAGGAGATAGATGAAATAGAGATGGAAGACACAAAAAGTGAGGAGGAGCTAGATAGACTGGTAGAAGGTATGGAAGGAATGGGTGGTGGAAGAGAGGAAGATACAATTGTTGGTGATGTAGGAGGTAATGACATAGTTGGGATAGTAGAGGGGACAAGAGGTATAATGCTTGTTGATGTAGAAGGGGCAGAGGAAGCATTAATAGTTTGGGAAGAAGCAGAAGTGGTAGGGCGTATTGCACATGTAGAGGGGGCTTTAGTAATGATACATTCTATTGCCCTCTCATTTTCTTTGATTTGGAAGACTCCCTTGTCCCACTAGGCATATTCTTTCTCTTAGATCTCCTTGTCCTGACTAGAGACTAAACATCCTTCTTTTTCTACTTTGGAGGCTCCTTATATGCCTTAGATTTTTCTATCCTGAGGAGGGAGATCATCTTCTATTGCTTCTCTGTCTATATCATGAACTTCTCCTCCTATTGCACCTTGTATTAGTTCCTCATTTTTCTCTGTTTCTATTGGCTCATCTTGTTTATCATCACTAAGCCTATCCTGTATTTGTTGTACATAGGTCAAGGCTACCCCTACCTCTTTCAATAGAGTAACCTAGTCGCTGACCCAAATTCTACTGAATCTAATAGGTTGTTTCATCACCCCCTCCAAAGAACTCTCTTCTGCTTCAGCTCAATTAGGAGGTGGAATAGGTTGTCCAAAGATTGTCCTCCATGCTTCTTGTTGCACCACATTGTCATCATCAACTAATTGATCATGTACTACTGCAATATTGAACATTCTTATGTAATCCAGAGACATCCTTGAACATTTTTTCCTTGTCACCTCATGTTCATCTAGAAAATTGGCCCAAAAGTGCTCCAAATTCTCCTTATGGAATAGCCTCTTGCTTACATGCCTTTAAATTGTACCAAAAGGGTCAAAATGGGTTATAGGTTTATAGAGGTTCACATTTAGCATTTGGAGTTCAGTATTTGAATACTCAACTGACCCTATGGTCACACAGGAAAAGAGACTTCTACCAAAGAGTATGGGAAACTTGATGGATGCTCTGTACAAATGTTTCAACTTCTCAGCACAGGTACACAACTGCCTTGTCAATTCCAAGAGCACTACTTTATCATTTGGATACTTAGGTAGCTTATATGGTTCTCTAGTAAAACCTTGAATCCTGAGGTAGGTAAACTTGGGGAATTGGATATACCACCTACCATATGTTTGCACTACATTGGTGGCTTCCAAAGATAACCTCCTTGACATGTCCCCTTGCAACATTCTTGTAATGTACATTGTGAATGCATCATTAACTCTTTTGTAGTGCACAAGTGATTGGGAGACCTCCAATTGAGTATAGCACTCATACACCTTGACTTGTCCTTCTGCATTGCCTACTTCTCCCAATTTGGACAGGCTAGGATAGACAAAATTTCTTGCCAACATATACACAACATAAGAAGTCCATCTAAACACTTTGTCTCGATTTAAGGCCACAAAGGCCTCATGAATTTTATTACTCAAGATTTGGGCCCAATGCATCTTCATTTCTCCTTTCAAAATCTCTTCAATATATGCAAACATCCAACCTTCAAAAGTTGAAGCAGAAGGCAATCCCATAATCCTACTCAAAAGAGTAACCATATCACCTATTTCCTCCTTAAAATCACTCATATATAGTACATGAGGTAGTTTAGATAGTGTTGTTCTCCTTTTTTTCATCCATTTATCATTGACTATCCTCCTACAGGCATCAGGGCCTTGTTCACACAATCTCCTGGTATTCTCCTTCAATACTATCAAAATCAAGGTAGGAGGAATATCAAATGCCTCAAAAAGAGCTAGTGTAGTGAAATTTTCCACTACTCTACTATATTGGGTCACTATTGTCCTTGTTTAAGGGTGGTACCTCTCTCCACAAGCTATGATCAGCTCTGGGCATTGCACTAAAGTAGGGAAGGTTGCAACTTGGGCAATTATCTGATCATTCTAGCTCACTATGTCAAGTTCAATCCAAAGACCCTCAATCTGAAGTCATCTAGGTAAATATGGCCTAGATCAGTATCTCCTATGTTGTTCCAAGCTGAAGTTATCTTGCTTTAGGAGGAATTCCTTTGAATTCATACTTCATTTTGGTATCTCTGATAGACATCTATCCTGCAGGCCAAAACTCTAATGAATAACCTCTTCAAAATACTTACTAAGTAGCCTAGACCTAAATTTCATGAGGCTAAATAATCTAAAAGGTATCAATAAACATGTACTAACTGTTTGCCTTCATTATTTTTTTAAGTGCAGTGTCCTAGACCAAAAATAGGGGTTTTAGCCCCTTACAGGATATAATTGCAAGATAACCAGATTGCTTAAAAAAATTCATGATATATCCCTTAAAATTCATTGTTTTTACTCAAGGAGCCATAAAACATGCATTTAAGTACATTCCTTCACTATTTTATTGATCTAGTATCATGAATTAAAAACTTTTCAACGATCTACGGGCTTTTGCCCTGCTATAGGATATAACAATGAAAATGCAGTAATCAATACTTTAAATTAATATTCTAAGTTCTTCCAAGAATAATAAATAAATGATCATGATGCAAAAGATAAAGCTTAAGTTAAACCCACAATTTAGACCAAATTTATACCCTTAAAATCATTTTTAATGCTCATAATATGAAAAGCGAGATTTTTGGGGTATACCAGACAAGCGGGCTTTTGAACCCTTGTTAGATCTATGAGAAATTTCTCCCCTGTAGGACATGTGTATCGAAGACACCTTTTAGTGCAAAGTTTCCAACAACAAAATAAGCCTTCTTAACGAGGATTTTAAAGGATACCAGATGGTGGGGATTTTAGGTCCTACCGAACATATCTGGTCCGAAGACATTTTAGCGTAAAGGGTTTAGACTGGTCCAAGTGGGGAAAATGACCTCAAGAGGATGGGTGGGAAAAATCAAGGGTTCCGGGCATGTTCGGCACCCAAGAAAATTAGCGCAAAACCACCCTCAAAGGTCCTAAAGAAAAAATCTTCTATGGCCTCGATCCCTTGTACGAAAATTGTGAGGTTTATATTTTAAACCTAGGGTATTCTGATCTTAGGGAAATTTAAAGTTATCATTGTTTACTCGTAGCCTACTTCAAAATCTGCCCTATTCTTGACTTAAATAGTGAGTTCAACAGACTCTATTCACCCCTTAAACCCTAAATCTCTGCAACGAACCTAGAAATAAATCAATAAAGGCGCAAAGTATTTCGTAGGCACAAGCAAATAAAATCAATAAAGACTCCCTTGCTCAATCATATAGGCATTCACATCCAATTCAAATGAAATTCAAGGTCAGGGAAATTAAACCAACCTGGAAGACATGAACCCTACTGTAGGGGATCACAAACCGTCAATAATTTACTCTTCAAACTGACTCAAAACTTGCCAAATCACTCAAAGAAATAGCAATTGAATTGCCAAGATGTAGAGCTCAACTTGCCTGAAGATATGAATGCAAATGATAAACTTTTTGATGAATTTTATTCCTTAAAACCCCCTTTTGAACCTGCCATAAATGTTTGTTAGAAGACAGAGTGTAGCGCAATATTGGAGAAAAAGAAGGGAACTCGGGGGATAGCTGATATGCAGGTAATTTCAACCCTATCAGAGATGTCCAGCAAGGGTGGTTTCTAGTGCTTTCTCTGGTGATGTATGCAACACCTATTGTCCCTTAGTGTTTCAAGATTAAGCCTTTGGTGGGGCTTTCAGTGCCTACCAGATATGTCTGGCAATCCTTCTTTTTAGCGCAAAGTCTGGCATCTTGCCCTTTTAACACAAAGTCTAATGAAAGCATTCTAGCGCTAATATCTAGTACGATTGGATATTAGTGCAAACTACAGCACAAGTAGTTTTTAGTGCAAAGCACCTAAGGGGGTTGATTCTTGAACCCTAATGTCAACAAATAACCTCAATCACTTCAATTTTTAGAGTCAAAAAGATATTCAATGAAACCAAATTGCCTAAATTGAAATAAAACCATCAAATCATCAGAATTTCATCCTCCCTCAAGCAAGGACATCGAAAATGAGACCAAGCTAAAATCAAAAAAAGGGGGTCTCCATTTGTACTAATGGGGTGTGTGTGCAAGGCACAACAGTTGGAAGTGATTACTCTAATTCCTTTGAAAAATAGATGTGTCAATTTATTATGATTGTTTGTAGTGAATCTCAATTTGTTGACTAGGTGAAGTTGATTAAAGCAACCATCTTAACAATCAATTGGCCAATTTTCATTAGAGAAATTCCTTTTATATGTGTTCCTATTTATTCTATGTGATAGCCAGCAAGGAAGTGGTGTGGCCAAGGTTGAAAACTTGTGGTTTCCTAACTATAAACACACCTATGTATGAATTCTTTCCACAATTGCAAGAAAAAATAGGTAAAAAGATTACCAACACATTAATGATGCCTTCTTAATGTTCAATGTAAGCAGGGTTGAGGGTAATCCAGAGGTAAGAATATCTCTAGAGGCTAGGTAATTGATCATGAATTTTGAGAGCTTTTATATCCAATTTGATAGATTCACTTACCTTAGAATTGGTGGGTTCAAAAATGCCCCTTATAAATTGCCCAGATTTGCTAGTGACTTTATCATTTTCTTGGAAGTTTTTAGGCAGATGGGTTGTGTAAATAGAAATTATCATAGTATGAAAAAGAAGGGTTATTCTTTCTCGATGACCCTAACTCATTTCACATGCAAGACTAATGTCAATGCAAGGAATGTTGAGAAAATTCTCATTGAATACAATTTTCATCTCCTAATTGCTAGACCATTCTTTGATAGTAAAAATTTTGTTAAAAGGAATTTGTATGGAGGAACCTTGTATGAACATCAACCTCATCTTGAGGACTATTGGGAGGATTGTGTTAATGAAAGAAAGGTGCAAAGAAGAGATTGGATGAGATTAACCCTTGATCAAATATGTGCTTTCAATTTGCCACTAGATATTCCTGATGGGGTTGATTATAATTCTGATATCATTGATGAAGAGTAATTTGTTGTTGCTGCTAAGCCACTACCATGCATTCAATGGTCAAAAAAAGAAGACACTAATCTAAAGGACAACTCTTCTTTTTTCCTAAACAAAACCAAAAAGTGGCTTAAGGGAAAAATTCATGAATGTACTCTATCTTCTTCTTCTCAAAAAGAACTTACAACAAGAGTACATGGATCTTCAAATTTTGTTGAATATCAAAGAACTTTAGCTAGTGTGGATGTAACCAAATCTAGCGTTAATTCACAACAAGGTGGCAATGAACAAGACCTTGAGGAAAATAAAAAATTAAAGATAATATGCGAGGAGAATAGTGAGCCGGTACTAAAACGGTCAGAAGTATAGAAAGAATTAGATTCTCTACAACAACTCCAAGCTAATCATGTGACTTCTCCTCTCTCACCTGTACCAGTGAATGACTCTTCTATTTTTCAGTAACTCGATGAGGATAGTGCTTTTCACACTTTTTTTGATATTCCATCTTCTCCTTTTTCAAATGAAGTTCTTTAGTTAGCACCAGGACCTAGCTAGAAAACACTACCTTGAATGTCAACAATAGCAAAATGGTATTACCATCCCCATCATGGCTTACGAAAGCAATAGAAAAGAAGAGAAAATAAACCCCTATGACATATGTAAATTTTGATACTATAGATAAATTGCTACAAACTGGTCATCAACCTAAAAGGCTAAGAGAATGTTAAGGGTAGTGATGGATCCTTCTTCTGGACACCAAATTATTGAAATTGCTGACCCTATTAGAGATAAATATGAATAGAATGTTACAGAGGCTGATTTCAGTATGAGTAAAGTAGATATGGGTCCCCCTACTATGGAAGGAGATACATACCATGCAAATTTTTTAGTTAGAATGTTGGCCAAAAGAGTAAAGGTGGAGAAACAAGAAAATGTGAGATTGCAAAGCCAGGTAAATTCTCTAACCGCATTTATTCAATCCATTGTTAATGCTACCTCTCAACCTCATTACATGGCTCTAGATGTTTCTATCAATGGAGTAGATCCTAAAATATTGTAGCAAATTGAGAAATACCAAACTATGGCCAAGGTCACTAAATAGTGGATTGAAAAGATCACTATTGATAGTTTGTTGTATATTGAGGAAGCTATGAAATTGTATGCTTATATCTCTAGCAAAAGAAAGGAGCTAATTGTGGATTTGTAAAATTTCAAAAAGGATGAGAGCGTTCTACTAATGGTATCTAGGGAGGTGCAAGAAATTTAAAAAATAGATACCAACATATTGGTAGTTGAAAAGGTCTTAAACAAACCAGAGGAAAATGATTCAGTTTCTTGGTTGGATGCTATCAAATGGAAGCTATTTGTGTTTAAAGAATTTATAAGTGAGCTAGGAAGGATCTTGAATCAATACCATAGTGACCTGATGGACATTAGAAAAATTGTATGACCTTGGAGACTAAAATTATTGATGAAAGAGGAGAGAATTTTCTTGATGTAAAGGAGATCCAATAGGGTTTCAAAAGTTGCCAATAAGGGTGTGGTTCGGTGGTTAAGTCATTCGGTTGTAGTGGCAGCCACCAGAGTTCAAACCCCCATTGGACCAATGAGCTCATAGGCTTTACGCCTTCATTGGGCCAACGAGCTCACAGGTTTGAAGTGTTCTTGCTAGGGGATGAGGTCCCCCATGTTGTGGCCTCATCGGTTCATTGCTCTGGGCAAAAGCATTCGCGTGGAGTCGGAGGGCGTGTCGCACCAGCATCATCGGTCACATTAAAAAGTTTACCAGGCACATTTTTTTAAAAAATAGGGTTTCAAAAGTTTACTCAGTGAGTAATTAACTGGTATTGATAATATAAATGGCACCTCGCTGGAAAAGCTTGGTCACATTGCATTATATCTCAAGAATTTTAGAAATAAATATGATGATGTCAATGAAAGGATGTTGGATGTAGATAGAACACTCAATATGTAGAAAATTTGGATACATGTCATCCTCAGTCCAAGTGGGAAAATTCTTACTCTGATTATTTCCAGGTTTAGGAGTTACAAGGCAAGAATAAGGCCACATGTGGATCCATCAGGTGTTAAAGAACAAGAGAAGGGAGATGAAGCAGTTTGAGAAGGAGATTGTGATGATGCCACATAATTATTATTTCCTTGTTTTAATTTCTTTCTTTAAGGCTTTGAAAAACTTGGTATTTGAAAATTGTTTTAATTTTTAATTATCTTTAATCAGCTAATTTCAATAATTCATTATGTTATTTTAAAAATAGTTTCTTTCAAGACAAGGCTATATATATAGATCTTGTCAATGTTAGAAGGATATTTTGGCAATCTTTGTGTTGTTGAATGGTCATTTTTAATTCTGAGAACTTTATTTCTAGTTATTTTTCAAATATATGAATGAAGTTTGAGGGAGTTGCAGATAGATATTGTGAACTTTGTGTTACATTAAATAGATGTTATATTCTTCTTATGTTGAATATGCTATCTCTTTTAAATTAAAATCTTGTATTCATAAAACTGGGAAGTCTATATCTTTAATCTCATTACTATAGATTATTTCTCTTTTGATTAAGAATTCCAATGGTGATTTATATCATTGTAATTATTGAAGTTGTGTGTTACTAGAAAGAGTCTTTGTGTTCTCTTTTCTTTAAGTATTCTTTGGATTGAATGCATTTCCTGCTTTCTAGTTAAAAGCACCACCTTTCTGCTTTATGGTTAAAAGCACCACCTTTATGCTTTCTGGTTAAAAGCTTACCCCTTTAATTCATTCATTTCAAATCTTATGAAGGTAGTTGCTCCTTGTAAAAAATGTAGAGAGTCATTGCAAATACAATTAAAAATGAACTCAACTATTAGTATGTTTGTCATTATATATGGGTGTGAGAAGATAGGGTTTAGTGACAAATCTATATACTACCAATTTTTTGGCGACTCTAATGGGGAAACTAAATACTCAAGATATATTGTAAGTGGTCTTTATGGTAGTCTAGAGAAGATTCAGACCTGTGCTTCAACCTAATATCAATTAGTTAGATGTTGAACAAGAAGACATTATAACTGATTTACAGAACTTATCCTGGAGATACAGGAGAATGAAACAACAGTTTCATCTTGTAAATGAAGTGTTGGATGAAGAAGAAGATATTGGAATGGAATTGATAAGACAGGAAAGGGAATTCGGTGTTGTCCACCAAAATCTTATTATTGAAAGGATTGTACTAGTTCCAAGGAGGGATAGACCTTTCCAAATTCACGTAGTTCCTGATAACCGACCAAGGAATCAGGTGAATAACCCATGAAATCAACCTCAAAATAATCAGTAAGTGGGTTGGCAACTCTATTGTCTGATGACCTTTATTTTTAAAGTTGGATACTAAGACATATACACAAGGAGATAGAAAGAAAGGTATTTCTGATTCTAACTTTTATATATTGGAAGCTTTGAATTTTTCTACCTTTCCATCAACTCGTAGAAAAAAGTCTGCTAGTAGACCTACTTCCCCTTCTCCTATTCAAGATACATCAAGTCTTTTCCAAGATCTTGTGCTACATAGAACCACCTTGCCTATAAATATCAATTTCACTATGAATATGGCTCAACCTCAACCTGTCTCGTGGGGAGCTGCTATAGGCCCTTTGAAATTAGGAGTATAGTTACATGATTTACCAAGGGGATCTAGCAAGATATTGCCTAAGTTTAGAGGGGATGGAAAAGTTACTCCAGATGAGCACATAAATGCCTTCTTTGCAGCCTGTTCCAATTTAGGTGTACAACATGAAGATGTTTCAGTCAGGTTATTTGTGGAATCCTTAGTGGATACTGTAGCTGAATGGTCTTACCATTTACCTCCTACATCAATAAACAATTGGGTAGCCATGAGAACCCAATTTGAGAATAGGTTCAAAATAGTAGAAAATGAGAACACTCTTCTAGCTCAGTTATCATCACTAAAGAAAGAAATGCATTAACCTATGAGGGAATTCATGGCCAAATTCAATAAAATAGTAAACAGGATCCCTTAAAATATGAGACCTAGAGATGACCTTCTGAAATGTTTCTTTATCAATACTCTCCCTCTAGATGTTAGCTTCTCTATAAAGAGGGAAGGTGTAGCCAACTTGTCAGCAACACAAGAATGTGTTGTTTCAATAGAAGATGACCTCATAACAGCTGATAAATGGAAAAAGAAGTTACAAACTAGTAAAGCTCATGCTAGTAATTCAACAAATCCTATCATTCAATGTTTAGCTAATGATATTATCACTTTGAAAAGGAAAATGCCAAAAGGACCTCAACAACCATTTTATCATGATATACATAGAAGAGACTATGGTCAGTAAAGTAATCACAACAAGCCTTACACTTTAACTAGCCCTATTCAAAGGCTAGCTATTGAAGGTTCTCCATCAACTAGTAAGGGGAATCATATGGTGTGCAATTTTCATCTTACCATTAATTGTGGTGGTGCTTCCTATCCTGAGATGACAAGATTCATTGCAAATGATGTCAATGAATGAACATTGTCGAAGAACCTTATGTTGAAGAGGATCCTACCCTCAACCTAGGGATGCTAGTGTGAATTTTTTTGAATATGAATCAAACTCAGACTGAGGCGATGATGTATATATTGAGTTGGATGGTACCAACTATGTTGTTTTTACTAGGAATCAACACTCCTAGGGGAAAGAACATGATTCTAAGGGTCAGTCACGCAACTCTTCTTCTACACCTAAGTACATCTTGTTAAGACATGCAGCGAGTGGTTCTAAGAAAACCGAACCTAATGCTTCCAAGAGGACTTCGTCTAAGGTACCCCCTCCTTCTACTCCTAAGTTGATTATTTTTTACCATTTTGATATTGTTGAATCCTGTAAAAGTACAAAAATTCAAATCTCTCAAGTTGAATACCTCAGATTGAATCCCACTAAATTAGATAGATTGATTAGATATGTGAAGTAGGAGTCTTCCCCTTCTCACCTAAATGCACAAGTATTTGAAGACATAAATGACAAAGTAGAGACTTCTAACTATTTGGATTCTCATTCTAGGACACCTCAATCTAAAAATCCTTTTGAAAAAGCCAAACCATTTTACATGTCTTTGTTTATTGCCAATTATAAATTGAGTAATTGTGTCATAGACTTCGGAGCCTCTGATAATGTCATGCATGCCCAAGTGGCCAAAGCCCTTAGCTTGTCTCTTACCTCCACTCATGGGAAGTACTATTCTATGGATTCAAAACAAGTACCCATTTTGGGGAAAATTAAAGACACATGGGTAGCTCTAGTTGCATATCCCAAGAAGATAATGAAATTAACCATCTTAGTATCTAATATCCCTTCTAGCTATGGTATTCTTTTGAGTGGAAGCTTCTGCAAAGACCTTGGTGGTGAGATTCAAATGGATTGGTCACATGATTTGATCCTTATGGATGGAAATAAAGTTTGTTTAGACCCAGAGCCTAAAGCTAAATTCACTGTGTTGAAATCTAGAGATCCTAGAGTAGAGATACTGTATGTAGAGACTGGTCCAAGTACCTATATGTTTTCTTCTACTCTAGAGGAAAGTCCTGATACAATTGGCTCTGATTTATCAAATGAATTATGGACTTTAGAATTTGATGGTAGTTTCTCAAATTTTGGATCTGACGTAGGTGTGGTCTTGATCTCTCTTGATGAATATAAGTTTCCATTTACTTTTAAGTTAGAGTTTGAGATTACTAATAATACTATCAAGTATGAAGCCTTACTTTTGGGGTTAGTAGTAGCAAAGGAAAAAGGAATTAAACAATTAAGAGCCAAGGGAGATGCTAAACTTATAGTCAAGCAAGTAAGAAATGTTTATTCAATGAAGAAAAGGAGGCTAAGACATTACAGGAATAGAATATAGGACAGTATAGAATATTTTGATGCATTTTCTATCAAATCAGTCCTTCAGGATCAAAACATGAGAGCAGACTCATTAGTTGTTTCAACGTCCTTGCTCCTTTGTCACCCTAATTTTAAGGATGATTCTTATAGAGTGGAGGTTGTGTATAGACCTAGTGTGCCTAATAATGTGAATCACTCACAAGTTTTCAATGATGATCAATAGATTATCTCATTTTTAGAGAAATTTGAAGCCTTTTCTAACCTTTTCTTCGAGGGAAGATTTACAAAAAGTAGTGAAACTCTTGATGGAGAAAGAAATTCCTTAGATGGCCAGAATGTCAAACTTATACAACTTAAGGGGAATAAAATTCCAAAAGGTTTAGTCTCACTTGAAGATATTTTTAATAGACATGAAAAACACATTAAGCAGAAAACCTCAGCTTTTACTAGTTCTTATACTGAATATGATCACGTGAATATAGGGATAGAAGAAGATCCTAAGTTAGTTTGCATTGGGAAGTGTTGCTTTCCTCAAGAAAGAGAACATTTGATCGCTTTGTTGATCAAGTACAAAGATGAATTTGCATGGTGTTATGCTGATTTAAAGAAGTTCAGAGATGGAAAAGTACTACATCACATTCCTTTAAAGCCAGGTACCTTACCTTTTCAACAAAAACAATGTTCATATAATCCAATAATTGTAGAATCTATATTTAATGAAATCGACAAAATGATTAAGGTTAAAATTATTTATCCTATACATCACTCCACCTAGATTGTTAATATCATCCAAGTGAGAAAGAAGAATGAAGAAATAAGGATATATGCCAATTTCAGGAACTTAAATCAAGCTTCACTCAAAGATAATTACCCTTTACCAATCATGGACCACATATTGCAAATAGTCTTTAGATCAGAAATGATGTCCATGTTAGATGGATTTTCAAGATATAATTAGATAGGAGTAGCTCTTGAAGATTAGCACAAAACAACATTTACTACTCCTATAGGGATTCTTTCCTATAACAGGATGTCCTTTGGTCTCATTAATGCTGGGGCAACTTTCCAAAGAGCCATGGACATGTCCTTTGGGGATTTGAAAGATAAGATTATTGTCATCTATCTTGATGACTTAACAGTTTTCTCTAAGAAGAGAGTTGATCATATTAATGACTTAACTGTTGTGCTTTAGAGATGTAAGGATCATGGTATCTCCCTTAACCCAAAGAAGTCAATATTTGTGGTTATGGAGGGTAAACTATTATGCCATATTGTTTCTAGAGATGGAATTAAGATAGATCTGGAAAGAGTAAAGGAAATTTAGCAGTTAAGTCTTCCTTCAACTAGAAGCAATACCAGATCCTTTTTTGATCAAGTTAATTTATTGAGAAGATTTGTTCTTGAATTTGTTGAACTAACTAGGCATATTGCTGAGATGATGGAAAATAACCTAGTCTTTAGATGGAACGAGGAAGGTAAGCAATAATTTGAATATATCAAAGAAGTGATTGTTCATGCACCAACCCTGTTTCATCCAAACTTCAATAGATTTCATTATCTATTGTTATGCTTCAGATCATACTTTGTTAGCTATCTTATTGTAGAATAATGAACAAGGGATTGAGTCTCCTATAGCCTTTTGAGTATTCCATTGAAAAAGCATGAACTGAATTATTCCTCATTAGAGAAACATGCTTATGTAGTTGTAAAAGCAGTTAAGTAGTTCAGGTTTTACATTCTTTATTCTCATACTATCATTTTTGTCCCTAACCCTACAGTCAAAAGTATCTTAACTCAAAAATAAATTGCATGTAATAAAAGAGGAGTCTAGGTTGCAAAGGTTCAAGAATATGACATTGATATAAAACCTACTACTCTAGTTAGGGGCAAAGGTTTATACAAAGTGATAGCTGAAAATAAACCTACAAAGAATGAGGATGTGCCATTTATTCTATTCACCAATACTATTGATGATTGGTTCTATAATATTGCTTATTTATTGACATATGGGGAATGCCCACCTCATTTATCAACAAGGGAGAAAATAAATCTTAAATTGAAAGCCAATAAATATGTTATCTAGGGAGAGGTTCTATACAAAAGAGGTATTGATGGTACTTTCCTAAGGTGTGTCAACAAAGAACAACAAAAGAAAATTTTGGAAATATTCCATAATGAAGCATGTGGAAGACATTTTTCTACTACTATAACAGCTTTCAAAATTCTAAGACAATGTTTTTATTGGCTGGGTATGTTTAAAGATGCTTATGATTGGGTTTCTAAATGTGAGAAATGTCTAAGATTTACTAGTAGACCTCAACTAGTAGCACTGCTTTTGAAACCTATGGTTATTTATGAACCTTTCCAACAATGGGGATTAGACTTTAAATTCTAATGTTAGTCACACACATCTTAACCACTACAAACTACTTTACCAAGTGGGTGGAGGCTATCCCAATAAAGCATACTAATTCAGAAGTTGTGTAATTTTGTTAAAGAGAACATATTGGTCAAGTTTGGCATACCTAAGAAGATTGTTACTGAAAATGCCTCTAGATTTTCTTCTTATGGATTCTCTCTCTTTTGTTATGACTATGGTATCAACCTTGCCCTTTCTTCAGATTATTACCCATAAGGTAATGTGCAAGCTGAATCTAGTAACAAGAATTTGATCTCTATTACCAAGAAGCTAGTGGATAAAAATCAAAGTGGTTGCCATAAGAGTCTTTGTGAAGATAGAATTACTCCAAAAAGGGCTATTGGTATGTCTCCTTTTGAATTACTATATGGATATGAAATCACTCTACCTATTCCTTTGGAATTGTCAGCCTTGAACTTACAAAGGGCTATTGAAGATGAACATTTTCAGTCTGCGTTGGAAAGTAGAATCATGCACTTAACCAAAATAGAAGAGTAGAGAGATGAGGTGACAGATTAACTAACCTGACATCAAGAAAAGGTGAAGAAATTTTTTGATAAAAGTGATAGGCAAAGGAAATTTGTAGTTGGAGAGATCGTCCTAATTTGGGATAGATAGAGAGAACCTAAAGGAGCACATAAGAAATTGAACTCATTATGGAGAGGACCTTTCATAATCAGAAAAGTAATCAGAAAAAATGCATTCTTGTTGGCATACTCAGATAGTACCCCTATGCCTCTTGCATATAATGGGCAAGATCTAAAATTATACAACTGGTAATGTCTTCACAGCCTTCTTGTATATATTCTTTTGTTTTGTTTTATTGTGTGTTTATTTTTGGTGTGTCTTGGGTGACGTTGTTGCCCATTGAATAAGGCCTCGGGCCAATTTGTCTTGGATTCTCTACATCCTTTTAGTCCTTGTCCCCAATCAGAGCCTGTTCTTACCCCATTTTTAAAACTTGCTATTTTCCATGTCGATGCTTTATGTTTCTCTCCTAAGTCCCTTTTTTTCTCGGTCCTTAAAAATGTTCATGTAGTTTTGGAACTCTTTTTTCCTTTGTAATTAGCATTTCTAAACTTTTGGCAACTTTAATCAGTGAGTTCACATTTTCTAAAACTCACCGATTAGCTGATGTAACCTTAAGTGTGGACTTAGTTTTCTCTATCACTCCTACCTTATGCTTTCAAAACCAAAGTTACCTTCAATTAGTAAGTTAAAATTTTCTCAAACATTATGATCCCTGATTAGCTCAACTATCAGTGTACATGTGTTTCAAAATTTTCTCGTATCTTGAGTAGATCCAACATTTATTGCCATGCATGGAGAAAGAGGTGCATGTCTCTTCACATTAAATGGGAATTATTTTAAAGTACTCAAATGCACATATCTTATTGATAAATTACTCCAACTCATTTATGAAGCATACTACCACATGCAATGCTTTGTTTAAGGGAATTTATTAAAGAACATTTATAAGAACTACCACTCTTACAAACATTCCATTTTCTGATGATACCGGTGTTCTAGTTTGAGTTCTCTGGCACAATTATGACTCTCAATGCAGTATGTAGGTTCTTCCATACATGTCAACTAACTTGCAAAATTTCCTTCACTTTATTTACTTTGTTGTATATTCAAATTGTTTGGTCGAGGTAGTGGAAAGAACATTTCAGTTTCATGAATTCAAATTAATCATCTTTCCCAAATATCTTGTAATATGTTTGGCACCCTTAGTAATATCAGAAGCATATATCTACTGGTTACTTAAGCTGGTGAAAATGAAATATAAATACTAGGGTTTCCATATGGCTTCTATTATTGATAATGGTCTAGAAAATGTGAGGGATATTAAATTGGGTCATATTGATTTAAGTGAGTTCTGGAGTAGAATGAAACAAAACCTGAGGTTGCCATTGGCAGAGAAAACTTTCACAACTGGGTTGGCTCATGCCGAGGGATTCCCACCAGCTATGTCTTGTCCAAACCTAGTTCTTACTTGTCAAGAATTATTATCTTGAATCTCAAGAAATCAAGGCATATGATAGTTCTGTAATAGTGAAAATTGATGCCGAGTCTATCACCTGAACTCTGAGTTTACCTGAATGGGAGGAATTTGTAGAAATGTCTATTGAAAGGGGTTGGAGTTATTTCTTTGATATGAAATATTGGTGCCTAACTTCCATTGTGAAAGGATGGCTAAAAAATGAGAAGAAAGGAAAATCCCAAGTGCCATCAAATTTGAAAAGGGCACGTTTCAAAGAGGACATCTCTAATATGATTTCCTTATTGCATAGAGTGGTTGGAAGTGATGACTCTAATTCCTTTGGAAAATAAATGTGTTAATTTATTCTAATTGTTTGTAGTGAATCTCGATTTGTAGACTAGGTGAAGTTTATTAGAGACCATCTTAATGATCAATTGGCCAATTTTCATTAGAGAAACTATTTTTATATGTGTTCCTATTTATTCTATGTGATAGCCAACAAGGTAGTGGTGTGGACAAGGTTTAAAACTCATAGTTTCCTAACTCCAGACACACCTGTGTATGAATGATTTCCACAGTTCCAAGAAGAAATAGGTAATAAGGATTACCAACGCATCAATGATGCATTCTTAATGTTCAATGTAAGCAGGATTGAGGGTAATCCAAAGGTAAGAATATCTCTAGAGGATATGCAATTGATCATGAATTTTAGGAGTTTTCATATCTAATTTGATAGATTCACTTACCTCAAAATTGATGAGTTTGAAAATGCCCTTTATAAATTGTCCAGATCTGCCAGTGATTTTATCATTTTCTTGGAAGTTTGTAGGCAGATTGGTATAGGAGCACCAAGAAGACTAAGGTCTTGAGTCCTCTTGCTTTGATGATCATCTTGTTTTGTTGTTTCAATAAGGTCATGAAGACCATTTTCTTATGTTGTAATAAGGACCATGGTGCCATGTTGTAATAGGCAGTCTCATAAGTCCTAAGGGATAGTCATATAAATCTCAAGTATGTAAGCCTTTCTAAGGCATGTAGGAGGTGGTTGTAAGTTTCATGCCTTGTCAAAGGCTTGTCATCTTTGGAGAAGAATAGCACACACATCCCAAACATGGATAATACCTCTATAATCACAAAATAAACTAAGACAAATGTCATACATGGCTAAAATAGTTGTAATCACCATAAACTAATGTTAGTTGGCAGCGATGGGTAAAGGACAGTTGCAAAACCTCCTCCATTGACCCAAACTACCTTACCATACAGTTATATGGTTATTCAAATGTTTTATAAGACCTACCAACCATGAAGGAGCAAGGGGAAGGAAGTTTTGATAAGAAATAAACAAGAGATTTCTGTTCTGCCCATTTTTCTTGTGTAAGTTTGCTATTCTGAGCCGTACTTTGCCTTTGTATGGAATTGTCATGGTTCTCAATTAATGGCACATGTGTAGTAGTGGAATAGCCTTCAAACAAAGTTAGTTTGATGTCTTAACCCTGACTACAGAGTAAGATACATCTATTTTTCCTCAGACTTCTTTTTGGGTGATTGTTTCCTGAATTTCTTCGCTACAACAATCCGTACTGTGCAGAGGTACGGGGTTACTTTCTCTTCTTCATGAACTAATCAGTTAATACATGATGTTAGCTTCCTTTTGAACTCAGTTTGGTGCCTTGAAGTTCCCGTGGTAGAAATTTATAAGGTTTTCTATAGACATTGGTTTGTAAAACCCTACCTTAGGGTTTTGGTTAAAATCTATGGTCTCACCTCCATTCCACTGATGTAAGAGTTCAAAGATCAGTGGAATGGATTGTGATCATGTTTTTTTCATGTTTTTTTGCAAGAGTTTGGGTAGGATAGAAGGTTTGAGGTAGTTTATGTAAAAAACCTAGCAAAACCATGTGCTAGGAAGCTTGTGAGAGACAACAACAGTAGGGAATTTGATGACAGTCAATTATAGCAACAAATGAAGGCTTGATTCCATGGTTTTGGGAGGTCCCTAACATGTCTAAGTGGTCAAGAGAGTTCTAAGCCTCTGTCCAAGGGTACTTGCTTCACAAATTAGGCCTAATTAGGCTCTAAAACACAAGGAGGGGCTATTGGTTGAGGCATACCATCCAAAACAACCCAAACCCATTCTTGGATATGTGATAGGGGGTCATAAAGGGTATCTTCTAATTTTCTAAGATTTGCATTTGAAGGTTTGTATTAAGAGTTATCAGGACTATCCTCATTTTCTAGGGCTACAAGCCATTTCTTGGGCTTGTGAAGGAAGTACCAATCCTGGATCTAGTCTGCCTTGGCCAATGGATGGAATGGGTCCCCTAACATCCCAAACCAACCTTTCCATGATGATCCATGAGTTTCTTTTTGTTGTTCCCACTTTTGTGTAAAGACCTTTGATTTTGGGTTTTTGAGTGAAAGAGAACCTTGTCCTTCTTGTCTATCTTCTCCTATCCAATTTGCCTCTACATCATAGTGACATCAGAGCCATAAAAGGTTTTGTTGTTGGTGGTATAAGGCCTAGTATATGTCAGCAGAGGAGAGCGAAGGAGAGGCTAGCAATATGCCTCCAAAGAGGATGACCACCGAAGTGGTCAAGAAGTTCAAGGAGATGGAAGAGAAGATCAAAAGTGGAGTCAAGGAAGCACTCCAAGCAAAGTTGAAGGCATTGAGGATAGGAAAGAGGATAGATGAAGGTTTAGATGAAGAGGAAGAGAAAAATGAAGAAGTAGAAGAGCAAGAAGAGGTAGAGGTACCGGCTGATCAAAAGCATTTCCTTGAAGCCATCAAGGCAATTGGCAAGGATTCTTCAGAGGCTAGGATGGAGATTCCCATGTTTAGTGGGAAGATGAATGCTAATGAAGTCATGGAGTGGATTGAGGCTCTAAACAACTACTTTGAATACAAAGAAGTTCCTGAAAGCAAGAGGGTTAAGTTTGCAAAAACTAAACTCAAAGGTGCTACCCTTACATGGTGGAATTACACCCAAGGTGAGAGGGTAAAGAATGGGAAGAGTATGATCTCTTCATGGAGAAAAATGTTGGAGAGGATCAAGTCCCAATTCCTTCCATCAGACTATGAGGTGCAGATCTACAAGAGGATGCAAAATCTCAAACAAAGAGATTTGGATGTCGCTACTTACACCGAGGAGTTTCACAAATACACTCTCCGTTGTGGGTACATGGAGGATGAAAAAGCTAAAGTGGCAAGGTATCTAAATGGTTTGAGGTTTAATATTCAAGATGAGATAAGTTTATTAATCCTTGAAACCATGGAAAAATGCTTTCAAGTGGTTTTAAGGGCTGAAGAGAAGTTGAAGAGGAAAGGTGAGCAGCAAAATAGAGGAAAAGGTGGCAAAAATTTTAGAGGTAGGGGCAGTTTTGGGGGTAGAAATCAGTCCCAAAGAAGTCAAGGGGAATCTAGTTCCCAAGAGAAAAGTTGAGAATCAGGTTCTAGAGGAGGCTTTAGAGGAAGAAGGCCTAATGGAAGAGGTAGATTTGGTGGAACAAGGAGAGGTCCTAATGTCTTCACAGAAAGGTGCTACAATTGCAACCAAGTGGGACATCCAGCCTTCAAATGTCCTGAAAAGCAAGCCTCAAGCTCTCATGGAGGAGAGAGAAGGAACCAATTGACCTAAGAGGAAGATTGCCAAAGTGTCAACTCTCCAATTGGAAGTGCAGCCCCTGTCCATGAAAGAGAAAGTTTGATGATGAGAAGAACCATGTTGAAGGTGCCTCAAACACAAGAACCACCTCAAGGGAAGACATTGTTCAAAACAACATGCAAGGCCTATGGTAAGATTTGTAAGGTAATTGTTGATTTAGGCTCAACTAAAAATTTGGTTTCCATTGAAATGGTAGACAAATTGAAATTGAAAAGACTTCCTCATATTAGTCCTTATAAAGTATCATGGTTGAATAAAGGGCAACAAGTTTTGGTAGATGAACAATCATGGGTTGAATTTGAGATAGGAGAATATAAGGACAAAATTTTTTGTGATATAATTCCTATGGATGCTTGTCATTTGTTGTTAGGACACCCATGGCAATATGATGTTCAATCACAACATGATGATAAAACTAATTCTTTCATCATAACTAAGAATGGTAGAAAGTATAGAATGGATCCATTACCTGATGAACATGTAGAAAATAATGTTGGGTCAAGTATCATGATTGTGAATGGTAAAGAGTTTCTAGATGCCCTTAAGGAGGAAGGAACCCAAGGGTATGCTCTGATTTTGAAGCCTAAAAATAGTCCTAGTTTGCATGATCCTAGTAAGGAAAAAGTTCCTAATGAGGTGCAACAATTGCTAGAGAAGTATAAGGGGATTATGGTAGAAGAAATGCCTAATGAGTTGCCACCTATTAGGGACATAAGCCATCAAACTGACTTCATACCAGGATCTACTTTGCCAAACAAAGCAGCCTACAAGATGACACCTTCACAAAATGAAGAGATTGCCAAGCAAGTGCAAGAATTGTTGGATAAGGGATTAGTGAGAAAGAGTCTTAGCCCATGTGCTGTCCCAATAGTCCTAGATCCTAAAAAGGATGGTAAATGGAGATTGTGTATGGATTCTAGAGCCATTAACAAGATTACCATAAGATATAGGTTCCCTATGCCAAGAATTGAGGACCTAATGGACTGTTTGGGAGGGGCTAGATACTTTTCTAAGATTGATCTTAAGAGTGGGTATCATCAAATTAGGATCAAATAAGGGGATGAATGGAAGATAGCATTCAAAAAAAATGAGTGTCTTTATGAGTGGTTGGTGATGCCATTTGGTCTATCTAATGCTCCAAGTACTTTTATGTGTCTCATGAATGAAGTGTTGAAGGATTTCATTGGCAAATTTATTGTGGTATATTTGGATGACATTCTTGTTTTTAGCAAGACTAAGGAAGAGCATTTACAACATTTGGATCAGGTTTTGAAGAATCTACATGATGAACAATTGATGATCAACATGGAAAAGAGTGTCTTCATGAAGGAAGAACTCACATATCTTGGTTTTGTGATTTCACAAGGTAGTTTGAAGATGGATCCAACAAAGGTAGAAGCCATTTTGTCATGGCCAACTCCAAAAATAGTAGGTAATATGATAAGTTTTCATGGTTTGGCAACATTTTATAGGAAATTCATAAGGGGTATTAGTCATATTTGTGCACCAATTTTGGATACCATTAAAGGGGGGCATAAAAGTAAGTTTTGTGGACAAAGGCAGCCAATGATTCTTTTGAAATTCTAAAACAAAAGGTAGCACAATAGCCCATACTTGTTTTGCCCGACTTTAACAAGTTGTTTGTAGTGGAATGTGATGCTAGTAACCTTGCTATAGGGGCTGTCCTAAGTCAAGAAGATAGGCCTATTGCTTTCTTTAGTGAAAAATTTAATGATGCTAAGAGAAAGTACTCTACTTATGACTTGGAATTGTATGCAATGGTACAAGCTTTGAAAAAATGGAGGCACTACCTTTTGCCAAAAGAATTTATTGTTATACTTACAACCATGCACTTAGTTTTCTAAATTCACAGGAGAAACTCAATCATAGGCATATGAAATGGGTTGAGCAACTCCAAGCCTATACCTTTTCAATCAAACACAAGAAGGGGCAAGCTAACAAAGTGGTAGATGCATTGAGTAGAAGGCTGTGTATGGTTCAAGAAATTCAGTTGCAAAGTGTAGGGGTTCATGCTCTCAAACATATGTATCAGGATGATGAAGATTTCAAGGAGGTATATGAAGTTTGTTCACAATTTTTAGACTCTTATCATTCTAATTTTTCTGAGTTTTTGTTGCAGCAGGGGTTGTTGTTCAAAGGCAGCCAACTATGTGTTCCTAGGTGTTCCATGATGGAGAACATCATAAAGGAAAAACATTGTGGTGGACTTGGACATCACTTTGGGTTGGATAAAACATTGGATTAGGTGAAGAGGTTTTATTTTTGGCCTAAAATGCAATCAGATATCAGAAAATTTGTTGAATGTTGTAGTATTTGTCAAAGGGCAAAGGGTACTTCATCTAATGTTGGTCTATATCAGCCACTTCCTAATCCTAATAGGCCATGGGAAAGTATTAGCATGGATTTTGTCTTGGGTCTTCCAAGGACTCAAAGAGGCTTTGATAGTATATTTGTTGTGGTGGATAGATTTAGTAAGATGGCTCATTTATTGCCATGTAAATGCACTAATGATACTTCTCACATTGTTGATTTGTTCTTCAAAGAAATTGTTAGAATCCATGGTTTTCCTCTTAACATTGTGACTGACAGGGATCCAAAGTTTGTAGGCCATTTTTGGTGCACTTTGTGGAAGAAGTTGGGCACTCAATTATCCTTTACTTCAGCCTATCACCCTCAGACTGATGGCCAAACTGAGGTGGTGAATAGGTCCTTGGGAAACCTTCTCAGGTGTCTTACCAAATAACATGGAGAGGCATGGGATATGATCATCCCTCAAGTAGAGTTTGCCTATAATGATTCCACCAATAGGAGCACAGGAAGGAGTCTATTTGAGATTTTTATGGCATTCACCCAAGGGGTATTCTTGAATTGAGAGATCTCCATGGTTTGGAAAGGAAAAGTGCTCAAGGTGAAGACTTTGCATTGGCCATGAAGGACATCCATGATGATGTCAAAGAAACTCTTCAAAAGAACAATGACAAGTACAAGGAGAAAGCCAATGAGAGAAGGAGAGATGTACAATACAAGGTTGGGGATTTGGTCATGGCACATTTGAAGAAGGAAAGACTTCCTAAGGGGACTTCCTAAGGGGCAACCAACCAAACTCCTCATGAAGAAAATAGGACCATGCCGGATTGTGCAAAAGTTTGGGCCCAATGCCTATGAGATTGAACTTCCTCAAGACTTGGCCATATCTCCTATCTTCAATGTTTCAGACTTGTTCCCATTCAAAGGTGATTCTACTGCAGATTCAAAGGCAGATATGACAGTAGTAGGAGATGAAGATGGGGTCAAGGGTCTTCCACCCAATCAGCCATTGAAGTTGGAATGCATTCTTGACACCAAGGTCTTGAAGAAGACTAGGAAGAAGACATAAATAGTTTCTTTTCAAATGGAGTGACTTACCTATTGAAGATGCCACTTGGATGAGTGAAGAAGACATCCTGAAGCATGGTGTCACAATTGTTGATCTACTTCCTCAAGAGACTTGAGTTCTCTTTCCACCCGGGGAGTATGGTGCAGGAGCACCAAGAAGACTAAGGTCTTGAGTCCTCTTGCTTTGATGATCATCTTGTTTTGTTGTTGTAATAAGGGCCATGGTGCTATGTTGTAATAGGCAATCTCATAAGTCCTAAGGGATAGTCATATAAATCTCAAGTATGTAAGCCTTTCTAAGGCATGTAGGAGGTGGTTGTAAGTTTCATGCCTTGTCAAAGGCTTGTAATCTTTGGAGAAGAATAGAACACACATCCCAAACAAGGATAATACCTCTATAATCAAAAAATAAACTAAGACAAATGCATACATGGCTAAAACAGTTGTAATCACCATAAACTAATGTTAGTTGGCAGCGATGGATAAAGGATAGTTACAAACCCTCCTCCATCAACCCAAAATGCCTTACCATATAGTTATATGGTTATTCAAATGTTGTATAAGACCTACCAACCATGAAGGAGCAAGGGGAAGGAAGTTTTGATAAGAAATAAACAAGAGATCTCTGTTCTGCCCATTTTTCCTGTGTAAGTTTGTTGTTCGGAGCTGTACTTTGCCTTTGTACAGAATTGTCATGGTTCTCAATTAATGGCACATGTGGAGTAGTGGAATAGCCTTTAAACAAAGTTAGTTTCATGTCTTGACACTGACTATAGAGTAAGATACATCTATTTTTCCTCAGACTACTTTTTGGGTGACTGTTTCCTGAATTTCTTCGCTGCAACAGTCCATACTGTGTAGAGGTACGGCGTTACTTTCTCTTCTTCATAAACTAATTAGTTAATACATGATGTTATCTTCCTTTTGAACTCAGTTTGGTGCCTTGAAGTTCCTGTGGTAGAAAGTTATAAGGTTTTCTATAGACATTGGTTTGTAAAACCCTACCTTAGGGTTTTGGTTAAAATCTATGCTCTCACCTCCATTCCACTAATGTAAGACTTCAAAGATCAGTGGAATGGATTGTGATCATGTTTTTTGTTTTGCAAGAGTTTGGGTAGGATAGAAGGTTTGAGGCAATTTATGTAAAAAACCTAGCAAAACCATGTGCTAGGAAGCTTGTGAGAGACAACAGTAGTAGGGAATTTGATGACTGTCAGTTCTAGCAACAAATAAAGGCTAAATTCCATGGTTTTGGGAGGTCCCTAACATATCTAAGTGGTCAAGAGAGTTCTAAGCCTCCATCCAAGGGTACTTGCTTCACAAATTAGGCCTAATTGGGCTCTAAAACACTAGGAGGGGCTATTGGTTGAGGCATACCATCCAAAATAACCCAAACCCATTCTTGGATATGTGATAGGGGGTCATAAAGGGTATCTTATAATTATCTAAGATTTGCATTTGAAGTTCTATATTAAGAGTTATCAGGACTATCCTCATTTTCTAGGGCTACAAGCCATTTCTTGGGCTTGTGAAGGAAGTACCAATCCTGGATCTAGTCTGCCTTGGCCAATGGATGGAATGGGTCCCCTAACATCCCAAACCAACCTTTCCATGATGATCCATGAGTTTCTTTCTATTGTTCCCACTTTTTTGTAAAGACCTTTGATTTTGGGTTTTTGAGTGAAAGAGAACCTTGTCCTTCTTGTCTATCTTCTCCTATCCAATTTGCCTCTACATCACAGATTGCCTATGTAAATAGAAAATATCACATTATTAAAAAGAAGGGTTATTATTTCCTGGTGACCCTAATTCATTTCACATGTAGGACTAATGGCAATACAAGGAATGTTGAGAAAATTCTTACTGAATACAATTTTTGTCTCCTAATTGCTAGACCATTCTTTGATAGTAAAAATTTTGTTAAAAGGAATTTGTATGGAGGAAGCTTGTATGAACACCAAACTCATCTTGAGGCTATTGGGAGGACTGTGTTAATGAAAGAGAGATGCAAAGAAGAGATTGGATGAGATTAACCCTTGATCAAATACGTGCTTTCAATTTGCCACTACATATTCCTAATGGGGTTGATGATAATTCTAATATCATTGATGAAGAGTATTTTATTGTTGTTGCTGAGCCACTACCACACATTCAATGGTCAAAAAAGGAAGTCACTAACCTAAAGGACCACTCTTCTTTTGTTCTGAACAAAACTAAAAAGTGGCTTAAGGGAAAATTTGTGAATGTACTGTATCTTCTTCTTCTCAAAAGGAACCTACAACAAGAGAACAGGGATCTTCAAATTCCATTGAACATTAAAGAACTTCAGCTAGTATGGATGTAACCAAATCTAGGGTTAATTCACGACAAGGTGGCGATGGAGAATACCTTGAGGAAAATCAAATTTGAAGAGTATATGCGAGGAGGATAATGAGTCAGTACTAAAAAGGTTAGAAGTAGAGAAGGAATAAGATGTTTTACAATAGCTCCAAGCTGATCATGTGACCTCTCCTATCTCACCTATACGAAGTAACGACTCTTCTATTTTTTAGCAACTTGATGTAGATAGTGCTTTTGCACTTTGTTTGATATTCCATCTTCTCCTTTTTCAAATGAAGTTCCTTCAGTTAGCACTAGGACCCAGCTAGAAAACACTACCTTGAATGTCAACAATAGCAACACAGTATTACCATCTCCTTCATGGCTTAAGAAAGTAGTAGAAAAGAAGAGAAAATACACCCCTGTGACAGATGTAAATGTTGATATTGTAGCTAAATTGCTACAAACTAGTCCTCAACCTAAAAAGGCTAAGAGCATGTCAAGGGTAGTGATGGATCCTTCTTCTGGACACCCAATTCTTGAAATTGCCAACCCTATTGGAGATAAAGATGAACAGAGTATTATAGAGGTTTATTTAAATATGAGTAAAGTAGATATGGGTCCCCCTATTATGGAAGGAGATATATACCACGCAAAGTTTACAGTTGGAATATTGGCCAAAAGAGTAAAGGCAAAGAAACAATAAAATGTAAGATTGCAAAGTCGGGTAAATGCTCTAACAACATTTATTTAGTCCATTGTTAATGCTACCTCTCAACCTCATGACATGGATCTAGATGTTTCTATCAATGGAGTAGATCCTAAAATATTAGAACAAATTAAGAAATACCAAACTATGGCCAAGGCCACTAAATAGTGGATTGAAAAGGTCACTATTGATAGTTTTTTGTATATTGAGGAAGCTATGAAATTGTATGATTATATCTCCAGCAAAAGAAAGGAGATAATTGTAGATTTGCAAACTTTCAAAAACAATCAGAGTGCTCTGCTAATGGTATCTAGGGAGATACAATAAATGACAAAAATAGATACCAACATATTGGTAGCTGAAAAGGCCTTAAACAAACCAGAGGAAGATGATTCAATTTCTTGGCTAGATGTTGTCAAATGGAATCCATTTTTGTTCAAAGAATTTATAAGTGAGCTAAGAAGGATCTTGAGTCAATACTATAGTGACCTAATGGACATTAGAAATAATTCTATGACCTTGGAGACTGAATTTCTTGATGAAAGAGAAGAGAATTTGCTTGGTGTAAACGAGGTCAAACAGGGTTTCAAAAGGTTAGTGAGGAAAATGGCACCTCTCTGGAAAAGCTTGGTCACATTGCGTTATATCTCAAGAATTTCAAAAATGAAATTGATGATGTCAATAAAAGGATGGTGGATGCCGATAGAACACTTAGTATGTGGATAATTCAGATACACATCACCGTTAGTCCAAGTGGGAAAATCATTACTCTAATTATTTCTAGGTTCAGGAGTTACAAGGCAAGAATAAGGCCACGGGTGGATCCATCAGGTGCTATAGAACAAGAGAAGGGAGATGAAGCAATTAGAGAAGGAGATCATGATGCTACCACATAGTTACTATTTCCTCATTTTGAGTTCTTTATTTAAGGCTTTAAAAAACTTGGTATTTGAAAATTGTTTTAGTCTTTAACTATGTTTAATCGACTAATTTCAAGAAGTTGTTATGTTAGTTTAAAGATGGTTTCTTTTAAGACAAGGCTATATATGTGGATCATGTTGATGTTAGAAGGATTTTTTGGCAATCTTTGTGTTGTTGAATGGTCATTTTTAATTCTAAGAACTTTATTTCTAGTTATTTTTTGAATATATGAATGAAGTTTGAAGGAGTTGCAAACAAATATTGTGAACTTTGTGTTACAGTATATGGATGTTATATTCTTCTTATGTTGAATATGTTATCTCTTTTAAATTAAAATCTTGTATTCATAAAACTAGGAAGTCTATATCTTTAAGCTCATTATTGTGGATTATTTCTCTTTTGATTAAGAATTCTAGTGGTGATTTATATCATTGTAATTATTCAAGTTGTAAGTGTGTTGCTGGAAAGAGTCTTTATGTTATCTTTTCTTTAAGTACTCTTTGGATTTAATGCCTTTCCTTCTTTCTAGTTAAAAGCACTACCTTTCTGCTTTCTGGTTAAAAGCATACCCATTTCATTATTTCATTTCAAATCTTATGAAGGTAGCTGCTCCTTGTAAAAATGCAGAGAGTCATTGCAGATACAATTGCAAATGAACTAAACTGTTAGTATGTTTGTCATTATATATGGGTATGAGAAGATAGAGTTTAGTGACAAATCTATATACTAACACTCATATCATGGACTATAATTTCATGCCCTAATTTCTTTCACCCTTCATGACAAATCTTTTATTTTCCACCTTCACCATAGACCCTTATTTTTTTTCTCATGGGTTTCTTTACATGCTCACATGATAGACTATGGTTTCATGTCCTACTTTCATGATTCCTATCCATATATTCTTGATGACATTACCTTATTCTACGGCATTAATGTCCTATGTGTTGAATACAAGGAACACTGAGAGGGGGGGTGAATCATTGTTCTATAAAACCATTTGATTACTTGTTCTTTAATCCATTTACCAAACTCAATTATGTGAAAGTAGAGAAAACAAATGAATAGCAACCAAAAAGATATAACACATAGACACCAGGATTTTTATGTGGAAAACTGTAATGAAACAACTTGCACAATATCTAAATATAATAGAAAATATGCTGCAAATACTTGATAATAATATGCCACTTCGAGGGGGCAACCTCCTAATCCACTTCGAGGGGGATACCTCCAATAGTCTTCAATAAGAACACAATATTGAATATCATATGAAATGAGACTCACTACCTCCTATATATACCTATTTATGCCTAGGATATCACCCAGGCTGACTTAGATAGACCTATAGAAGCCTTAGGCCGACCTAAACAACTAAATAACAATATAATAATGATAATATGACTTAATTAGGAGTTAAGATAGCCACAAGCCGACTATTCATAACCCTATGTACACCAATATTAAGGGCGTAGCAAAAACCCAAAGAGGGAAAAACCACGGTCGAGGTTAACCCACAAAAATTTATTAGTTATAGCAATACCGAATTACAAGAGGCTCACTGCCTTAGGGCTCACTGCCCAAAGCTCACTACTGAAAACAAGCTCACTACCTAAAGAAAAAGAAAGAAAGAAGAGGATGGCTCACTACAAAATGAACTGCTCATATTGCATCTACATATGCATGGTTACAATTCTAGTTAAGCTCATAAACACTGACTCAGAACTCTTCATTTCAGTCTGCCCCTGTTTCTCTTCTCTGCTCTTACATATGCTCAAGATCTCTCTTCATTTGTTGCGGCCACTCTATCTTCACATAATTCACATCCTTATACATCACATCACACTACTCACACTCAAACACCAAAATCCATCCTTCATTTATATCTACAACTAAATCTTTCTCATGATTAGGTCGGCAAGCAAACTGTGAAACGTGTATACCAAGTGTTATATCCTGTCGGCTTGTTTTTATGTAAAATCTTCAATGCAGATGCAAGAAAACATGTTCATGTCTTCTTGTATGTCGGCTCTAATCATACAATCACTTACATTTTTCATCTAGCTCATATTTCTTCTCCGCATAAGAATTTAATCATCATGTCGGCTTGTTCCTTCATAACATATATGATAGGTTCCTTTGTCACATCACAACTTATTTTGCAGACCAAATGGGACTTCATGAATCATATCTAGAAATCATTATTAATCTCTTAACATGTCTTTAACTCTGTAGGGAAAGATATTTCTGTATGCCAAAATGCGGACCTTTGAACTGATGCATTGTCACACTGGAACACTATCAAATCGGATGCCAGTATTGGAGTGCCTGTAGAATAAGATATGTTGAACTTCTAGAGCTACAAACTTGGATTCAAATAGTCATGAAACATCTCAATACTACCTCAAAACTGTAGAACAAAATATACTAATGCGGAGGAATGCAGACCAATTTACTTAGCACTGTTGAATGTCTTTGTCTTACTTCTGCTGACCCGGACTTAGTCTTTTCATCAAATGACTTCTGAAGGAAGTCATGACTTGATTATTGGAATGTAACATCAATAGATAACTATTAACATCATACCTAAGCTACATTTACATACCTTCACTTGTGGAGGAGTGCTGATCCTTTTTTATGTCTCATACCTGAACACTTCCAATACTTAGCCAATTTAGGGCTTCCAGACCAAAATGCTTGTACCTTATTGCCGGATTAGGATTGTCTTCTAGAGTAATGTGTCTTTTCCATTGTGATGAATGATCTTTGCCTTGTTTCCATCAATGACAACACTCAAGTCTAATACATATCAGTGTCTCTTGCCAACAATCTCCCCCTTTGGCATTGATGGCAACACTTAGTGAAAAATACTTGTTTTCTCCCCCTTACTATATATACTATATATATTTTTGCTCCCCCTTAGTTGTTTCTCCCATTTTTCATTGATCTTCTTCTCCCCCTTTGACATCAATGGCAAAGGTGTATGTACCAAAGTCAAAACTTGTGTCAAAATTGCAAAAATTTCTATATTCTGTTGCCTAGATACATTCCTTGACTTACTTCTTTGTGGGTTGCAAAATGTCACTGAAGATATCCTTGATCTAATAAAACACTTTGTCCCAATCTTTCTTTGTGTTATCTAACATTTGAATTTATTTGTTTATTTGGAGTATTTGATTCTTTGCCATCTATGTATTTGTGGGTATGTCAGACAATCTCTAAATTTTTTAGGCCTTTGAGATTAGTTTTGCCATGCATTCAATTTTAGGAGTTGTTAGTTTTTTCAATTGACATACTTTGTTTTTCATTTCTTCCTTTTTGCTCAATAAATCACTTATATCATTTTGTATGACTGCTATTTTCTTTTCTATATTTTTGATGGGGTCAGTTAATGGATCATAAGACTTAATGATTTTTGTTAATTGGAGCTCCATGTCTTTGACTTTCTCATCAAGTTCCTTGGTGACTTCAGGCCAAGACAGGCAGAACTTATACACATCACATGCTTCCTTGAAGGCATTCTCTAATTCTTTGGCATTACTGTCTAGCAGTGCTTTGTCATTACCTAGTTTAGTTTTTAGTTCTACCAACCTTCTATCTTCAAATTCCTTTTTGACTTTAATATTAGTAGACTTTTCAAATATTCAAAGTTAGTACTTACAGATCTTATTAAGCTCTTGAGCTGATCAAATGATGATATAGATACATCCTTACTGTGTGAAGCCACTAGCTTCTCCAAAATGTTAGATGTTGCATCAATGATCTCTTTGTCTTGTATAAATGTCTTCAACATATCTTCTTGGGCTTTTTCTTGCACAACCTTTCCAAAATTCAACTTCTGTAATGGAGACATTGAGTTTAAGTTGATTGGGCCCTTCAGTACTTCCAAAGAGTCTGAGATCTAAACATTCTGTTGTTTAGCCAGAAGTTGTCTAGCATAGTCAGTTGAGACAGGGATGGCTGGAGTGTCTCTTACCATTTCCTTCAATCCACTAGATAGAACCTTTTTTATTTTGTTCTCCTTAGCTTGCTTGTCTTTCTCTACTTTAGTGGTTATAGATGAATCCCTTACTCTTTTCCCGGAGGTTGTAGTGGGCTTTTCTGAGTCAGGCTTTTCAAGTTTTCTTTCTGCAACTTTTGATGTCTTGTCTGTAGGAACACTTATGGTTTTTGTTTTGGTTGTTGAGTTCTTTTCTAATTTCTTTGTCTTTTTGAGGTTCCATGCTAGACTTAGAAGTTAATTCTTTGAATGTTCCAAACCTCCCTTCTTTTCTATCTTTTGGCTTGCTTAATAATGTATTTGCCAACTCAGTCAACATATCTTCTGTAGTCTCATATCCCAATGTAGGAACCCACGCAATCCTTGGTTCCACATCTTCCATGAAACATTTGTCTTTGTTTACCATGAATACAATGCTCTTCTCATATTTCTTTATCACACTTTCAGGTATCTGGACCCTACATGTCATCTTAGCTTGAAATTTTGTAAAGTATTCTTCTAGGACTTCATTCTGCTTAGCTACATTTCCCAGATTCTGTAGGTGATTTCTTTTTTGTGTGGCTACCAATGCAACATCTACCCAACCAACTTGTTCCAATCTAGGAATCTCCTTCAAAAAGTAGAAAAGTAGGTAAATAACTAATGTTCCATATTTGAAGGGATAGTTGGTTTCTTTTGTTCTTTTCATTTTTTCCATTAGTTCATCCCGGAGTAGTTCACGAAGGTTGTAATCAATTTTTTTCTTGATCATATCATAAGTTGTGTAAATGGATGATGCTAATACAGAGTTCTCACAATTTGAGCATTATATTTTGTAGCCAATGACTATTGAGGTGAATCTAACAGCTAGATCCTTGATACCATCTACAGTGAGTGCCTTTTGGTCAAATTTAGCTCTAGTTAGCTACATTACTAGATTATTCTTGATTTTCTTCAATCCTGGGATCTTGCTAGAGGAACACATACCCGTTATAGCTTTGATTGGTTATTTGGTTATTTTGTATGGTTCATCAAGCCACATAAACTCATCATGAATTCTGCTAAGAACATACTTTACCCATTTCTCATTTGGAACCACAAGAAAATCCAACCGTGCATCTAAATTCTTTTCTCTCAAGACTTTGTACTCATCTTTTAAATAAACATCAACTATAGTCAGTTCATCCAAATAGAGTTTACCCAGATTCATGTGGTCATATTCTTGTAAATTTGCATGAATGTAGGTTTGAATATCTTCCAAACACAGGACTTCTCTTGGGATGGTTGAAAAAGTTCCAACAGAATCATTTTCTGGCAATTTAACAAAAATTTTATTGAATTTGGGATGAGGTTTTTCAGTTATCTCAACTAATTGAGTAAACATTTTCCCAATTCAAAAACATAGAAATTAGGGTTTACTTGAATTTGCTTAAAATGATTGAGAATCGCTGTAGATCCTCTGAGACTGCTCACCTCTTCCTTAGATGTTGAATAACTTAACTATGATGTGATTATTTCAAGAATCAAGACCTTTTTTTACTTTTTTTGTCAAACCCTATCCATCATTAATGCCAATGCTCCAAAAAGCTGTCTAATTTCTTTTGATAGACACAGTAAGTTAGGATTGCTTCGCAATTCATCATATTGAACCTATTCCTTCCAATTTTTCCTTCATGAGATTCTTCAAGACAAATTCTTCATCATATCTTTGTGTCAGATTCCCGCACATATCATTTGGCTGGGGAATTTAGATTTTCAATGCAGCTCCCCCTAAGCCAGAACTTCCAATTTACTTCTCGAATGAAGTATCTGCACCAGATACTAGTGTGGATCCATCCTTGACCTCATTCATATCCTTTTTGATCCATATCATGTTCATCTCCTTCTTGGTTTCCACCAGATCAACTTTATTTTTGCCTTTAACATCTTTATGCTTTGTTTCCTCTGTTGTGTAGGATAATCTCTTTCCACATTTCTACTTCTGTAGAATCTAGCAAGATGTCTGAACATGTTGCAATTGTAACAAACAACATTTCTCTAACCTTGGTTTCTTTTGACATTTGAATTTGGCCTTGATCTGCATTGGTTATCCATATGCCCAAATCTATTGCATGCAAAACACTTGCCATTGAAAGATTGAGCATTCCTTGAATAGTTTGGCACATTTCTTGACACACTTCTACACTCATTTGCTTTATGACCAATCTTCTTGCAATTGAAACATTGACCAGAAAAATATGGAACATTTTGATTCATTCTACTTCTACACTGAGTAGCCCTATGACCATACTTATTGCATTTAAAACAATAGCCATTGAAAGATGGGTACCTTTGAGCATTTGGTTGTCTGACCAGAGGTTTTCTAGGTCTTCTTCCTTGATTCCTTATTGGATGGTTTCTACTTCTACCTTTCTCTGATCTAACATATGAGCTTTCTCCCTTTTCAAATCCTAAACCTTATTTATCATCAGGACTGTTTTGACTTGCAAGTAATCCATCAATTTTTGCAGAGCTTGTTTTAAACTTTTCTTTGTAACTATTGGTTGCTTCTAGATCACACCTCAAGAATAAAACTTCTTTTGCTAGTTTGTCACATTCAACAGACTTGTCCTTCACAACTTAATTCAAATGTTCCTCAGTTTGGTTCTTTTCTTCAATCAATTTAAGGAGTTTATCTATAGACTGATTTACTTGATTTAGTTGCTCATATAATTCTATCCTCCTTTCCTGAGATTTGTTGAGGTGCTCCTTTAGTTTTAGAATGCAATCATTTGCTTCCTTGATGTTTGCTTCTAACTCCTTGATGTCTTCTTTAGAGTTGTCAATATCTTCTAGAGCCACTTGAAATTGTTCATTGTCAACATATACATGATCACCAATCTGAATGCTACCATGATGACTTGCTTCAGGATAAGTGAGATACCTTTTGGTTGCCATGAGAACTCCTTCCCAGACCTTCCTCAAGCTATTAGGCTTCTTCCAAGGAACTTGCCTCTGATACCAATTGTTGAATACAAGGAACACTGAGAGGGGGGGTGAATCAGTGTTCTATAAAACCATTTGATTACTTGTTCTTGAATCCATTTACCAAACTCAATTGTGTGAAAGTAGAGAAAATAAATGAACAACAACCACAAAGACATAACACATAGACACTAGGATTTTTATGTGGAAAACCCAAAGAGGGAAAAACCACGATGGGGGTTAACACACATAAATTTATTAGTTATAGCAATACTGAATTACAAGAGGCTCACTACCCAAATCTCACTGCTCAAAAGAGGCTCCCTACCTGAAGAAAAAGAAAGAAAGAAGAGGATGGCTCACTGCTAAAATGAACTACTCATATTCCATCTACATATGCATGGTTACAGTTCCAATTAAGCTCATAAACACTGACTCGGAACTCTTCATTTCATTCTTCCCCTGTTTCTTTGCTCTGCTCTTACATATGCTCAAGATCTCTCTTCATTTGTTATGGCCACTCTATCTTCACATATTTTGCATCCTTATACATCACATCACACTACTCACACTCAAACACCGAAATCCATCCTTTATTTATATTTGCAACTAAATCTTTCTCATGATCAAGTTGGCAAGCAAACTGTGAAACGTGTATACCAAGTGTTATATCCTATTGGCTTGTTTTTATGTAAAATCTTCAATGTGGATCCAGGAAAATGTGTTCATGTCTTCCTTTATGTCATCTCTAATCATACAACCACTTACATTTATCATCCAACTCATATTTCTTCTCCGCATAAGAATTTAACCATCCTATCAGCTTGTTCCTTCTTAACATATATGATAGGTTCCTCTGTCACATCACAACTTATGCTGCGGACCAAATGGGACTTCATGAATCACATCCAACAATCATTATTAATCTCTTCAAATGTTTTCAACTCTACAGAGCAAGATATTTCTATATGGCAAAATGCGGACCTTTGCACTGATGCACTGTCACATTGGAACACTGTCAAATTGGATGCCAGTATTGGAGTGCCTGTAGAATAAGATCTTTTGCACTTCCAGAGCTACAAACTTAGATTTAGATAGTCATGAAACATCTCATACTACCTTAGAACTACAGAACAAAATATGCTAATGTGGAGGAATGTAGACCAATGTACTCAGCACTATTCACTGTCGTTGTCTTACTTCTACTGACCTGGACTTAGTCTTTTCATCAGATGACTTCCGGAGGAAGTCATGACTTGATTATTGGAATGTAACATCAATAAATAAATATAAACATCATACCTAAGCCACATCTACATACCTTCACTTGTGGAGGAATGCTGATCCTTTTCCTGTCTCATACCTGAACACTTCCAATACTTAGCCAATTTAGGGCTTCCAGACCAAAATGCTTGTAGCTTATTGCTGGATTAGGATTGTCTTCCAGAGTAATGTGTCTTTGCCATTGTGATGAATGATCTTTTCCTTGTCTCCATCAATGATAACACGCAAGTCTAATACATATCAGTGTCTCTTGTCAACACTATGTTCCATGTATAAGATCCTTGACTACTTGTCTAATTTTTTCCTTTTTTATGTACCTTATACATGTATTCCCATCTATATTAGAAGACTTTACTACATTTATTTCCAAGACTCATCAAGATACTTGATTTTATGATGAAACTAATATTGATACCATATTTATTGCATCCCCCTCCCCTTTTCATCCCATTTAGAATCCTCCTTCCTCTTCTACTATATCTTTCATAATAGGTGATGGAATCATGTCTCCTATCCCCATGTGTGATTTCATTATCCATAATAATCTCATGTTTGATGAGAACTACTCCTTTGATGATAATATTAACCATCCAAATATTACACCTTCACACCCCTTGAATCTCTCATAGAATATTGAGGTCTTTTTCTCTTCCCTCACCACCTATGATGATCATCTTAATATATTTGATGATCCTTATTCACTATTTATAATCTTTCTTTTAGTGCCTTTGATGATTCTTCTTTGAGCACTAATGAGACTCATGTTCATATTGATCATTTCTTCTATCAAGAGGTACCTTTATTTTTTTCTTCCTCTTATTCTCTTTCTTTGAGGGATCAACTACATCTTGAGGATAGTATTGACCATGCTAGCATCATTAATCACTTTCTCAACATCACCTTGGTCAACCTTTCTCATTCAATGAACATGGATTCTTCTTCTCATGATTCTTTATCCCTATCCCTTATCTTACATTTTAATCCCCTCTCCTTAACCTAGACCCCTCCCAATATGTTTCTCTACCTTCTATAACCATTACCCCTTTCATACCATTTTCTTCCTAGAACTGTCATCATATATTTCTTTTGGACAACATCCTCCTTTCTCTCCTCCTATTGTTACCACGCACCTACCACATGCTACTCCAACTTTTACACCTCCTTTACACATGATCCATTATTACCTCCTTTGAACCCTTATGTTACTTCCTCTTCCTCTTCCTCTTCCTCTTCCTATAATATATCCTTCATCTATGATGCACTCTAGGATCCCTCTTCTAAGTTGGAAAATTCTCTTTGTCCTCCTATTTCTCCTTCTACATACTAATGGATATTCTCTCCTTTTTCTCTTAAGATTCTCACATACCCCTCTTCTCCTACCATTGGTAACCTTTCTTTTAATAAAAAGAATTGTCATGGAGATCCCATACATAATGTGAGACACTTCTCTAACATATGCTTAACACATACTTGTGATGATTGTATCTTAGTAAAACTCTTTCCTTTCACATTAATAGATAATGCTTTGGATTGGTTTTATAATTTACCTCTAATTTTATTATACTCCTTTTCTTATGTTGTCCATGTTTTTATCCACAATTTTCAATATAACATAGAACCTACAATCGAGCTCTTAGCCACTTGGTGCAATGTAAACAAGACCCTCATGAAAGTGTTCAAGCCTTTTCATCTTGATTCTTTTCTTTTCTTTGTTATTAGGTATGCCAACCTCCTTATGACTTTATCATACCTCTTTTTCAAGAGAACCTATTGCCACATATCTAAAATTCCTTACTCTTTCAATAGTTTTGTTTTTTCTTTTATACTTAGCTCTTCACACTATTAAAGTTGAACAAACCTTTGTAGAACATCCTCACCTCTTCAATGGCAACTCTTCTACCCCTCCACCCATAGATCCCCCTTGTGAGCCCCTTTCAAGTAACCAACCCTCTCCCCATCCAAACAAACATAAGAAAAATATTACACACATATTTCCAACCCTCTTGAACTTATCCTACCCATTCTCTTAGAGTCTTAGTTGATCATCCTCCCTCCTCCTACATGCACGAAAATTCCTAAACATAGTCATTTGACACTTTTCTCTTGTGCATAACATAGGGTGCTAGATCATTATATTAACCAATGTAAAATACTAAAATATAAAATACAAGACCTTGTTGATACTGGTGTCATCACTATCTCTTCTTTTGATGCTCGTTTCCATTTTTCTGATGATGGAGATATTGATTTGGTTGATGGACCCAAGTAGAGTCAAGACACACTTTTCACCTATGATGGACATGATAATGACTGTGATGCTTTTTCTACACTTACTTCTCCCATAGATTTCCCCTTTTCTACACTTCTCCCATTGTCATTTCTGAAAACTCTTCCATTACTTTTCTCACCTTGTCTACAATTACTTCCTCATTGACTCATATTCCTACAACCTCATTTTTTATTGTCTTTACCTATTTTTTGGGAGAAAAAACAACTTCTCTCCTATTATGCTTGTGGGAATATCTTCTCTTTATACATGATCCCTTCATGCACATGCTACGTATTTCATACTTTGCATACTTCTTACACATTTTGGGGGGCAATTGTCCTATTTTATTGTCCCTCCCTCTACTCTATGTTGGAAAATATTTCCTTTCTATCTTCTTTCACTCCTAAAATGATTGTCTTATCTTCTCTCATACAATCATTTAAAGAGGGGAATATCATCTACCATCATTATTTCAAAATATGTCCATATAAATCACTTTATTATGGCCCCTAATCCAACCTAATTTATGGCCCCTAATCCAACCTAATTTATGGCCCCTAAGCCATAACATTTCATTTATAGACCTTGAGCCATAGCACTATATTTATGGACTCTATAGTAATAGGGTAACATTATTTTGAGTGATTCATATCACATTATTTATGAATTCAAGTTTGGAATCAGATCTCTCTTTCTCTAGTTGTGACCTCCTCCTTGGACATGCTTCTATCTCTACGTGGGTACCCCTTATCCATGCCTATGGAGATCTTCCTTTCTAGGTGTATGTTTTCTAGTTTTCTTTCCATAGAGAAAATATATATATATACATGTTATTGGATTAGGATTATGATGTCTTGACATTTGTTTTTTCAAGCTATGTTTATCCTAACACATCTATTTTGTATAAAATTACCTTTCCTAACACATTTATTTTATAGATTCCAAGTCAAAGCACAAGCCATCCAACCAACAAAGATGCAGTGTATCCTTTTTATTTTCAAAATATTTACAAATTATAAAATTTTCTTTTAGTATTTAGCATTTATATACTTTAGAATAGTTATATAATGCAATTGCATAAGGCCACTAAAGTGGGGGTAAAATGTAGTGTCAAAAATTGCACACCCTCAATAACTTCTACACTATAAATTGCACTCACTTTATTGTCTACTCTTGTAACATGTTTTATGTTTCACTTAGCCATTTGCCCTAGCCTTTCCCTAATTCAAAGTGCCAATTATGATGATGTTTTATGTTTCTATTTGGTTTAAAACGTATTTTGATGTCTTTGAACATTTCCCACTTATTTGAATTTTAAAAAAATTGATAGTTTTGGGACAACACAATCACGATAACATCTTCATGGTTGTAGTAGCATCCCTAACTTTTTAAAATCTGTGTTTTTAAACCTATTTTTTTCTATTTGTTTTTCAACCAAAAACCCTAACCACATCACTTTTCCATGTTTTTCATCGCTGACTCTTTTTGTCTATTTAAGAACCTTTGTGGCAACATTTTGGCTCTTAATGATCATCATTTTTACTCTTCTAAGAATTCTTTCTATTCATCTCAACTATTCCTTTATTTTTACAGCTACAATACTCTTATTTTTCTAGTTATTCTCATTTTGTACATCCTCATTGTTTGATGGGACTTTATTTTGTTCTAGTTTTCCCTTGTTTAAGTTCATAATTTCCAAAGGCATTTCCAGACTTTCCTAGACATTATCTATCTTTATGATTATTTGTAACACTTGAAAGAATTAAGAATAGTATATGATATGTTGACGAATGATTATGTGTGAATTAATTATTGTTTTTAGAATGTGAGTAATTTCCATTAATTATGGTAGTTTGTCATGTGTAAATACTATATGGAGAAACTAACCCCTATGTAGCAAGTACACGGTTACCTATGGTAAAGGCCATCTATCAACCCACAACAAAGGAGGTGTTTATCTACAATTGGGAATGTAGTAGCCCATGGCCAAAGAAGAAAGATCCTAAACCAAGTGGGCATGGTTTAACCATAACTCCTCCCACTCCTCAACGGTTTTATTTACAGTAGTTGACATAGTCATTAAGATTAAGAGGAGCTCATATCGTGGTTTGTGATTAATCAAATAATGTTCTATTTTCATTTAAGTCTATCTTTATAGTGACTAAAAAGAATCATAGTAGGATTGTGATATCTAGATTATCTTTGTAATAGTTAATTTCCTACTTCTAATATGATTAGAATAATAATAATGTCTTCTTCCTGTGTTTGTGGGGAGAATGGATGAGTGTAGGATAGTTGTTTAGAAGTTCAATTCAAATAGGAGGCCCAGATCCTGTCTATCTATGATAGATTATGTATATGATAGGGGGAGTTAGAGATTTGGTATTATCAAGTTCTTGTTATTGTATTACATCTTCCAGAATTCAATAAAGAATATAGATTCAGATCCAGTCAATGAGTAGTTGATATAAGAAGCGATCTAATTTAGATTTTATGAGATTGCAGTCACTCAAGCAAGGGCCACTTGAGGTAATTATAGTTCTCTTGTTAATTTATATTGTTATTTTACATTATTAATTCATTAAGTTATTATGATTTATTAAATTAAGGAATATTCAAGGTGATCACTAAATTAGTACATAGACTATTTTTATACTATGATTTACATAGGTTGTTTTCTACTATGATTAAGTTATTTCATGAACAATTCTTTAGGAAGCTGAATATGGTATTTATTATTCCTTAATAGAATTACTTACCTATAGAAACTATTGTTCTTTGTAATTTAGAATTTGTTTTCTTCTTCATCCTTTGTTGCTATGTATGACTTCTAGGTTAAACTCAGGAATCCTTGATTGTACATACAATACAGGTACCATCCAAGAAGAATATGATTCCCTAGTTTGACATATTGAGATGTAACACATTATATGTTGGCAAGAGACACTTCTAGGCATGTCAAATGTTGTCATTGATGGTAACTAAATCTATCTTACACATCCACATTATATTAATGGACCATACCGGAAGTCAAACTACAGATTTGTCTAAGTCCGAATAGATAGGAACAGAGCATATGATAGGGTTCAACACTTTGGTCTGCATATCTCCACAAATAATCATGTTGTGTTACGGATATGAGGGTATGTTAAGGGATGTTAGGGCTACCTAAATCCAAAGATTTAGCCTCTAATGATGAAGGGATTGAAAGTTACAAGCCTCTGAGTATCAGGTTTTGGTCAGACAATTCAGTCAGGTGAAGAATAGGTTGACTGGGTGTTTCTTGTGCAGATGAAGAGAAGTGGTTGGTCAAGTAATTTATGAGATCTAGTGGTATTGGTCAACATGTGAAGTGACTTGGATAAACAAGTTTTGGTCTGCATTGATATGTGTGCATGGATTCAGCCGACAAAATAGTGTTCTTAAAATAGTTTCTAAGTTTTCTTAAGGCTGACTACAGTGGATGTAATTTCATATAGTGGATATATATGATCGATGGGTTTGAGCATTTTGGAAGGTGGGTGTGTGAATATGAAGGGATAGGTGCGAAGTATAGCAAAATCAAGTGTGAAGTAAAGAGATCTAAGCTCCGGATCATGGTAGAACAGTGAAGCAGGAAAGAGAGATGAAGTGTGCAAAGTCAGTGTATTGAGCACAATTGGAACTATAAATTTGCATTGTTAGATGCTATTCTTCAGTTTAAATTTCTTGTGAACTGTTGTAATCAATTCTGTAGGTAGTGAGCCTCCTTTGAGCAGTGAGCTATGGGCAGTGTGCCCGAAGGCATGTGCCTTCCCCATTTGTAATACTTTTAACAGAGTATAAATTCTTGTGGTTTAACCCCCACCGTGGTTTTTCCCTTAACTGAGTTTCCACGTAAAAATCCTGGTGTTCATGTGTCATGATCTTGTTGTTTCTATTTATGCTTCTTTCTTTGGATGTGTGTGGTAAATTATTAAAGAAACATGATATTAAGTTTTGTAGAACACTGATTCACCCCCCTATCAGTGTTCCTTAATTTCAACAATTGGTATCAAAGCAAGGTTCCTTAGAAGAAGTTTAACAGCTTGAGGAAGATCTAGGAAGGTGTTTTTAATGGGTTCATTCAAGCACTCTGATGGTATCAATCAACAGCTTCAAGTAGCCTTAGATGATCTTGACCTGTCTAGTGCAAAAATCAAAGATCTGCAAGAGAACCTTAAAGATGCTAAAGATTTCATTGAAACCTTAAAAGGATAACTGAGCAAATCCAATGAAAAGAGGAGGGAGCTACTTCAGTGGTTAGCAAATCAAAATGAAGACAATGATATGGATGAGGTTCTGAAGGAGAAAACAAAGGAATATGAGAAGATGTCAAAATAAGTTGTTCTAAAGCATGAGATGGAATCCAGAGTGATGAGACTAACCAAGGAAATCGAGGAAAGGAAGAAGATTGAGGAAAACTTGAATCGGTCTCTGAAAGAAAGAACTAAAGAGTGCTGCAGATTGGATAGAATAATTGGCCATCTAGAGTCTGATCTTCAAGAAACCAGGGATAATGAGGAACAACTTGAAAGGCAAATTGTTATTCTCAAACATGACCTAGAAGTTGCAAATGAATACAAAGAGAAGTTCAAGATAAGCTCAGCTAAACTTGAAGTGCTACTTGATAGTCAGAAGATGGTAGATGAGAAGCATGGTCTAGGATATGAGAAAGGTGAAAGCTATGTATCCAGTCAAAGAAATCCTAAATCAAGGAATCAAAGAAACAGACCTAGAAGACCTCTGATAAGACAACCTAATGCCCAAAGGTATCCATATTTCAATGGAAATTATTTCAATTGCAATAAATTTGGTCATAGAGCTACTCAGTACAGAAGTAGAGTGAATCAAAGTGGTCCATCCTTCTCCAGTCAATGCTTCAATTGTAAAAGGTATGGTCATAGATCCAATGAATGTAGAAGTATGACAATGAGCTACTCTAACAATAAAAAAAATGTCAATTCTTTCAATGGAAACTATTTTGCATGCAATAGATTTAGACACATGGCTAATTAGTGTAGATCAATAGGAAATCAGGTAAATGAGAAAAGAAATGTTGTGTGCTTCAATTGCAACAGATCCAGTCATATTGCAAGATTCTGGAAAAGTAGGAATGATGACAGAAAAGGTCTAGTAAACAAAAACCAAAAATCACAGGGACAAGACAAAGGCAAGGGCAAAGTGAATGTGAATGAGATCTAGAATGAAATGAACAAAACATGGGTGAAGAAAGGTGAAATGAATAATGGTGATGGGTCCGCATCAGAATCCGGTGTTGATAATTCCTCCGAGAATTGAAATAGGAGCTCTAGCTCAAAGGGATCCCCTACCAGCAAGTGGGTGCCTAAATTTGGCATGATGAATGAAGAAAGAGAAGCCTATTGTAGATCTATTGAAGCAAGTTCTGGAAGAAAAGAAGCTAATGCGATTGATTGCGGAGCAATTAAAGATTGACTGTATGCAAAAATAGTGTAACTAGATGTATTAGGGCAGAGCATTTATTACAATGAATAATTAGGTTTTGTGGAGGATAAAAGGTCATTCATTCAAACACTTGAATCACTTTGCATTTGAAGAGAATGCGGAGAAGAGCACCTGAGCTAAAATTTTAGAAGTTTTAAGTGCAAAGAACAATTTTGACAGCTAACCCTAATTCTGTGAAGAAAAAGGTATTTCTCTGTGAAGCTTTGAACTTGTAATCTTTTGAAATGCCTACACCTCTAGTTGCGAAGATCATTGAGCAACCTAGGCTGAAGTTTAAAAAGCACCCCTTGAAGTCCACTGAAGTTGATCTGATGGGAGCATTTTCTGGGGTTCCATATGGAGTTCTTCACATAGAAGACATTAAGGCTTACATTCATGCGCCTCTATAGGAGCATGGTGACTCAAGGTTTGATGATCTATTCATGAATCACTTAAAAGGTGATGATTTTGAGCTCAAACTAGAATACAAAGTCCTTGAAGACAAGAAGTTTATACAATTTGTTGGGTTTCTAAGTTTCGCAGAGGATGAGTGGGTCTAGTATGTTTTGAGTTGTATCCATAATGAGTTTTTATGGCTGAATCATCTATTCAAGATCACAAAAGATGCAATAAGTGTAGTTACATGATTGAATTCAACTGGTACTCTGCCTCAGTTGAAGGCTATGAAAAATTGGGAAGTCACAGAGGAAACTGGATCAAAATTTGATAAGAGAGCTATGACTATAAATGATATAGAGGATCATGGGGTCAGATTCGCATCAATGGTAATAGGGTACAAGATATATTTCTCTAGTAGAGAAAATTCAGTGTTCGGAATAGCCATCTATATTGCATATCAGATGGTAAAAGAGAATGCAGACTATGATCTCTGTGAACTGTTGTTGAACTAGCTTATGGAGAGCCTAAGCAAGATAAAGAAGGACAAGAAGTACTCATTCAAATATAGTATGCTAATCATGTGTCTTTTCTTTTATTTCTTGAGTGAGCTCCCTGGGAATAAGAATATATATTGGTCCAACAACCAACCAGTAGCAATCCAGATTAGAAATCGTTTGAGTTGTCTGGGTAATTATGATACATAAAAAACTGCACTTCGGGGATTCTTCAAAAACTTCCAGAGTATAATGCAGGCTAGCGATAGAATACCTAGGGTTGTGGTTGAAAAATACAAGGACACCATTTGTTTTATGGTCACTATTGATCAGTACAAAATGGAAGCATTGGAACCTAGAGTTGTATGGATCATGCCCATGGGGTATGAAGTGGATGGACGTATATTGGACCTGTATGCACAACATCTATTGAGCCAGCCTAGGGATCCATCTGAGGAGAGATTTGGAACATATGAAGAGATTTCATTAAAATTGCATCTTGAAATCAAGGCAACTGAAATCAATAGGACTGTGGGGAAAGAAGTTGAGTAGTTGACTGAGAATCTAGGCCTTACTAAGTTGTGAGGCAATTTAGGGAAAGGATAGAGAAAGATGAGAAGGAGAAGCAAGACAGGGAATAGGGAAGTGTTCCAATAGAAGCCCCCTCTAAGTCAAGGACCACTAGGAGTTCTAGTTCAGCCTTCGGTGCATCACCTTCTCCTGCTATAGAAAAACCTACTGGTAAGGAAGGAAAAAGGACAAAGGTAAAGGGCAAAAGAACATATGTTAGTATGGAGAAAGTGGATGAAGAAGAAACTAACTCAGATGATGAGGTTAAAGAGTTGAAGGCCTCATGCACCAAAGCTACTAAAATATCTAAGGAGAAGCCCTTCAAAAGCTCAAAGTCAAAGAAAGAAAAAGCATCAAAAGTTGCCTAAAACAAGCCCTCCGGAAGTGTAAGGATAAGCAAAAGACTAAAGACTAAAAAATCTACCCTATCAGTTGAAGATATTGTGAATGCAATAACTGTTCATGGGAATTTGAAGCCCATAACAAAATATTATGACAACCTTGACAAAGCCAACAAAAGAATTTTGGAGCATGCTACTGTTAAGTACTTGAACACATTCAACAGAGCACTTGTGGAAATTTTATCTAAAATCCCCAAGAGTCTAAGTGACATCTTGGAGATGAGAAAAGAAGCTACTAAAGCAAAGGATTTGGAGTTAAGGGAACATGTGTTGTTCAGTTTGTGTCTAGTCATCTCTAGTAAGGAAGCAGATAAATTTTTTAAAGAAGTTAAAGATCAATTTAGAAGCAAGAAAAGAACGAATAAGCTAATGATTGGAGACATTGATGAAGTGGTCAGAGAAACAGAGCAAATTTTGAGAAAAGCCCTGGACAAGAACAAATTTTATGTGGTCACTGAGGAACCTGATGATACATCCCTTCCAAATGAAGAAGAGTTGAAAGAAAATGAGTAGCAAGTTGAGGTAGATGACCTCTCTATTCCAGAAGAAGAAATATTGAATAAAGAAGATGAAGAGATGGTAGACAATATTGATGGTGCAGAGGATACTCTAATTCCTCTAGATCAAGAAAATACAGAAATGAATACAAAAGCTCCCACTGAAGAAAATTCTGAGAAAGAGCATAAAGTAGAAGAGGTAAAAGACAAGGAAGATCAAGAAGAAGAAACTGATGATATTGACTCCTCCATTCCAGATGGTGAGGAATTTGATCATGCTGCTACTGAGGATACACAAAATCCTCTAGAAGAGAATACAGAAGATATTTCTAATTTAAGCAAGGATGCCACTAATAATGATGCAGAAAAGGTAGAAGCAGAGAAAAAGAAAGTAAATGATGAGCAAAACACTATGGTTGACTCCGAAAAGGGAGAAGATGGAGGCCCTAAAGAGCATAAATCTGAAACTTCATATTGGGCAAGAGACATTGCAGAAGCAGTAAAAGAATTTTTGGAAAGAGACAAACAAATGGTAGAAGATTAGGATATAATACAAGGACCAATCAATTTTGATACTCTGTCACCAGTACAGAAGATGAAGTTGGCCTCTATTGCACAAGCTAAGGCCAGAGAGGAAATCTTGAAATCCCATTTAGAAGATAGTGAATTGCTTGGTCTTGCATCTAGGATTTTGGAGAAAATCATGCCAACATTTTAGAAGGACTCATCAGCATCCCCCTCTGGTCAGTTAAAGAATCTGATAAACTCTGTAAGTACTCATTTTGAAACTTTTGAGAAGTTAGCAGAAGCTAAAGTCAAAAATGAATACAATGAGAAGAGATTTGCTGAAATAAGGAAAATAATTAGTTATGATAGATCAGTGCTTGACACTAGTGTAAAGAGTATTCAAAATGCTCTCTCTAAAGGTGAAGAGATTTATAAGTTTTGTCTAAATTGGTCTAAAGTTGTTGAAGATATTGAGAAGAAGATTAAGGACTTAGACCTCAAACCGTCTAACATTTCTTAGTCCTATAGTCCTTTAAATGAGTCTGTAGCAACCAAAGAATGCCAAGTAGTGAGTTTGTGAAATGAATTGAATAATTTGGAGAAGGAAAAGGCCAAAGTTTTGGGCAGATTGGATGAGCTCCAGGGGTTGATTTCCCCCAAGTTAGAAACTATGTATGATCTATTGGTAGAATCCCAAGCTACCACTTCTACTAGTGATCCTACTGATCTTCAAAAGGTAGAATCACAGGCATTTTTGTTCAGTGGGCATATATTTGTTTTGGGCAGCATATAGAAGAATTGGGATAGTGAATTGTCATAATTGAAAAACATTTTTGGTGACATCTTTTTGCTAATGAACAAGGCTTAAGGACTGTGTGTTCATATGTGGAAGCATATACTTAGAGTTTTGACCTATTTACATAAAATTTTGCATATGCGGATCCTAGCCTTTGCCATTCATGTCAAAGGAGGAGAGGAAAAGCAGTGAAAAATGAGGAATTCATCAAAGGGGGAGCATTGGAAATCACAAGTGCACATAGTAAGGGGGAGCTGTTATAACACTTAGTCATTTTTCACTAAGTGTTGCCATCAATGCCAAAGGGGGAGATTGTTGGCAAGAGACACTACTAGGCATGTTAGCTGTTGTCATTAATGGTAACTAAATCTATCTTACACATCTACATTGTATCAGTGGACCATATCGGAAGTCAAACTGTAGATTTGTCTAAGTTCAGATAGATAGGAACAGAGCATATGACAGGGTTTAGCACTTTGTTCCGCATATCTCCACATGTAATCATGTTGTTCTACGGATCTAAGGGGATGTTAAGGGATGTCAAGGCTACCTAAATCCAAAGATTTAGCCTCCAGTGATGAAGGGATTGAAAGTTACAAGCATCTGAGTATCAGGGTTTGGTCAGACAATTCAGTCAGGTGAAGAACAGGTTGACTGGGTGTTTGATTCTTGTGTGGATGAAGAGAAGTGGTTGGTCAAGTAATTTATGAGATCCATTAGTATTGGCTGACATGTGAGGTGACTTGGATAAACAAGTTTTGGTCCACATTGATATGTGTGCATGGATTTAGCTGATAGAACAGTGTTCTTAAAAAAGTTTCCAAGTTTTCTTAAGGTTTGAGCATTTTGGAAGGTGGGTTTGTGAATATGAAGGGATAGGTGTGAAGTATAATAGAATTAGATGTGAAGTAAAGAGATCTAAGCTTCAGATCATGGCAGAATAGTGAAGCATGGCAGAGAGAGATGAAGTGTGCAAAGTCAGTGTATTGAGCATAACCAAAACTGTAATTTTACATTGTTAGATGCTATTCTTCAATTCAAATTTCCTGTGAACTTTTGTAATCAATTTTGTAGGCAGTGAGCCTCCTTTGAGCAGTGAGCTCTAGGCAGTGTGCCCGAAGGCATGTGCCTTCCCCATTTGTAATACTTTTAACAAAGTATAAATTCTTGTGGGTTAACCCCCACCGTGGTTTTTCCCTTAACTGAGTTTCCACGTAAAAATCCTGGTGTTCATGTGTCATGATCTTGTTTTTCTTTTGGATGTGTGTGGTATATTATTAAAGGAACATAATATTAAGTTTTGCAGAACACTAATTTACCCCCCCCCCCTCTCAGTGTTCCTTAATTTCAACATTCTAGCCATTAGGTTTCTTGATAAAGGATATGTAGGTTTGTTGAGTTGAGTGCATGCCCTTTCTACATCAACTTATTGGTTAATAATGGAGTTATAGACATTTTTAGCATTGTTTCCAGGGATGGTGCAAAGGTTTAGAATTTATGAGTTCTTTTGAGTAGTTTTACATTTGCTTTCTTAGCATATAGGATTTATTTTCCAAGAAACTAGGATTACTAAGACATTCAATCCATTGCTAAACTATCCACTAACATTGTGCAGGAATAGAGCTATTAGCTCAAGCATCATTGCATGCGGAGACAGAGAGACCAATGGTGGAAGAAGCAGTAAAGACTCCAGTAGAACCAGTTACATTTGCATTTCCCATCACAATCTAAGCACGAACTGATACCCTAAAGAATATGCCTCCTTCAACTCTGCCAAACTTTCACAGGTTAATCACTAAGGACCCATATACATTCCTTTTTGAATTTGATGTCCTCTATAGAAGCTACGAATACACTACAAATGCATACAAACTAAAACTCTTTCCATCCACTCTCAAAGATGCATCCTTGTGATGGTTCATGGGGTTGGGTTAAAATTTAGTAGCAAACTGGGTTACCATGCAGACAAAATTTCTACAAAAGTATCAAGACTATTTTCATAGAAGGGATATAAAGGGAGATGACATCTTCAGGATGTCACAAAAGGAAGATGAACCCCTTGAAGACTATGTCGAGAGGTTTCAGTTCTTCCTCAAAAAGTCACAATAGAATTGACTCTCTCCAGAGTCACTCAAATTGGTATTCTTAAGGGGTGTGAATGAAGAATGTATGGATTCATTGAGTCTAATTGGAACAAGGGATATATCTAAATCTGGATTTGATGAAATTTTTCAAATCTATAGGAACTATTCACATTCAACCTTGAAGAAAAATAGAGGCTCGAGAGCTCTGTCTTTTATAAAAGCATATACCAGAGTCTCTAGGGTAGAACTCAACACTCTACTATCAAATATGATGGAGGACATCATAAGCCATCTAGCAACTCAACTAGACACCCCCTACACATAAATAAGAAGCAAGAGACAATAGAGGCTACTTTGGTCGAATATTGTCCACATTGTCAACAAAAGATGACTAACTATAAATGCAAATGTATTGCTAGCATTTCTGAGGAAAGATGTGAGAAGTCAAATTTCTGAGCCCCAGAGCTTGAAGAAGGCCAAGTTTTCTATATTGCACAACATAAGCCTTGGTAGAAGAGACAAGGTATGCCTCAAGACCCCTTCTCCAATAATGTTTCATTTCCAAGAGCTACTTCAAACATCCCTAATTAACATAATGCACCCTGGTATAACATGCCATAACAATCCTAGGCAACCATGGCACCTAGATGGAACCAACAACAGGGGATGTAGCCACAACAACCATTCCAACCCCCAAATTATAATTTGTCATGGCAATCTAATCAAATCCCATGGTCACAAAAGTGGCATAGAAATCAGTCATGGCAAAACTCAAATTAAATTACCCGCAACCACAAGTCCTACCACAATAACCTATCATTATGCCAAACATAGTTTCACCTACTCCTATTCCGCCCAAAGCCACTCAATTACCTGCTCAACCTGCACCAAATCCTAACAATAAGCATGTTCAATAGGCTTATACTAATGAAACCATCCAATACCCAACTTATACAATTGAGGTTAGTGATGTTCACTTACTTTTAGGAAAAATGCTTGTTGGACATCCATCTCTGCTTATCATAGAACTTGTTGATGAAGAACCAACCACCAACAATAATAACCATTTAAAAAACTAGCATAGCCCTCCTGAAAAAATCTCACCACACATGGAAATCACTACAAGAAACCCTCCATTTCCAGAAAGATTAAACATGCAAAAATCCCCACCTCAACCTCAACCTGAATTTGATTTCCTTGGGAAATTAGAGAATGTATGTGTAAAAATTCCCTTAATCCAAGATATCAAGGACGTACCTATATATACTAAAACTATAAGGAAGCTATGCCTTAAGAAACCAAGAAGGAAAAGAAAAGACCTCCAGACTATACATGTTATAGGACAACTCAAGCTGCTATTATGTTAGGCAACTTAGTTGTCCCAAAGTATGCATATCCTAGTAGCCCTATAGTTGATGTGCATATTAATGGCACCTGTATCAAAAATTACTTTGATTGTCTTGGTTGCAGCTATAAATGTGATGACCAGAGAAATAATGAAAAATCTTCAATTAATTAACTTAAGGCCTACACCAACAATTTTACAATTAGTAGATAGGTCAATTGTCAAACCTAAAGGAATCATTGAAGATCTAGTAATCACATTGGACTCATGGGAATACCCTGCAAACTTCAAGGTCCTGCAACCCAAGGCCAACTTAGGTGGGTATCTTCTCATTTTAGGGCAGCCTTGGTTGGCAACAATAGATGCCTTCATAGGATGAGGTTTGGGAATATGATAATTTCCAATGGAAATATAACTAGGAAATTGGTCTTTTATCCCCAAGCACAATCTTTTTTTGATATAGAACAACCTATTTGGCCAAACCTAGAGGATAACGGCCAATATTCTCTTCATTCATTAATTACTATCAAACAAAGCCCATTATTACATATTCAAGATGAGGATGAAGTGCTCTCTAATGTGATAGAAAACACTTATGGGAGGGACCCACAACAAGACCCATGTTTAGTATGCTTGACTTGCCCACTACATAATATTTTGCCCATAGTGAATACACAAGCCTATGATTCCCCTACCTGCATGTTCCATCATTTTCTACAACATAGTTGTAGCCTCAATTTATTAGGGCTAGATGTTGCTTCTATTATGACATTTGCAACACCAGTTGATATCACACCAGGCAAAACACTTAATATCAACAACCAATTAACAATAGTACAACAATATGAACGTATAAACATGCTCCAAATTCACAAAACATCATTTTCCTGAAACTGTCATGACATGAAAGGCATAGATCATAATCTCTACATGCATAGAATATATATAAATGAAGGATGCAAGCTAGTTAGACAACCTCAGCGACGAATGAACCCTGTTGTAAGAGACATAGTGAATAATGAATTACAAGAACTATTGGATGCATGATTCATATATCCTATATTAGGCAACCAATGGGTATCCCCATTAGTCATAGTACCTAAGAAAGAAGACAAGTGGTGGGTTTGTGTAGATTATAGAGAATTAAATACAACCACTAGGAAAGATCATTTTCCTTTCCCTTTCATTGATAGGTCTTGGATTATTTGGCTGGGAAGAAATATTTTTCTTTCCTAGATGGATTTAGTGGCTATAATCAAATCAAAATAGCCCCAAAGGACTAGGATAAAACCACATTCACATGCCCATGGGGAACCTATGCTTATTTAGCACATGCAACATTTCAAAGGGTTATTTGAGCATCTTTTTCAATTTTTTGCATGACTCCATGGAAGTGTATATGGATGATTTCACCACTTATGGAGATTATTATGAAGAAGCTTTTGAAAACCTTGAAAAGGTCAAGTCCAAAGATGTTAAGATCACAACCTATCTCTTAGTCATGAAAAATATTTCATGATGATGGAAGGAGTAGTACTTGGACATTTTGTGTCTAAGAAAGGAATTCAAGTGGATCCCAACAAAATTGCGGTCATTTCAACATTACCTATTCCTCAAAAATAAAAGGATGTCAAAAGCTTTCTTGGCCATGTAGGATATTATAGGAGGTTTATAAAACATTTCAGTAAAATAGTAGCACCTCTATTTGTTCTACTCTCTAAGGATGTTGAATTTGATTGGACAACTGCTTGTCAAACAACCTTTGAAAATCTTAAGGACTCCTTGACAAAGACACATGAACTCAGAGGAGCCAATTGGAAAATACCTTTTCATATTCATACAAATGCTTCTGACTTTGTTGTAGGTGTTGTGTTAGGACAAAAGGAGGGGAATTTGGAATATGCTATTTACTACATCAGTAAGAATCTACAAGGTGTTGAACTTTTTGTTGCATTTGTGTTGTCATTGATGTCAATAGTGTGAAGTTTGGGAGTATTATCAGCAGCGTTGTAATGAAGAAGGCCAAAAATAAAGTGAATAAGAGGTAATGTCAAAGGAAGTATCTGGCAATGTGATCAAAGAAGAAGACAAAGAAGATGGATCAGAGAAGTTGTGATGAGAAGGGTAAGGTGATGGATGTCATATACTATGTAAACAGTTGTACCCTATCTCCTGAAGTTTATAGACAAAGATTGTGCTAACATGAAGATTCATGGTTTGAGAAAAAAGTTGCCTTTGTTATATGAAGTTGAGAATGAAGTCTCTAATGTAGTAAATATTGTATTCATTATTTCTTGAGGAAAAGCATTACTTTAGTTTTGAAAGAAAGATTCAAGTTGTCCAAGGCACTGGAGTTTGCACAGAATAAGCTTAGGGGAATGCTCTACATTCCTCCACATTTGATGGTATGGCCTTGCAGTTTAGGAGATTTTCAAAGACATGTGTGAAGGTTGTGTGTTCCTGATTTTAGAGCTTGAAGGTTAATACAGAAGATTCTAGAGCTCACAGAGTGAAGATAGTTGTTCAAAGTTGATGTAGTCAGGATGCATCTGGGAAATGCTTTGCATTTCTCTGCTTTTGAAGTTGAGGTCTTATGATTTCAAGGATGATCATTTATAGATGAGAAGATGGTAATATTCAAGTTTTAGTTGCTAAGGTGTACTACAGAGGTTCTCTAAGGTTAGAAGAACAAAGACATATCTTGCTACTGACTGGGGTTGTCTGGAGGAGAAAGCAAAAGCCACCACATTTCACCGTAGTTTATCTTTTGGCTTTGATGATTGGAGGATGAGTTTAGATATTTAGTTTGATGGTTTCATTTAGGTTTCAGGTGTTGAAGTGCATCACAAGTTAGTTTTTCAATGCTCTATCTCAAGACTTTGTGTTCAGTGTTAGTTTGTGATACCAAACTCAATTTTTTATTGTTTGCGCCAGAAAGAAAACATATATTTCAAAGGAAGGATTGGTTGAGAAGGTTGGTATAAGTCTTATGATGCTTGCATGATGATCCACATGATGCTAATTGATTCCTCTGGTACCTCTTTAGGTCTGAAGCTATTATGTGGAAGAATAAGTGTTTGCTAGGTCGACTTCATGTGTTTTGATGTTCCCACCAGATGATTTGAAGTGTGTGCCTTCTTGGAAGAATGTGTTAATGAAGAATAGGTCCTGGTTATCATTTGGCTTGAACTACATTGATCCTCTACATCTTTTAGATGCCAACTTGGTGTGGCCTTACACATTTCATCTTGGCCGACATGGGAGAAAGAATTTGTAATTTGTGGAAGGTATAAATGAAAGATCTTGTTTGTTGAGGAAAGTAAGAGTGTGTATGTGTGGAGATGTGTGGATAGATGTGAGTATGTTTGTGAAGGTGTGTTGGAGGTAGTTGTGTTCACTATGTAGGAAAGGTGACGTTTTATGATAAAATAAAGTGTGCGGATGATGTAGAGGTGTTTTATGTAATGTTCAGAAGTTGTGGCCTCATTCTGTAAGTGATTGTATTTCAAGGAGTTTTAGCTTCCTTTGGGTTATAGCCCATAAATAATATTGTAATCCTATTTTTGATTTGTGAGGCTGGATTTGGATAGTAGATCCAAGTAGCTTGCTCATCATGGTTTCTCCCTTCTTGGGTTTTCCATGTAAATATGTTGTTGTGGTTGTGTACCTATGTGTTGTGCATTAATTGATTTAATTTGTTGATCTTCTGGTTAAAGCGGTTAGAATTTTTTTATTGATAATGTAACACAACATTAAACTAGAATGAGTTTTGATATATATTGATTCAGCCCCCCTCTCAATATATCCTTATGTTCTAACACTTAACAATACTATCACAGAGAAAGAAATGTTAGATGTTATCTATACAATCAATAAATTTAGACACTATATCACTGGATATCCCATTTTTGTTCATACTCATCATGCAACAATAAGGTATCTAATGAACAAACTAGTGGTTAGTGGCCAATTGGTTAGATAGATGTTGTTTTTATAGGAATTTGATATCACTATTGTGGACAAACCTAGGAAGGTCAATGTGGTTGTTGATTTCCTCTCCAGGATCTCTACTTATAATGAAGATCCAGTTGTTGATGACTCATTTCCTGATGAACACTTATTTGCATTAATAGTTCAAAATCCTTGGTATGTAAATATATCCAATTATTTGGTTTCAGGAAAGACACCTCCATACCTTTCACCAAGAGATGTGTCATTTGATGGGATGAAATATTGACCTCTTTTTATGTTGTTTTTATATGCTTTTAGATTTTTTCCATATGATCCTCCAAACACTTTACCAACATCACCATCATTATATGTTGTCTTTTTAGATACTTTGCAAGACTTTGAACCTATGTTATTAATATGGAATATGGTGATAATATTATCAACTGAATGATTTAAATATGAGTATGTATGCAATATAGATGGAATCCTATGGTTTAGTCATGAAGGTTATTTGTGTGCATATGTTTTGTGAATTATGTTTTGTGAATTAACCCCTATGCAACAAGAACGTGTTATCAAGGAAATGAGCATTTGTGGCAAAGTTGAAGACAAGAGAATTAAAGGAAGTGAAGTTAGGATGCCAAACATGCAGGCAGCTAGAGGATGAATGTGAACCATCATGGACAGAATAAATGCAGAAGAATAAGACTTATTTCAAATGCAGCTTATGTGTGTTCTTCATGAGATCCATTGCATAAGAATTCTTGTTCAAGGAATAGGACTCTGCTTCCGTTAGATTAATAAATTGATCTCAACCATGTATCCTAGTATCTAGGAATGGATTGATGGTTGAAGTTAGTTAGTAGTTGCATAAAATTCTCCCATTTCTGTATATGTTAGGAGGGATGAGTTAGATGTCAAGGGAGTTACTTTGTTTTCTGGTTACTCAGTTGTTACTCTATTTTTCTATATTGGAAGATGCAGACATGTTTTAAGGAATGTCATTATTGAATACAATCTGAAAGAGATTTTGTTTAGATTTGAAGTGAATGAAACTATATGTTATGCAGATGCGTAAGAATCTAAACTAGATTTGATTTCTAGTTAAGTGAGTTAGTCCCCTGAGCTGGCCACTCAAGGTACTGATCATCACTTCATGTATTTCCTTGTTCCTTTATGCATTCATTGTTAAATCTGCTTTTCGTTTGCATATAGATATATCACAAGTCACTTAGATTTCTTTGATTGTCAAATCACAGTAGTATGGTTCCTTAACAAGTGCATTCTTTATCAACTTTCAGTCCTCTGGAGGTTAGAATTAGTTCTCTATTTTGGATGTTTTGAGTTAATTTTGTAATTTCATGTTGATAACAATCATCTACAACTTATGTTGCAGGTACCCGTAGCCACTAGATTATGTACTTGTTTTTATTGTTCTTGCATTTTTGTGAATTCCAGCAAAGTAGAATAGCCTAAGTAGGTTTGGATAAGATAGTTTAGGAAGAATATGATCCCTGAAGACACATACGGTGCAGTGCCATCATAAGCTTAGGCTCCTTGGTTGATAATTTAATGTAGGAATACAATGATAGAGTGGATTGTTCAAATAGGTTTACCCATGAATTATGTTAAGTCTACAACATATTAGTTTTCCTCTACACCATCTAGTTGAACGTAGCTTCCCCTATCCATGGGTAGCTGGCTGCCTCTTTTACATAGGACCTAATCATGTCATGCACATATATATAAGAGAAGATGAAGTATATGACATTCTTATAGCATTCCATGATAAACCTTGTGGGGGGTATGTTGCAGGAAAAATGGACAACACTCAAGATCTTAACTATTGGATATTATTGGTCAACATTGCACAAAGATGCAATTCAATATACAAGGAGATGTTACCACTATCAAAGGATGGACAGACCTACAAGAAGTGATGAAATGCCCCTGTAGCCACAATTGGTGATTACACCCTTTGACAAATGGGGCATTGATTTTCTTGGGCCCATTGATCCTCCCTCTCACAACAAAAGTGCATACTAGTATGTATTGATTACCTAACCAAATGGGTGGAGGTCAAAGCTCTCAAGGTTGCAAGAGACAATAAGGTGGCCAAATTCTTGTATGAGGAAATATTTACCAGATATGGAGTGCCAAGGGAAATAGTTACTGACCAGGGACCATAGTTTACATTAGACCTGATTGCTAGTCTAATTCAAGAATATGAAATCAGGCATAAGAAATCCACTCCCTATCATCCACAATCAGATGGCTAGGTTGAGGTCACAAATACAGAAATTAAGGCAATATTAACAAAGATAGTTGCATCGCATAGAAAAGATTGGGTAGCCAGACTCTCATAGACAGTCTGGGCATATAGAACCACATGGAAAACCACAACAAGATATACACCCTATGAACTAGTTTATGGCAAAAAGGTTTTCCTCCCTATTGAATTTGTATACAAAACATTGAGAACCGGCATACAACTAGGAATGAATTTATCTATAGCTCAACAAGATAGGTTACACTAGCTTAATACTTTAAAATAATTGAGAATAGAGGCAGTTCACCACATAGAAATAATCCAAAAATAAAGAATCAAATGGCATGACTAGTACATCAAGACTAAAGAGTTTCACACATGTGACTGGGCCCTACTTTACAACTCCAGCTACAAGGACCACAAAGGCAAATTGCAAACCAGATGGTTGGATCCTTATGAAATCAGAGAAGTTTTTCCCAATGGTGCAGTCCACCTTACCACAACTGATCCAATCAGATTTACACTCATGGTAAATGGACACCATTTGAAACTTTATAAGAAGCCATTAGATAAATAAAACTTTCTCTAGTAGTTGATATGACAAGTTGACGCACAAGTTCCATAGCATTCACTACTAGATGAAACATGCATTCCATACACAACAATAGATGAGGCCACAAGCTCATTTGTTGTCACTCATTAGGTATGATCTTCTCTACCCTTGTAAATAAGTAAATAATAATAATAATTAAGAAAAATCTCCACCATATCCAATTGAATGAAGTTGACAGCACTTGCATCCACTCTACATGCAGGACCTATAGCTAATGCTTTCCAATTGTTTTAAGGGACCAGTAGCCATTGCACCTGTATCCACTATGTCTATCCTCATTTTCGTGAGACCTGTAGCTGCTACACCTACATCCATTCCACTTGGGCCTTGTTCACTTCCTCCACACAGTCGCTACAACTTTCACATCACACATTTTTGCTTTTGTGCATGCAACCACTCTTGCCTACAACACATTCATTCATGGCATCTGCATGTCGTCACTCTTCCATCTGCATTTGTACTTTCCAGCCACATGTCATCAAGCTTCTACTCTTCTATCTAGCATATTTTCTTCATGTCACATCCACTTAATTACCTTTGGCACACTTTTAAACTTCATCCGTTCCAACTGCCATGTCAGCCTATTCACATGCATCATCTATCACCTTGTCAACACTCAAATGGTCTTTATCTCAAACCTTTCATTAATTAACAATAAATTATATTTCTTTTATAGCAATCTTAAATTACACGATCATTTATTCCATTATTATGCACAATTCCCAATGCTTTCACCCTCTATCTCATACATCCTCATTATCTTTGCATAATGCATCCTTAGTTGGGGGATTTCATACGTAGAAATGATTTCATGTACCATCACCCATGCCAAAATATTTCTTTTTATAATTTATGTCTACTCACTGCATAGCATACACAGTTGATTAGTAGAAATCGATAGATACATAGCTAGAAATGAGAAGAAAGGAAAAATAGGGTGGAAATTGGTTCCAGCAGCAGATAATTTCATAAAGGCTTGGTAAATAGATAATTGAAGCTATAGAGGAATTAAGAAGTGTCACACGATGGGTGGGGGTCCCATTAGGAAAGAACCAACGGATCATACAATACTGTTAGGTGACCCTAACTATATGCCTATTTTCCATCAAGCTAAGTGGATTGACTATTTCCTCAGACTGGCTGAATACAATGAAGCCATGACTCAACAATTTGCAAGGATGTTTCAACATAATGAAGCAATAGTTAGGAGATTGAGGGTTGATGCTTTAGAGGCATCTATTGTAGAGGTAACGGGGTTATCTACAGTTGGAGAGGAATTTCCTGTAAAAGCTGATGCCATTATAGCAAGGGTTGAATTTGTCCAACCTAGTGAAAGAGTAGACTCATCATCTCAAGGTACTAAATGTGTCTTTCTACCCTTGTTATGGGATTCGATTTCTACTTATATCATTAAGCATTTAACGTGATGGAAGATTATCATTATTAGATACTATGCATTTTAAACTATTGAGTCATCTCCGTCATGGTAGAGTTGTAAATGTTTCAAATTTTTTGTCTAACATGCTAAATAGAATGTCTATTGATTATAAGCAGAAAGGGAACTGGTCATCCCTATCACATGATTGTCTAGTTATATTATTGGTGAAAAGAAGTTTGTATGTTTAGTTCCCAACCATTCTTTGAGAACATTTTCTTAAGTTTAACCACATCGATGATAGACTTAACGACAACCCTGGTGATAGACCCTTAAGAGTTAGACTAGTTGGGGAAGATGAGGCATGGGTAGAGAATATACAATCAGAGAAAGGGGAGGAAGCTCCTGTAATCTTTTTCCAACCAATAGCTTTACCTACTTGTAGCCATGACACCATTCTAGAGCATTCAACTCCATACACTGATAACCCAATGAACGAACCTGCAAAGTTCCCCACTCCTCCAGCTTCACTGGTACCAACCCCATTGCCAGAACATCCAGCTTCGCAACCCTATATCCACACTGAACAATTTGAAAAATAAGAAATGTAACCTAAAAATACCAACTCACAACCCACAGCATCTAAGGTTTCCAAGAACCCTCCTTCTGCTTCCAAGCCCAACAAGAAAAGAAAAGCATCATCTTCTCCCTCTAAAGCCAAGAAGAAACAAAAAGTGTCTACCCAACCACCAAGGTGCTCTAGCCACCTGAAAGAAAAATTAGTTACAAGAGGAAAAATTCCTCCTAAACAAAAGAGGGTGGCTGATGTGCAATCTAATATGAAGTCAGAAAGGGAACATCTATTTGTTAACAAGGAGCAGTTGAATATGGAATAATCAAGTGTTATGGAAACTAAAATAGAATCAGAAGAAGAAGATTTGTTCACAGCAAGGAAACAACCTCAATCTCCTCCTGATGAAGCAAACCAATAATTGTCAGCCTCCTCTGATGAAACTCAAAAAGAGGAATTATTGTTAGATAAAGAGGAGAAAACTGAGGAGAAGATTGATGAGCTGCATGTAGCTTTACAAAAGATTGCAGAATTAGAAAAACAACTGTAGGAATACCAGCAAAAGGAGACTTGATTGAATGAGAGAGTTAAAAGGTTGGAAAATAGTTGCATATTTATCAACAATGAGAACAGGACTAGAGCAATTGGTTCAATTGGCCATTGTATAAATAAATAGAAGTTTAGAGCCTGAGCAATAGGATGATCATCAAGAAGAAGTTGCACCATCAACCATGTTGACTATTAGCTTGCAACTGTGGGATAAAATAGAGAAAGTAATAAATGAACATGAGATGAAAGATAATCATAAAAAGGAGATTGAAGAGAAAAATGAGTAGATAAGAAAATTGAAATTCAAAACAGATAGGATGGTGGACATGACTATACAACTTATGAGATGTAGACCTCCTGCAAGGGTTTATGTACTTTACTTACAAGAGAAATGTCATGCCCACATTTCCCATGCGGTCACAACACGCATCACATGTGTCATGTCCACATGTGTCATGTGGTCATGACACAAACTATCAAAAAAATTCCCATGCTTCTCTAGAAACCCCCTCGCACATGTAAGCGTACTCGGTGGCTTACGCTTAAGGTGTACACAAAACAGTTGATAGTGGGGTAACACACACATGTGCGCATACCCAAACGTAAGAAGGCCAACAAGGGGGTCTTCATGATGCGGTTGATGTCGCTATAAGGGTTGAACTTTCTAAGCTTCTAAACCCTAGATTCTGGAAGAATCCGGCAGCATAACGCCTCACGGGCGTGAGTGGGATTTATTGCACCAAACACTAATCTTGATCACATGGTTTCCTGACTTAGGTTAATTTCACTAATTACATTGGTAAAATAGTTGATTAAGTTAATGGAGCATTTTTCAACAAAGTCTGATCATCTGTTCTCTTTCACGTTCTCTAAAATTTAATATTAATTTCTCCTCCTTCAGACTTAGCATTTTCAACAAAACCTGTTCATTTGCCCTCTCTTCCATTTCTTTGAAATTTAATTTTGATGGTATTTCTATCATGTTCACTTTCCTGTTTTGTAATGTTTCTTTATGCTTATCCTGCTTTTCTTCACGTTCTCTATCAATCAGAGTTATCACTGCATCCTTTACATTATTCCTAATTTCTTAGTAGACCAGATCACTTAAACTACGTTTACTAACTTCGCTTGACACAGACTCCTAGGTTTCTGCTCTGGTTTAATTCAACGTTTGATTTAATTTCAATAATTAACTCATCCCTAATCAAGATTAACGGTAGGACAAACTTACTTAGTTCTCTTAGCCCATTTCGGAAATGCCTCGCATTTTCTCCTTTTTTTTTCCAAGGTTAACTTTTCTTTCTCTTTCTCTTTTTTTCTCAATTGGACGTTTACTCCATCTACAGTCCAAGTTTACAATGGCCATATATGGAATGCCTGTGATGGCTTAATTGCATTTAAAAAGATACGCATATCTATATAAATGCAAATAAGCATATATATAATGTATATATATGCTTATTTGCATTTATACAGATAGGTATATTTTTCTTTTTGTTTTCTTGGTATTTCATTTGTGATAATTGTTTGAACTTCTGAGATGCATTTTCCTGCAGTTGGATTATTATAATTATATATATTATTGTCTAAATATTAGCCCTATTTTATTTATTCTTTTTACAAATTTACCCATAGAAAAAAAATATATATATATGATTATTTAAATGAATTTTACAAAATTATTAGCAAACAAATAATTTATATATATATATATATAGATTATTTATTTTAATCTTATAATTTATATATTTCTTTTTTTTTATATAACATATATATATATATATAATTTATTTTAATCTTATAATTTATATATTTCTTTTTTATATATATAACATGGGGTATTATTTCATTTCCATTCATTCTCTTTTTTTTTTTATGCCATTGAAGAAACCCTAATCTTTTTGTGTAATGGTATTGGCTATGCAGGGACCAATACATGGCGGCGACGGATTGGCATGGCGCAGAGAGGGGAGGTTCTGAGTTTGTGGGGAGGCAGAGCAGAGGTGGTCGCTAGCAGTGAAGTGTAGGCCACGTAGTAGGGAACGGGCGGCGGATGGCGGTGCTCACGGTGGCCACAGAGGGCGGCAACGAGGGGGGAGCAGAGGCCGCGGGATGGATGATGGCGGGGTTGTGGGGAGTCCAATGGTCCACGGAACTTAAACTATCCGCGGAGGGGACTTTGTATTAACGGGAGTGTGGGGAGGGGCAGAGCCCCCACCCACATCCCACTATGTGGGGTGTGGGTGGGGGCTCTGTTAGCACTCATTTTGACCTGTGGTTGATTTGTCATGATCAGGAGGTTTCTTCATTTGAAGCCTTTATCTTCTTGCCCAAATTTTTCTAAGTGTTGGACCTCCTCAGCATTTTTCAGCTGCAGCATCATATTTTCCTGAGGAGGAGGTCATCATCATTATCTTGTCTTCGATGATGGTCAGCATCATCATGTTCTTCGTCGACCGGTTTCTCATCGTCATCATCATATTTCAACTGTCGGGTGATGTTTGGATATCATCCTGATGATACTGGTGAGCTACAGTGCGCCCTCATCTGCTTGCGAGGGTGATTTTTCAAAGTATCCGGTGATCTTCCATTTATCACCTTGCAAACATGATGATGATGTTGCCCCGATATCCTGAAGGGGTTATTCTTTGTGTTGTTCGACCTGACTTGTTTTTTCTTAAGCGTCGTCATCATCATGATATTTCCAGTTATCATCCTGCTGCTTGCGGAGGTCATCATATTTTTTGCCTTCATGATATTTCGCCGGGGTGATATTTTTATCATCGGGTGATCTTGGTTATGATCATCCTGATGATGTTGTTGAAAGTTGATGATTTTGGCTCTGTAATGCATAACAAGCTGATCTGGTTGCTCTGTACAGCTTACCTGTGAGTTTATGTATCTCTTGTTGTTTGTTTTTGGCATGAACCCACTGATTTCATGATTAAACTTATATGAGAAATGTTGTTTGGCATGTGTTGTGTTAATTCTGTCTCCAGTATTGCATGTATTCTTCTTCTGAATCTGGATGTTTGGTAATGTTTAGATTCTAGAGCATAGAATTCCTATGTTGACTGTCTGATCTTTTAACTTCTACTCAAGGGGTAGATTAAACTGTTTTCAGGTTGAACATTGGGAAGGGTATACTGCAGTAGGGATACCATAAGTAGAGATAACCTAACACTCTATATTGGGAGATGTCTGTAAGGCAGATGTCACATATATCCCCTTGAAATCCAGTTCTAGCTGTTCATGCTGATCATTCACAGGTGTATGTCTACTGACTCCAGGCCCTGGATAGGCACCAATCATGCTTTGTGTTGTGTTATAACCATATCCAGCTTTGCATCCAAGCTTAAAATCCAAATCAAAATCTAAAACAACCATAGGACATTAGAGTTAGTTTTAGGAACCTCAGTCCTCTGTCTACAACTGCAAATAGGCCCAAAGCTAGCCCCTTTGCCCTTATCTTTCAGTTTTGGTCTACCTACAGGAGGACTCATCTGCTTTCTGTCAACATCCCAGCCTTGCATGCATATCCTCATGGGTGTTGAGTAGGGAATACCCCCCTAGGTCTTGCAGAGCCTGAAGAAGAAGAGGAGATAAAATATAGAGTCTATCTCCTACACTGTTGACCCCCTGGCCCAGAGATCCTGTTGATCATTGATGGCTACCTTGTAGGGAAATCTGGGAATAAGCATCCAGTCTGGGAAAAAGTCAACAGAAATTGGCGACTCCGCTGGGGACTGAGAAGTAAAAGTACTATCTAATCATCTCCAGTAATACATGTGACCCATCTGAGTCAGCAACAGAAGTAATCTACTCCGCTGGGGAACCTTGTGAAAGAACCCTGGTTTTCAGAAGAAAACAGTTCCTAGTAATAGGTGGCGACTCCGAAGTAATCTCCCAACCGGTCAAAGTAAATTTATATGCAGGGGAGAAGATCCCAACAAAATCCTCTATTTCAAGAGTTACCATTAACAAAAAGAATGATGTATAGAAGAAAGGGAACTGTCTCAGTTAGTCATGAGAGCTCCCCCAGAAAAAGTGATGATATACAAGATAACCCTAGGCCATCACGACAGCATGCGCCTTATTTTTCAAGTGCAGAAGCTGACATTCAAGGTGCATATGAGAGGCAACAGGGTGGTAGTATGAGAATGAGGTCAGAGGTGTTCCAAGAACGCCCTTTTCTAGACCCAAGTGAGAGGTTTGAAGAGGCAGAGTCCCTAAGGGATGATGAGGATGATGACCAAAATGGCATGAGACCATCCACCTCCAGACCTAAGGATGAACAGCTAGCTGAAGAAATCAAAAGTCTAAGAGCAGAACTAGAATACCTACAAGCCATGAAAATCAGAGATGATATGAAGCAGAAAGTGCAAGCCTTAAGAACTGCCCAGAATGATTCAGTTCCTACCCTAGAGAATGCAAATATGCAAAGACATCAGCAAAGATATGAAGTGCAACATCAGCATCATGATGACAGACAATATGTGAATGATGCTAGGATACCACTGAACCATGCAGGAAACCAAAATGCAAACAGAAATGTTAATGTTAATCAGCCAAACAGACAACCCATGCAGCTAGATAGATTCAGGCAGCTGGTGTTTGATGGTATTCCTGGGTATCCTAACCCCATTGATAAGCATCTGAGGCTGCAAGTGCCTAAATTTTCAGGAAACAACACAGTGTCAGGAGAAGATCATCTAAAGGCCTTCCAAAATGTCATGGATAATTTTGAGGTTGAGCATGAGGATGTTTTCATGAAGTCATTCATGCAATCCTTAATAGATGAGGCAAGAGAATGGTACAGGAATCTGCCTGACCGGAGTATCTCATCATGGGATGATTTTAAGAGGATGTTCAAGGAGCAATATGGTGATAAAACTGACCCTAGCTTTTTTGTAAATGAGTTCACCAGTATCACAAAAGGGTCAAATGAGCAGGTTGCAGACTTCAATGCAAGATTTACTAAAGTGTTGAATAAATTGCCACAGCACATGAGGCCAAATGAACCTATGTGCATAATTTTGTATATCAATGCCTTTGATGCAAAGACTACATATGGACTAAGAGATAAAGGTCCTGCCACTCTCAGGGATGCTTTCAGGATTGCAGTAAATATTGAAAACAATAGGAAAGCATCAGGCAAGACAAATAGAAGGGATGATATCAAAATTCTGCAGAACCCAAACAAGCCTCAGAACACTCAAGGTAGTACATCTGCTCCTGAAGATAAGATAGACAAACTGGCAAATGTTGTTAAGGACCTGAGCTATAGATTAGCTAGAAGTGAAAAAGGGATGGGTCCTGATAGGCAAGTCTATCAAAGGCAGGAAAAGAGGCCATCATTACATGATATGCCTTATAACACCAATTGGCATGATGGTAAGCCTGTATATCCACGTAACAACACAAATCAAAGGGCTCAACATGTCAAGGAAACTCCTGATCCTCTGAAAAAACTATAAATATTGCTGATGATGCTCCGTGGTGTATAATTTGTCAGATGCCACATTCACAGTCACAGTGCATGATTTCTCAATCCTTGTATGATAATGCTACATCTTGTAATGAATGCAATGAGCCACATCATGTGCAGGATGATGATGTTAACATGATGTCCATAGGCAATGGATATACTCTTTATGATGCTGATGAGAAGACAGATCATCAAATTCAGGCCTGCCAACAATCCCCATATGATGAAGATGATGAGGATCACTATGTGTATGCTCAAAACTCACACAATTTTCTGAGTAACCTACAGAGACCTTCTGATGAGGAAATCAGAGCCTTCACAGCTGCAGCAGTTGCTCAAGTCAAAAGCAACTACAATCTCAGAGGTAGAAATCAAGTTGGCAGCCCACATCAGCCAGAAGATACTTCTGCAGGTCAGCTGGTGCATGGTCATAAAGGAACTGAACCACAAAAAAGGCAGTGGGTGAATAATAAGCAGAACTTTAGATACAGAACAGGTCATGAATTTCAAGGACCAGAAAACAAAATCCCTCAGGCTGAAGATCAAAGTAGAGGTTCCCAAGACAGGAATAATGATCAGGGAACTATGAAAATGAAAACTAAATCAGCTCAGGATAAAAGCAAGGTTGGGGAGCAAGCTACAACTGTTGTACAAAACTGTGCTCCATTTGATATAGCCCAGATCCTCTCTCAAGTAAAGGTCTCTGTTCCTCTTATGGAACTCATGAAAGTGGAAGAGATCAAGAACAGGACAATATCCCTAATCTCAGGGGTACCTTTTCAAGCTAAACAAAATGATCAGACCCAGGGTGAGAAACATGTCATGTGCAATGAAGAAGATGAGACTCCTGAAGTCTATTTAGGAATGACCATGACAAAGTGTCCTTCACAGGTGGAACCATTTTATGTTTCCCTGGTCATAAATGGTAAAATAATTAGAAATTGTATGCTTGACTCTGGAGCATCCACAAATGTCATGCCTTTGGCTATCATGCAACAAACTGGATTAAAAATTGACAAGGCATGTGGAAAATGTTATGCTATGGATGCCAGAGAGGTACCAGTTATTGGAATCATGAAGGATGTAGATTTCAAACTAGCAGCATTTCCTGAAAAAAGATACAAAATGAATATAACAGTGGTTGGCATCAAGCCACAGTATGGTATGTTGCTGTCAAGAAGATGGGCAGCACTAATTGGTGGAAGTATGCAGCTGGACCTATCATATGCCATGATTCCAATGAATGGCAGGGATGTCAAGCTAATGAGAGAGCAAAGATCATCAGAGACAGTGGAAGACCAAGAAGCAAATGAACAGATATGCTTTGTAGACACTGACTGTGATAACTTCAAGGTTGTCTCAGATGATGCAGAAGACAAAAAGAAAAATGCCTGCATTAAAGAGCTGGATCAACAAGGCTTATGGACCATGTTTTTTGATGGAGCTTGTGCAAAAGAAGGCTCTGGAGCTGGAGTTGTTTTCCTGTCTCCAACTGGTAAGCTCCTCAAATCCTCTTTCTTGCTGAGGTTTGATTGCAAAAACAATATTGCAGAATATGAGGCTTTACTCTTGGGCCTAAATATTGCTCTCAAACATGGGATTAAGATGTTAAGAGTATTTGGGGATTCTGAGCTGATTGTATCCCAAATCAGAAATAAGTATGCTGCAAAAAATAAAAGACTGAAGCAATACAAGCATGCTGTTTGGGATACTATTGAACTTTTTGATGCATTTTCAATTGGCTGGGTAGAAAGGTCAAAAAATGTTATGGCTGATTTCTTAGCTAATATTGCAATAAGGCCAGATGACATCACTCTGTCAGGTGTCACAGATGTAGAGATTAAAATTAGGCCTGCCATACCAGAAAATATATGCAGTTGGCAAGTTTTTAATGATGATAGGGATTTGCTGAAATTTTTGCACTGCATAGATGAGTATGAGAACCAACAGATTGATTTCCAAGCTTTTGTAGAGACAGTAGATGGAAAAGAAACTCTTGTGGGAAAGGAGATAATTCAGTTGAAGACTAACAAGATCCCTAGAGGGTTAGTGGCTTTGGAAAGAGCCTTTGACAGTAGAGACAAAATGGTCACAAGGACATCCCCCACTAATAAGGAGGATTTAGAAGAAATAAATTTGGGGACATCTCAGGCCCCTCAGAAGGTATATATTGGCAAGCAGCTCAAACCACACATAAGAAGTATGCTGATTGCATTACTAAAAAAGTATAAACATGTTTTTGCTTGGTCATATGAGGACCTGAAAGCTTATAGGGAAGACTTATTCCAGCATGAGATCCCACTGAAGCCTGAAGCTAAGCCATTTAGACAGAGGCAAAGACCTATCAATCCTACCTTAGCTCCCAAGATGCAAGAAGAACTCAAAAGGCTCAGGGAAGCTGGAATAATTGTGCCTATCAGACATTCAACTTGGGTGTCTAACCTTGTCCCAGTCAGAAAGAAGAATGGTGACATTAGGCTGTGTGTTGATTTCAGGAACTTGAATGTATCCTCTTTGAACGATAACTATCCATTGCCTAATATGGAAGCTATGTTGCAGAGAGTGACTGGTTGTGAACTCCTATCCATGATGGATGGATTTTCAGGATATAATCAGGTAAAGGTAAAGGAATCAGAACAATATAAGACTACCTTTACCACTCCATGGGGGACATATGTGTATGTTAGAATGCCATTTGGACTGACAAATGCAGGTGCTACATTTCAAAGAGCAATGTATGTTGCTTTTGCAGGGCTGATTGATTCAATCCTGGCTGTATATCAGGATGACATGACTGCCTACTCAAAGAAAGAAGAGCAGCATTGTTTGCATCTGGAGCAGATTTTCATAAGAGCACTAGAATATGGTATTTCTTTAAACCCAAAGAAGTGTGCCTTTGGAGTAGTTGAAGGAAAACTTCTGGGACATATTGTTTCCAAGGATGGAGTCAGGATAGATCCAGAAAGAGTGGCAGCTATTGACAGGATCCAAATGCCAAAAACTGTGAAAGGAGTTCAGTCCTTCTTTGGACAGATAAACTTTGTTAGAAGATTTGTTCCCAACTTTGCAGAGATCACAAGGAACATTTCAAAGATGATGAAGAAGGATGCAACTGTCAACTGGGAAAGGGAAGCAACAGAATCATTTCAGAATATCAAAGAGGCAATTAAGATGGCCCCTGTTCTTAAATCTCCTGATTTTTCTAGGCCATTTCAAGTGTTCTCATTTGCTTCCTTTCATACTGTAGCTGCATGTTTGTTACAGAAAAATGAAGATGGTTTTGAACAGCCCATCGCTTTCTTCAGTATGTCCCTGCAGGCTTCTGAGTTGAAATATGACATTATGGAAAAGCAGGCGTATGCACTTGTTAGAGCTATCAAAAGTTTCAGACCATACTTGGTAGGGTCATATATAGTTGCATATGTACCTCATGCAGCAGTCAAAGACATATTCACTCAGCAGGAGGTGACTGGAAGAAGGTGCAGATGGATAAACAAACTGCAGGAATTCAACATAGATATACAAGTTACTAAGTTGATAAGAGGACAAGGATTGGCCAAGATGATGGCACAGTCAAACTTGGAAGCATGCCAAGTTAATGCAGTCCAAGATGAGAGTGTAAATGTATCAGGATCTGAATGGTACAAGGATATTGTCTATTATTTGCAAAATCTGAATTGTCCTTCCCATTTCAGTGACTGTCAAAAGAGGACTCTGAAGCTACATGCAATCAGGTATGTTATTGTTCAAGGTGAGTTGTACTGGAAAAATCCTGATGGTGTGCTGCTGAGATGTGTGGGTGAGGACATGGCTAATAATGTTTTGATTGATATGCATAAAGGATTGTGTGGTGGACATTATACTGCCCAAACAACAGCTCATAAAATTCTTAGGGCAGGATATTGGTGGCCCACTCTCTTTTCAGATGCACAAAAGTTAGTAAGGAAGTGTGACCCTTGCCAGAGATTCTCAAGAAAGCTAAAATATGATGGTGCTTTACCCCTCAGAACTGTACCTGTGGATGCTCCATTCCAGCAATGGGGAATTGACTTCATAGGGGAAATTGCAGACAAATCAAGTGGGGGACACAGTTGGATTTTGGTGGCAACTGACTACTTTACCAAATGGATTGAGGCCATTCCAACTAAAAGAGCTACAAGTAAGGTGGTGACAGACTTCATATTAGAAAACATCATCATCAGGTTTGGAGTACCATTTAAGATTATCACTGATAATGCTATGTGCTTCAGATCAGGTGAGTTTGTTGATTTTTGCAACAAGTATGGGATAAACCTGTCATATACATCACCATATCACCCACAAGGAAATGGTCAAGCAGAATCAAGCAATAAGAGCATCATGAAAATTGTCAAGAGGATACTGGACAAGAACAAGAGAGCTTGGGATTCAAAGTTGAACCTAGCAGTATGGGCTGACAGGGTGACTGTGAAAAGGGCTATTGGGAAGTCACCTTTTGAGCTAGTGTATGGTGCATCAGCTAGACTGCCCATAAACAATCTCCTACCAGTTTACAGATTCATTCAGGAAAATGATGAGGAGGTTGAAGATTCCATGACGGAAAGAGTGAATCAGCTGGTTGCTTTGGATGAAGACAGAAGGAGAGCCCACCAGATCAATCTCAAAAGACAACAGGATATGAAATATCAGTTTGACAGGAGAACTACAAAAAGGAAGTTTCAAGTCAATGATCTGGTGCTCATTTGGAATGCTAAAGATCAGGAAAAGGGTAAACATGGTAAATTTCAACCCTTATGGATGGGCCCATATCAGGTTTGCAATACTCATGGGGAGGATTCTTATTTCCTCCAGGCCCTAGATGGTGAAATTCTGGAATTGCCTGTGCATGGCCAATTCCTTAAGTTCTATTTTGCATGAATATCTGGTTGCTGTGCACATTTGTAAAAATATGTATGTAGTGTAAATGCCTTGTACAGCTCGCGTTTTTTGGCTTTTTGTCTGGTCTGCCCGGAGATCTGGATCTCGCTGCAGGTTTTCACTTGCACGTCCCCATTCGGAGCCACTGTTAGCACTCATTTTGACCTGTGGTTGATTTGTCATGATCAGGAGGTTTCTTCATTTGAAGCCTTTATCTTCTTGCCCAAATTTTTCTAAGTGTTGGACCTCCTCAGCATTTTTCAGCTGCAGCATCATATTTTCCTGAGGAGGAGGTCATCATCATTATCTTGTCTTCGATGATGGTCAGCATCATCATGTTCTTCGTCGACCGGTTTCTCATCGTCGTCATCATATTTCAACTGTCGGGTGATGTTTGGATATCATCCTGATGATACTGGTGAGCTACAGTGCGCCCTCATCTGCTTGCGAGGGTGATTTTTCAAAGTATCCGGTGATCTTCCATTTATCACCTTGCAAACATGATGATGATGTTGCCCCGATATCCTGAAGGGGTTATTCTTTGTGTTGTTCGACCTGACTTGTTTTTTCTTAAGCGTCGTCATCATCATGATATTTCCAGTTATCATCCTGCTGCTTGCGGAGGTCATCATATTTTCTGCCTTCATGATATTTCGCCGGGGTGATATTTTTATCATCGGGTGATCTTGGTTATGATCATCCTGATGATGTTGTTGAAAGTTGATGATTTTGGCTCTGTAATGCATAACAAGCTGATCTGGTTGCTCTGTACAGCTTACCTGTGAGTTTATGTATCTCTTGTTGTTTGTTTTTGGCATGAACCCACTGATTTCATGATTAAACTTATATGAGAAATGCTGTTTGGCATGTGTTGTGTTAATTCTGTCTCCAGTATTGCATGTATTCTTCTTCTGAATCTGGATGTTTGGTAATGTTTAGATTCTAGAGCATAGAATTCCTATGTTGACTGTCTGATCTTTTAACTTCTACTCAAGGGGTAGATTAAACTGTTTTCAGGTTGAACATTGGGAAGGGTATACTGCAGTAGGGATACCATAAGTAGAGATAACCTAACACTCTGTATTGGGAGATGTCTGTAAGGCAGATGTCACATATATCCCCTTGAAATCCAGTTCTAGCTGTTCATGCTGATCATTCACAGGTGTATGTCTACTGACTCCAGGCCCTGGATAGGCACCAATCATGCTTTGTGTTGTGTTATAACCATATCCAGCTTTCCATCCAAGCTTAAAATCCAAATCAAAATCTAAAACAACCATAGGACATTAGAGTTAGTTTTAGGAACCTCAGTCCTCTGTCTACAACTGCAAATAGGCCCAAAGCTAGCCCCTTTGCCCTTATCTTTCAGTTTTGGTCTACCTACAGGAGGACTCATCTGCTTTCTGTCAACATCCCAGCCTTGCATGCATATCCTCATGGGTGTTGAGTAGGGAATACCCCCCTAGGTCTTGCAGAGCCTGAAGAAGAAGAGGAGATAAAATATAGAGTCTATCTCCTACACTGTTGACCCCCTGGCCCAGAGATCCTGTTGATCACTGATGGCTACCTTGTAGGGAAATCTGGGAATAAGCATCCAGTCTGGGAAAAAGTCAACAGGCTCCACCCCTCCCCACACCCATTATTAAAGGCAATGGTGGTGGGGAGGGTTCAAACCCTCCCCCCACCACCACTGTATTTTTTTTTAACTATGTTTCATACAGAACAGCAATTCATGAATTTTATTTCCCATTCAAAATTTTATATATATTTTTTGTTTATAACAATAATAAAAATATATAATATATATATATATATACTTATTTAGTTATATACACAGAATTTTACACAGCTTTAATCACAGTTTCCATAATAATACACTTAACTGTAAAAAAAAAATACAGAATATATATATTAAATAAATTCTGTCAATTAATTTATAGGACAGAATATTGAAATTAATCTATAATGAGTTTTCATACAATTTTATTTTCAATGCAACTCAAAAATAGAAATTGTAAATATAGGGTATTATTCAAAGATCATTAATTCTGATTTTTCTCTTAATTAGATTTCAATTATAAATCATACAATTCAATTTAAACATATTAAGCATTTAATTTAAAGGGAAAGAAATTAATTTTATTTGCATTTCTCCTCAACAAATAAAATGCATGATTATAACAAGAGTTCATTTCTTTTCATAATGACAAAACTACAACTTCAAACAACTCATTAAAATTATCATTTTCACAAGTCATGTAATGAGATAAATATTAACAAATTTATTTATAACAACAACTAATTCACAACTTTTCAAAATACGAGTATAAGGAAATAGACAATTCTAATGTCCTTTAAAAAAAATAGTTTCCTTTTCTTAATCATTTCATAAATTGTAACAAAATGTAATAAACACTATAAATAAAACCTTTATAACAATGAAGAGGATTTCCTCATAACTCAAAAATACAAAAATTACAACAATAGAAGGAGAAATCTCTCCTCTTGGCAAATCAACAAGGATGAAGCTATTAAATGACCAAGCTCTCCTTAAGACTTAAGGAAAATAAAATATTTTCTAAGTTCAAATAATCTTCTCCAAACTTCACAGTAATTTCCAAGAACCTGCATATCACACAAGGGGAGAAAACACCACTCAACTTGCTCTCCTCCCTACCGTAGACCCGCAAGAGGGTCACCCCCGAGCTAGGGAGATCATCCACACACCTAGGGTACCCAAACCACTTCACAATAAGGCAACGAAAACCACATCCCAAAACACAATCACACCCTTGAATAGTTACACAGCACAAACTCAACTAAAGTGAGTCAAACAAGGGGTAGGAGAGTGGACACACTCAACTCTAGAGTGCCACCCTTTCAAATAATAAAATCAACACAAATTTCTCATGGCCTCAAGCCAAACAAGTAAACCAAAATTTCCAAGAAGATCATATTTTGGCTCTCAAGCCATGTGACAAATTTCTTCAAATTACTCAAATGCCCTCAAGGCTTTCAACATCCCAAAACAAGGCAATGACCTCGAGGAGGATCACTCCTCCCCTATCCCATACTTGATGAGCATTTCTCCCAAGTGGAAGAAGCTCTGTCAACATCCCAACAAAAGTTTCCCCACAATAACAAAAAAATACAACATAAGCAAAATAAACATTTTCACACATCCTTCATGCAACAAATAGAAAATGCAAAGGAAAGGCCTTGAAATACAACCTTAAAAAGCCCTTTAATGGATGTAGTTGATGTAGAGCTCCACTAAAATCTCCTCCAACCTAAGTCACCAACTCCCTCTATCCTTTTCTCCAAAAAAAACAATTTCCAATAAACCAAAAATCCTCAAAAATTCAACAACCCTTCTCCCTATCCCAAGTGGGATTAAAATAACCCCACACATGAGCTTAGAGGAATGGAGAGGTGACACTTGTCACCTCCTCACTCTTCCTCCCAAATACTATTGTGTCCCAAGGGATGGGTGTTGACACATGTCACTCACCCATCCCCAAAGTCTTCCTTATCCCTTACCACATGTCATCTCTCTTACACATGGGAGAGAAAAGTGGGGGTTGGAGAGGGAAAGGATGACACATGTCTTCCCCTCCTTCCCTCTCATGAAGGACTACAAAGCTCCATGGGGAGTCTCACAAGCCTTGGGAATTGAAGAGGGATGGGCTTGAGTGTTGGTACCACTCATCCTATTCCTCTCATGCCTCCAAATTCGTCACTTAACTTCAGTGTGAAGTTAAGGTGACCATATGGAGGTTTACCAAGGGTTACCCAAGTCAAAAGGGACCCTAGACCCATGGGGTATAACCCAGGGTCAACTTTAACCTAGTTAGGACACCCAGGGTCAAGTTAAGACACAAGAAAAGGGTCTCAAAAATTTAAAATTAAAAAATGAATTTCAAGTACAATTCTCACAACACAAATCATAATTTGAATTTACAAGAGGGTAGACCTAACCCATTCAACCTCATACAAGACAACATTACAACATTAATTCAAATATAGAATTGATCTCAGTTCCTAGTGGAACCAGATCAGCTTCACAAGAGATTAAAACATAAGGTGTGGAATAATCTCCAGTATCTGTGGTTTGTTAGAAATACCTGCACACTAAATTTCAAAGTTAATTTCACATATAAATATCATAGCCGAAGCAAATTTAAAACATGCATTCCTAAAACATACCACAACTCTCATAAGCATAATGAAATCACATTACAATTTCCTTTCTAACATCACCTAATTAGTTTTTCCTATAAAATAATAAAGTCTAACAGTTCAGAAATCTGGGATCAACAGTCCCACAAATATAAAAGTATCAGCAATAGTAAGGTAAATAGTCACATGAATAGAATGAAAAATGTAGGCCTCACATCCTCTCCCCCTAAGACTGTACTTCCTCCTGGAAGTTGTCAAAGAGGTGAGGATAAAGAGTCCTTAGTCTCGCTGCATCCTCCCATGTCGCAGTGACCTCATCATACATGTCCCACTGGACCCTAACCTGGTCCAACTCTCGACCTTGAAGGCCCAGCGTCCGATGAGCCAATATGCGAATTGGCTCCAAAGCCAGCTATTCGTCTGCCTCTACCTGAAGAGCACTCCAATCCAATATGTGAGATAAGTCAGAGATATAATGACGTAAAACTAAAATATGAAAGACATCGTGGATACGCGACAGGCTAGGTGGCAAGACTAGACGATAAGCTACAAGTCCTATCCGCTCCAAAATCTCAAAAGGTCGTACAAACCTAGGTGCGAGCTTAGAGCCCTTTCTATAATGGATTGGACTCTTATATGGTTGCACTCTCAAAAATACCCTGTCACCCAGTGAGAAGCTCCGATCAGTTCTCTTAGCATCAGCATACTTCTTCTGTCTATCATGTGGCTCCTGAAGTCTCTGTCTAATCAGTGTAACCTGCTGGTCCATATCCTGAACTATCTCTAGACCAATGGCAACCCTGTCCTATATCCGATCCCAACTCAATGGTGTCCTACACGATCTGCCGTATAAAGCTTGAAAAGGAGGCATACCCAATGAGCTGTGATGCCCATTATTGTAGGTGAATTCAACCATATACAGATACTCCTCCCATCTAGACTGATGGTCCATAACATACATACAAAGCATATCTTCTAACACATGATTAACTCTCTCTGTCTGCTCGTCGGTCTCAGGATGGTCAGCTAAACTGAAGTTGAGTTGTGTGACCAACGCCTGATGTAAGGCTCTCCAAAATGATGAAGTGAATACGGAGTCTTTGTCAGAAATGATGCGGCGAGGTACTCCATGAAGTCTAACAATCTGGTCTAGAAACACTCTCGCCACTGATGGTGCATTGTACATCATGCGTACAGGTGAGAAATATGCCACCTTGGTCAACTTGTCAACTATCACCATGATGGCATCATGGCGACGTGATGACATAGGTAGACCAACGATAAAGTCCATGGAAATGGTGTCCCATTTCCACTCAGGTATCTCATGAGGGTACAACAGTCCTACTGGATGTTGATGCTTGGCCTTGACCCTCTGACACTCAAGGCAACGAGCAACATATTCTGCAATGTCGCATCTCATCCCAGCCCAATGATATAACTGTCACAAATTAGCATACATCTTCTTCACTCCAGGATGTACTGCATAGGGTGCTCTATGAGCCTCTAAAAGAATCACTATATGTAGATCAGCCGCATGAGGTACATAGATGCGCTACCAACGTCTAAGAAAACCATCAGACTCAAGGGAATATCCTGCGAATTTGCCCTTAAGGGCTCTTTGATTCTAAATTTCCTACTGCACCTCAAGAAACCACTCGTCCTCTGGTAGATGCTGTAAGATGCAATCTCTCAAGTCCACCCTCAATGTCAAGGTCAGGATCTCATGGCGCCTCTGACTCAAAGCATCAGCGACCATGTTCTCCTTCCCTTTGATGTAGTGGACATCAAATTTGTACTCGCATAAGAAGTCCATCCAATGCCGCTGGTGGGCATTCAAATTTGGCTGTGTGAAAATGTACTGTAAACTATGGTGATTTGAATGGAGCTCAAAGCGTTGACCTAAGAGGAAGTGTCTCCAACAAACAAGAGCATGAATCACTACTGCAAGCTCTAAATCGTGAGTAGGGTAGTTTAGCTCATGTGTCTTAAGCTTACGCGATTCGTATGCAATCGCTCTACCACCCTGCATAAGCACGGCTCCCAAACCCTCTAATGATGCATCTGTGCAAACAACAAAATCCTCTGCAGGATCTGGAACCGCTAAAATAGGAGCGCTGGTAAGACAATCCTTAAGGACCCCAAAGGCCCTTTCACACTGGTCGGTCCAAGTGAAACCTTTCCCTTTTCACTGAAGGGAAGTGATGGGATGTGCTAATCTGGAAAAGCCCTCAACAAATCTACGGTAATAATCGGCTAATCCCATAAAGCTCCTGACCTCAGTCACACTGGTGGGTGCTGGCCAGTCCTGAATCACTCTGATCTTTGATGGATCTACGGAGATGCCATTGCCAAATAAGATGTGTCTCAAATACTGCACCTCTGTCCTGAAGAAGGCACACTTTGCTAGGTTGCCATAAAGTTGTTGCTCTCGTAAGCACTGCAACACCTAACGTAGATGGTCCATATGTTCATCCTCGGTTTGCGAATAGATCAAAGTATTATTAAGAAATATGATCACGAACCGATCTAGGTAAGTGCGGAAGACCCCATTCATGAGACTCATGAACACTGCAGGGGCGTTCGTCAAACTGAAGGGTACCACGGTAAACTCATAATGACCATATCTAGTTCGAAAAGCAGTCTTATGAATGTTTGCCTCTGTGATGCGCAATTGGTGATACCCAGATTTTAGATAAATTTTTGAGAACACTCTAGCTCCCTGCATCTGATCAAAGAGGTCGTCAATCCTAGGCAGAGGATAACAGTTCTTCACCGTCACCTTGTTCAACTGCCTGTAATCCTTGCATAATCGAAGAGACCCATCCTTCTTCACGAAGATAACCAATGCACCCCAAGGTGAAACACTAGGTCGGATGTGTCCCTTCTCAAGTAACTCCTCTAACTATAGTTTAAGTTCTGTAAGCTCATGTGTAGTCATCATGTAGGGTGCACAAGACACTAGCTCTGCACCTGGCACCAAGTCGATGTGGAAATAAACCTCTCTGTGTGGAGGCATACCTGGTATATCTGGCAGAAATATGTCAGAAAAATCTCTCAGGATAGGGTGATCATCTAAGGTAGCCTCAGGCTCATCCTCTAATCTATCACTGACCGTAATAGCAAATATCTGACAACCTTTCTGCATGCAGTGCTTAATCTGCTGAGTGGATATCATACATACAGCCATGGGCTTCTGAACGCCGACTATCTCAAACTGTGTGGCATGATCATCTAAGCAACTAATCGTCCTCTGGCGACAATCTAGCTTGGCTCTATGAGCTGCAAGCTAGTCCATACCCAGAACTACACCGTAGGATCCTAATGGCATAACCCTAAGGTCACATGATGTAGTGAAGGAACCCAAGGTGATCTCGCAATCTCTAACCAAGGTGTCTACTGACATCCTAGCCCCAGAGGCCAACTCAACCTCCCACCTAATGTCTTGCCTAAAAGCCACTAGCCTGCAACGTTCCACTAACGATGTAGACAGAAAAGAATCGGTAGCTCCAGAGTCAAAAAGAATAGAGATGGGGAAATCCCTAATCGTACCTGTTGTCTCAATGACTGAAGCCTAGAAATCAGCCTGGCGGTTGTCAACCGTTGGAAACATGCGGTGGGACCTGCCCACATCACCTACAGTCTGCTCAGAACCTCCTGAACGAGGCTGTCCCCCTACTGTAAATCCCTATGAACACTCTCTAGCTAAATGCCCAGCCCCACCACATACATAACATGGACCCCTAGCCTGTAACTGTACTGACTGAGTTCTACCCGACTGCTATTGTCTAGTCCGTCCAGTGGGCTCCTGTGAACCTCTGTATGACTGCTGAGACCTCACGAGTCCCGTAGATGATCCCTGCTATCTCTAATCTCTACGCGGGCCCTGCTGCTACCAACCACGGTTCTGTCCTCCCTGAACCCTCTGCTAGGGTCTAGATCTCTGCTGATGCTACTGCTGCTGCTGTTATGGAGGCCTAGGAGGTAATGATGAAGAATTATATCCTCCTCTCTATGGTGTGTTTTGAGGCCTGCGAAAGTTCTGCTATTGTTGGGGATTACGATCTTGATACTGCGGGCGTGAATTCTGCCCTCCTCCCTGAATTTCCTCTGCAATAAGAGCCTTTTCAACAGCCTCGCTCATAGTCTAGGGATCTGCCATATGTACTGGTCCTGCTATCCCATGATTCAGGCCTCTGATGAATTTGTGTACTAGGAGTTTCTCGTCATGGAGGTACTCTGTGTAATGAGAAAGCTCAATGAACCGGCTCTCATATTGAGCAACTGTGAGTCCTCTCTACTGTAAATCATGGAACTCATCTATCTTGCGCTATCTATAATGCTCTGACAAATATCGTACATTAAAGTGTTGTATGAAAATATCCCAAGTGAGTGTATCTAAGGACAGTCGATGCTTACACTCCTCAGTGCACCACCAGGTAGCTGCTGCATCTCTCAGGAGATGTACTGCCACTCATGCTTTCGTGTTGCTCCCCTAAGGTCACAATGTGAAACACCTGTCTAGGCTAATCAGCCAAGCCTTGGCCACAACTCCCTCTGTAGCTCCTGCAAAAGTAGGTGGGTTGAGCCTAAGCAGGTCTCTGATGGGATCTCCTCTGTCTCTGAGCCCTATAACCGGCTCATCTAATCCATATTCATATGGTCCATGGTATACCTATTCTACCCTCATGGTCTCATCTCGTCTCAAGAGTCTCGGAGGACTCCTACTCCGTGCACGGTAGGCTGACCCTACCTCCTCTACTGTAGTGTCTGGGATCTCTACAAAAGGCTCTATGCATGGCACCTCTCGCGAATCGACGTGGGGCTCCACATATGGCTCAGCATGTGACTCAGCATGCGGCTCCTTACATGGCTCCTCTCGCGGATCAACGCGAGGCTCATCACGTGGCTCTAGAATAGTTGGTGGTAATCTTTCTAATATGGCCTGTAGTGTCTGTAGAATCTGTGGACCTATGTCAAATACTGTGGTGCCTATGGTACTGGTGGGTCTGCTATAACTACGAGTGCTCGTCCCTCTACTAAGGAATCGTTGTGCACCTCGATGGATGATGTGTTATGCAATCGCGCTTGTTGAACACGTCAGGGAGGCATCCTACAAAATAAAGTAGACACTAATTAATCAAAGTTGCAGAATAATAACGTGCCCAAATATGCCTAGTGTTTAAACTTGTGCTCTGATACCAAATGTCATGCCCACATTTCCCATGCAGTCACAATATGCATCACACGTGTCATGTCCACATGTGTCATGTGGTCATGACACGAAATATCAAAAAATTTCCCATGCTTCCCTAGAAACCCCCTGGCACGCAGAAGCGTGCTCAATGGCTTACGCGTAAGGCGTACACAAAATAGTTGATAGTGGGGTAACACACACGTGTGCATACCCAAACGCAAGAAGGCCAACAAGGGGGTCTTCGTAATGCGGTTGACGTCGCTACAAGGGTTGAACTTTCTAAGCTTCTAAACCCTAGATTCTGGAAGAATCCCGCAGCATAACGCCTCACGGGTGTGAGTGGGATTTATTGCACCAAACACTAATCTTGATCACATGGTTTCCTGACTTAGGTTAATTTCACTAAATACATTGGTAAAATAGTTGATTAAGTTAATGGGGCATTTTTCAACAAAGTCCAATCATTTGTTCTTTCACGTTCTCTGAAATTTAATATTAATTTCTCCTCCTTCAGACTTAGCATTTTCAACAAAGCCTGTTCATTTGCCCTCTCTTCCGTTTCTCTGAAATTTAATTTTGATTGTATTTCTATCACGTTCTCTTTCCTGTTTTGTAATGTTTCTTTATGTTTATCCTGCTTTTCTTCACGTTCTCTATCAATCAGAGTTATCACTACATCCTTTACATTATTCCTAATTTCTTGGTAGACCAGATTACTTAAACTAGGTTTACTAACTTCGCTTGCCACAGACTCCTAGGTTTCCGCTCTAGTTTAATTCAACGTTTGATTTAATTTCAATAATTAACTCGTCCCTAATCAGGATTAACGATAGGACAAACTTACTTAGTTCTCTTAGCCCATTTCGGAAATGTCTCGCATTTTCTCCTCTTTGTTTTTCCAAGGTTAACTTTTCTTTCTCTTTCTCTCTTTTTTTCTCAATTGGACGTTTACTCCATCTACAGTCTAAGTTTACAATGGCCACATATGGAATGTCTGTGATGGCTTAATTGCATTTAAAAAGATACGCATATCTATATAAATACAAATAAGCATATATATAATGTATATATATGCTTATTTGCGTTTATACAGATAGGTATATTTTTCTTTTTGTTTTCTTGGTATTTCATTTGTGATAATTGTTTGAACTTCCGAGATGCATTTTCCTGCAGTTGGATTATTATAATTATATATATTATTATCTAAATATTAGCCCTATTTTATTTATTCTTTTTACAAATTTACCCATAGAAAATATATATATATATTCCTATATATATATGATTATTTCAATGAATTTTACAAAATTATTAGCAAACAAATAATTTATATATATATATATAAATTATTTATTTTAATCTTATAATTTATATATTTCTTTTTTTTATATATATAACATAGGGTATTATTTCATTTCCATTCATTCTTTTTTTTTATGCCATTGGAGAAACCCTAATTTTTTTGTGTAATGGTATTGGCTGTGCAACGACCAATACATGGCGACGGTGGATTGGCATGGCGCAGAGAGGGGAGGTTCTGAGTTTGTGGGGAGGCAAAGCAAAGGTGGTCGCTGGCGGCAAAGTGTAGGCCGCGTAGTAGGGAATAGGCGGCGGATGGTGGTGCTCACGGTGGCCGTAGAGGGTGGCAACAAGGGGAGAGCAGAGGCCGCGGGATGGATGATAGCGGGGTTGTGGGGAGTCCGATGGTCCATGGGGCTTAAATTTTCTACGGAGGGGGCTTTGTATTAACGGGGGTCTGGGGAGGGGCGGAGCCCCCACCCACATCCCACATAGTGGGATGTGGGTGGGGGCTCCGCCCCTCCCCACACCCATTATTAAAGGCGACAGTGGTGGGGAGGGTTCAAACACTCCCCCCACCACCACTATATTTTTTTTTAACTATGTTTCATACAGAACAGCAATTCATGAATTTTATTTCCCATTCAAAATTATATATATATATATATATATATATATATATATATATATATTTGTTTATAACAATAATAAAAATAATATATATATATATATATACTTATTTAGTTATATACACAAAATTTTACACAACTTTAATCACAGTTTCAATAATAATACACTTAACTGTAAAAAAAAAATACAGAATATATATATTAAATAAATTCTGTCAATTAATTTATAGGACAGAATATTGAAATTAATCTATAATGAGTTTTCATACAATTTTATTTTCAATGCAACTCAAAAATAGAAATTGTAAATATAGGGTATTATTCAAAGATCATTAATTCTTATTTTTCTCTTAATTAGATTTCAATTATAAATCATACAATTCAATTTAAACATATTAAGCATTTAATTTAAAGGGAAAGAAATTAATTTTATTTGCATTTCTCCTCAACAAATAAAATGCATGATTATAACAAGAGTTCATTTCTTTTCATAATGACAAAACTACAACTTCAAACAACTCATTAAAATTATCATTTTCACGAGTCATGTAATGAGATAAATATTAACAAATTTATTTATAACAACAACTAATTCACAACTTTTCAAAATACAAGTATAAGGAAATAGACAATTCTAATGTCCTTTAAAAAAAATAGTTTCCTTTTCTTAATCAGTTCATAAATTGTAACAAAATGTAATAAACACTATAAATAAAACCTTTATTACAATGAAGAGGATTTCCTCATAACTCAAAAATACAAAAATTACAACAATAGAAGGAGAAATCTCTCCTCTTGGCAAATCAACAAGGATGAAGCTATTAAATGACCAAGCTCTCCTTAAGACTTAAGGAAAATAAAATATTTTCCAAGTTCAAATAATCTTCTCCAAGCTTCACAATAAGCTCTAAGAACCTGCATATCACACAAGGGGAGAAAACACCACTCAACTTGCTCTCCTCCCTACCATAGACCCGCAAGAGGGTCACCCCCGAGCTAGAGAGATCATCCACACACCTAGGGTACCCAGACCACTTCACAATAAGGCAAAAAAACTACATCCCAAAACACAATCACACCCTTGAATAGTTACATAACACAAACTCAACTAAAGTGAGTCAAACAAGGGGTAGGAGAGTGGACACACTCAACTCTAGAGTGCCACCCTTTCAAATAATATAATCAACACAAATTTCTCATGGCCTCAAGCCAAACAAGTAAACCAAAATTTCTAAGAAGATCATATTTTGGCTCTCAAGCCATGTGACAAATTTCTTCAAATTACTCAAATGCCCTCAAGGCTTTCAACATCCCAAAACAAGGCAATGACCTCGAGGAGGATCACTCCTCCCCTACCCCATACTTGATGAGCATTTCTCCCAAGTGGAAGAAGCTTTGTTAGCATCCCAACAAAAGTTTCCCCACAATAACAAAAAAATACAACATAAGCAAAATAAAAATTTTCACACATCCTTCATGCAACAAATAGAAAATGCAAAGGAAAGGCCTTGAAATCCAACCTTAAAAATCTCTTTAATGGATGTAGTTGATGTAGAACTCCACTAAAATCTCCTCCAACCTAAGTCACCAACTCCCTCTATCCTTTTCTCCAAAAAAACAATTTCCAATAAACCAAAAATCCTCAAAAATTCAACAACCCTTCTCCCTATCCCAAGTGGAATTAAAATAACCCCACCCATGAACTTAGAGGAATGGGGAGGTGACACTTGTCACCTCCTCACTCTTCCTCCCAAACACTATTGTGTCCCAAGGGATGGGTGTTGACACATGTCACTCACCCATCCCCAAAGTCTTCCTTATCCCTTACCACATGTCATCTCTCTTACACATGGGAGAGAAAAGTGGGGGTTGGAGAGGGAAAGAATGACACATGTCTTCCCCTCCTTCCCTCTCATGGAGGACCACAAAACTCCATGGGCAGTCTCACAAGCTTTGGGAATTGAAGAGGGATGGGCTTGAGTGTTGGTACCACTCATCCTATTCCTCCCATGCCTCCAAATTCGTCACTTAACTTCAATGTGAAGTTAAGGTGACCATACGGAGGTTTACCAAGGGTTACCGAAGTCAAAAGGGACCCTAGACCCATGGGGTATAACCCAGGGTCAACTTTAATCTAGTTAGGACACCCAGGGTCAAGTTAAGACACAAGAAAAGGGTCTCAAAAATTTAAAATTAAAAAATAAATTTCAAGTACAATTCTCACAACACAAATCATAATTCAAATTTATAAGAGGGTAGACCTAACCCATTCAACCTCATACAAGACAACATTACAACATTAATTCAAACACAAAGTTGATCTCGGTTCCTAGTGGAACCAGATCGGCTTCACAAGGGATTACAACATAAGGTGTGGAATAATTTCCAGTATTTGTGGTTTGTAAGAAATACCTGCACACTAAATTTCAAAGTTAATTTCACATATAAATATCATAACCGAAGCAAATTTAAAACATGCATTCCTAAAACATACCACAGCTCTCATAAGCATAATGAAATCACATTACAATTTCCTTTCTAACATCACCCAATTAGTTTTTCCTATAAAATAATAAAGTCTAACAATTCAGAAATCCGGGATTAACAGTCCCACAAATATAAAAGTATCAGCAATAGTAAGGTAAATAGTCACATGAACAGAATGAAAAATGTAGGCCTCACAAGAAATACTTGATTTTTTAGTTTAGTCAATCATATAGTGATGCTCATATTTCCCTTTTTACGCCTGAACTATTTTTGATAGCCTACCAGAGAGCTACCCCAGAGATGCAAAATTGATTATGTGAATTTTATTTACATGAATTGTCTATTCCTTATGACACTACTTGGAATCCCTTAATTGTTATTGGGGATGTGTAAATAAAATCCCTAACATCATTCATATAGAATGAACATAGGAGAGGGGTCCTTCAGTAATAGTATAATGAGAGGGAGAAACCAATTCCCCTCAAAATAAGGGTAGAGGCCCAAGATCCCAATTAGGTAGTAGTAGAATGGATCAGTCTTATCCAACACCCTAAGGTGGAAGAAAAGCTCCTTGAATGCAAAGCAATAGATTATGAGAAATTTAAGGAATTAGCTGATGGCACTGGTAAGGAGACATTGAACTTTTCAAGAGGCAGGTGGAATGAGTTGACACAGGAATTAAGAAGAAAAGAATCCCACTCTATCTTCAATTTCTTAGCACCCTGGCATAGCGGTAGATGCCTAAGCAGTATTCAATTATCATGTGTGATCTGAGTGGAAGTATGTTTTTGTCATCAAGGTAGTAAGCCGGCAGTGAGCCTTCAATATGGTTTAACAACCCTCATTGTAATCTTGCTAGGTTTAGGGTTGAAGTAGTGAGCCTACTAAATCTAGTTATACTTCATGGCAGTAAGCTAGCATGTTCTAAGCTTGTGGAGTGACCAAGCCTGAACACCATTTTTGTAAAGATTGCAATGTATATTTAAGAGCTAATCCTCTTCGTAGTTTTTCCCTTTTTGGGTTTTCCATGTAAAATCTTGGTGTTATGTGTCATGCTTTTGTGGATGCTATTCAGTTGTATATTTTTCTTCTGTTTGATTCTTCTTTTGAAATGGTTAAAAGTAAAAGTTCAAGAAAATATTTATAGAACACTAATTCACCCCCCCTCTTAGTGTTCCTGACAATCAACAATTGGTATCAGAGCAAGGTTCCTTGGAAAAAGTTTAACAGCTTAAGAAAGATCTAGGATAGTATGATCATGGCAGCAAGAAGGTATGGAAATTATGAGAGATACAATCAACTAGAAGTAGCTCTTATGGATCTTAAAAATTCTGAAGTAGAGGTCAGAGATCTAAAGGAGAATCTAAAGCAAACTGATGAATGTATCTTAAAGCTGAAGGAGCAAGTCAAGAAATTCAAAGACATATACAAAGAAGTAGTGACCAATTGCTATTAGTAAATGAAGCCCTAAATGATTTGGAAGCAGAAGTTACAAAAAGAACAAAAGCAGAAGATGATCTAAACTTGATTTTGAAAAACGGATCAGAAGATTGTGTAAAACTTGAAAAAGAAATTATAAGTTTGAAAATAGATTTGGAAAAGGCCAGAAGTTTTGAAGAAAAATTTAGGATAAGTACTGTAAAGCTTGACGAAATGATTGCTTGCCAGAGGAATGTTGAAGACAAACATGATTTAGGATTTGAGAAAGGAGAAAGTTCAAACTCTGGACAAATGAACACGGAGTCAAGGGAAAGCAAAGGATATCAGCTCAGAAATCAAAGAAGAAAACCTAGAAGACCTCCAGTCAGACAACCAAACGCTCAAAGGTACCCATCTTTCAATGGTTATTGTAATTCATGCAATAAGTTTGGTCATAGGGCTACTCAGTGTAGAAGTAGAATAAATCAAAAGACTCCATTATTCTTTGGTTAGTGTTTCAATTGCAAGAAAATTGGTCATAGAGCAAATGAATGTAGAAATCAGATCAAGAAAAGTTTCAACAATGGGAGGAATGAACAATCATTCAAAGGTAAATGCTTCACTTGCAATAGAACTGGTCATTAAGTTGTTGTATGCAGAAGTAAAGTAAGTCAAAACCTTATCAGGTGCAATAAAATGGGACACAGATCAAATGAATGTAGAAGTTTGATAAGAACTAATTTTCAAATTTTTAGGAACAGTCAATCATTCAATAAAAGGTGTGTTGCATGTAGTAGATTTGGACACATGGCTAATTAATACAGATCAAATTCATTCAATGGAAGGATTCAAGGACAAAAGAATGTGGTATGTTTCAATTGCAACAAATCTAGACATATTCCAAGGTTTTGTAGAAGTAGGAATGTAAAGAGAAATCGTTATTCTAAAGAAAGGAAAACAAAGCAGGGAAATGACAAGGCAAAAGAGAAAGTTAATCTGGTTGAAACTAAGAAAGAAATGAACAAGGTATGGATCAAGAAAGAAGTAATTGAAGTTAAGGATCAATCCGCACTAGTATCTGGTGCAGATACTTCCTCCAGGAAGTAAATTGAGTGCTCTGGCTCAGGGGGAGCAATGTTGAAAATCTAATTCCCCCAACCAGAAAGTGGGTGCTAGAAGACGACATGAGGGTGTTTGATGAAATCTGATGCGACACATCTCTCAAAAGAAAAATTGGAATAAAAAGGGATAATGCGGTATATTGCGAAGCAATCCTAATCAAGTATAGTGAAGGGTTTCAATAGTTTTTTGGACAACTAGGTCAAATCGCGCAGAGGACAAGAAGAAATTTTTGGGGCTTCTAAATCACTTTACATTCAGCGCTATAGTGTATTGATTTGCACTACGAACAACGGGATTTGTTTTTTAACCGGTGTCGTGGAAATTCTTCTTTTAACTAAGGACAAATGATTCTACTTGGTCACACACACTTCTAGAAGCCCTTGGAAGGTTGTATTTGTAGTTGTTGTAAATCAAGCAAGGACTATAGTGGATTTTGAGAATTCACTGCTGGAGGTAGCTAGTCGAACTAACACCCATGATGGAAAGCGTAGGAATTGAGCTCTAGCAAAGAGGAAGCATTTTGATTCCTCTTAGATGATGGAAGTGATTCCAACTCTGATAATGGGGATGATTCTAATGGTAGAAAGACATCTGAGACAAGGATGCCTTTGAAGAAGAGATTTGATTCTAAAAATGATAATGTGGAGATGATTCAGATAATGATGGATTATCGTTCAAGAGTGATTTGTACAAAGATGATGAAGATAGGGAATGGCTTCAAAATTTGTCTGAACTAGACAGGGAGATGATTTTTGCAGAAAGAATAGAGGTAGGGGATGATTTTTGGTATGGAGGAGGGCTGAAGCTCGATAAAATGAGACTAGGAATTAGAGGGGAAGAGACATAGGACCACCGTCTTCCCAGATGTGCTCTTCTGTGAAATCTACCAGGACAGTGAAAGAAAATGTCTTAAATGAATTAGTTGCAAAAATAGAAGGCACGAGATTCAGATGTGCAGAGAAGGTGAAGGGATACTGTTGGGTCATCTAGAAGATGGGATTCTTCACCTGGCAGATGAAAGTCTCATGCTGGTCCTAGTGTTAGTCCATCATCCTCTAGTAACAAGGATCAGAGCCCAAGCAGTTGTGGAAATTTAGATGATAGTGATGAAAAAGGCACAAATTCTAATATTCCTTCCTTTGAAGATATTAAGAGTATAACAATCCGGAGATCAATGCTTGCCAAGTGGTTCATGGAGCCATTCTTCGAAAAGATCATTTTGGGTTGTTTTATGAGAATTGGGATTGGTATGTCAAGGCCAGGATAGCGTATTTACTGTCTTTGCATGTGATGATAGTGCAGCTAGATGGTAGATGGAGAGGGTGTCTAATTCGTTGCCTCTTGAGAAAGAGTTTAAGGAACAAGAACGGGAAGTAGAGCGCACTAAGGACCGAATCTTTGGTAGAGTTGATGTGGAAGAAAAATGCACTGAAGGAAATAAATAATTTTGTCTATTAAGCAGATGCTATAGGAGAAGAAGATGATTTCTACAAGGCCATCAAGTCTAGTTGCTGAGAGGGATAGGTTGAGGAAGGAGATGAAGATTGTAGAGAGCAAACATGATTATTTAGAAGTAGGCAGGATCAAAACAAGGTTGAAAGACTTAAAAGTCCTTTTACTTCAAAGAAAAGGCAAGGATGCAAAAGTCTAAAATGACCAAGTATCAGAAATGTGCAAGGTAAGTGATGATATATGTTGACATAGGTAAAAAGTAAGGAGGCCCTGCAAGTGTTCAAGATCCTCTACCTCTCATTGATTCAGTTGCATCTAAGAAGCAAAAGCAGAAGAAGAAGAAGAAGAAGAAGAAGAAAAGTAGAACTAACCAAGAATAGGAGGACCTATTTGAACCAAGACAAGGTCCAGAACTATCCAAGATTGTGGCAGATGATCAAAGACCATTGAGTTTGAACCTGAAGGGCTCCAGAAGTCAACAGTAGCAGTTGCTGAAGAAAAGGGCAGATACCAAAGAAGAAAAAACCAAGGAGATTAAAGGAAAGGTTCTAGGAAAAAAGGTCCCAAAAATCATGAGGAAATGCAAGAAAGGTTAACAAGATTGAAAGAAGAGAAGGAGAAAAGGAAGCCTCAAAGGAAGAAGGTAGAGAGCAAATTATCAAATGGCAAGCAGAAGGAAGAAGCTTACAGATTGACTTTAAATGAGAAAAGCAGTTCATTGCCCAAGTAGGGGTTTTATCTGATATTTCAAGGGAGAAACAAATTGCTTCAAGAAACTAATATACGAGACGAAGAAGAATAAGTGTGGACTTATTTGCAGCTTCTCAGCAGGCTATGCTAACAGAAGACCGTGACATCCAAAGAATATATATGATAGTAAAGTAAAGGAAGAGGTCAATGCAATGTAAATTGAACCTATTGAGAGTAAGGCTCACATGAATATGGAAATTGAAAAGGAGGAGAAAGATGATAAGGGAAGCATGTAGAAGAAAACCTGCAGACAAAGTCATGTCTAAAGTTTTGAGAAGATAAGATATGTTACTCCGGAAGTGATAGCATGTGAAGGTTCTAGATATGGTCTGATGTGTATTCCTGAGACAGAGTAGTCAAAGCAATAAAAGGAAAAAGGTGTAGTAATGCAAGAAATAATCAGAGATGGTTGCTAAAGTCAAGAAGTTTATGAAATTATCTCCCAGGGGAAGCAGGTAAATGATGCAAATATTAATTGTTGATAAAGAACAATAAGTATTGCAGTGTTGCTAGCAGAGATAATAGGGTAGTAGCAGTAAAATCTTAAGGTGAGAAGGAGAGAACTTCACATGAAGAACCAAAGTTGCAGTCAGGAAAGCATCAAGCAAGGGGGAGCAGTCAGTTGAAGAGAGTTCAGAAGAGAGATTAGATCAGAATAGATGAGGGCAAATATGTGCCCTTTGCCATTGATGTCAAAGGGGGAGAGAAGTCATGTGAAAAACTTAGAGTGCAGATGTGTAAAAGAAAGGGGGAGAATCTTGTCTTGATGGATGATGCAATTTTTCACATCATATGTTGCCATCAATGACAAAGGGGGAGATTGTTGCAAGTATGTGCCTAATCGGTGTTGTCATTGATGTCAACATATTCTTGTTGTCATTGGTGTCAACTGTATCTTATTCTATTACTTGTTTAGAAGACTTGTATGTTGAGGATATTGAGAAAATCAGTCTCTCCGGAAGAAACAAGTGAGTTACAGTGAAGTGCAGTATAGACAGTGAATGGTATGTTGAAGAATAGCCTGGTAGACTACTCTGCATCTCTTTCTGGATGATGATCTGGTAATGTAGTTCAGGTATGATGTTCTTAGTTGTTTGACAGTTCTATGTCTCATAGATTAAGTCTCGATTCTCTCCGGAAGTCATCTTGAAGAAATGTCTAAGTCTGGGTAAGCAAAGGAGTAGGAACAGTGATCAGGGTCTAGTATAGTGGTTCGCATTCCTCTACAGTCAAGTATTTCATTATGCGGTTTTGAGGTTTTGTAAACACTTATATGAAGTCTCTTATTCCAGAGTTAGGAGATCTGAAGTTCACCAGAAGGATAACTACAATTTGTTAAGTATCGGCACAGTGTTTGACAGAGACAGAGTCTGAGTTCTTATGGTCCACATTTCTAAGAAAGATGATATGATGCCTTGCAGTTCTGAGGGTAAGATTGGGAATGTATAAAGAGTCCTTGATATGATTTTGGAAGTGTTTTGTGATCAGCAATAGAAGTTGTAAGTCAGCAGATGAACCTATTAAGCATGCTCTTGAGGAATAGGCCGACTGGTGAGATAAATCATGACGCAGAGAAAGATTAGCGTGTGAAAGATCTATGAAAGTAATTGAATGGTTAGAGCCAACATATGTGAACACGTTTGGGAGAAGATTTGGGTCCACGCGACACATAGTGCATTGGATTGAGTGGCAAGGTACATCTTTCTATGTACACGCTTCACTTCTTGGATGTCGACCTGATTATGGATTAAATCATGATGCGGATATATAAGAGTGATGATCATCAGTTGAGTGGTGTGTGGTGAGTGAGCACAGAGGTGAGAAGCAAGCATGCAAATAGAAGAGTAGAATTAGAAGAGAAGCAGAGATGAAGACTTGGGATTCAGAATACAGTTATTAAATGACTGCACCCTGGCATAGTGGTAGATGCTGAAGCAGTACTCAGTTATCATGTATGATCTGATTGGAAGCAAGTTTTTGTCATCAAGGCAGTAAACCAGTAGTGAACCTTCAGTAGGGTTTAACAGCCCTCATTGTAATCTTGCTAGGTTTAGGGTTGAGGTAGTGAGCTTGCTAAATCTAGTTGTATTTCATGGCAGTAAGCCAGCATGTTCTAGGCTCGTGGAGTGACCAAGCCTGAACATCATTTTTGTAAAGATTGCAATGTATATTTGAGAGCTAATCCTCTCCGTGGTTTTTCCCTTTTTGGGTTTTCCATGTAAAATCTTGGTGTTATGTGTCATGCTTTTGTGGATGTTGTTCAGTTGTATATTTTGCTTCTATTTAATTCTTCTTTTGAAATGGTTAAAAGTAAAAGTTCAAGAAAAGATTTATAGAACACTGATTCACCCCCCCCTCTTAGTGTTCCTGACAATCAACATCCTCCCACTCCTCGACAGTTTTATCTTTAGCAGTTGGCATAGTCATAAAGATTAAGAGGAGCTCAAATCGTGGTTTTTAATTAATCCAATAATGTTATATTTTCATTTATGTCTCTTTATAGTGAATAAGAAGAATCGTAGTAGGACTATGATATTTGGATTATCTTTGTAATAGTTAGTTTCCTACTTTTGATCTAACTAGAATAATAATAAAGTCTTCTACCTATGTTTGTGGGGAGAATGGACGAGTGTAAGATAGTTGTTTAAGAGTTCAATTCAAATAAGAGGCTCAGATCCTGTCTATATATGATAGATTCTATATATGGTCGGGGGGATTTAGAAGAGATTTGGTATTGTCAAGTTCTTGTTATTGCATTACATCTTCCAGAATTCAATAAAGAATATAGATTCAGATTCAGTAAATGAGTAGTTGATACAAGAAGTGATCTAATTTAGATTTTACGAGATTGCAATCACTCAAGAAAGGGCCACTTGAGGTAACTGTAGTTCTCTTGTTAGTTTATATTGTTAGTTTACATTATTAGTTCATTGAGTTATTATGATTTATTAAATTAGGGAATATTCAATGTGATCACTGACTTAGTACATAGGTTGTTTTTCTACTGTGATTAAGTTATTTCATGAACAATTATTTAGGAAGTTAAATATGGTATTTATTATTCCTTAACAAAATTACTTACCTGTAGCAACTGTTGTTCTTTGCAATTTAGAATTTGTTTCCTTCTTCATCATTTGTTTCTATGCACAACTTCTAGGTTAAACTCAGGAATCCTTGACTGTACATATAGTACAGGTACCATCCAAGAAGAATATGATTCCCTAGTTTGACATATTGAAATGTAACACATTATAGCCATTAGGTTGTTAGATAAATGATCTGTAGGTCTGTTGAGTTGAGTGCGTGCTCTTTCTGCATCAATTTATTGGTTAATAATAGAGTTAGACACTCTCTATGAAAGCTCCCATTCTCCCTTGTGACCCCTTATTCTTCCAAAGGATTGCAACCCATTTGAGATCTACATGATATTATGAAGACTTTCATTTGCTACAAGTTTTTGTCTCCATTTTATTGTTGTACTTAGGGGTTTGAGTTTATGAACAAAATCTTCAGTCATTGAGATACCCAATTCTCTCCTTTTGAGTAAAATTTAGTTCTTCAATTTATGACTTGTTCCTTTCATCTCTAACATTATGATTTGTTGCAAATTTTTATTTACCTTGTTCCTATATCTTGGAATTTTATTTATAATATCACTCAGAAATAAATTCTTCTTTCTTTCTCTTTTATATTTGGAATAGAGGTTGCAAGTAGTTGCTCTCCTCTCCATTGAGCGAGCTCCCCTTTTCTTTCCTCCTCCATTTCTTTTGAAAGAAGTGATGGTGTTGTAGATCTTCTCCCTTAAGCTCCACCATTTTCCTTTCCTTTCATTTCTTCGTTATTTTATTCTTGAAGAGATTTTCCTCTTGCAATCAATATTGACTCAATGACAATCCTCTTATGTGGTTTCTCTTCCCCCATAATTCTAAAGATCACCCCTTGAAGTCTTCTCTTGACTTTTGAGATCTTCTCATTTTTATTCCTTGATATCATTATTACATTTAGCATATAATTAGTGAACAAGTTTATTAATCCATTTTGTTTATCTTTGCCTCATCACATTTGACACATTACTTGGATTGTCCATTTTCCTCTCTCCTACGTTTTCATATTATGTATAGTGAGTAGATGTCATAAATTTATTTATCATTAGTTGTTGCACACATTTTATTATTCTAAAGCTAATCATAAATCCTAAGTACACAAACAAAATCTATTTGGCTGCACATGAGGGTTGAAAGACCAAAATAGGAGTCTGACCACTTTGGTAGGCTCCTATGCAACCACCCCCTTTTCCCTTGTTTCAAACATTGGTTTTTTTTTAGCTCTCCTCTACAAATTTGATATTCTATTCAGTGGTTTTGTACCTCTAATCCTCTATTTTATTTTAAGCTATTTTCCTTAATTTCTATAGTTTATCATATTTTTTGAATGTTACTCATTACTGCCTTGTGTTGATTTTGTAAACCTTTAGCTTGTTGCTCTACTATTTTTATTTTCCTACATAAAGAACTAGATCATGGCCACATTGACATCCTCACAGGTGCACTAGCATCCCTACTTCAGAAATTAGCCCCTTTCACAAGAATCAAGTTTCAATCAATCATTGCACTAATTTTCATGTTCCTCATTCCTATTTATATTCTTAGCAATTTTGATTTTATAAACATAATCTTGATCTTAACCTAGTTCTATTTCTACAAAGCAAAAACCACAAATGTATTAATTAGATTAATAGTTCAATTTTACATTCTTGTACTTCTTTCCTTATGAAAAGTAATCTAATTGTTAGTCTAATTAATACATAGATTAAAATTTACTCTCCCTTAAACAATGGGGTAACATAACTTTTATCTTTCAATAGTCACCATGGATTTCCTTACCTTTGTTCCCAAAGGCTGATTTTGAATCTTTATTCTTCTTCCTCCATGAAGGTGTAAGTTTTGATTGTAGTTTCCTATACCTCTCATTCGAATATTCATCCTTATCACAATGTGAACAATGGAATTTTCTTTTTTCCTTCCCTTTGTCCTTTTTTTGCTTTTAAGTATTAGCCTTCTTCTTAGACTTTCATTGGCCTTTGTCCTTGTCTTTTCCTCCATTTTGTTGTTGTCCCTATTTTTATTTCTTCTTTTGCTTGAATAAAGAGGTTTTCTTGTTGTCAAGTTCAAGATAGTATGCTCGGGCACACACTTTATCAATATCCTAGGGTTTTTCCATGATTACAAGCCTCTTGAGGTGCCCAAACAACCCTTCAATGTACTTCATCAACACTTATTTGTCCATGATGTCCCTTCCCTATTAAGTTGCCCTTTTCCAAAATTCACTTGTGTACTCTTGTACACTTTGACCTAGTCTTTGCCTGAAATAGTGCTACTACATCATAGGCTCCTCCTAATGGCAAATTGGATAAAATTGCTTCTTGAGCAACCCTTTGAGGTCTTCCATTTAGATATGGGAGCTACTTTCTTACACTTTGAGTATAATGCATAACTTTTCTATCATGTCAATGCATGATCAACGATCTTGAGCCTAGCAAATGAAATTTGTTGATTTGATGAGAGTTTGTGAAGATTGAAATAGACTTCTATTGTGACATCTATTGGTTAAGTTTGTGAATGTTGATCTTCCCATTGTAGGGTTGAATGTCTATCTTATCTCCACCTTGAAGAAACTCCCTTTTGACAACACTTCTTGTTCGGTTTTAGACTTTTCTATCTTTTTCTCCTCTTTGTGGGTTCTAGCCATTCCAATCTCTTTGTTAGAGCAAGCATAATGCTCTCCAACCTATGAATTTTGTCCACCAAACTACATATTCTTGCAACACATTCTAACTACTTGAAACAAGCATCACCATCTTCCTCTTGCCTTGTCATTGATTACTCTTCTAGCTCTTGTCCACTCTCTATAACCAATTTCAAGTTCCTACATAGTAATATTATCACTTCCACTCAATCTAGTGGATTGCATATGAAACAAGCATCACCATCTTCCTCTTCCCTTGTCATTGATTACTCTTCTAGCTCTTGTCCACTCTCTATAACCAATGTCAAGTTCCTATATAGTAATATTTTCACTTCCACTCAATCTAGTGGATTGCATACCATGTCCCACAAACTCAATTATTGATCTTAAATAGCTCTAAAACCACTTGATTTTCAAAAGACTAAGGTTATGCTTCTAGTCCTTACCAATAACAGATCTATTCTAGCTAGACTACAATCACAAAAGCACTACTAACATTGCAATATCACCTTAATATGACCATCACAAAAATGCAAAAACATCTCATGTCATTGTCTCAAATATATGTACATGCATTACATCACCATACATGGTTCATTGAGACTTACATCAACGTATTCAAGCCTCTTTACACCTGCTTTGCCTCCTACAATAGCAAAAACCCTAACCTTCCAATGCAAATCCACCTAATGAGCATGTAAAAAATGTTTGTTAAAAGAGCCAACCCCTGCAACCACACAATTATCCAAGCTATAGACCCCCTCTACACTTAAATAGTGCCAAGGAAGTGCAAAGGATGTCCAATGAACCAATTCAACATCCAAACCCCTTCATATTCCACTCTTTTCCCGTGACAGTGCATGTTCACCAATTTCCCAATATTTTGTTTGCCATTTCATGACATGTTCCCTAGGGCAAACAACTATTTGTCGCTAAGGTTTCTACATTCACCCCTATGTAAGTAACAAAACTCATCAAACGTACCTTTTCAATTAGGGCTGATATTTGTGAACTAAACTAAAGTATACAAAGATGTTCCAAACCATCTGATGCAGAGGTAAGGTAGAGATTGTAGAAGTTCACTCAATGAACTTAAGTCACTCAACTTTCTACAAGAGGTTTACAAGGTGTTTGTGTTTACAAGCCTACACAAGGCTACTCTAGGAATCAACTTAGCCTAGGATCACCCTCTGGTGTCATCCACTTAGGCTACCACTCACTTTGGGGAGTCATAGCTCAACCCAACTTAGAAGCACAACCCACCTTCAAGAGCTCAACACCTACTACAAATACCTCTACCAACATGGACAACAACATCCATTTAACATACACTTACCTATGACATGCAGGGAACAAGGTCACTAACCAAGAAACTATCATTCCACTCCTAACAAAACAGTGGACAGCAAACCTCTTTATGACTGTCTTTTGACAGTGCCAAGAAAGCCTACTCCTTGTAGTTCCTATGAACAACTAAATTGCATTAACTCTTCTATCACCAAGAATCTTCACACCAACCACCACATGTATCTACTGAGGACATGACCAAAAAGAATTTGCTGACAAAGTGACTACAATCTGTACTATATAGGACTGTGGACAGCAATTACCATGTGACTGTCTTGTAACAGTGTCAAAAAGAAGACCATTCTCTTGTAGCATAAACATTGATTAAACCTCCAATAACCTCCCAAAGGCTTCAAATGACCACCAATGCCTAATGCATAACAAATACCCCATGTGAAAAGAAACCATTTTCCCACATGCAGACCCACATTGTACGATACATGATAGAAGACAGCAAATAACTAGGTGATTGTCCTATGACAGTGTCAAGGAAAACTACTTCTCTGTATTTCACATAAAACCAAATTCTCTGACCTTCCAATGATCATGCAGACCTATTACCCATCAAATCATCCAAAATGGATTCATTACCTGCAGCAAACGTACAAAACCGTACTCTGTCAGCATGGGTTAGGACAGTAGACTATTTTTCCTATCAGCAAACTATTTATTCCTTCTAGAAATCATTCTAGCTTGAGGGTAGGAGAAAGATATGTTTCAAAGATCCTTTGTCTAGATTAGTAGGTCTCTTGTGCAGGTCTACCTTCTTCCAAAACATAGAGATCAATCACCATTTGATCAATCTATGACTGTTCTTGCACTTTCCTGTCTTCTGCCTTTTCCAAACTAACTAGTCACTGTCTTTTTGACTAGATAGCAGCATACCAACCACCATGGAGGAAGGAGAACCACAATACAAACATCAAAAACATAAAAACTACTTTGTCTTCCTCCATCCCACCAAGAAATGGGCGACCACCTTCAGAGGACAGAGGAAGAATGGAGCATTTTGTCCAAACCCTAGCTGTGGAGGGTTAAAAAAACTAGTTTGCAAACAATGGAATCAAACAAAGCAATAAAAATGTTTCAAAAGCTCTAAGTGAATGCAAATGAAAGGTGATTCAACCTACAACAACATTTCCCAAACCATAAGTCTCCTGTTGTCCGTACCAGGCCGTACAAGAAGGCTGTTTCAACAACAAAAAATAGAAAATACAGTTTTTTCCTTAAAAGACTCCTCATCTCCATTCATATTTGGCATGTTTATACAAACTAAAGTTTATAGCAAGTTGCCCCAGTGTTTCCACTTCCTTACAGTCCGTACAACTGCCCATGAAAGGCAGTGAACCGATGGAAAAGCTTATTTTCTTAAAAAAACTCCAAGTTTCTAAAAGAGAAATCCTAGAAAATAGGATTTATCAAACACTCTAGTGGACTAGTCAAATAAAATGGACTAAGTCCTTATTACAAAGTATAAAAATGGCTTTCAAAGCCTTAGGGATAACCAAAATAACATGAAGACAAATAAATAGCCAACAAAATGACTAAACTGGGGAGCTCCTGCACCATACTCCCCCTGTAGGAAGAACTCAAGTCCCTTAAGTTGCCAATTGTTGAAGTGTCATGCCATGTTTCAAGATATCTGCTTCAGTCATCCAGGTGGCCTCTGAGTCAGGGAGATCCTTCCATTTCACCAAGTAGTCCTTATAGACACCTCTCCGAGTCTTCTTGATAACTTTGGAATCCAGAATGCACTCCAACTATAAAGGTTTGCTTGGAGGCAAATCCTTGATCCAATCAGCATCTTTAGCCACCACATCTGATCCACTTTCACCAGGTAATGGAGTTCTGAAAGGAAAAAGATCACAAACATTGAAAATTGGAGAGATACCAAGGCCATCTGGTAGCTCAATCTCATATGCATTTGGACCGAATTTGTGCACTATTTTGCATGGCCCAATCTTCTTCATCAGGAGTTTAGCTGGCTAACCCTTTGGCAATCTTTCTTTCCTCAGATATGCCATAACTAAGTCACCAACTTTGAATTGCACTTCTCTTTTCTTCAAATCTACCTTTCCTTGTACTTTGTGACTGATTTTTCTAGTTGCAACTTGACTTGATCATGAACTGTTTTCATGGAGGCAGCAAACTCTTCACCAAGTGCACTCCTTCTATCCCAACCTTGGAGATCCTTCAGCTCAAGTGGCCCTCTTGGATGAAAGCCATAAACTATCTCAAAAGGACTTTTACCAGTGCTCCTATTCCTTGAATCATTGTAGGCATATTCAGCCTGACTGATAACCAAGTCCCATGCCAAACCATGCTGCTTTGTAAGGTACCTTAGAAGGTTTCCAAGTGACCTATTAACCACCTCAGTCTGACCATCAATTTGTGGATGGTAGGCTGATGAAAAGGACAACTGTGTGCCCAGCTTCTTCCACAAGGTCCTCCAGAAGTGACCTACAAACTTAGAATCTCTGTCAGTTACAATGGACAATGGTAAACCATGTATCCTTACTACCTCTCTAAAAAACAGACCTGCAACATGAGATGCATCATTTGTACATTTACACAGCACAAAATGAGCCATCTTGCTGAACCTATCAACAATAACAAACACACTATCCACCCCTCTGGCTGTCCTGGGTAACCCAAGCACAAAATCCATGCTGATACTTTCCCAAGGTCTGTTGGGAATGGGAAGGGGCTGGTATAGACCTGCATTTGAAGACACACCTTTGGCTCTTTGACAGATTGCACAACTAGCTACATACTTTCTCGCATCTGATTGCACCTTTGGCCAAAAATAGAACCTTGTGACTTGTTCTAGTGTCTTGTCTAAGCCAAAATGTCCTCCTAAAGAACCATTATGCTTCTCCTTGATGATGTTGTCCCGCATGGAGCACTTAGGGACACACAACAAATTGCCCTTAAACAAGAGGCCTTCCTGCAAAACAAAATCTGCATACTCTCCATGGAATGTGTTAGCCAAGTTCACACAGACATCATAAGCCTTTTTGAAATCAGAATCTTCTTTATACAACTCCTTTAAACAGTCAATACCCATGCTTTCTAACTAAATTTCATGAATAAGAAGCAACCTCCTACTCAATGCATCAGCCACCTTATTAGAGACACCTCTTTTGTGCTTAATTGTGAAGGTATAAACTTGTAGCTGTTCCATCCATTTAACATGTCTATGGTTCAATTTTTCTTGACTGTTTAGAAAGCTTAAAGCATGATTGTCAGTAAACACAATAAATTCTTTGGGCAGCAAATAATGTCTCCATTTCTTAAGAGCTTGCACCATTGCATAGAGTTCTAAGTCATAGGTAGAATACCTTTGCTTGGCTTCATTCAACTTTTCTGAAAAGAATGCCACTGGATGTCCTTCTTGGCTGAGAACAGCACCAATAGCTTGCTGACTTGCATCACACTCAACAACAAACAACTTATCAAAATCAGGGAGTACTAAGGTAGGTAACTCAGCCACCTTTGTTTTCAACAACTCAAAACTATCATCAGCTTCCCTTGTCCACTAGAATCTACATTTGACTCCACCCTTGATGGTGTTGAGGATGGGAGCACTAATGTGACTGAAACCTCTGATAAACTTCCTATAGAAAGTCGCCAATCCATGTAAACTTCTCACATCTCCCACTGTTTTTGGGGTAGGCCAACTGAGAATAGCCTCAACCTTAGAGGGATCCATCTTCAAACAGCCATTAGAAATGACAAATCCCAGGTATACAAGTTCAATTTTCATGAACTCACATTTGTCTAAGTTGATCATCAACTTGTGCTCATGCAGCTTCTCCAACACCTAACCAACATGCTTCACATGGTCTTCCCTTGTCCTGCTGAAGATTAGTATGTCATCAAGATAAACAATAATAAATTTACCAATGAATTCAACTAATACCTCATTCATCAGGCGCATAAATGTACTTGGCACATTGCTAAGACCAAATGGCATAACAAGCCATTCATAAAGACCTTCATTGGTCTTAAAAGCAATCTTCCATTCATCTCCCTGTCTGATCCGGATTTGATGATATCCAGATTTCAAATCAATCTTTGAGTAATAGCATGATCCTCCCAGGTAATCCAAGAGATCTTCAATCCTTGGCATTGGGAATCTGTACCTTATGGTGATCTTGTTTATGGCCCTTGAATCAGTGCATAGCCTCCACTTTCCATCCTTCTTAGGAGCAAGTACACTTGGTACTACACAGGGACTTAGACTTTTCCTAATCAGCCCTTTCTCCAGGAGATCTTGAATTTGCCTTGCCACCTCTTCATTTTGCTGTGGAGTCAGCTTGTATGCAGCCTTGTTAGGCAATGTAGCACCAGGTATTAAGTCAATTTGATGACTAATATCCCTCATGGGTGGTAAGGAGTTGGGAACTTCCTCTACCACAAGGTCTTGATACTTATCCAGAAGTTGTTGTACTTCGAATGGAATCTCCTTCTATTTTTGATCTCGCTGATCTGATCCACTCTTGGGCTTCATGACCAAGGCATACCCCTGGTTGTCATTCTCCTTCAAGATGTTTAGGAACTCATTGCCATTCACCAACATGACACTGCTGTTATTTTCCTTTCCCCTGGGCTGCTCCAACAAAGGATCCATTTTGAATGGTCTTCTATTCTTGGTGATGACATAAGTGTTCTTCTCACCATCATGCCGAGCTTTAACATCATACTGCCATGGGCGGCCAAGAAGCAGGTGACATGCATCCATAGGGATGATTTCACATAGCACTTTGTCCTTGTAGTCACCAATTGCAAATTCAACCCAAGTTTGTTCTTCCACCATGAAACTTTGGTTCTTGTTCAACCAAGAGATCTTGTGAGCACTGATATGAGGCAGCCTCTTCAACTTGCACTTCTCAACCATCTTAGTGGATACCACATTCTCAGTAGACATTGAATCCACTATGATTTTGCAGAGTTTCCCATAGGCTAGGCCTTGGGTTCTGAAAAGATTCTTTCTCTGAGGGGGCTCTTGCTTCAATGGCGTCTTCAACATAGACCTTTTTATCATCATACTCTCTCCATCTAGAACAGGTGCAGCACTTCCCATTGGTGAATTCACACTTTCACAGTCATCATCTTTCACTAACTAATTTCTCTTCCCACTGTCATGAGAGTTGCTGGCTTTCCCTGGGCATTTGTTCATTGTATGGCCAACTTGGTTGCAGCCATAACATCTTCCAGTGAAGACTCCTGGTCCTCTACCTCCTCCACCATTTCTGCCTCTGCCATTATGACTTCTACCACCTCTAAAACCTCCTCTATGCTCTGTTGCTGATTGTGTTTCTTGATGACTGTTATTTTCAGTTTTGTTGAACTGTCCACGGCCAAAATTGCCTCTACCTCTTTGGTTTCTGCCACCTCTACCTCTGGCACTTTGTTCACCCTTCCTTCTCAGCTTTTCCTCTGCTCTGGAGGCCAATAAGAAACATTCATCCACTATCTTTGGTAACACCAAACTTATCTCATCTTGCAGATTGTATTTCAGTCCATTCAGGTACCTAGCCACCATCCCTTTTTCATCTTCATTATGATTGGCTCTCATACTAAGTCTATGAAATTCTTCTGTGTAGGCAGCCACATCCATGTCTTTTTGTCTCAAATTCTAAAATCTCCTTATGATTTGAATCTCATAGTCAGGTGGCATGAACTTGCTTCTGAACATAGCCACCATTCTACTCCATTTAGTGATGGGACTCTTCCCAACTTCTCCCTCTCACTCTGCATATAGTTCCACCATACAAATGCAGAACCTCTTAGCCTTGTCTTGGCAAACTTGACCTTTTTGCTGTCATTAAACTCCTTGTAATCAAAGAAGTTGCACATAGCTTCTATCCAGTCGGTGAGAACATCTCCATCCAACTTGCTATGAAAGGTAGGCACATCCATCTTGGGATCACCACTGTCTCCATGAGCACCCTTAAGTGCATTCAAGAAGGCTTTATGATCTGCAGACATATCCTGCTCCAGAGGATCCTCTTCTGTCTCTATTTCTTCATTTGTGTCAGAAGAACTTCCCTCTTCTTTGGTCTTGCCTTTAGACTTCTTCTCTTCTTGCAATTTTGCTTCAACCATCTCTTCCACCAACTTCTTGATGGCATCTTGACTCATTGTTTTGGGAGGCATTGTACTAGCCTCTGTTTCAATTTCCTCTTCTGACATACACTTGCTTCCAATTAGAATATTGGCTCTGATACCAATATGATGCAGAGGTAAGGTAGAGATTGTAGAAGTTCACTCAATAAACTTAAGTCACTCAACTTTCTACAAGAGGTTTACAAGGTGTTTGTGTTTACAAGCCTACACAAGGCTACTCCAGGAATCAACTTAGCCTAGGATCACCCTCTGGTGTCATCCACTTAGGCTACCACTCACTTTGGGGAGTCACAGCTCAACCCAACTTAGAAGCACAACCCACCTTCAAGAGCTCAACACCTACTACCAATACCTCTACCAACATGGACAACAACATCCATTTAACATACACTTACCTATGACATGCAGGGAACAAGGTCACTGACCAAGAAACTATCATTCCACTCCTAACAAAACAGTGGACAGCAAACCTCTTTATGACTATCTTTTGACAGTGCCAAGAAAGCCTACTCCTTGTAGTTCCTATGAACAACTAAACTGCTTTAACTCTTCTATCACCAAGAATCTTCACACCAACCACCACATGTATCTACTGAGGACAGGACCAACAAGAATTTGCTGACAAAGTGACTACAATATGTACTCTATAGGACTGTGGACAGCAATTACCATGTCACTATCTTGCAACAGTGTCAAAAAGAAGACCATTCTCTTGTAGCATAAACATTGATTAAACCTCCAATAACCTCCCAAAGGCTTCAAATGACCACCAATGCCTAATGCATAACAAATACCCCATGTGAAAAGAAACCATTTCGCACATGCAGACCCACATTGTACGATACAGGACAGAAGATAGCAAATAACTAGGTGACTGTCCTATGACTGTCAAGGAAAACTACTTCTCTGTATTTCACATAAAACCAAATTCTATGACCTTCCAATGATCATGCAGACCTATTACCCATCAAATCATCCAAGATGGATTCATTACCTGCAGCAAACGTACAGAACCGTACTCTGTCAGCATGGGTTAGGACAGTAGACTGTTTTTCCTATCGACACACTGTTTTTTCTTTCTAGAAATCATTCTAGCTTGAGGGTAGGAGAAAGATATGTTTCAAAGATCCTTTGTCTAGATCAGTAGGGCTCTTGTGCAGGTCTACCTTCTTCCAAAACACAGAGATCAATCACCATTTGATCAATCTATGACTGTTCTTGCACTTCCTATCTTCTGCCTTTTCCAAACTAACTAGTCATTGTCTTTTTGACTAGATAGCAGCATACCAACCACCATGAAGGAGAACCACAATACAAACATCAAAAACATAAAAACTACTTTGTCTTCCTCCATCCCACCAAGAAATGGGCGACCACCTTCAGAGGACAAAGGAAGAATGGAGCATTTTGTCCAAACCCTAGCTGTGGAGGGTTAAAAAAACTAGTTTGCAAACAATGGAATCAAACAAAGCAATAAAAACGTTTCAAAAGCTCTAAGTGAATGCAAATGAAAGGTGATTCAACCTACAACAACATTTCCCAGACCATGAGTCTCCTGTTGTCCGTACCAGGGCGTACAAGAACGCTGTTTCAACAACAAAAAACAGAAAATACAGTTTTTTTCCTTAAAAGACTCCTCTCCATTCATATTTGGCATGTTTATACAAACTAAAGTTTATAGCAAGTTTCCCCAATGTTTCCACTTCCTTACAGTCCGTACAACTGCCCATGAAAGGCAGTGAACCGATGGAAAAGCTTATTTTCTTAAAAAAACTCCAAGTTTCTAGAAGAGAAATCCTAGAAAATAGGACTTATCAAACACTCTAGTGGACTAGTCAAATAAAATGGACTAAGTCCTTATTACAAAGTATGAAAATGGCTTTCAAAGCCTTAGGGATAACCAAAATAACATGAAGACAAATAAATAGCCAACAAAATGACTAAACTGGGGAGCTCCTGCACCACCATCCCATACACCATCAAACCCACTTTTCTAGCTGTCATACCTCATGAATCATCCATTTTGGTGACAAAATGTTCTCACTACAACAAGTTCTTAGAAAGGAACTTGAACTAACCCCATTGGTCTAGTGTACTTGACCCAATTTTTGGAACATCAAGCTTTCAAGTTTAGCTTAGCCTAAATATGTTAATGTCGGGCATACTCACTCAAGATTTCGACTGCACTAATCTTTTTTTCCACAACACAATGTAGAGAGATTCTTCTTCAACTCTTTTTTTTTCCGATTAGAAAACAAACTTCATCTTGGGAGAGTGAAATCCCATTTAAATGTCCACCATGGGAATTTATATCTTATCAAGCTTGGGAGAGTGAACCCTTCCTCTTTACCACTAGACCCCATATTCATGAACTATTTTAACTAAAAGCACTAGTGAATCTTTTCCATCTACCCTGCAAATCTGAACTTGATATCCAAATTCAATCATTGTACCTTGCGTTGTCTTACTTGGAAGGTGCTTTTACAAACAATCATCTACATCCTAAAACACAAAGGCATGACCAACTAGAGTTCACAAATACAGAAGGCAGAAAAACATTTCCCAGAACAAAAACTATATCCAACCATTCTAATCAACATGTAAATTGAGCCTGAAAGCTTTAGTTGAAAGTTGAAATTAGTTGCCTTGTACAAATCATGTAACCTGTAGCCCTACTGATTCGAGGAAATACTTCTAAAAAAACTCACAGATCTGAATCTATAAGATGCTTTGCTCAGCAATCCAGCTAGACTTTAGTTTGTTAAAACAGATACTTTGTGCTTACAAAAATCAATACTGTGACAGCATTACTTACTGAATCATATACCTAGAAATGAATTTTAAACCAAAATTACTGAATAGTGCAGATATTTCTAATGATTATAATAAAAGCACGTTCTATATTTTGAAATTTCATCTCATTAGCAGTTCTTCCCAGGACCCATATGTTTTTTAAGCATTTGTAAATAAAGCATTTACAAATTCTAAAAACAGGTTTACTAAGACAGTTGCATCAAAAAACTAGGCTTGTTATAATACATTACTAACCCTATATAGAGCATATTCCCCAGATACTTAACGAGCTTTCTTTTCTCCAAATCAAAGGTGTCGCAAAACACTATTTTGAGCTTGAGTTGGTGAAGCTCACGGCTCAAGCCTCAAATGCTTGCCAATACTTATTTAGACACTCAAAAGTTTAAAGTTCAGCAGTGAAGAGCTGATTGTGAACCAAAAGATTAACCATTTTGCATTTATATTTCTGAAATATGAATTGGGTAATAGGTTGCATCTTAAAAAAAGTGAAAACAAGCTTCATGCTATCACAAATTTTCAGGACAATAAATTATCGACGATACCTAAAGTCCCAGTCCTAGGATCAAAATGCCAGCAAAGGAATTTGACTGTGAGGATGTACAAGTACTATAGAAGAAAAATAAAAGGCAGGCATTCAATCTGTATGTTGTGAATTGTTTATCCTGATGGAGAAAGTTGAAAGCATTTCAATTACCCTTTTCTACCACTTAGTTCTGAAATTATGTCATAAAAATCCCAAAGTTCAGATCTTGCAGCATATTTCTACCATAAAGTGAAGACATGCCAGACAAATATTACACCTTCAAATTCCTAAAATAAGCACTTGTCTAACACACATAATATTTTGTCTGTTACCTTGAAATAATATTCTTCTGATTGTACCATTGAAAATCACTTGTAAACAACTATCAACCATAGCAAGAAAAACTGAAAACATCATCCACGGAACTTCCTTGGACTTTGCTGTTTCTTCTAAAGGGCAAATTTCTACAGATAAATCACAAAAAAGTGATAATCTTTATAAGGGCACACTAAAACTAGAAGCCAACCAGATTTGAAAGAGTGAAGTTCATAATGATTAAGCCACAAAATTATCATGCAACATGGATGAGTAGCTATAATCCAGTGAGCAATAATTTTAATAAAGACATGCACATTTAGAAGATAAGCAAGCTTGAAGCAGTGAAGTTGAAAATGATCAAGCCTTGAAATTATGCTAGGCATTCAATGCAGGTGGGCAGTTATGATCCAACAAACAGTAATTGTCATAAGGGCACTGCCACATTTAGAAGACAACTGAACTTGATGCAGTGAAGAAAATTATTAAGTCATGAAGTTATGCAAGACAAGCAACACAGATGGGCAGCTATGATCCACCTTTTAATGTGTGACTGAATGAAGAGATCAGCCTTAACCACAAGTACACGAGCTCAACGGCCCAAGTTTACTTTCCTCTTTACTTTGGGGATGCGATATATGGTAACAACTACAGCCATACGTGAGGGAAACAACTAATTTGCATCCTGAGCACTGTAAATCCATGCATAGATAGATATACGGCATTAATTGATTTCAAGTGGACATAATAGCACAATTGAAGACAAAGGGACCAACAGGTCCTCCTACTTTTGTCACAAAGTGCCAAGTAGCCTCAGGCTTATTGGGTTCAGGATATGAGGAATAAATAGAGATGCCATATCCATTAGTATGTTGATAGGGATCTTTAGCGCCTCCTATCATAAGCAGCTGATCACCCAGGGACTTGAAGGCTACTCCCCAACCACTATTACAGTCAGCTCTAACAGGGACCTGCCCCAGGACTTTCCATTTATTAGTTTGTTTGATATAGAATTTCAGCTGGTTGGTTGAGGCCTCAAGAGAATAGAGCTCATTGTTAACAACTGCAACAAGAGGTGGTGCATGAGAAATTGAGCTGGAGTTACTCACTGGGATCATGTCTGAAATCAATTCCCACTTTTTTCTCTCAAAATCGTAGAACTCACCACAGGTGAGGTTTCCACTCTCCCCAGTTCCTCCAATGACATAAAATCTGTTATTCATAAAACATCCAGAACATAGCTTTCTAGCCCTGTGCATATCAGGAAGAGGCTCCCATGTCTGTTTATCAGGATCATACTTCTCTGCACATTTCAGAATTTCTCCGTTTGGACCAATTCCTCCGGCCACAAAGGCAAAGTCAGCACAGCTAGCAGATGCAAAGAGACACCTAGGAGTAATCATACAAGGACCCTTAAACCATTTATTGGTAACAAGCTCATACCTCCAGATAACAAGGCCTTCAATCTCCCTTCCAAATACAAGAACGTGGGTGCCAGCACAAAGGCTCTCTTTATCACTCGAAGCAAAGCAGGAATCAGAAGGGAGTGGTGGTAGCGCCCTCCAGCTCCCTGATTTGGGATCAAATGCACGCCACTCAAATTGACCGCTTGCAAGCATGTAAACCCATTGCTCGCAAATCCCCATTTTTCTTCTCATCTTGTACAGATCTCCACTCTGAGACAAAGTTAAATACCTCTTATTTATCGAAAAAAGCTTGCCATACTCTCTTCTAGATACCTTTACCAGGCAGAGCAGAGCAAGTTCATCATTCAGCCCGGGCAAATAGGAATAATCTGCATCCTGAGATTCAAAGTCAAAACCCAAACTAAAACTGTCTCCTCCCCTTTCCTTACCATTTTTTGTTTCAGAGCAAATCTTGTGCTTTAGTTTGCCGTTAAGCTCATGAATGCCATTCTGGTTTAGACCGTCATTGCAAATATTCTCCTTCTTTTTCTTCTTCTTCTTCTTCTCCTGGAAACTAGAGACCCTGGTGCCAATACTCCTGATGCCAGAATCATTACATTTTCCATAGGCTTGTTTTCTTCTGGAATGTTCTCCTGATCCCACAACACCATTTCTAGGCCTCAAGTTATAATTGCCTTTGGCAGAAGTTCTGTCCAAACCCATACCTCAGAATCTGATACCAGGATATGGCAAACCTTATCTGAGACTACTGGGCTTTTATCTGATTCCCCTGGCTATTTGATGCAATCCTTGTGTCACAAAGACCTCTGCAAATCAGTGCATATCACCATTGATTGGTGTTAGAATGAAAAGGGTTCAGGATCTATCCCCTAATTGCTACTGTTACCTCCAAGAGGGTTCCATCCACTCTGGCTCTCGATTGATACTATAACTTCGAACAGCGCTGCATCTTTTGAATGAAGAAACTCCTACTCCTTGACTGGAATTTGGAACTATGGCCTTGAAGAGGGCTTCTCCCTGAAATGGGTATTATCACCTTGATGTGCATTTTATCCAGAGATTGGAAATTCAGAACTATTTCCTTGAAGAGGTCTCTCTTCCTCCAATAGGGTTGTATCCATTCGGATAAGATATAAGCCTACTGAGTAAAAAAAAATTAGGTTGACAAGTTTGTAACCAGTAGCACCGTACAGCCAGTATTTTTTGTATTGCCTTGCACATGAAACAGAATGAAGGTAAATCTAATTGTAACTGGAGTAGGATGTGGTTGCACTAGAATTTTTTAACAACCCATTCCGAGCTGTAGAACCATTAGAACTTGAACGTGCTAATATGGTAAAGAATTCCAACTTTCTTTCAGCACTTCGTGGCTTAACATTTAAGCCTTGTTCAACCTCAACCTCAGCCTCAAACCTCACCAGCTGAAAATCAACCCCATAACTTCAATTCAAAAGCAAAAACAAAACAAAGAAGCCCAAAGACGGTGGTAAAGGGCCACGAGAGACGAATAATTAGAGGAGCAGGATTTGACAAGAGCTTTCCTCCCAGTCCAAAAGTCCTCTAATTAGGCCTCTAAACTGCTTGCACAAAAGCTTTCCAGGCAGATGTTTTGACAAAAGTGGTAACACAATTTGGCAGCGAAAAGAAAAACAACTGTATTCCCACGTGGATACTGCCTAAGTGTTTGACTAAATACTAAACAACAACGTGAAACAGTTGAACTTCACCCTACAGGAATTCCAGTATAACTATAAGCTGCTGTTGTCACAATTCCACGTGGGTTTTGAGATGTACAATGTAAAAAGAATTTTATTCAATCATAAAAAAACAATGTAATCTTAGTCAATAAGATGAAATTATGCAGTTACCAGTCTCAATCATACACTCCAACATATACCAGATGCTTTTAAGTAACTGGATATGGTGTAGATTTTGCATGTGATGAAGGTTTTACTATTGTAAGGAAATAGAAAACCACCGTGCATAAATATCTAGGCTAATTAATTGCAAATAGACAACAATAATAATAAATGAATTTAGAAATATGTGAGTTTAGAAATATTACATAAATACACTTTAAAGAGGGATATGTGTATTTAGCTTTCAATGTGATATGACAATATTTTGCTGTAGATTGTACTTGGTGAGGTATTCAAGTGATTAATCATCAACTATTTATCAATCAAATCTTGATAAAGTGTAAAATCTGCAATTTTAATCTCTGTGTTGCTACGTTGAACCTTTTGTGTGGTCTTAAACCTAGAAGTTATAGCCTTTAACCTACTATTAGATCTCATTAGAAATGTGTTCACCTATGACGATCTATGTAGGATGGTGCTAATGACCACCGGTTGAGTTTGTTGTGTTACTTGAGAGGAAAGGTTGAGTTTGTTGTGTTACTTGAGAGGAAAGCGACTAACTTCCCACCTTTCGGCTTAGTCAAACCCTCAAATTGAATTAATGATTTGGAACAAATTCATAGACTCGCCAAGTAGAATGCAATGCATGTATATGTTCTTATGAGTGCAAATGATGTGTAATAACGCATTCAGTCATTAAATAAAAACTCATAACTTAACATGCAATCACAAATAACTTTTTTTTTCTCTAACTTTATTATTTATTTAAATCACATAAGTTTGATTAGCTAGATACTCAAGCATATGTCCAAACGAGACAAGTAGTAAGATTAATCAAATGGGCTCTTCTATCCAAATAGGACAAGCAAAAGTGCTCTAGCCAAAGACTTGACTCATCAAGATCAAATGGGCCCTGAGTCCTGTTGGTTCCCAAAATAACCATAATCTAAAACCCTAAAACATTACCCAATCACCTAGGCTAGGGGTGTCATCAAGATGATTGGAAAGTGGTTTATCAACAGGTTGAGAATGATTCTGGGCCAATGGACGAGAGTGGGTTTTCTCTCCTACACTTTGACCTCGACTTAAACTTGGGAGGGTATTCCCTGAGGTTAGATAACCAAATGAACAACTAAAAATTGGTGGCTAAACCCAACTCACTAACTTGATTCCAAACAATGGCACTAAATCAAGAACAACTAGCCACATAAACCTCAATATAGCTGATCACACATCTTGCGCATGCATCTATAGATGACAGCGTTTACATTCCCATAAAATACATTCATTTGATATTTTCATACACAAAAGCAAGATGCAGAGATGCATGACATGATTCACAAAAGATTAGAATCGTTTTACATCACTTCAGATTTATCCCTGGTTACTGCACTAAATCATGAATGTCATAAAAAACCCTAAACTAAACCTACTCCTACTCCTACAACTAACAAGACGAGGGTTTAATTTAAATGAGAGTGTTGGCCCTTCACCAAATTGGATCAGTGCCTACTCCTTTGGGCAACAGAGTCACGAACAAAAAAGAGGAAGGAGAGGCGTCTAATAGAGGATCAACAGGTATCAGACATGTATCTTCATACAAATTAAAATTACATTGTAAATAGGGGACATACTTATTTATCCCAAACTAAACTGCAACAACCCATTTGCAACAAAAGGAAGATCAACACAAAAGCTTTGTATTGCATTAGAATGTTGTCACACATTTATCTTACTTCTATTACAATCACACCAACAAATGTGATGAAGGAAATATACAATTGTGATTTACATATTCCCTGAGGTATTACAAACAATCACAGAGACATACCCTGCCCAGATGCGCTTTACACAGCCATCCTTACTCTGTATCATAGGCATCCCTTCATTTACTGCTCAAAATGACACCAATTCAAGCCCTAAAATCACCACGAGCATATGCATGACCAAAAAATGATTCGGAGACCAACCTGTTTACCTCCTTTCTCCACATTTTATAGCGCTTCCTCCATTATTGCATCTGGGCAGGAAAACCCTAAATTCCCACCAACCGCCATCAATGCACCCGCCAACCTGTACCTTCTTTCCTTTAAAATATTTAAAACCATGAAAAGTGAGTTTTAGAAAATGTGATTTGAATATTTAAAACCATTTAAAATATTGCTTGTATTACTTGGTTTATTTCATTCGACTTTCACCTCACTTTTTCAAAAAAAAATTCTCTCTTCTCCTTGCCTTCCTCATAGGCATGAGGGCACAAAAAGAAAGATCATTGTAATCAAAATTTAAACACAATGCATGCCGACCCTGCAAAAGGTAACTGAAACTAGTTGCCTATATTGAAGACAAGATGAATGAAGGAGTTGATCTCCCTCAAACCAAAATAATTTTTATCATCCAGTTACAATGAATGATATCTTTCATCTACATACACCAATTTGCAACCAATGTTCATGGAGCAGAGGCCAACTCCACCATAAACATCATTACATGGCAACCACAAATAATAGGTGCTTGACCTACTCCATTTCATGTCATGCTTATTCCTAGTAGCAGAAATTGAAAAATTAAAATTTAGAGTAGCCATAAAAGACATGGATGGAAGAAAAGACCCATCCACACATACAACCTCATCATGCCTGTCAACCTTCACATATAATTCAAGGCAAAAAGGAAACGCCTCCAAGTCGCAAGGCAAAGAAAAGTATGCCTGACTGCAATGTTGATCAATAGAGGAAGAAGACTCCTCTTTAGGCAAATCAAATTGAAAAAATTCTAACTCTGGCATACCTTCAAACTAAGTAGCAGCACACTGATCTTCAACCTAGCATTCATGTTGCTGCTATTCAACATCATTCTCATTTGTATGTTGGACCCAAACAAAGGACTCCATCTCAGGCACAACACCATTGTCCATAGCAATAGAAACTTGACCTTCATCACAAAGGAAAGTTTTGTAATCACATGTGTCAAACTCTTGGACAATAGGCAGCTAACATACACTACTTTCACAAGTACTGATACACCCATCAATACCTGAATCATAAGCATGAATCAATTCAAAATTTAAACCATTAGCACACAAAATAAGATCATGAGACACCTCATGTGAAGAACCACATTCTTCCAATTGTCTCACTATTTGAAGCTTATCAAGGCAATATGTTGTGTCATATATATTGCTACAAGAAAATTGGTGACACTCTTCTTCCTCATTCATTTGTGTGTCTATTTGAAGCACACTCTACATGAGGGAGACAACATACCTTGCACCAAAGAAACAGGTTCTCATATGCATCCACATGATCACCATCTTCACAATCCAGGGCAAATTTATCTGATTGAAAATCCATAGATGCACCAACACTTATCTTTGATCAGTTATAATCATGTGCATCCACCTCAACCTCATGCAAACCAACACTAACTACTTCATCACAAACACTAGGAACAAAAGAGGGCAACATATAAAACAAGAAACAAGTTTCTTGTTCATCACCTATTTCACTACCTGTGTGTATACTTCATAATCATCTTCACAAGATGATCCATCTAGTTGCTCACTTGTGCACACAACATCCTCATTGTCCACTAGACGACATACCTCAACATTAGGCTGGAATTCATCATTGGTTTTATCATTGTCATCTTCGCTTGATGAGTTGTCCAACCGAAGGTAGGTGCACACACTATCTTTACCATCTGCATCATTGTCATATGATGCACCACCTTCCACTTCGACCCTTCTAACAACACAATCATCCTCATTTGATGTTTCACTCACCAGACTGTTGCTCATATCAACATGTTTATTACTAGAAGTGCACGCACTTGTGGACAACCCTGCTATGTAATCATCTTTCATCTTCTCCAAGTAGTCTAGGCATTCATATGTTTGCCACAAACCTGTTATTTTCAAATCTTCTCGCACATAACTTAATCCATTATCATATGCTTCAAAAAATATATCAATGCAAGCGGGAGTGTCGGGTCTAAAATCCCATTATCATATGCTTCAAAAAATATATCAATGCAAGCGGGAGTGTTGGGTCTAAAATCCTCAGGAATGTTGGAAAGGGAACTTACAAACCTATGACTGAAGTCCATGCTAGACTCTACCTCTTGCCTTTTGATTTATTTCATCTCTATGACAAGATCAGCAGGGTCTAGACCTTTAGCAAACTTTTCTTCAAAGGTAGCCACAAGTTCACTCCACGAGGCAAATGGCTGCCCAGGAAGACTTCAAATCCATTCTCTTGCCTTTCCACACAAGAACATAACAAAGAACCTCATCCACATGTCCTCATCTTCAAACTGATGTTCTTCCATGAATTTTGAAAACTCATCAACATCTGTGTCCCCTTCCCAAATGGTGTACCCATAAAACTTGGGCAACTGATTATAGACCTTGGTTGGCATGTTTCGTGTTTTACAGTCAACCCATGAGAGGTCTAGTTGATTGTATACTAGATCTAAGGGAAGAGCAGGGGACTAAGAAAATTAATTTTTAGGGGCAACGGGGCAAACATTGGACTGCACCCTAGACTCAAGCAACTTAACCTGATTTTCAATTTCTTTTTCATGCTACCATAGACTCTAGCAATTGTTTAGTCTTATCAACTTCACATTGCTACATTTCTATGTCATCTTGGTTTTGCATGTGTGCATATAGGTTTGGATTTGTAAAATATGCAAAGCCATGACTAGAATATGCATTTCGAAGATGGTCATGGGAATCCATATCAATGTAGTTTCTAGGGTCTAATATATAGGAAGATGTAAATGAAGGAGCATCCCTAGGGTATCCATGTTCATACCAATTGGTCGTGACTAGAACATTCTATAATGCAGGGTAGAAAACATAGGTATACAAATTTGTTCCTTCATCATGATAGGGACAACAAACTTCAAATGTTAGAAGAAGAAGAATGTACCTTCAATAACCAGGGGCTGCACATTTGAAGTGGGATCCTTCATTCACCAACATCAGACATACTACAACAACAATAACAAACTTTATTTTATGTTACATAGGAAAAGAGATCTAATCAATTATACACTAACTAGATCAATTTTTCTATCCAACATTAGAACACAAGCCGACCAAGACTTGTGTAGTTGGCTACAGTCCTCAAGGGAGAGCCAAGATGTATGGGGTTTGGTTCTTTCTATTGTAACATATGAGATTAATTTGAGAATGGCAAGATCTAGGGTTTTAAGTGACCTAATTGACAAAAAAGAACAACTTATAGGTGTTGCAGATTGAATGTGCAGGAACCAGAAGAATATCAGGAATGCATAGAGCTGTCAGGGCCCACATCCAAAATCAAGGGCCAACACCCTAGTCATAGGGTTTTAGACCAAATTTTGGACTGGTGATCTATGTTCCGGGATCTTCCATCTTCTTCTTGTTGTTTCGTGTCAAAACCTTCCGATGAGATCTACAAACATGAAAGAGGGAAAATGGTTGTGTTATATAGGAGCTTGCCTTAGTCAAGTCCCCGTGTAAGTGTTCCCACTTCTACAACAACAAGGATTAGATCAAGAGTGTGTGCCCTAGGTAGGCAGAGGAAATTTGAATAATCAAAGATAAATGCAAACAAGCATGAAGGAAAGATGTTACCATGAACATGAAACCCTTGATGGGATGATGTCACTATCAAATCACCAAAAGGAGAGAATGGAGGAAGGAGATTCCACCAAGATCTACAACAAGGGTTAGTACACAGTAATAATCTACAAAAATAGAGATCTTGTAGATAAGAGCTTGTTAGAGAACAATATCATCATAAAGAGCATCTAGATAAGGAGAGTCATTAGTGTAAATGAGTGAGAGAGACTTGTTTATATATGATTCCCAATTACTTTTCAAGGGCCTAATAGAGTCAAGGCTGACAAGGTGCATCACTTAAGTCATAAGGCTGACAATAAAATATGTTGTCAGGGCCAAATTTCAAGGACTCTAGCATTGGGTGCCCTAGTTCAGGTAATTTGGGATGTCCAAATGCCAGATTTCAGAGGATTAAGCCTTGATTCTCACAGACGTACTAGAAATTGCATATTGTAAATAGGGATGAACATACAAGCCACAACAGGTGCCAAATATAATGTAAAATTGTAAGAGGTATCAATTTTATGATGGTACATTTAGCCCGCACTTTAGTGAGGGTATGAACTTATGCTCATATGCTCACTAAAGTATGGAGAAGATAAATATCTTTACCAAGATGTTGAAGCCACAGAATGTCTCTAAGTTGAGAGTTGTTCTAGCCCCCAAGCTTAGGATTCTATGAGTCTACAATGCTTAGATAAAGTGGTTATACACACATCAAGACACATAGCATGAATCACACACACAAAGTACACATGGAGCATACACAAAGCATTCATGGAAAACACCTAACATACACATAGAAAACATGAAGCAAACACATGGAAAACATGAAGTAGGAACATAAAAAACATGAAGCAAACATGGAAGACACAACACATACATGGAAGACACGAAGAATACAAACCGTACATGAAAACATGAAGCATACATAGAGCATATATGAAGCATAAATAGAGTAGAGTATACATGGAAAACAAAAGCGTATAATCATGAAGTGAGCAAGGACATAAGCAAACGAAAAACAATCTTTGAGTCAACAAAGTAAAGAGACCTAGGTTGAAAGGATGTCTCAATACCTTGTATCATACCCAAAAGAAAACCAAAAATAGAGGATTTCTAAAAAGGAGATAGAAGAATCTAATGAGTCAGTCTATTGCTACAAGGAGAGAATGCAAACAAATTGATAGGGAGCAATCAAACAAAGAGGAGCACATGACTTTGGAACTAGCTTGCTCTGTCGCTAGGGGTCATGTAAATCAAGATACCCTCATGGATCACAGGCTAGCAAGCTATGTTATGCTAGGTGACCATGAGTTTAGGTCTAATGAAGCACACAGGCTAGCAAGTTGCATTATGCTAGGTGGCTCATAGACTATATGAATAACGAGATAGCAATTTGCATTATGTTATATGGCCATATACTACCAATTCTTTAGGAAGCATGACTAAACAACACCTTAGGGAGCATAAAATAAACAACGCCTTAGGGAGTGCAAAAATAAGCAATGCCTCAGGGAGCGTATTGATAACCACACCTCAGGGGGCTCTATGAAAAACACCAGCGCAGGAGGCACATCAATAGGCTAAACCTCAAGAGGAATGAATGAATAAGGGTGCATGTATGGATGCACAAGTGAAATAGGGAATATATTCCCCCCCTTAAAATGCTTACATGTATAATATGCAAATGTTTTAAGGTAAAGAAGAGAGGAAAGTGTAAGAAGAGGGGAGATCCTTAAAAAGAATGCCTACCCCTTTAACTGGTTATCTTTCTTCCCCCTAGAGTACAGGTGAGAACAACCACGAAAAAGAAAATTGTGTTATTATTAAGAAAGAAGCGGGATTGCATCACCGTGAACAGAAATGAGCTAATAAGAAAAAGCTACTATTTCCATGTTGATAATGAAGTGATTAACGAGGTCTACATCACAAGGAGAGGAAAAGGGATCTCCAGTGGTATAGTTGTAACATGAATGAAAACAAAATTTATAGTAGGGACATCATCAATAGACAAAAACAACTTCTTACCACCAAAAGGGAGAAGTGTAGCATCACAATTTGAGGTGACTTGAATAACCATGAAAAAAAGAATTGTGTTTCTATTGAAAAGTGACGGAGTCTATCGCAATGTGATGATAGAGGTGTACAATGTCATAACAAAGGAGACTCAATCATGATGATGTAGAGAGGAGAATATTATTTGAAGAAAGAAGAGCTGCTATAATAGAAAAGGAGTTGTGAGCACATGTGTGATGAAGGTGTTGAACCTTGTCATACAAGGCTTGGCATTCACTAGTGGAATGGCCAAGCACTCGATGATATGCAACAAAATGAAGAGGTGATTCATTATTTTGTGGAAACTTTTTACATGTTGGAGGAGGAAGAGTGATCGAGTGGTCCTTGAGTAGGCTCAGCAAGATATGCTCTTGTTGAGATAGAAGAGAAGAAGAAGGTGGAGTAGGAAGAAACCCTTTCTCTCATGGGGAAAGGTTTGATTTTTGAAGAGAAGGAGCCATGGATACATTAGACAATGGTGGAGAGGATGTAGACACAGGAGAAGGCCGAAAACCTAAACCTACTTTAGAAAAGTATGGTGTTGGTTTTATAGGAACCTTAACTCCTTGTTCCATACACCCTAAACCATTTCCATTGTATCCATGTTTAGAAAGAATTTTGAATCTAGGACCATAACATGTCTCCAAATCAAATAAAGGAGGAGAGGTGACATTATGAATTTTTTTGAGATGAGAAGTATAATCACATGTTGAAGAAGAAGTTGTAGCAGAATTGATATGAGGAGGGAGATCAATCGTTTTGCAAGGATGCAGATCCTTTTTGAGTGTTGATATGTCAAGGCAAGGAGGGTCGATCTTAGATTTAATAGGCCCATGTGGGTCGAAATCTAAAGAGCCCTAATCATCACCAAGACATGCATTAGAAGAAGAAGGTATATCATCATGAATAAAATGTTGAGAATCTATTGAAGTAGAAGAAGTTTGAGTGGTGAGTTTAGAAGAAAGAATAGAATGTGTAGAGTAAACCAAAGCCACCTTTGGGATCTCGAGTTCAGATTGCAAGATTTTGTACTCTCCAATGAAGGAGGGTGTAAAATCTAGTGAACCCCAATCATCACCAAAAATGCACTCGAAGGAAAAGCACTATTCTAATCATTATTGTTGTTAGCAATGAAGAATAGTGGGTTGACTTTTGTTGAAGAAGGAATCAAAGTGTTGAGAGATTTTGAGACAAGAGGTTGATATCTGGCTTCTACTTGAAAGTAACTTTTTGGACAGATCACCCTCAACTGTATAGAGTTTGTTGTTATAGATGAACTTCAATTTATGATGAAGAGTAGACAGGACTGCCCCCATGGCATGAATCCATGATCTACCAAGAAGAAGATTATATGAGAGAATCAAGCATGACATGGATAAGAGTAGGCAAGGTCATAGGTCTAACCTCAATAGGTAGTGTGATTGTAGCCAATGATCGTCTACTAACATTATCAAAGCCACAAATCAAAAGGGTATCAAGTTTGATGAGATGTATCTACACCAATTTTGCGTAATAGGTCTATGCTACAAACATTCAGACATGATCCGTTATTGATTAGAGTATAATTTATTCCATTTTATTAATGATGACCAAAATCATAAGAGAATAATGTTGTTGTTGAACTTCAAGAGGAGGTAATTCATGTTGATGAAAGATGATATCCAAACTCATCGCATGCATATAATCACACAGAGTTGCTACATCATGCAGTCTATCAGAAGGTGGAACAATCACCTTCTATAGAGCCTCTTGGAGCATCTTGTGGTATGTAGGGAAGGTTTTTATTAATCCCCAAAGTGAGATCTTAGCCGAAGTAGCATGAAACATCTCAATAAGATCATATTCTATGTTAGTGTGTTGAGAAAGATGAGGTGGTAGCAGAAGAAAAGGTTGAGAAGGTAGAAGAGAAGTAGGGACAATTGGTGTTTGTTTATTTTTCTTGTTGTTGTGTGTGTTATATGTATGAGCAATTGCATGGTAATGAGGTTGCTGCAACACACCTTGAACAATGATTTCACAGGGTTAGACTGTGGTTGTGAAACATAAGAACGAAGATGCACAACAATTTTAAGTTTTGCAGGTTCTTTTTGGGAACTGAAAACATAAATTGTGTTGACTTGGTTTTTATAATTATGTATCTATGTGGAGTTTGATGTGAGCTTTGAGTCTTCCTTTATAGAAGATTCATTGCTACCATGGAGAACATCAAAATAAACAGTAGGTAAAGTGATGTTGAGAGGATTATCTATGATTATATTATGAGTGATATCCAATGGTCTTGAACATGCAACAAAAGGATAAAGAGAAGTTTTCACATCCTTAGTGATATCCAAGGGTCTTGAACATGCAACCAAAGGAGAGAGAGAATAAGTCTTCACATCCTTTGTGATACCCAAGGAACTTGAACATGCAACCAAAGGAGAAAGAGAAGAGGTCTTCACATCCTTAGTGGTATCCAAGGGTCTTGAACATACCAAGGAGAAAGAGAAGTATTCACATCTTTTGTGATACCCAAGGAACTTGAACAAGAAACCAAAGGAGAGAGAGAATAAGTCTTCACATCCTTTGTGATACCCAAGGAACTTGAACATGCAACCAAAGGAGAAAGAGAAGAATTATTCACATCCTTAGTGATATCCAAGTATCTTGAACATGAGACTAAATAAGGAAGAAAAGAGGTCTTCACATCCTTAGTGATATCCAAGGAACTTGAACATGTGACTAAAGAAGGAAGAAAAGAGGCCTTCACATCCTTAGTGATATCCAAGGAACTTGAACATGTGACTAAAGAAGGAAGAAAAGAGGTCTTCACATCCTTTGTAATATCCAAGAGGCTTGAATATGCAGCAGAGGGATTAAAACCAATAGGATGAGTTATAGAATTATGATGGACTATGGTAGATGTGGTAGACATAGATGTGGATGGAACAACTCTTTGAAGTAGAGTTGATAGTGATGAAAGAATAGAAGAGGACATGTTTGCATGTAGAGAGCTTTGTTTATGTTTTTGCTTTCAAATCTTAAAGAAAGATAGATGTATGAATGTTCTTGATTTCTAAATTAAACACAAATGAGAAGCATGATATGCTATAGAAACTTTTAATCAGATTTAGTAACTAATCAATCATAGCAAAGATCTGAAATAAGATTGCAATCATGACCACTATTTGCAAGACTAGTGGGGTTTACCAAAAAGGTGAGGTTTTTGGTAACCACAACAATGAAGAAGTATAAATGGAAGATGTGCAAATAGAGAATGTTTAATCACTTCAATACTAATCAAATCTAATATAGAAAATTAGAAAATTGCAAATGTAAGAAGCACTGCACTCACCAAAATGTAAGATTTTGGTAATCACAATAATAAAGAGCTACAAGTGTGTTGCTTTCTAAATAAAATAAAAGAAGGTATGAAACATAAATGTGTAATCAGATTTATAAACTAATTAAACACATCTACAAATCTGAGGAATTAATTCAGTAAGTGCAAGTGTAGGAATCATCGGGTTCACCAAAATGTTACATAGGAAAAGAGATCTAATCAATTATACACTAACTAGATCAATATTTCCTATCCAACATTAGAACACAAGCCGACCAAGACTTGTGTGCCTGGCTATAATCCTCAAGGGAGAGCCCAGATGTCTAGGGCTTGGTTCTTTTTGTTGTAATAGATGAGATTAATTTGAGAATAGCAAGATCTAGGGTTTTAAGTGACCTAATTGACAAAACAAACAAATTACAAGTGTCACAGACTAACTATGTAGGAACTGGAAGCAGATTAGGACTATGTAGAGATGTCAGGGCCCACAACCAAAATCAGGGGCTAGATCTAGAGGACTAGGGTGCCTAGCACCCTGGTCCTAGGGTTTTATACTAAATTTTGGATTGGTGATCTGTGTTCCAGGATCTTCCATCTTCCTATCGTTGTTTCGTGTCGAAACCTTCTGATACAATCTACACACACAAAAGAGGTAAATTGGTTGTGATGTATAGGATCTTACCTCAATCAAGCCCCCATGTAAGTGTTCCCACTTCCACAATATTAGATCAAGAGTGTGTGCCCTAGGTAGGCAAAGGTCTAGATCTAAATAATCAAAGATCAATGTAAACAAGCATGAAGGAAATATGAACTACCATCAACATGAAACTCCTAATGGGATGATGTCACTATCAAATCAACACAAGGAGAGAATGAAGGAGGAAGGAGCTTCCACCAAGATCTGCAACAAAAGTTAGTACACACATTAATAATCTGTAGAAATAGAGATCTTGTCTAGATAAGAGCTTGTTAGAGAATAATATCATCATAAAGAGCATCTAGATAAGGAGAGTCATTAGTGTAAATGATTGAGAGAGACTTGTTTATATATGATTCCTAATTACTTTTTGAGGGGCCAATAGAGTCAAGGCCAACAAGGTGCATCACTTCAGTCATAAGGCCGATAATAAAATATGTTGTTGAGGCCAAATTACCAGGACTCTAGCGCTAGGAGCCCTAGTCCTAGTAATTTAGGTTGTCCAAATGCCAGATGATAGAGGATTAAGCCTTGATTCTCATAGAAGTACTGGAAATTGCATATATTAAACAAGGATTAACATACAAGCCACAACGGGTGCCAAATATAGTGTAAAATTGTAAGAGTTATCAATTTTATGATGGTACATTTTCTAACAACAGAGTCGTCACCTCTTCCAAAAGAGGAATTCCTTGAAGTGTGATAATCTCTAAGGCTACAAATTGATTTCTAGGCTCTCCAACTAGTAGAGCCATTAAAATTTTCTAACCCAACACTTTACTTTCTTCCCCAGCAATGGCACCAAAATGTTGGTTCCCAAAATAACTATAATCCAAAACCCTAAAACATTACCCAATCACCTAGGCCATAGGTGTCATCAAGATGATTGGAAAGTGGTTTATCAATAGGTTGAGGATGATTCTGAGCCAATGGACGAGAGTGGGTTTTCTCTCCTACACTTTGAGCTCAGCTTAAACTCAGGAGGGTATTCCCTAAGGTTAGATAACAAAATGAACAACTAAAAATTGGTAGCTAAACCCAACTCATTAACTTGATTCCAAACAATGTCACTAAATCAAGTACAACTAGACACATAAACCTCAATATAGTTGATCACACATCTTGCGCATGCACCCATAGATGATAACATTTACATTTCCATACGATACATTCATTTAATATTTCCATACACAATGGAAAGATGCGGAGATGCATGACATGATTCACAAAAGATTAGAACAATTTTACATCACTTTAGATTTATCCCTAGTTACTGTACTGAATCATGAACATAATAAAAAACCCTAAACTAAACCTACTCCTACTCCTACAACTAACAAGAAGAGGGTTTGATTAAAATGAGAGTGTTGGCCGTTCACCAAATTGGATCGGTGCCTACTCCTTTAGGAAACAAATTCATGAACAACAAAGAGGAAGGAGAGGTGTCTAATAGAGGATCCACATGAATCAAACATGTATCTTCATAAAAATTAAAATTACATCATAAACATGGGACATACTTTTATCTCAAATTGAACTGCAACAACCAATTTGCAAAAAAAGGAAGATCAACACAAAAGCTTTGTATTGCATTAGAATGTTGTCACACATTTATCTTACTTCTGTTACAATCGCACCAACAAATGTGGTGAAGGAAATATACAACTATGATTTACATATTCCAAATAATCATGGAGACATACCCTGCCTAGATGTGCTTTACACAACCATGCTTACTCTGTATCAAATGTATCCCTTCATTTACTACCTAGACTGGCATAGTTAAAGCCCTAAAATCACCACAAGTAGATGCATGACGAGAAAATTGGTTTGAA